>OX123183.2:7980690-9180690 GCA_944739405.2 Euclidia mi | reverse complement strand
TCTATAATTATCATGCTCCCTTACGGTCAATTAAATTAAAACATCGTCCAGCGCCCTGGCTTACCAATGAAATAAGGGTACTTATTAATAGGAAAGCAGTGGCAAAATCAAAGTACCAGTCTAAACCAACTGATTGAAATAAGGAAAAATATTTAAAAGCGCGAAATCACTGTAATAGGGTGTGTAGGGATGCACAACGCCAGCACATTCATAACTCCGTACAAAACGGCGATCCAGCTAAAGTATGGAAATTCCTCAAATCACTTGGGGTTGGAAAGCAAAGACAAACGAATGCTCCTAATAAAATTGATATCAATGTGCTTAACCAGCACTTCTCCGCTTCGTCTAATTATGATAGGACAACAAAAATTAACACTTTAAATTATCTTTCATCGCTTCCAACTCCTGATTATACTCCATTTGTCTTTAGTCAATTTACTGAATGTGATGTTAAGAAGAGCATCCTATCAATAGCATCCAACGCAGTTGGAAGTGACGGTATCACCCGTAATATGATCCTTCCCATCCTTGGTGAAATCCTATCGATAATTTGTCACATCCTTAATTATTCCATCTCCAATGGTGCTTTTCCAACTGCTTGGAAAAATGCTCAAGTCATCCCTTTACCAAAAAAGCCTAATCCTGAATCCTTCTCTGAATTTCGTCCCATATCCATATTACCTTTCCTTTCCAAAGTCCTCGAACGCCTTATCCATAACCAACTGAATGCTTTCCTATCTAGAAATAATATCCTGAATCCCTTTCAATCTGGCTTCCGACCTGGACATAGTACCTGTACCACCCTTGTCAATATTACGGATGATATCAGGAGAGGCATGGAGGATGGCAATCTCACAGTGCTCTGTTTACTAGACTTTAGTAACGCTTTCAACACTGTAGACTTTGACGTTCTCCTTGCCAGGTTATGCTCTCTTAACATATCTCCATCGGTGATTGACTGGTTTCGTAGTTACCTGTTTGGTCGCCGTCAAAGAAACCGTCTGGATGACACCTATTCCACTTGGTGTGATATCTCTGCCGGCGTACCACAGGGCGGCGTTTTATCTCCTTTGCTTTTCACAGTTTTTATTAATACTATCTCCAACCATATTTCTTCTTCCTACCACCTCTATGCTGATGATATGCAAATTTATTATCAGACTAAGCCTGAAAACTTACCACATGGTATTACAATTATTAATAACGATCTGGATCGAATAAGTGAATGGACAAATAAGTTTGGACTGAGGGTTAATCCTACCAAGACCCAGGTTATTGTGGTTGGTAGTTCTAGATATATTTCCAAGATCGACTGGTCAACGCTTCCCCTCGTATCTTTTGATGGTGTTCCGATTCCTTTTAGTGAAAAAGTGAAGAACTTGGGGATCTACATTGACAGAACACTTTCTTGGACATTCCAACTACAAAGCACTAGTCGACAACTTTTTGCTGCTGCCGCATCATTGAGAAGGTTACGCAACTTTCTCCCAATTGCCACTAAAATAGCGCTTGCGCAATCTATCCTTCTTCCCATTCTTGACTATGCCGATGCCAGCTATCTAGATCTCAATGAGGACCAGCTGGAAAAACTTGAGCGACTCCAAAACTTCTGTATACGGTTCATATTTGGTTTACGTAAATATGACCACGTCTCTGAATTTCGAAACAAGCTCAAATGGCTGCCAATCCGCTTTCTCCGGAATACTCACATCCTCTGTCTCCTATATAATGTACTATTTAATCCGTCTTATCCCCTATATCTCAAGGAAAGATTTGTATACTTGCATGACACACATTCGAAGTGCTTGAGATCATCAGAAAATCTTAAGTTGAAAAATCCTGTGCACTCTACTGTGTTCTTCGACAAATCCTTTACAGTGCTAGCGGCAAGACTATGGAACTCACTACCAGAAGATATTAGACGATCAAAAACACTGCCAATATTTAAAAAGCTCGTAAAAGAACATTACTTGTCACTGTAACAACAACCAATCCTGTTACATGTATGTAAAATTTACATAATGTATGTATATATGTATAATATATATATTTATTTATTTATGTACTTGTTATAATATATGTATTATGTATAATATATTATTTATGTATGTTTGTAATTATATCTATATATTGTTTATATTAATTTAGTTTAGTTAGGTTAATTTTAGATTTAAGTAGCTAGTCTTAGTCTTAGTATTGTACGCCCGTATACTACCTGTCCATTTAGACGATACTGTCCGTCCATGGTTGTCTGGTAGAAATCGCATTATGCGATAAGACCGCCCTTGTACTACCATTAGTATATAAGTAATTAACTGTACTTGTTCTGTAACTACTGGTGTACAATAAAGAATTAAATAAATAAATAAATAGTTATCACAGATATGGCAAACGGAAATTGTGTACCCGGAACATCTGGATGCGGAGCAGCAAACATCAGCAATACCAGCACAGAAATCGCAGCGTTCGGTATATCATCGAAGATACCAGAGTTTTGGACCGAAATGCCTCGAGTATGGTTTGCTCAATTTGAGGCAATTATGGCGCCTCAAAAACAAGGTGACGAGGCGAAATACGGTATGGTGTTGTCCAAGCTTGGCAAAGACGTCGTCCGACAGATAACTGACATCATAACGGCACCCCCCGAAACGAAGAAATACGAGGCTGTCAAGCAAAGATTGTGGTCGGTGTACGAAGAGTCGGAAGAGCGGCAATTTCAAAAACTGGTAAGTGAAATAGAATTAGGTGACCAAAAACCATCGTCCCTATTGAGGCGTATGAGGGAATTAGCACGTAATAGTCAAGTAAGTGATAAAACCCTTCATAACTTGTGGCTATCAAGACTCCCTGACCACATCCGCGCCGTGTTAATGGTGAGTCAAGATCAAAAACTGGATAACCTTGCCGCCATAGCAGACAAGATTCTAGAGGGAAGATCAGGTGAAGTGTCGGAGATGTCAAGCGGCCAACCACAACTAATGATAGAAATATTAAATCAGATGAGCAAATTAACAATGGAAATAGCAGCATTGAAGTCAAACTCATGTCATAACAATCATGGATATCATAATTTTAGACGAAACCGAAGTATGACGCGCTCAAGGTCCCGTTCAAGAGCTAGAATAACAACAGACAGTCCCAAATGGCTATGTAAATATCATTTACGTTACCAAAATCGTGCGCGAAACTGTGAAAAACCGGCAACTGGAATAAGCCGTCGGAAAACTAAGTGCAGCGTTGACAGAGGCGGACGTCAGCGCTATTACACCATCAAACCGCCTATGCGTTACCGATCGAAAAAGTGGGTATCGTTTTTTGGTTGATACAGGCGCTAATATCTCTGCCATACCGAGAAGGGAAAAAAAAAAAAATAGACAACACTTATAAAATATACGCCGCAAACGGAACCCTAATACAAACATATGGGGACAAAACGCTGACTTTAGATTTGAATATGAGACGACCGTACCGTTGGACTTTCATCGTAGCCGACATTACACAACCAATACTAGGCGCCGATTTTTTAGAAAAGCACCATATTTTGGTGGATATACGAAACTGTAGCCGATGCATTATCACGCGTCGAACAAATAGATTGCCCGACACCCGCGGATTGGAGTGAGATAGTAGATACACAATGCAATGATAATGAACTCAAACAACTGTCGACTAAAAACAATTTGAACTGGAAAAAAATTCAGTTAGGAAACAAATACCTATTTTGCGAAAAGACAGTTTTCATCGCCAGAAACGTTTACACGTTCTCTACAGGAATCAATGGCAAAGATAAGCCCGTTCAATGACAACCACCACGCTACCTGCCACAAACCGTACATTCATCCTGACATGAAAAACTGCGAATATGTCTACATCAGAACGGACGCTGTAAAAAGACCACTCACACCGTCGTATGAAGGTCCCTACAAAGTCTTAGAGAAACGTGAAAAACATTTTAAAATTCAATTGCCCAAGAGAACATCAGTAGTAACAATAGACCGTTTAAAACCTGCATATATTTTTATTGAAGAAAAGGTGAATAAACCTTTAGAACACTTAAAGAGTGGCAATAGTCACAGCAACTGTGATGAGTCGATGGAAAATAGCGAAAACAATTTACGTAAAACAAAATCAGGTCGCGTCATACGTCCGGTCGTACGATTTGCTACTGAGCCAGGTCAGCGACAAAGAATGAACGTATAATTAATTTTATTGGAGCCACATACAAACAAAGCCCAACACGTTTCACACACTTATCCAGTATCTGTCGCAAAAATTACGATCTTCGGAAATATGGGAAACTGCGGTGGAAAGGAAGAGATTGTGGTGGCCCAAACAGCCGCCGGGTCAGGAGGCACCAGCGCAATAAACACCGATATTGCACTGGGCGGATTGTTCATACTCATTTTCGCCATACTTTTAGTTTACATCTACAAGAAATGCAGAGGAAGGTTCTACAAGAAGGTGTTGAGGAATGTAAAGGCCAGACAAGCCCAGGCACAAACTCCGATACCGGCGGTCTCTATGCATTGCTGCAACAACCCCAACGCGACACATGGACCTGGGAACGTATAAAAAGTGAGAGTAATAATATGGAAATACGAAAAGTGAAATTAGTGCAATATGTGAAATTCGGACAGTTATTATTATTTTATTTTCTTCTTATATTTTTTTACTTTCGTCTTATGTTATACATTTTTTTGTTTATTGTAGTGTTAATATCAAAATAAATAAAAAAGGGGGGGAACTAATGTGGTACAATCACTATCTATTCAGCATACCTAATTGCACATTAGACACATATACACTAACAAAAGTACATTTTGGCAAAGTATATAAATCCCAAAATATGCTTTCTGGCCCTTCAATATCTTTACCACCTATATCAGGAGACAACAACCAAATTCCTTTTTGGCAAACTCTATCTAAATGGAAACATTCGGTTCCTATAATCAAAAGAGTTCTCCGTGGGGCAAGACCATCAGTGTCAAAAAAATTGGCTGAATGCATTGGTCTTGTCTTAAGGGAGAACTCAAAAGTGGCCTGGGAACAATTATTGACTTTCCCTTATAGGATTCTACATGATGATAAAAATCAGGCAGGCAAACATTAATTAACATCTCAAATTAAATATAATTGTCAAATTTCGGCCAACACTTTAGACCCTAAATTCACTTCAAATAAATATAAATCTCTGTATCAATAGGTGGAATCCAAATTAAGGGAAAGCGACATACGGGGCGCGTGTAGACTCTTATTCAGCACTGATGTGGTGGCGCCTTGCACTCCAGATACGCTTGCGGGTCTGAAGAGCAAGCATCCAGCGCCCATTGATGATCTTTCCTTTCCTGAAGCTCCCAACAGTGAATCAGAACATCTGATAACCACGGCCAAGGACGTTTTAGCAGCGGGTTGCTCTTTCCGAAGTGGCTGGGCAGGTGGCCTCGATGCCTTGACACCACAGCATCTAAATGATCTTGTGGGTGCAAGTGATGAGGTGGCTGGCGATACACTTCTGAAGGAGTTGACTGCGCTAGTAAATATGATGCTCTCCGGTAATGTGGACGAAGCTATCATTGATATCTTGTATGGAGCGAACCTGTGCGCCCTTAACAAGAAAAATGGTGGCATTCGTCCCATTGCCGTGGGTTGCACTTATCGGCGTATAGCAACTAAGATATGCTGTAAATTTTACAGCAGGGAGCTATATGATAAATTCCAACCTCTCCAACTAGGTTTAGGTTCCAAGGGAGGCTGTGAGGCTGCTATACCTGCCCTTTCGACGTATCTTGGAAGTGGCAGGGTCATTCTGAAGGAAGATTTGAAGAACGCCTTCAATTCAGTGAATAGGGAAAATTAGAAACCCCTAAAATTTACAAATATCTTTGGCAATGTTACAGGACAATCTTTTGGAATCTGCAGTTGGATGCCAACAAGGTGACCCTCTTGGACCAGTCATGTTTAGCTCAGCTATACACCCCATTATTCGGCAAATAAATTCTAAATTTAATGTATGGTATTTAAACGAAGACGGGACCCTATGAGGAGATCTAAATATAGTATTACAAGATTTAGCTTTAATTAAGAATAAATTTGCATCTATTGGCTTGGAACTAAATTCTAGTAAGTGTGAGTTGTTTATAAATACAACAGACTCTACAAAAAACTTTCGATGGTATCTAAATTTAATCATTTGGCACCAAACATCAAAATTATTGAAAAGAGTTCATTTCGCCTCCTAGGTTCGCCCGTATTTGAATAAACATTTGATTCTTTCTTAGAAGAAAAGATACATTTTTTTTGTGAAATTTCAGATCGCCTATTCAAAATTTATATTCATTCGGCTTATACTATTATTCGATATTGCCTTTTCATCCCAAAATTTACTAATGCCTTAAGATCATCGCAACTTTCATATTAGAGCTAAAAGATTTTAAGCTATGTGTATTTCAAACATCTTGTAAACAGTGGAAAATTTTATGAGAAGTAAGTCGCATACTTTGAGTACTGCAATTGAAGTTCATCTATTTATTTTTATGTGACTGGCCAACGAGCAGACGATTCGTGAGCTGGTCATGGACATCCGCCATACTAGAGGAGATGCAGCCTAGATGGGATAGTAAATAGTAGTAGGAGTGGGATGAGACAATGAAAAAGGGTGAGGGGCACTGGATCATTGGATGATTATATTCGTTTTTGGAGATTCGTTATAAATCCATGTTAAATTATTTTGCTTTAAGCTACAGGATGCTTCACTTAGCAATGCAAAGTCTAAAATCTAAACATACCGTAACTGAGCTATCACAAATTCGCATCCACCATCAATATCAGGATCACGTCAACAGCGCTATTGCCACGCGCTACGTACGTAGTGGCTAAGATGTAGCTACGGCGTAGCAGCGTAGCTTATTTGCGAGCGAGATGAACTGACGTAAACGTTGTCTAAAGTTGGCTATACATTTTGAAACATCTCCATAATTCATAAGGGAAAAGTACGTCTTATACCACTTTATTTTGCTTGCTTTTCATTCAAAGCAAAGCGTAAAGGCGAGAACAACGTGTCTGTTGCTCGGGGAATTTAATGTACTTGTCCAATAAAATTCAATCTGTGCCTACTCTACTATCGACGGCTTTAGCAACTGCACGATTATTGGAATGCTTTTATATTGTAGTCTACCAGGCTGTGCGATATTTTTCACGACAACCCAAAAAAGGAGTGTCATGTTTATAGGGTTGTATTATTTTCATTATGCAAAAATATTTCTTTATAGCCTATGTCACTCTTGAAGAGGTCAAGAGTGACATAGGCTATACGGTATGTTAAAATTGATATTAATAATTTTTAGTTCGGTTTTTGCACAGCAGCACTATGTTTCTAAACGCTCCCAGATCATCATCATTCTAGCGTTATCCTGGTTGCATCCGAGATATGACAGAATATCAGTATTTCCACAGAGTGACTGCCGTTTGAAGCCAAAAGAACAGTGATATTCCATGGCTAAAGGCTCTGAGATATCGTAATGGTATTGGATCAAGGTTAACGTTTAATCGTTGTATTCGTGCTACTAATCGCTAGTCGCCGATGCGAAAAGTATTTCGTCTGCTACAACCCTTAGATGTTTTTTTTATTGGATATCAAGGAAATGGAGGAGAAAGGTCATTGGCTTTCCATGAAGTTGGGCCAATAAACTTACTCCAAATATAAGTGTAGTGAACTGAATGTTCAAGTAAAGGCACGGAATTGTCTAATGACGTTTTTAAACTGAGTTCACCGTTTGCCTGTTCGTCCAAGCTAAGGGAAAGTTTGTAGATATGTTACAGTTGCTGACAGCTTTTGTATACTCACCGCTTTAGTGAAATATTTTCTGTGATTGTATATTTTATATAGACTTATGCTTTTATTAAGATTCAATACTTATTCATGATATTGCTTTGATGAATAACATAATTCATATGATATTTATTGACGAGTTTGAATAGCGTACATATTCAATTTAAAACTAAGAATGCCTCTTTTTCCCAAAGTTTATTTTTTGTACGTTGGATCACGGAAACATTGATATAAATCATTATGGACGTACAAATATTTGTAAAAAATACTAAATTACTCGGGGTTCTGTAATGACTGTATAGATCTGTACCCTGAATAGATTTGTATATTTACCCTCGGTTTAGTTCCTATTTTTATAATAAGTAATATTATTTATGATGAAATCGATAGATGCCATGTAACTAATAAAAGAACTTTATTACGCCTCTGAATACTCAAATTTCTTTCATTCACTTCAAGAATTCACGGATCAATCATTGTATTTAAAATGCATGTAAATAAAAATAAAAAACTTTACTTTATTAGCAACGCATTCCCATCATAAATCAAAGTAGAACAATACGTAGAGGTCCCACCCTGAGGTCCAAGGGTGCCGCAGACATGGGACTCAAGGCTAAATTAAACGGTTAAAATTTAATTCTAATTTACATGCATTATAAGTTATAAACATCGTGAGGAAACCTGCATGTCTGAGAGTTCTCCATAATGTTCTCGAAAAACATGCGAAGTCTGCCAACCCGCACTCGGCCAGCGTGGTGGACTATGGCCTTACCCTTCTCATAATGGGAAGAGGCCCGTGCCCAGCAGTAGGACCGTATAAAGGGCTGATGATGATGATGATGATAAGTTATCTTAGTTGATGTTTTGTTTATGGCCGAATACAAACAGCCGAAACAAAAATAAGGTGGGTCATTTGTTCACTTAGGTTCTGCAACCTTATTTCTCTATAAGAATACTAACCAACGTCAAAATCAATTTGATATCCAGGTTTGGTAGATTGAATTCATGTCATTTTTTTATTGCTCCTGTTTACAGAATCAAGATGGAACTTTGAATAGAATTCTGCAGCCTATAGGTAGGTACCACATGTAGATCTCCCGATTTCGTTAAAATACCCCGAAAAGGCCCTGTTTAGACATCGTTTTGAAATAGCGCAACATGTTTCGGCACTTCCGAAGTTGTCCAATTTAATGGTGTCATACGTGTCCGAGATAAATAAATTATATCCCAGAAATTAGTATTAAAAGTTTTCACTAGCTAACCCGGCGAACTTCGTATCGCCTTATAGTCAATTCTTTATTTATTTTTTTCATTTTTCTCTCCGTAAAAACCATTCTCGTTATTCAAGGAATATTATAAAATGGTAATTAGCGAAATCGGTTCAGCTGCTCTCGAGATTTGCGCTTAGCCACACATTTAGCGATTCATTTTTATATTATAGATTTAGATCATAGAGTAACACTAATGAACGTTTTAACATAATTAATTGTTCATTGTTGCTTGCTTAAAGAAGAAGGAACAAATCATGAGGAAACCTGCATGTCTGAGGGTCTTCATAATGTTCTCGAAAGACATGTGAAGTTCGCCAACCTGCACGTGTCTAGCCTGGTGGACTATGCCACTACCCATCTCACAGTAAAGTTGGTAAGGTTCATGTCTAGCAGTGGCGTAGTATATATACGGGGCTGGAAATGGAACATATCTAAGTCCTGGACGTAAATTATGTTTAGTATCAGATGGATAGTAGAAAAACTTGAAAAACTCACTCTTATAAATCGCATCGCATTAGTTCTGCACATAAACCTCGCTTGGTATAATATTACAAATCCGGGTCAGATTACTTCCATTAAAAGCACACTCCTTTGCTGGCCACATAAAAGAAACTACAAAAGTTTTACATACAGGAACTCAAGAACGACTGTGCGGTTTATATGGAAACAGTTTCATATCAGCAGATGCTGTAATTATTTAGACGGTACTCAGCATTTGAAATTACTGATGCTATCTTTAGAGAAAAGTAATACTGTGGTGTATACAATTACAAATTAGTTTGCTTTGGAGGTCTACAAGGTGGAAAAGGGTTATGCAGTAAAGATTTATATTATGTGCAGTAAAATAGTACAATAAAATGCATGCGCACGCTGACTAGTTGTAAGTAAATCGTAAGCTGATTTCCTTTTTCTTCATAATAAGTATGTTGACCGCTAAGTTCATGTTCTGCTTTGATTTCTTACAAAAATAAACAAGTTTTAATGTTCTTTTATTTCACGTAACAGGCGGAAAACAAGCAGATGGATCACCTGATGGCAAGCGATTAAGGACAGAAGAAACACCAGGGGCGTGGCAAGGGCGCACCTCTTTGGGATCAATGGATGGAGGTGGAGAAGTGCGATAAAAGAAGATGGAGAAGGAGGTAGGGTCGTCTGGCACTCTCACTCAGTGAATCAAAGGCAACAGTGCAGTAACAGTACTTCCCCGGCCCATTCGTGCTGAAATCAGCAAGGCTCTTCAGCATAAGAAAGACGTTTCAAACCCTCTCGATTCGTGCTCATTTATGTAACTGTATTCAATTTACCACTAGTTATGCGAAAGGAAAGGTAAAATATTAGTTTCTTCTATTTTCTTCAACTTTTCGGCACAGGTTACATAACACGTCTTCAGAAATGAATGACCATCATGGCATAGACATAATAAATATCAGGGAGTTTAAGTAGAATGTTCAAAGAGTAGGTATATAATTTATCTATCTTATCGAATAGAATTATTATAGCAGCCTAAGCCTAGTTGTGAGACCGACAGACTGCTTGCTACGCAGAGGTTCGACGACGAGGTCCACAGCGCGCACCAACGACTTTTGCAAGTTAAGCACGTATTTAATTATCGCTTGCTAAACGGTAAATGTAAATATCGTCAGGAAACTGCATCTTTGAGAATTCTCTATAATGTTCTCCATAGACATGTGAAATTTGCCAAACCGCAGTCAGCCAGCATGGTGAAGTATCATATATGGCCTTATCTTCTCATGGTGATAAGTGGCCCGGCTCAGCAGTTTATATACAGGACCGATGATGATGATATCAGGTCTCACCGAACTCCTTATAGAAACAGAAGAGGAAATATACCCTCCCATTGAATGTACCGTCCACTTTTATTAGCCTATCTAAGTTCTCTACCTGTTTGCCTATCTAATATGACACAGAGACATAGCTAATGAGAAAGTCATTTTCATCAAAACTACATTTTATCAACGCAGACACTTGATGATATTTAAGCAACATTTTCGGAAAAATATATCAAGTGATGCACAATAACAGTGCGCTGTTATGTTTGTCTTTTTTTGGTAGCACGGTTTGGAACGTTTGAGCCAGAATTTTATAATATTTCGCGACACAAACAATATTTTCATATTCCGTGCTCGTTTTAATTTTCTTTTCGACGATGTTTTAATATTTTATGATGGTTTGAGTTAATAACAGCATGTGCAGGTCGTGTGTGGTTATTCAGCTACTTTATTTGTGGTTTATTTAATGCAATTTTGCTTTTTGGGTTCAGGATTTTAACATTAATGTTTATGTTATTTTTTTTTCAACATAATGCCATAAAGAGGTTCACACTCCTACCGACTTTTCACTGTTGCGTATTAAATTGCTATTTATCGCTTGATCCGCGGTCTGTGGAAATCTTGAATGCCACACTATGATTACTTAATATTATTGGATCAACATGCTGGATATAAAGCATTCACTACTGGCAGCTAACGTTTTATCTGTTGCTGCATTGCCAATTAATTTCAGGATGTAAAATATGATAGCTACTTTATTATACAAAAGATAGGCTGGAGCATGAGCACATTATGAAATGCATAATAGGATATTTAATTTACGTCAGAAAATGGTCATGATACACAGGCAATCAGAAATAAGTCAACATAGCGGTAATATCGCTAAAAGCGCAAGCGAAGGTAGAATGCTGGTAGGCTTCCTTGGCTTTAGCACCTTCTTTGATTGCCAGAATGTATGGTATTTAGATACCATCTATTCTGGCACTACGAGCGGCTAATGTGGCATAATTGCTACATTAGCCGCTCGTACTCGCCCCCACTTCTCGACGGTCTGACGCTCCAAACCACCTAACATCACGGCTAAAACCTAATCAGTTTCCATCTCAAGTTTCATCCGACAACCACGTGAAACATGATTACGTTATGATTGCCTGTATTAGTGTAACACGTAGCGTGATACCGGTTATTAATGCGATCTAATTACCCCGCGATCGGTAATGAGAACTGTGATTACTGAGCAATGTTCGCGGTACTGGGATGATCTGGCTTCAAAGAGAAAACAAGTTGTTCACCTTTTCCAGTACAAACAACACTCATCCAAAAAATAGCCCAGAATCAGAGGAGGGACCGTAAACCTGAGGTGAGCAGGGTGCCGGCTTACATGCCTTACCTAAAAGGAGTAACGGACAAAGTTGGAACAGTACTAAAGAAATACTCCATTAAGACTGTATATAGTCCGCTTTCCAAGATAGCACACAATCTGCGCAGCCCAAAGGATGTCACTCCTTTTCAGACACCTGGCGTCTACAAGGTCGATTGCAGTTGTGGTAGCTCCTATATCAGACAGACCAAGCGAACAATTGCGGAAAGGGTCAAGGAACATATCGCAGCTGTGAAAAATCGACAAGTAAATAAGTCCGCTATAGCTGAACATTTATTGGAGTCTGGACCAAACCACTGGATAGAACTACATCAACCACAGGTCTTGTCCACCGAACGTCACTATTACTCCAGGATGGTGCGTGAAGCGGTTGAAATAAAAAAACACAAGAATTTCAACCGGGAGGATGGATTTAGATTATCAACAACTTGGAATCCAGTCATCAATAAGTGTAAACACCGCCGTAATGATACAGCTCAACAGTGTGTAGACGTCATTAGTGTAGTGTGTCGAGGTACCGACAGTGTGGTTAAAAACAAAAATAAAAATCCAGTGAGGGTAGGTGCCAAAACCCGCACAACACAAGGACGGCGCTGAGCTCACCAATCCCGCCGCGACCACGGCTGAAGCAAGTCAGCCGAAACGTTGGCAAAAAACCGAGGTATTTATGCCTTAAATATAAGATTTATCGCGAGTAAGACCCGCTATATAACCTTGTATAATGTATACTAATCGCGAAAGTTTAAAATCCTTTATGAGATCATTGTCGAAAAGACTTGCACTGATTGGCCCGCTTCAAGATCAAATCGTTGGAGAACTTGACGTGAGCCAATCAGTGCTCCGAACTACAATAGAATCGATCTGTCGTCGCTGTAGCTGAGCTACATGCAAGGCTGGTTCTTATCAGAGTACTGGAGCTGATGTCAGATGTCGCACTAACTAGAGCAGTTCTCTTAAGACTGAATCACTGTGGGTTGTTCGTTGACAGGATGATTAATTTATTTTTGTTTTCTCAACAGTATTTTAGTGCACCACATTATTGGTGTATATACTCATATATCCTAATTTACGTTCGCATAATGACGAACAATATTCTACCGGCAGCTTGGGCATCTAAACTTTAATAAGCCGCGGCAGACGTAACCAAAATGTTTGCAGTCAGCACAAAAAACTATTATGAGGAACTAAACTGCACTACATATCGTATATACCATTAAGCCAAGCTGAGGATATCGTTTAAAATTATTTTTCTTTAAAAGTAAAATATTATGCATCGACAGCATTTTAATACTTAGAATCACCAATTGTATTTCTTCGAAGGGTAGTACTCACACAGTAATTGTAGCAGGATCACGGTTCTTTTTGGTATCGGCATGATTGCGACAAACTATGCTAATAAATGAGAAATTACCCAAGCAACCTTGTAGATTCGTATTAGTTATTAACTGAAACTTTACAAAAGTATTATTTTTTTAAACAACTCCAAAGAATAAATCCCGAGTCGTGGGGAACTTTACAAACATGCAACCAACGGGCACAATGAAAACCCTAATTAGAAAACATATGAACAAAGAAATCTTACGATCGGATCTTAGACTATAACCACGCATTGCAACATCTGATGGCCAATTCTCGTATTTTATAAAAAAAATATTTAACGAAATGAGATTAGATTTTGAATTGACTCAGAATCGGTATTCTGCCAATTTAATGTCATCATCGTCTAATTTGACTTCTACAGTTCGACATTGCCACATTGTTCAATTTACGATCTAGTCACGTTAACATTTCATTAAAATACAAATATCAGTTAATTTAGGAGAATACCATTTTTGACATGTGTATGATACTGATATTAGATTGAAATTGCATTTTGAACAAATATATGGGGCTCTGGACGTCGAGGTTATCGTGGTGGTAAAAACGAGTAGGTCCCGAACCTCTTTAGGGGTAAATCGCTCAAACTTAATCAACAAACTTGAAACATAGACCGACAGAGAGCGCACGAACATAATTATCCACTTTTTGGTCCTGGGATTAAAATAAACGAAGGACCAACCACAGAGCAACAATCCCTTCAATTTACGTTCGCTATTTCGTGAGTATTGCTGAAAAGAAATATTGCCTAAAATAATATTTGTATACCCGCTTCCACGCAGTTTGTTGTCCCTCTAGCGGTGGCAGTAATCTAGTTAACGTCATTTTGATGGTAGTGGTCAGAGCTTTTTAGAATGGTGCCGGACCGCAGTGGAATTTCAATCATCGCTTTTGCCTGAGCTGTGGTGTTACAAATGCTAATTTATGACTCTACGTGGTATTTTGCTGTGGGTTTTGCTGAATGTGTCAATAAAGGTATATTTGTGATGACGAAGAGGTGGTTTCACATCAGTGTTATCACAAATTCTACTAGATTAAAAAACAACAAAATATCATTTGGTTTAGTCGTATACATTGCGAAATTTAGTGCGTGCATCGAGAATTTTCTTTTACGAAAATTAGATAACATTCTATTTGATTAAATTTTACTACTGACTGCAATTTTAAAATAAAAATGTCATGTGGTGTGATAATAATTTGAGGGCATAATAGTTAATGCGGTCAACGTATTCTTACACACAGTCACTTCCAAGTAAGCCAGGATGAGTGTTTAAGTACCATTTTGCGTTTTATGAGAAGTCAACAGAACTTATTCTAAGTTTCACCGCCTCTAAAAAGCCTTTTCATTTAGATACATTTTAAATTAAAAATAAACTTGTTAAACTTTATCTGACAAATAATCTAACAGGCACACATCAGGGAGCGATACAGCTGGCTCTTATTAATGATTTTGTATGCAATATTTCACATTAAAACCAATTAATTATCTAAAAATACTGACTGTGTGTGTGTGAGTTGCATTTATCTCCGAAAATGCTAATTAAAAATCTGCTTTTGTTAATTAGCTACCTCAGTAATTTAAAAACTCGAATGACTTAGAGAACCGGCGTAATCTCGTCATCCTCTAAAGGTTTTACTTCGGGAAGCGGATCATCGTTAAGTTTACTAATTTCCTTACCTTTGGACTGTTTTAAAGATATTTCGAAGGAAGGGTGTATTAAGTAGGTATTATTGTAGGGATGGCGCGAGTGTTTCAGTTGTAAAGTGAAATAAATGAATCCATTTTAATCTTAAATTTGTTTTCAACGGGAGGGAGCTATGTCCAGCAGCGGACTACCAAAGGATAATGATGAAGATTTTAACCCAAAGATGTTCGTATCGTTTTCATCATAAAACTGTAGCACCAACTTTTTCATTGACGTACCTATATTAAAATCGAACTACAGAAGAAGAAGAAGAAGAAGAAGAAAATGCATTTATTTTTACAGATTTATTTGAGCAATAATATGGTTTGGACTCTAACTAAAATATTACGGCAATATGACATAAAGCTGACAAGTTGAACATAGAGACGAATACTACAAAATTGAAACGCGTTTTACGTTGCCTCCTGAGTCCAGTGGATAACGTTTGCGTCTGCTGATCGGGGATCCGGAGTTTGATTCCCCGGGCGGGCCAAAGTGTTACTGGGTTTTTCTGAATAGTTACAGCTAGCTCAGTTGCAGTCTGGCAAATTGCACGGCAATAGGCTCGCCCCCTATTACGTGGGATCTAAAAATTCATAACATGGCGAAATATGAGTGTAGTTTTACACCACTGCCTACCCCTTCGGGAAAACAGACGTAAAAAAAAAGAAAAGTGTTCTATAAAAGGGCCAGCCCTAACCTAAAGCCACTTCTACTTTGTAAAACTTCATCCTAAACTTATACAACAGCAGCGCATGGGACAGTTGTAAGTTTATATTAGCACACGGTTGGGCAGTGGACAACTGCACCGCACCCTACAGATAAATTACATGAAAACCTTCTACTTTGAGTGAGCGTTTGAAGTTCGTCCATTCAAGTTAGTTTTGATTCACTACAATGGGAAAATAATTATAGGGTATTTTTAAATGCGCTTGCTATCATATGTATACAAACCCTATATCAACCCGTTTGGCCAGCGTGGTATAGTAGGCCAATTCCTCAATTCAAAGGAGAGGCCTAGTCCAGCAATGGACTGTTAAAGGCTGATGATGATGATTATATATATATATATATATATATATATATATATATATAAATGTAGTTGCGAATTGTATAAGGAATTGTAGTTGGTAGAATAAAGTTAACAAATAGGTACATTGCACCCTTAGTAATGCAAGAGAGTAATAAGTAAAAGGGTTTTTTGGGCAATAACGTACGGTTTAGAATCTTCAATTCCTACATTCTAGCTTATTTATTTGAGTATAATGCTTATTATTTAAGTTATAAGTGTGAAGTTAGGAAGCTTTTTCTTCAAAAACTACACAAAACATAGACACCAAGATTTTGTTTCTAAATAAATTTTATATTTTTTATCTGTATCTGTATATAAAATTCATGCGTTGCATGCTGACTGACAGACAACGCGCAAGGAAAACTATTGAGCCCAAAACGCTGAAATTTAAATAACAAGGGACGAAGGGATTACATGAAATTCCTACGGGATCGGGCAGAGACAGTTAAATTAAAAACAAAATTTGTGCGGGCGTATCTGCGGGCATCCCATTTTTTATTCCATATATACAAACATACATAGACTCATGCCTGTTTCCCGGAGGGGTAGGCAGAGACTGCGGAAGGCCATTTGCAACGAACCTGACATATCTCTCTTGCTTCATTCACTCTCATCAAATTTCTCATGCACTCTCTTAGGTTAAGGGTACTTTTCCTTTCTTTAGGATGTCTCCGATCTGGTCAGAGAACGTCCGCCTTGGTCTTCCCCTTCATCCAGTCTCATTTACACTTGCCTTTACATATCTGCTTGGTCAGTCTTTCGTCATCCTTTTTATTCCAAATTCTTTAATAAATAGTACCCGCGATATAACTGTTACTACAATAGAATAGTCAACGTTGCCGTTTCGTAGTAATGAAAACTGTCACGATTGCTATATTAACACTGGCACACATACGAAACTTGTAGGTTTGAGTTACAGTTTATATTTCTTTCTGTTATAATCGGGTCTATGTGAAGGTAAGTTATTATCTAATGAAACAACAACGGGTATATGTATCCATACTAAGCTCTTGATGTGACCGGCATAAAAAAATTGTAGATTCTTTTTACCGTAAGGGCAGGTATTTGTGTGATCCACAAATCTTCTATTGATTGTGGGTGTTCTTGAGTCCGTTGGTTGAATGTATCTTTTACGCTACAGGATTTATTTCTAATGAAGGCATTTCCTTTTAAAAACAAACTAGACTTCGCTCACAACTACCACCGCGTTGCGTCCGCTATTTTACACCTCTAGAGTGGGAATTTCAAAAATTATTTCTTATTACTCCCACTCCTTAAGAAACATACATGGCAAACAGCTTCTTGCGTCAAATAGTTTTGGCTGTAGCTTGTCTGTCAATCAGACAGTAACGTAAGAATATTATAATTACAGAATATAATTTCGCGCATGTGCTCATCTTATATTGTTTAGTAGTTAGACATTCCATCGTAAGCCCTTGTCTACAATTTAGCGACGACGCGACGTAGCTAAACACCTTTATGCATTGCCTAGCAACACCGTCTTTAATAAGTGGTTGGTCTTATAACTAGTGCCGGCATAACGATATCGAATGAAAGGTTGCACCAGATCAAAGCGGCTGATCAAAGCCTAAATATTAAGCTTCCGATTAATTGAAGGGCTGTTTCATTTTGCTACCCTTAGAGGATGAGAATACTTCGCTTGCGGTCAATATTTTCATCAAATTGGATTAATTAGATTTGATTCTTTCGAAGCAGTGGGGTGTTTAAAATTGATGATTAAAGATCAAGAGTAACCAAGGGTTTTGTTAGAACTTTGGCTAGGTACCGAGATCAACTATCTGATTCTAATGGTGCATGTATGAATGAGCTAGTTGGACCTGGGTAGTACCACTCCTTTTATCACAAAAGATTAATGGTAGATACAACTCCCTCAATTGCGATTTTTTATTCTAGACTCAGACTTTTAGAGGAGAGGTGGGAAAAGACTAAGAACTCCAAATATTGCCTTTGTCTTGTAATTGCTAATTAGCATCATTGGTGTCTAACGGCTGTGAATAACAGCTTACCAAACTAATATTTGCAACCCATAATTATGAATGAATGCTCATTAGTTATGATACTTCCACGAATCAAAGTGAAATTATGACTAAACTACTTTTTCTCTCGTGGACTCTAGCTACTATGCGATTCAAACATGGCAAAACGAAGATTTATTTTGCGAGATTCGTAAGCGTATAATATTAAAACTCCTTTTGTGTCAGGACATTTATGGTTTAAAGATTTTCGGGGTTAACGCTCCGAACTCTTTGAAGGTATTTTCTATTCGTGCGTGGGTGCGGATTAATTTTTATTATAAAAAGATTTGTGGGAAAATGTGACCCGGGGCGGGTCTAATCCTGTGTGAAAGGAGTAGCGATATTTGATGAGATCTGCGTGTAACACAGAGTTGTAGATACTGCTTGAAACGAATGTTCAGATAATTGTGAAGCTTGTATGTTATTATTATGATTTTCACGATACGATATAAGCAACACGTAGCAAAGGTTAGTGTACCTTGCGTAGTCTCAAGATGAACGGACTATCTTGTTGGGATCGCAGGAAGCGGTTGAATGCGGTAGGATCAAAATCAGTATTTGTAGAAAGCCTTGATAAAGCCTTTGGAATGTCTACTAGCAGTACACTTCTCTAGGCTGAGATGAAGACACACTGACTGCACAGTTGGCGTAGTGGTTTAAGTGGCCGCCTCCCCGCTTGACATTGCGCCGAGTGTTGTGGGTTCGATTACCGCACGAGACAACACTTTGTGTGATCAATAAATTATTATTGTTTCGAGTCTGGGTGTTCATTGTGTCCGTTGGTTGTATGTTTGTAAAGTCCCTTGCGACACAGGATTTGTGTTTTAAAGAAAAAAATACTGTAGTCAATAAGAAGCGTCACCTTGTGACCTAGATGAATAAATGATTTTCATTTTGAATAAAGAATCTCGCTAAAATTTGTTTTCTTGTAGAGGAATACTAGTTTTGAGCTTTCGCAATTGGTCAGTAATTTAATGATTATTAGTGGTTCTGCCATTTAAAGCAATAAAATAGTAAATATCAGATCTTAGAGGTTTATGTGCCCAAAATATTGATATTGGTAGCTGCATTACGTACCAATTTGTGTAAGTAAACAAGTTTGTCATGATATTGCATATAGCAGCAATCCAAATATCAGTTCTCAACCAATATTTGGACCCAAAAGATCTGCACCGAATTTCGACAGCGATATATTCAACACGACACGATATTCGATACTACTCATCGTATATTGCACCAAGCCTACTGTAACAAATATTCAGAATGATAAACGCGTAGGTACAATTGGTATTGGCTGAAGATCGAAATATAGCGTACACTCCACCGACAATAAGAGCAAATATCTTAAATCGAATAAAGAAGATAATCGCGTATCGTATCCACAGAGTAAATATTTTTTTTTCTATGTTCGCAGTGGACCATACCAATGGCTCTAAAAACTCAAATATTCTTTCTGTGGTTTCAATAATGATAGGGTTGGCGAAACCCCAGTTAGCGCCAACGCTTTTTGGAGCCTTGAATAACCTTTGCGCAACCAAAGGTGGTCGGTGGCCACGACTAGTAGATAGTGGCTGCTTTAACTTGTATGAAAGATTTGATCGCGCTCCTAATAATCCTACTCATATTGGGAAGGTACTTACTTAATTTAAGCTATAGCTAAACATCATCATGATCCATCCATCGAATCCATCATTTCAATAGAAGGTCTAGTTAACCAGATAATTTCTTGTAGTGAGTGACTGACACTGAATGATGAGAGCCGCCTTCAATGGCGTCTCGTGGACACTGAGTGCCAAGTGGCTGCAACATTTTTTCAGTTATATGCCTGTCTCCCTTACCTGCCTGACTCGTAAATAGGCAGATAGGGCATGCGAGCGACTATGCGAGTAAAAGTGTCCATTCTGTTTATTCCGTTGCTTGAAAATTCAGGTACGTCAGGCGGACTTTTGTACCTTACATTTGCAATCCATCCTAAGCGCAAAATTTTACAGCGAGCTCAATTCGATCTCAGAATCCACCCACTATCCTATATAATTCATAGTATCTTACACAGTAAACTGCTACAGCAGACTAAACTGGTCTATCCACGACCACGGTCAATATGAGCCCATCGTAACGTCGTCGGGGGATAAATAGGTATATTAATCTTGTATGTTAGTATGTATGATGTTAGAATGATGTTTATAAATAACAAAAAGTTATCTTGTATGATGTATATAAATAACAAACTTAAAATCTTTTATAGCACAGCACTTCAACATACCCATACATAACGAACAATTAGATTTAGACGGCCGGTTGGTGCAGCGGTAGTGTAAGCGACTACTACGCCGATGGTCGCGGGTTCGATTCCCGCTCAAGTCAAACATTTGTGTGCATGAACATGGATGTTTGTCTTGGTCTGGGTGTTTCTATGTATAATATGTATGTAGTTACAAAAACAAAAGTATATATGTATGTTTATCCATTATCTAGTACCCATAACACAAGCTCTACTTAGCTTGGGACTAGATGGTGAGGTGTATATGTGGTAGAATATTATATTATAGAATATTAATTACCCAAACAGTTGTTTTACAAAAATGCGGTTAAGCCGCCATTGAATAAAACGCCCGTATAACTTATACCGGCATATAAGTTTAAGTTATAGGTACCGGTAGAACGGGCCGGGATAAAAAGGATTTTCTATACTTTCCGCGAACGCACGTGATCCAAGTACGGATTGTACCGAAGAAGGCGCATTACTTGGAAATACACGAATTGAAATTACAGCCGGTGCTTTTCTTAAACATTTTTGAGTTACTTATGAAATGTATTTGAATTCGTACGAGTAGTTCTTAGGCATGTCTTAAGATTAACATGGACAAGGAGAAAATCATGTTTAGCGTCCATGTCGTACCTGCTCCTATTCAGTTTGGAAACTCCAAAGTCGAAGTAATTGACAAGAATATACCTGTAATGTAGGTCCAACTTCAAGAAAGAGGTCTCGACTCCAACTCGGTTAGGCAGCATCCGAGAAACTTCAGCATATCTTCACGTCCGATATCGCACAGTATCTCAAGGTGAAAGTCTTTGACCATTGTGTGTTGCCAGTGTTGTCATATGAAACGGAGACTAGGCCGCATACTATGGTCCTCATTAGGAAGTTCAAAGTCACTCAGCAGGCGATGGAGAGAGTTATGTTAGGAGTTTCCGTGCGAGATCGAACCAGAAATGAGGAGATCCGCAGGCAAACCAAATTCACCGACATAGCTCTCCAAATGGTCAGTCTCAAGTGGCAGTGAGCAGGACACGGAGCCAGAGGAACTTATGGCCGTTGGAGCTGAAAAGTTCTGGAGTGGCAGCCATGCACCGGATGACGTAGCAGAGGTAAGCCTCTCGCAACGTGGACTGACGATATTGTTGGGATCGGGAGCAGTGAATGGAAGCGGGTGACTTAGAATCGGTCTATGTGGAGAGCCTTGGGGGAGGCCTATGTCCAGCTGTGGACGTCTTTCGGGTGATATGATGACTATAAGAAAGTAAAGGAGAATCGCCTTTTGTTTTGCCTTGGACGCGTCTAATGTTTTACACAAGCTGTGGCCACGAAAGATGACTCATTCCGAGATCTACCGCCATGACGTCATCATTCCATAACCCATGCTGAAACTTCGGGGCAAATAAAGTCTAACAGTGTTTATTATGTGAAAGATCGAAAAGCAGGCGTCTATTTTATTTATGTTATACATTTTAGCGTCCGGCGTTACTATGGGCAAGTACAGGACTTTAATCGTTAAGGCGGTGGTCTGTAACAGACGCCGTAGGTCGCGTCCGACGTGACGCTGTACGCGGCCTACGAATGCTTACTATGAAAATGCACTTTAGTGGTCTCTCTCACACGCCCGACGCGGCGCAAGAACGCCGTGCGCCGCATCCATAGGTCGTACGCCGCCTACGTCGTCATTTCGGTTCATTCTGGCGTTACGGACGCCGCGTCTATGACATAAAAATTGTGAAATTTACAAAGGAGCAAGATGAATTACTGACAGAAGCAGTTAAATTAATACAGAATTTTATTTGATGCCAGCGATAAAGACCATAATATTATATTAATGTTTTTTTATCAACATATTAAAACAACCCTCGACCTCTCTCTTCACGAAAAGGTCGTGACGCCTTTTTATTATCTCCTGTTTTAATAATCATAGTAAAATAAGATCATTATTCTCCTCATATTCGAGAAGAACTCTTAAAATGGTCTGTTCATCCCGTCTATTCACATTGAGCGCATGCGAGAAACTAAAATCCTGAGTGACCATCGCAAACAACGCTGGACGCCGCGTCAAGCGTCAGCAGACGCCGGACGCCATCGGACGCGACCTACAGCGTTTGTTACAGACGACCGCCTAAGAGTTGAGGAATTTTATATCATCAGCTTACTTTTATAACTTGATGGAACACATTAAGCCTTCTATGTCGTATATATTAGCAATATATTTAAGCAATTATCCGCTTACTTCTAATCGTTGAGGACTTCTGACTCCCATCATCATCAGCTCGACAATACATACATACATAACGTCACGCCTTTTATCCCCGAAGGGGTAGGCAGAGGTGTATTTCTACACCCACTTTTCGCCAGATATACTTTAGTCCCACGTAATAAGGGGCGAGCCTATTGCCGTACCAGGCACATTTCCAGACTCCGTGCTGCTACTGAGAATTTCGTGACAGAAAAACCCAATAACCCTGCCCGACCCAGGAATCGAACCCGGGACCTCCCGATCCCACGCGCACATTTATGCCGTGAGACCAACGAGGCAGTCGTATAGGGTTTGATGTCGAGTTTTCCGTCTCTACGCAAAGATGGTATTTGCATCGTGTTATCCCTTAGTCGCCTCTTACGACACCCACGGGGGTGGTGACACTTGTATTCTATGCCCTCAACCACACGGCAAAATTACTCAAAAATTATATTAAACACATAGGTACGTTTGCCTAGAATATTCTAGAGTTTTCTTCGATTTCTTGAAGATTCATTTCTGATTTTATGACAACACACATCAACAGCCTTTAATAGTCCACTGCTGGACTAGGCCTCTTCTTTGAAAGGAGGAATTGGCCTACTATACCACGCTGGCCAAGCGGGTTGGTATAGGGTTTGTATCAAGTTTTCCTTCTCTTACAGTGCTGTTCTCTGCATACTATGCTCCCTCTGTCGACTCTTACGACACCCATGGGATTATATGGGGTGGTGACAATTCATATTCTTAATCCGTCACCACACGGACATTTATGACAATGCAATCAACTTAAAAGTGCGCCCTTTCAAATAAAAATATATTGAAAAATCAGTTCACGAATGCCGGAGAAATCGTTGATATCGTTTTTTTTCATCTTTGTACAAAATTATTCTCCTCCTTGTGTCGTATTCTTCTGTATTGATGGTCATGATTTCCCTTCTGTATCACTTCCTCTCATATGGTCTTTCAACAAAAGTTTCTATCTCTGGAACAGATACACGTTTCGGTAAAGTTATCTTTCTTATCTACAACTTCAAACATGAAATGTTGAAAAAAAGAAATTTGACTTGAGTCTTACTCATCGGTACATTCGGTACCTGTCACAATATTCTCCCGTACATCCCCGCCCCTCAAACCAGAAAGCACTCAGAGCCAGCGCACTCATGTGAGTCCATGAACCGATCGCGCCATTCACGGGCTAAGTAACCGCGTGATTTAGACCGCGCAAGGACGCGTGTTCGACAAATGACTCGCTTTATATTTTAAAGGAGGTTATTACTGGCTGACTCTTGGGTGTTGTGATGGAGGGGTTTCTGGATGGTGAAGGTTAATAGGCAGTAGTTCTATGTGACCTATATTTGAGCGTTTGAGATTGAATTAAAAATGTACTTATCTAAGAATCTGCTTCAGTTTTTTTGACAGGTAGACAAAGAACTGGGTAATTAATTTGATCTCATAACCCTCTTTGACCCCTTAAGTAGATAGGGCAATACATTTGTTTGATCATATGCATATTAAAAATCAGTACATTCAACAATCGAGTTTAGCAAAATTTAGTTTATTTAATAAAAATTATATCCCTGAAAATTAAACAAGCGGACCAGTGTCTTTAAAGTTTATACTGCCCATGCAAAAATACATTTTATGTACGCGAACTTACACAGCACCCACCCTAATATTATTTATTACCCGACTACGCGACGCAAAGGAGGGTAACGTGTTTATCAGTCTATGTATGTATGTTTGTTACTATGTGGCGTTCTAGAGACCAAACGCGTAGGCCGATTTTGATGATTCCTACGTCAATCGATTCTTCTTAACCTTGCGAATGTCACTAAAGACATGACAGTAATCAAAATTCACCACAGCGACAACCAGACGCCATATTGGCAAAATGAAAAAAAAAAGTCGATGAACTATGTCAAGGGGGGTGTCGTTGAATATGTATTTTAAAATCATATTAGGTTCCTTTTATCATTTTTCATTTTAAATAATAGTTTAGGATATTTAACGACTTAAAGTTGTTTAACAAAACAATCATTCTCGCTAATTTTCTTACTTATTGATTTAAGTTTTTATTTCAAGTCTAAACGATATAGGTACAAACAAATAATTAAAAAGTTTAAAATAAAAATAAAAAAAATTAAAGGAAAACAAAAACCCGACTGTGTAAAAACTAATTTTAAAAAATACGTGAAAAAAAACAACTTAAATAGTCGGGGCCCATTCAAATTTTAACAATCAAATCTTCCCAAGGACTGTGAGTCGTTCTGTTCTGCATTAGAATTTATGATTTGTTTTATGTGTGTATCGATTATAAAACTATTTTAATTGTGTAGTTATTTAGTATTACTTAACAGAATTCTAAACTACTGGGCTTGTTTCTTTCTTTTTAGTTTTTATTTAAATTGTGTTGTTCACGTATTTTTTTAAATTAGTTTTTACGCAGTCGGGTTTTTTGTTTTTCTTTAAGTTTTTTTTTTATATATTATGTTACTGAATTCTAATAACAATAATGTTCTTGTTGGTCGTACCCTTAAGCGTCTATATTTTCTTTAACAACATGTAAAATATACGGCGGGGTATAAAACGTTGAGTTGATTCAAAAATAAACTCTAAACAATGTTTTTACTATAGCTGGTAGTAACAGGACATCAATATTATTTCAAATAACATCAAAACTATAATGTCTTTGGGTTAGACATACGTAATAGTTATTTTAGTAAGGGATTGTGTGTGTTAAGGGCGAAAGGGCCGGTTGCGTCACAAAGCTACCTCAACCCATCTGTAGGTGTACCCACATCCACTTTGTTTTGTACCTGCATTGTAATTGGTCTGTTGAGTTGTAAGGTTTCTATTTATATAAAGGGCTTCTTTTTCAAGGTAGTGTTTGTAACTGGTTTGACACAGAGACTCATGAGGCACAATTTTTCACTTGTGATACTGCATTGTGATAATATTTACCATTGTTTTTCAGATAGCTTTATTGTTCGCATAAGATTTAAAATCAAGTTGTAGGTATGTATTTATGTTGCGTTCTATTTTCCCTTACAGAATTTCACAGAGTACTGCTGGACTTAGCCTCTCCTAATTAGCTTCACAGTAGCATTGTGAGTTAATAGGAGGATATGGCATACTATACCTGATTGGCTAGACGGGTTAGTAAAGAGTTTGATGTTCAGTTTTTTGTCTCTTCGCAAGGATACTATTTACTTCGTGTATTTTTCCTTAGTCGTTTTGTACTCAACCACACCTCTTGCGTTTGATTTACAACTGTCCAAAGCTTTAAAACAACAATAAATTAATCTGCTTCCGTGGTCCAGTGGATAGCGTATGCGACTGCTGATCGGAGGTCCCGGGTTCGAAACCCAGGTCGGGCAAAAGTTTTACTAAAAATTCACGGCGAAATGTGGGTGTAATACCTATTACGCCTCTGCCTACCCGTTCGGAGATACAGGCGTGAGTCTATAAAAAAATATAATATAATTAAAAGATGTGTTTCGTACATTCAAGAGGAACAACACTTAGTACTATCATTATTCTTCGGCATTGTTAAACAAAATGGATTTTTATAACTACGTAACTAAGGCAAGCCCTCAATTCGGCATTCCGCTTCATCACTCAGTTTTAAACTCTTATAACAGTGTTTAACTTCTTGAAACTTCATCTAAAGTACC
Source organism: Euclidia mi (assembly GCA_944739405.2). NCBI lineage: Eukaryota > Metazoa > Arthropoda > Insecta > Lepidoptera > Erebidae > Euclidia > Euclidia mi. The sequence continues at coordinate 9,154,071 of OX123183.2, read as the reverse complement.
TCCGACATCGGTTTAAACTTAGATTATCTGATAAAAGCATCGTCTGATCGTCCTAATTCAACACTGAGTGCTAATTTACTTGTAACATCGTTGCTGAGTGCCATTATCATCATCTATTTATATGTCTAAAATCAATGCGTCCTGACTGACAATCAACATACAGCCGAAACTATTGGGCTCAGGAAGCTGAAATTTGGCATGTACCTCTGTTCCTTGGGGACCTTGCGTGTGCATTAAAAAAGGATTTCCCAAAAAAACCCACACGGTCGGGCACAAACAGTAAAACTGAAATAAAATATGCGGGCATTCTCTAGTATTATAATATACTAGATGAGCCTGCGGTTACACCCGCGTTATTTAAAGCTACTGCTCCGCTCCCGTGGCCGCTCGATAAATGGGCTATCTAACACTGAAAGAATTTTAGAAATCGGTCCAGTCTTTCCTGAGATTAGCGCGTTCAATCAAACAAACAAACTCTTCAGCTTTATATATAAGCATTAGTATAAGATATAAAGTTACTTACTGACATCATCACAGAGCCTAAAGTACTGACGTTAAAAAAACATGAAATTTGATCAGTGAATTAATTATAATATAACGTAGGCCACTAAGCCTTATTATATTCTAGACGATGCCCACGCTTACACCTGCGTTATTTAAGGCTACTGCTCTGCTCCGGTCACTTATAGCGTGATGTTATATAGCCTATAGCCTTCCTTGATAAATGGGCTATCTAACACTGAGAGAATTTTTTAAATCGGACCAGTAGTACCTGAGATTAGCGCGTTCAAACAAACTCTTCAGCTTTATATATTAGTATAAGATGGGAGAAAATCTTATATTCCACCCAATTTTCAGATCTAAGGCGACTGTTAGCCTTTTTTTTTCTTTTTTTTTCTTTATTTGGATCACCAACAATTGTTTACACAAAAATAACTTTTAACAACAATAATATTAGTAACAGTGCGAGTGTAACAATCACTTACAGGTGATCACCGCATGAGTAAAATGTAAATGTTAATAAAGCTAACCTAAGCATGCAGTTACACGCTGATATTATAGATATCTATAGCCTTGAGACTATACAAACATAGTTTTGCGAAATATATATATGGTAATAATACATATAATGGAACAGAAATGCAAGTTATAAGTAAAAGATAGACAATAAATAATAACAATGTGAAGCAATGAACCTACGAACAACAACGTTAGTCAACTACAGTACGAGCCATTTTACAAGAAGGCTATGAGCTTCGATTTTAGTGTCGCGATTGAATCATGGTGTATATCAATTTTATCGCTGCAGCTGTTTATGGTCCTACAAATTCTTGCATATGGTGAGTTGCTTCCTAAAACAGTTCGTCGAAGAGGAGGGCAGAGTGGAGTGATTGAGCTGCGTGAGACCCTTGCTGGGGCTCGGAATTTAAAGATGTTAAGCAGATTAGGACAGTCGATGTTCTTTTTTAATATTTTGCACCCAAATACTCCATCATTATAGCATCTACGCTTCTTAAGGCTGCTCAACGTGAAGTGGTTTAGTTTGCTTGTGTAAGATGGTAATTTTTTTGACATACCTGCGGAGAATGCTAGGTGCCAGGGGAAGCGTTTTTGAAGGCGTTCGATTCGCAAGGTATGTACTGCGTAATGTGGTCGCCAAACTACACTACAATACTCCAATGTACTTCTCACCAAACTGTTATAAAGGAGGACTTTAGTTTTATTATTCTTAAAACATTTACAGGTTCTGATTATGAAGCCTAACATTTTTGAAGATTTTTTAATTATAGCATCTAAATGTGGAACAAAAGTCATTTTTCTATCGTATGTAATCCCCAGGTCACGTATAGTCTCTACTTCCTCTAGCATTTCACTATTGATCTTATATGCAGAGTTGAATAAATGATTTTTTCGCGAGTATTTCATATGGTAACATTTCTTTGTATTTAAATGCATTTGGTTATTGCTGCACCATGAAATGAGTCTGTTAAGGTCGTCCTGTAGGTAAAAGACGTCCTCTTCTGTTTTAATTATTCTTAGGAATGTAAGATCATCGGCATAAATAAATATTTCGGAATACTGAAAGCGATTAGGTATGTCATTTATGAAATAATTGAATAAAACTGGGCCTTAATGCGAGCCCTGTGGGACGCCTGAAGAAATGTTATACATAGTGGATTGGAATCCATTAACTACTACATAAAAGTATCTCTCTGCTAAATACGAACTTACCCAATTCAGAAAGCTACCTGTAATGCCATATGCACTCAACTTGTGTATTAGAATTTTATGTGAAACTATATCGAATGCCTTGCTGAAGTCCGTGTAAATTACATCCGCTTGGTGACCTAAATCAACAGGCTTTATTAATAATTCAGTGAAAGACACTAAGTTCGTGCTTGTAGAACGCGCATTAGCAAAGCCGTGCTGTTGCTCACTTAGATAAAGTTTTAGGTGATTTTGGAAGTACGGACAGATCAGTGATTCAAATAGTTTAACAAATGCTGAAAGAATTGCGATTGGTCTGTAATTGCATATGTTATCGTCATTATTTGATTTAAGTATCGGGACAATTTAGGCCTCTTTCCATTTTGTCGGAAACACACCAGTGGATAAAGACTTCTCAAATATTACCTTAAGAGGACAAACTAATTGAGGCGCACAAGCTTTTATAAGATGAGGTGGTATTCCGTCCGGGCCAGGACCTTTTTTAACATCCAAGTTCTTTAACTTATCGAGTAAGGCTTTAGAGCTTATGATTGGACTATTTAAACATTGGTTATAATTATTTAATGATTTCAAGAAGTTTGAGTCAATGTATTCGCCATGAGTGTTTGAACTATAACTGTAGACTGATGAGAAGTACGACGCAAATAGTTCGCAGATCCTTGTGCCCTCAGATGCGGTCTCGTTTCCGTATGTCATAGTCATAGGGTATGCACTAGACCCTCCCCGCTTAGCTTTCGCGTATGTCCAAAAGAGTTTAGGATTTAACTTTAATTGTTCTTCTACATTCCTGACGTAGTCATTATAACAGATTGTTGCCCACCTGTCGCAACGTTTACTGTTTACAGTTTTAGCTCTATTGCATCCATTGGATTTTTAAATTTGCAAAATCGAAGTCTAATTTTATTTCTGAAATTTAATAATTTTATTAATCTTTTGCTAAACCATGGTGGAAATTTTTGTTTTTTTGGAATTCGACAAGGTATATATTTTTGTATTGCTGTATTGAGGTAATCGTAAAAACAAGCTACCATCTCATTCACTCCACTAAGCTCCTTAAATAAATCAGTCCAGTTGACTTTCTCTAAACACATTTTAATAGGCGTGTAATCTGCAGTATAGAAATTATATTTTGGTTTGAGGTCATTGTATGGTAATCCGTGTGGTGACGGATTAAGAATCTATTGTTATATCTAGTGGAGGATGATGGCAATCAACATTAGACATTGGGTTGAAACTCTTGTTTACATTGCATAATGGGTAAGTTGACAGAACCAAGTCCAATATACGACCATTCTGGTTAGTAACATAGTTTAGTTGTTGTAAATGATTTACATGTATGAAGTCTATTAAAATTTGGCTTACAGTAGACAAGCCTATATTGCTAGTGGTTGCGCTCACTAAGTTCCAATCAATTTGGGTTAGGTTAAGATCTCCCACGATAAAAACATTAGAATCTTTTGTTTGTTCAAAAACATAATTACAATTGGTTAAAAAGTTTTCAAGAGATGTGCTGCATATAGGCGGTGGCAAATACACTGCACAGAGAAGAACTCGACGGACGCTACGTGGTAGTGGTAAGTCTAATGCAACCCACAGGTCTTCACAGTTGCTTTCCCAGTTCATAAAACGCTTAGATTTTAAGCGTTTGTTAACTGCAATTAAAACACCTCCACCTTCTTTGTTACAGTGCAGGCTAGAGCTATCCCTATCTCTTCTATATACCACGTATCTTCCATCGAATAATTCACTGCTCAGAACTGAGCTGTTAAGCCACGTCTCGGTCAGTATAACTATGTCATAGTTGTTACAAAGAATATTTCTAAAAAAAAACATGAGTTTTGGTTCTTAAACCACGACTGTTCTGGTAATATATTTGCAATTTATTGAATTTTAATTTTTATTCTACCAACGCAAGTACTTATGTAGATGTCAATTTAATCAAACAAAGTCAAACTATCTTGTTTAAGCTGTCTAAGTTTTTAATGAAGATATGATCCGCATCTTCTTAACAAATATTTTGCCACCTCTTACCCAGACAAATGAATATCCTTTTTCTTTAGCCCTGAATCTAGTACCGGCATGAAGTGCTTTATGAGCTGGAGACAAATGCTCAACGACAAATACAGGTGTTCTGTTGCCAGCTATCCCGAGATCCGCAGTACTAAGTTTGTTGTTGGGATGGCTTTTGTTGTATTTGATGACTGAAGCGAGCAGCTGGTCGCGGATTCTTGTAGATGCAAGTTGAACCACAATAGAGCGTGGGCGACTGTTTGTGGTCTGAAGTTTAGCTGTACGAGTGCAATTCAGAATATCGTTATCTTTTATTTCGCATCCAACGACTGTGCTTAACTGCTTGACAACGGTAAAAAAATTCTCCTGTTTGTTCTCGGGTAAGCATTGGATCTCCAGGTTGTTTGAACGAACTTGTTGTTCCAAATTATTTAGCCGGTAACTAAGATCCGATACTGTACTTTTTAAGTGATCGTTCTCCGTCTTTAACGATTGCATATCAGTTCTTAATGCAGCATGTTCCAATTGGAATTTATCAAACTCAGCAGTATGAAAGTTCAACGAATCAGTTAGGTCCCTCACGCTAGTTCTAATGGGCTCCTTGTTGATAACGCTAAGTAGAGAATCTTTCATCTGCTGAACCATCGTTGCCAATTCCTTCTTTATTACCTCTTGCACTATAGTGCGCACTTCCTCGCTGGTTACTGGATTATCTTTTGGGGGAGAGTTTAAGGCGGGTCTCATCTTGTTGCCTCTTGTAGTGCAAACGTTACGAACAGGAGTGCTATCTTTCTTTGAATGTTTAGGCGTCAGATTCGTACATTCCGGACACTTCCATTCAATATAAGCTTTCGAATGAGAAGGTATTGCTGGTAAGGATAAACAGAGCAAATGGTAGGATTTTTTGCACAATATACAATTTATACACTTCTCGTCGCCTTCCAAATTTTCGTTACCGCAGCATCCCCATGCAGTAAAACTCTGTGCCATGTTGATGTTTTATATCAGTCGTATTTCGATAGTAATATTGTAAGTTTAGCAAGTTCCAACTCAGAACCAAATATTGTTTACGACTCACAGTTCTGTTATTGTAGCTCCGTCGACCTCGCGGCTAAAACGTCGTAAGCGCCATGCAGAGCGCGTCTGTTACGCGTTTGCACAAGACACTCGATGATAACACTAACTGGCGGTACTTAGTTATTAAGTTTGTATAGTTTTACTAGAATTTCATTAATTAAACACTGTAATTTCTTCACTGTATTCACTTATTTGATTTTAAAAAATCATTGTAATCCATTACACCACAAAATTCGCTTAGAAAACTTATAATAGTCATAGAAAATAAAAAAAACTTTACAGAGCTTTTTAGCAAGGATGTAAACTGCGCGGTAGCTATCGATGAATTGATTTTTACATAGGAGTTATACTAATTGGTGGTAAAGACACAAATAACGCCTGCTCTAGTCACTCGAGGATTAAGTACTAAGTATGGAGTTGATTTAGGGCAAGATTATCAACTAAATAAGTATAAGTCTTAAAACTTAGGTAATGTTATTGATATGGTGTATTTGCAATTTAAATACATACATAGACCCTCGCTTGTTCACCGAAGGGGAAGGCAGAGACTACGGAACGCCATTGCAACGATCCTTTTTTTTGTGTCGGGTTGGCAAATCCTCATGGAGTCCCTCCGCCCTGGGGGAAGAGCGAAGAGGACTGTCACTAAAAACAAACCCTTGTTCCTCATGTACCCGTGTGTCGGAGGGTCGGGTATCACCGAAGCATTCCCCGCTACCCCGACGGGTATTGTCCCGCCAGATGGTCAGGCGGGCCCCGAAAATAACCCCCTTGGAGGCGGATGAAGGTGTTGGGCTCCGCCGCCAAAACACCCAGCGGCCGCAGGGGATATATAGACGCAACGATGATTGATTGATTGATAATTCTTTATTGTGCACTACACTGTTGATACAAATCTGGTATAAATAAATTAAATGTAAATACATAGCAAATGCACAAGGGCGGCCTTATCGCAAAGTGCGATTTCTTACAGGCAACCTTAGGATGGACAGACTGTAAAAGAGAAAACGTTTGGATGTGTAGTGATTACATTTGTTTGGACACAATAATGGTTTTAATACAATACACATACATACATACAAACGATTTTGCGCCTCCATTTGGTCGCGAGAGATAGGGCGCGCTCCTCCCATGGCCGCGCTGACTGCGAGCGACAGAAGAACTGTCCCACACACCCTGCGCAGGCCTACGTTAAGCCCACGCGGAGTGTCCACTCCACGGGGGGGACTTGCAACGAACCTGACATATCTCTCTTGCTTCATTCACACCCATCAAATATCTCATGCGTGCTCTTCTGTTTGTTTGTTTTTTTTTTCCTTTTTTTTTGTAATATTATACCATGTTTCACTTCACGTTCGTATTAAGAAATGTCAAACCGAAACTATCAATTTTTTCATCCTATCAGAGATGCGACCCTACCATCAGATTTGGAAATAGGAGTCAACTTGTTACGCGCAAAATAAAACACAAAATGAACTCATATAAACGCAGCTATTTGCAAGGAATTATTGTTAAAATAGCTGTTATTATATAATATTATTCTTCATCCAAATATCTTGTGAAAATAAACTTTATTTTAGCTTCTATACTAAAAGTTCAGCATAATAATTATCTTCTAAAGCGGAACAACTAAAACCGAACACCGTTAATTGTTCCACGTCGCTTCCTATCCCAAAATAATTTAAGCAATGCAGTACTACCTTAGTTTCAGAAACAACAAAAGCGCTAGTTTTCAATCAACATTTCGCATTTCAACATGTGGTTCGGCGATACACCGAAACCGTGGTTCTAGGCGACTTGGAGAAGGAAATGGACTGTATACAAGGATAGCGGGTTTTAGCCGCCTAGGATTGGAATGGGAGAGATGATTGTGAGTGGGTATAAACTCAAAACTCAAACTCAAAATCCTTTATTCATTTAGATCACAAAGTGACACTTATGAACGTCAAATTTAAACATTATTACTGTATGCTTCTACATTTACATTTACTGCCACGTTCGCAATGCAATAGGTAGAACCATGAGAAAGAACGGGCAATAAAACTCACGGTCACTCTTTTTCATCGCCAGGTTTTTAATAATACATAACAATTAAACTTTTGTAAGGTGCTGCAACTGTTATACCTTCTATGTTACTTGTATATATTTACTTTACATGATACTCAAGCATAATCAAGTTAAATTTTGATGTTCATTTAGTTAGCCTCCTGAACATAGACATGGTGAAGCAGGAGCATCCACTTACATTATGCACCTAACAATGCATATTCCAGTTATAGGATATTCCAAGGATGGAGGGCACTTACCTTATACGGCAATCTTCTTCGTTTCCGAAGGGCAGTCTCCTGGTGGTTTCGTGCTGCAGCCGCTTGATTCACTTCACTACACAGTCACTTCCACTTGCGAGCGGTTTTATAAGAGGTAATAACTATAGCGGGAGCGGCGCGGTGATACGGTATAGCGGACGCGTATCGCGAATCGAATGTTCTCGAAAGTTCTGGACTATCTCTCGCGTCGACGTTTCGCGGCGACCAATCAGGCGAAAGGCAGTGCCTCTTCCAGGGAGTGGGATAGAGAGGGACGGAAATATGGTATCGCTTGCACTAGACAAGCGTGGAACGATTGACGTTGATGCGATTAGTTATAGATAGGAAGGTAGATGGCGCTAACATATCCCCCCGGCCCTAAAGGGTTGCCTTTAAAAAAAAATAGAATTGAACTTAGCTATGTTGGGTGTACTACCGCATAACCAATCAATAGGCTAGAACAGCGATATGACTATAAAATTAATCTAAATTAACTTTAGCGAAAACTACAAACGCAATAATAGCGAAAACTACTAACTAAATATTTTAACTAAGAGGTAGGTCCAACTTCAGGCTAGATCTCACTGAGTTGGAAGCGGACAGAGACGTACAACAGGACGCACGTAACTCCCTTTAGCGGTTTTCACGGTAACAACGCGAGTTGTACCGTCCTTGGAAGTATGCAATTTCTCTACGATGGCTAACGGCCATGAGAGCCGGAAGTGACGATAATGGCACTGTGTTCAGAAAATGTGCAGGGCTTAACGCGGATGGTTCTGCAGGGTCACTACTCAATGCCGTGAGCGGACGCGAGTTGATCAGTGCCTCAACTTGTGCAAGGACAGTTAAAAGCTCTTCGTAAGATAGGATCTGTTGACCTATAACTTTAAAGAGACGCGCCTTAATTACTTCGACCATGCTTTCCCAACATCCACTGAAATGTGGAGATGCTGGCGGAATAAACTTCCAGTCAATATGATCTATGGAAAGTTCTTCCTCAAGACGAGTACGATAACTCGCGACGTGATTGAAACAAGTGGCGGGAACAAGTTCAATCAATTTACTAACGCGGTTGGCGACAAAGTCTGCCAGCGGTGAGGAGAAGAATAAATCCAAGCGAGCACTACCTTGGAGTCGGAAAATGCGTTTATTTATTAATAGAGTAGTGGGGCAAAACTGTGTCTTGAACCTTGCGGAGCAACTGAGACAGCAGAAGGGCCGCGCACAACTCCAGTCTCGTAACCGAAATGGTTTTAACAGGCGAGACCTTAGACTTGGCACAAACTAACTGCACCGAGTAGTTAGAACCAATGCGGACTTGCAGATATACGACTCCGCCGTAAGCACGCTCGCTGGCGTCAGCGAAATCAATTAAGTTGATGGTAAATCCATCTACCAACCCAAGATGACGCGGAATAGTAATTTGATTGAGCGCGGTAAGCTCAATACAAAACTGGCATCAAGCGGCGACCATATGGTCAGGGGGTGTTTCATCCCACTCACACTTTGATAGCCAAAGCTCTTTAATCAAGAGCTTGGCGTACAAAATTACATACATACATACATACATAGACTCACGCCTGTTTCCCGGAGGGGTAGGCAGAGACTACGGAACGCCATTTGCAACGATCCTGACATACCTCACTTGCTTCACTCACTCCCATCAAGTTTCTCATGCATGCTCTTCTGTTAAGGGTACTTCTGACTTGTCCTTTTTTCAGGATGTCTCCAATCTGGTCAGAGAACGTTCTCCTAGGTCTTCCCCTTTGTCCTGTCCCATTCACACTAGCCTGATATATCTTCTTTGTCAGTCTATCGTCATCCATCCTCTCCATGTGCCCAAACCATCTTAACATGCCTTTCTCAATGCTTGTCACTACATCTTCTTTTACCCCACACCACTCTCGTATCACACAATTCTTTACTCTGTCGGTCAAAGACACACCACACATACTTCTCAGTGCTCTCATTTCTACAGCATTTATTCTACTTTCAAATCTCTTCTGCCATACCCAACTTTCACTACCATACGTAAGGTTACAAAATTGTGGGAGCCACAAAACCCATTTTGTCCCATAGTCGGGCCACTGTGGACAGCATAGTGCGTTTGGTGCACTTATCATCTGGTGGTGAGACGTCAAACCGAAAACTATCACAGGATTTAGATTTAGCCTCGCAATTTTTATTTGCTAATATTTTGTACATTAGGCAAAATATAGGTTTATTTACCACAAAAAGCGATATACATAACATAAATACTCGAAACAGGCATAGGTTATATGCCCCTTATCATCGTTTACATAAAGTTAATAATTCTTTTGTAGGGCTAGGTATTCGTATATACAATAAAATACCAATTAGTCTTTTAGAATTACCATTTAGTACATTTAAAACTAAAATAAAAGACTGCCTTATTAAGAAAGGTTATTATACTATTAATGATTATTTCAGTGATAAGGATAACTGGTCACTTACGCTAGACAACTCATGATCTTTATACCTAATTAGAATTATATAGATACTTTGCATTTTTCAGTTAATCTTTATATAATATTTCTAGTTCTTTTAAATTACTGTTCATGTATTATTAGGTCATTCAACTTAGGTACTACATTTACATTTGCATTGTTGTTCCACTAATTTTATTTAAGTTTTACTGCACTGTAAGATGAAGATAACTCGTGATTATGGGCTGTAAACTAATGTTTTAGTAATTTTGTGTATTCATATACAGTCACTTCTGTAACATATATTTCCACCATATAGTTATGAACATGGTCGCGAGTTGCCTACATTATAAGACGTAAGTGGATGCTCCTGTTACACAATATTCACACTGGAAGGCTACTACAGCAGTTAAATTGGTAACTGCATTAATTATTTAAGTATTATGTATGTTCCTAATTACTATTTACAAGAAATTAATGACAATGTGAAACAGTTGCAGCTCCTTACAAAAACAAAATATGTAACATAACACTGGCGATTAAAAAGAGTGGCCACGAGTTTTATTGCCCGTTCTTTCTCGTGGTTCTACCTATTGCTTTGCGAATGGGCAGTAAATGTAAATGTAGAAGCATTAAGTAATGTACATTAAAATTTGACGTTCATAAGCGTCACTTTGTGACCTAGATGAATAAATGATTTTTGACTTTTGACTTTTGATTTGTCCCAGCGTAAACCGAGAACTTTATGCGGTACAGACTTCTCAAACTCAATGTCTGGAGAAGTTTTATGAGAATGTGGTATGCGTGCGAGAACCTCCTTAGAGTTTCTTGTCCATTTGACAAGATCAAACTGGCCTCGCTTGAAAAGCTGAATGAGCTCTTCACAAAGCGAAATTGCTAGCGGAGCGGGTATGACACTACAGGCAAGGTCATCCATATATAAAGCGGAAGTGTAGTATAGTAGAGTGTAGCGTAGCGTAGCTTAACATAGCATAGCGTAGCATAGCATAGCATAGCATAGCGTAGCATAGCGTAGCATAGCGTAGCATAGCGTAGCATAGCGTAGCATAGCGTAGCATAGCGTAGCATAGCGTAGCATAGCGTAGCATAGCGTAGCATAGCGTAGCATAGCGTAGCATAGCGTAGCATAGCGTAGCATAGCGTAGCATAGCGTAGCATAGCGTAGCATAGCGTAGCATAGCGTAGCATAGCGTAGCATAGCGTAGCATAGCGTAGCATAGCGTAGCATAGCGTAGCATAGCGTAGCATAGCGTAGCATAGCGTAGCATAGCGTAGCATAGCGTAGCATAGCGTAGCATAGCGTAGCATAGCGTAGCATAGCGTAGCATAGCGTAGCATAGCGTAGCATAGCGTAGCATAGCGTAGCATAGCGTAGCATAGCATGGCGTAGCATAGCATAGCATAGCATAGCTAATTAGTGCTTTATCTTACATACAGTTTTAGCACCCACCTTGATCTCTTGAAGAGCAGAACAACATCAAGACGTAATACAATGAGAAGTATGTAACTTAGGTACGGTACCTATAATTACATACCCAAGTACCGTCTCAATAGCGGGCGGTAAATCATATCGCTCACTACGTACTATTTTAGTTAGTAGCAAGTGCGGAAATATTGAAGCTCCGATCAAAAGATCAATGCCTGCCGGATTCGCAAACTCCGCGTCTGCTAGCGGCAATGACTCGAGGTGAGTGAGTGATGCTACGTCTACATTAGCGTTCGGCAATGCGTCCGTGATACGCTCCACGATAAGCGAAGAAATGTTAAAATTAATGTCCCTATCAAAACGCGAATATATTTTAATATCTACGGAACCCTTGCAATGTTTTTCTGATCCGCCTATCCCTTTGACGGTTGAGTAAGTATTTTTAAAGTTGTTCCATAATCCGAGGCGTTTGAACAATTCTAACGTTATTAAATTGGTCTGAGATGCGCTATCTAGCAGACAACGTACCATGTGCGGCGACCCATTAACATCATATATGATGAGTTGCGCTGTCGCTAACAGAACAGTCTTAGACGCCATACATGGCGGCCTAGCACTGCTCTGATCACTACAAGCGCGCGAAGGCCGTCCGCGCGTGCGTGCCGCCCGCGCAATGGATGTCGTACACAACGATATCTCATTCTAAGGCGTGGAGGGGGAAGTCACCGTGGCCTGCACCTGTGAGGTAAGTGTGTCAAGGTTAGCGGCTTGGCTTGACAACGTGTTACCTTTATCGAAATGAAGCAATGAATGATGTTTTTTATTGCAGAAGCGGCACTTTGTCTTACTAGAACAATTACTTGTTTTATGTTTTATGCTAAAGCAATTAATGCAAGCTTTGTTGTCTTTTACGCATTTAAAACGAGCGGTTGCATTCTGATTATCGAAGGCGGAACACTTATATAAATAGTCGTGCACTATATTACTGCACAGACACTTCTGTGAATTATTACTATTAGATTCCGAACATGTAACGTAAGATTGTGGATTAGGGACCGAGTTATTATTACTATTTCGCGATTTATTCAACCTTTGTTTGTTGCTGTTAGTGTTAGACGGGCCAGGTGAACCAGACTGCGTATTATGAAATATTCGACACTTATCTTTGATGAACGAAATAAAACTATCTAGTGTAGGTATTTTATTATTGCGTTCCGTCATCTCGAATGCGCGAATTGTATCAGTGTCAAACTTTTTTAAAGCGAGTTGAAGCAACATAAAGTCGGAAAGATCTTCTATTTTAAAAATTCCTAAGAGAATTAACCGCGGTTACGAAGTTATCAATAAACAGCTGGAAATTCGAGACAGACGCGTTGCCGGACAGTTTGAGATTTAAAGCTTGGTCAAAGTAGGTAGACGCTAGGACGCGCGTGTCCTGGTATCTATCAAGTAGTGACTGGAATATGACCTGATAATTCTCAGCACTGGGTGTGACACCTGCAAATACGGACTGGGCCTTCGGTGACAGTTTACCTATTAAATAGTACAACCTGTCAGCATCTGTCAGAGAACCATTATCGTGCACTGTAGACTTAAAACTCGCATAGAATAACGGCCTATTTCGTATATCTCCGTCAAACGACATAATCTCGATTGGCGGTAATCTCGGTTTGCGGGCAACGGGCTCTGCTGAACATTTACCCTCCAATTGCGATTGTATACGCTTAATAATACAATAAAGATCTTCGAATGAGGTGTACGCCTGATAGTTCGGTTTTTCATCAGGATTGATAGAAAGTTATCTTGCGTTATAATCGTCTAACAACTTATGAAAATCTGTTCGAATACTATCTACTGTCATACAATAACTGAGAAATGCTTCGCTATTACTGTCAGACATAGAAGCGGTTTTTGAACGCTCGTATATGTTTTGAATGCGCTCAAATAAAATATTGCGTTTTGCTTCTAAGATTGTCATCTCTTTGTCTTCCGACACGCGTGACGTCTTTTGTTGTGACATGCTTACGTTAAGCTTAAGCTAATGAGCTTAAGCTAATGAGAACGAAACAAAATAAGAATATCTAATGTACCTATTATTTTACCTAAGTAGGCTAAGTAGGCAACACTTTAGAGCTGTGGAATTAAAAGTTGCTTGAAATATGAGATTTGTAAGACAACTATGATAGTTCCAGAATTAATAATTTAGTAAGTAGGTAGCTACATAAAAGTTTACCTACTGATGCGGGCAGAAACAACCATGTGACGGTTATGTGAATATATTAGGAGTATAGCTAGGTGCTATAACTGCCTAGGTATAGCGATATAACGTATAAAAACGTAAATGAATCCGACTCGTATGGATCAAAAAAATGGTTCGGCGATACACCGAAACCGTGGTTCTAGGCGATTTGGAGAAGGAAATGGACTGTATACAAGGATAGCGGGTTTTAGCCACCTAGGATTGGAATGGGAGAGATGATTGTGAGTGGGTATAGGATATTCCAAGGATGGAGGGCACTTACCTTATACGGCAATCTTCTTCGTTTCCGAAGGGCAGTCTCCTGGTGGTTTCGTGCTGCAGCTGCTTGATTCACTTCACTACACAGTCACTTCCACTTGCGAGCGGTTTTATAAGAGGTAATAACTATAGCGGGAGCGGCGCTGTGATACGGTATAGCGGACGCGTATCGCGAATCGAATGTTCTCGAAAGTTCTGGACTATCTCTCGCGTCGACGTTTCGCGGCGACCAATCAGGCGAAAGGCAGTGCCTCTTCCAGGGAGTGGGATAGAGAGGGACGGAAATATGGTATCACTCGCACTAGACAAGCATGGAACGATTGACGTTGATGCGATTAGTTATAGATAGGAAGGTAGATGGCGCTACCAACATGCATGAAGTTAATTTCAATCTAAAGCTTCGTAGAAAACATTCTAACAATTCAACAAATTTTTGAGGTGCTGATACATTTGAGTATTCACCTGTAATGAGCATTTTTGCAAACAAGTAAGTTTTAGCGAGCATTTTTACGAACGTTTTGGTGAGCATTCTAGCGAATGGGTAGTTAAGAACATCGGCCATTTCGGACCTAATAATGTCTAGAACTAAAACTCATTTTAATATTATGATTATTTTATAGTGTAATGATTTCACTAACAATTATATTTTATAGAAGCCTAGGTAAAAAAAAATGTTTTGGGTAGTAAAGATGTTTTCTAGAACTCGTGAAAGCATCTTTATTAAAATATTTTTTATTCGCAGCATTGTTATTTTATCTGTGCCTGAAAATACTTTCTTGTTTAGCTACGTTCCATTACACTTACACCACATCTATATCGACTGGTTTGTCAAAACTTCGAGAAAACTTAATTTAAATCAATCAATAAATTGAATCAAGTTGTTAAAAGCTGATCATAAATGAATGCATCTTTTTATGTTAAAAGATATAAAAAGATAAATAAATATAAATGTATTTGTGTCGTTGAAATCATTGGATAAGGATACAATGGAACGTTTTTGACGTAAACACGTAGCCGATGACATTGGACATGAGAGAATCTGTCAAATTAATATGAACTGTTTGTTTTTCGTGTGAGCGTGTGGCCAACTCTGGTGTCGGAGTTTTCAGACCGCACGAAGGCCTCCGACATGGCCTAACGATCCTTATCCTTGGGCAAGAACCGGGACCGACAGCTTTACGTGCCCTCCGAAGCACGACACATGACTGCACGGTTGGCGTAGTGGTTTAAGCGGTCGCCTCGCCGCTTGACTCTACGCGCAGTGTTGTGGGTTCGATCCCCACACGAGACAACACTTTGTGTTATTCATAAATTGTTGTTTCGAGTCTGGGTGTACATTGTGTCCGTTAGTTGCATGTTTGTAAAGTCCCCCGCGACACAGGATTTAGTCCTAATGCGGGAGTTGTCTTTTTTAAAAAAAGAAAAAAGAAAAAGAAGCACGGTAGCGCTCAGATGTAAATGCCACACACGGTCACCCATCCAAGTGGTAACCTGTGCAAGCGTTGCTTAACTTTGCCGATCTGTTACGAACGGCAAGCCAAGTTTCGCTACGAGCGCTACATTAATATGAACTAATTTCGGTGTATTACGTAATTCAAAGGATTCTATACGAAAAACTGTCTTTACAGTATAATTTCTTCAGCATAGAGCTACTTGTTTTCGTACATTTTATCTTTAGTAATAATTAATTATCAGGTTTTTCAATGTATGAGAAATGGTCATTGTTTTTTCTTTGACGTTTTTGCTCATGAGAGTCTTCG
This sequence comes from Euclidia mi, assembly GCA_944739405.2. Classification (NCBI taxonomy): domain Eukaryota; kingdom Metazoa; phylum Arthropoda; class Insecta; order Lepidoptera; family Erebidae; genus Euclidia; species Euclidia mi. The sequence continues at coordinate 9,138,277 of OX123183.2, read as the reverse complement.
CTAGAAAGATCGTGAAAATGTTCGTAGCGATATTCGACTCTGTTTGTTGTTCAGTTCGACATACAGTTCTGTCCTACAAGTGAATGCTCAGGTGTATCAGCACTATTATACTGAGCTCTTCTGTATATAGTACCTATTTATTACATTTCGCGAATGCCATAATAAAACGTGGTTTTGTTTCAAAAGTGCTAGCTCCGTAATTACGGTTAGTTTCTAGGATAACTTCCGTAGTGAAAGTCATTATTTAGGACATCATTATGTGAAGTTTCTATTTGAGGTTCTTGGTACATGTATTGCGGGTGTGTCCTAGAATCAAAAGAATTTCTCTTTCTTTGTAATTAAAGCTGTGAGGCTTGCGTAAATGTATTATGGTGATACCAAGAAATCTGTAGGTATGTATAAAATTCTTGTTGACGTAGCTGCAAGCATCGTTTAGTAAACTACAAAGCTTGATGCTTGACTTCACGGATGGCACAGTGGATTAAGCGACCACTGCGCACCGAACATTGTGCTGTGTGTAATAGGTTCGATCCCCACTCGTCACAACACTTTGTGTGTTCCACAATTTGTTGTTTTGGGTCAGTGTATTATTTTTGTAAGTTGGATTTATGTTGGTAAAGTCCCTCGCGATACAGGATGCATCCATTGTATGATGTTGTTTAAAACAACATCATTGGTTTTGAAGAATAAATTGCTCTGTACTTACCGTTTGCTATGTTATAGAATTAGGTATATTGTCTCAATTCTGCTCAGTCTACCTTCTGCCTGTGAATGCATAGTGTGCGGAGACATTATGAAAATATCGTGACATCCCGAATTCATTCCAAAGTCTGCTAAAGAGTTATTGACGTCCAAGGACATTTTCACTATTAGTTTGTGCTGGCATTGTGCCCACTAGATGTCAAGAAAGTAAGTCAGCCCTCCCCTTACAGTTGTAATTACGATAACATACATTAGAACATACATTTCCTGTGAAACATTACTATCTGAAAAACGTATCTATAGGAATAACGGCAGTCCAATTTATGATTTTATTATAATTCTTGTGGGTATACTTACTAATACTAGACATTATATAACTGGATGATATTTTAGTATGATGTTCGTCAGTGACAATACCTATTTTTTTTTTTGTTTTTGTTTCTTGGTTGCGTAAATATATAAATACTCAAGAGAATGCCCGCGTCCACTCCTGTCCATTTTATTATAATTTAAAGATTTTTCCGAACCCTTGAGACTTTCGGGAAATCCCTTCTTAGTGCGGTAAATCCTGAGAGACCGTGAGCTGTCCCCAAGGAACATGGATGCCAAATTTCTGCTTCGTACGCTCAATAGTTTTGGTTGTGCGTTATCTATCAGTCAGTCGGTAACGCAAGAATTTTACATATATATTATATAAGTACAGAAGATATTTGAACTCAGGCGGATGAAAAGCTTTTCTTCTCAATTCGACACATTTTCTCTCAGTTAGTTATCTAAATACGTTAAAATTCAGCAGCGATGCGACTGTGCAACAATGACACTGACTATTCATTCTAGAAAGACACACGACCACACGCAAAACGAATGATCCGAACCTTCAGGTTTATTTCAAACTTGCCGATACGTCGTGAAAATACAAATATGACATATAACAATAATTGGCACTCCCAGCACATGAGGACATTGAAGTTTGACCCAGTTAACAAAGTTTAAACAAAAGGTATTGTGAATATGCTAGCTGCAAACTTACCTTGTAATTAAAACTGTTTAATTAGCGGCATTTATATGAGAGTTAATTAAAACTCACCTTTGTGTAATTTGAAAGCATTGAAACATCGCAATTGGTCTAAAACAAGATGTAGTGACCAAGATTGAAAAAGGAATGTTGCCATAGTTTGGACATTTCGAACGGATGGATGAAAGAAGAAGTACGAGAGAAGTGTATCGAGAAAGAATGAATGGAGATGTTGGACGTACGCCGACCAAATAGGTAGAAGTACCCATAACCCACGAGCTTCATCATCATCAACATCAGCCTGCCTTAGTCCCCTGCTGGATATAGGCCTCTCCAATGGCACGCCACTGAGCCCGATTTTCGGCTTTTCGTGTTCAGCCGCTGCCAGCCACTTTGCGCGCATGGATAACGAAGTTAATGAATGGCGAGACAGCAAAAGTGGTGTGTTTGAACTGTATCATTTAGCGTTTTATAGTCTCTGCCTACCCAATGGGAGACAGGCGGGACGATACATAGAGAGATGGAACATCGCAATCTTAAATCACTATCATCTTAGTGTAAGTTCTATAACGGTCTACTTTCTTTTGGCTTGGATATTAGTATTGCAATACATCTGTTTCACCTACGCATAACGTTCATGACACATCAGCGGCAATTAGGTACGTTGCGATCAGCGCGTGCGCAATCTTCGCAATCGCAAATCGCGATCAAATGTTAGCAGCCGCCGTCGCATAATGCTTACAGTCCCGTGCGTTTGGTGTGCCATGCCAACCGATTACTACAAACGATAGTTCAATCACTTAAAGTTTGACGCGGCACTTTATAAATATTCTGGTTCTAACTAGTATTAGCATATTTGATTTTGAGACTAGTGAGTATATTAACTTCTTAGTAACGGTTGTCGTTGATTTTGATGACTGGCACCGACGGCCATGTGTTCTCGAGACAGGTAACCCATCAATAAATCGAACAGTGATGAAGTTGCTCGACCTCAAAGTTACAGTGATACACGCGATATCCATTTTTCGTAAAATCAGAATAGCATGTAATACGTTCCTGGGTAGTTTGTACATGCATTAGTATCCAAGCCTCTAAAAAAGGAATAAAGAAAATGTTTAAATACATTAGGACAGGAATAGCGTAGTCTAGCTTGCTAACGATGGTAATAAAACATTCGAGCAAGGCAAGACGGGCCATGAACGTTCATGGCTATTACGTGCCCTTTCTAAACCAATGGTACGAAAATTACAGGAGTAAAACATAATAGATATTAGAAACAATGAAGAATATATTAACATCATATCATAAGTTACAAGAATAGAACACGTTTAGTGAATTAAAAAATAACCACTTGAATGACCGAATGAACCGATGACCGAGAGAGAGAGAGAGAGAGGGGGAGAGAGAGATCATGGTATGGTAACAATAAATTGAATAAAAAGGAAAAATGGGCTAATGCCTATTCTTCATTACGCACGCAATGACGCACTGCTTTCAACTGAGAAATTCAAAACTAACAAAAAACGTGATCTAAAATTTTTGTGAGGATGGATGTTTTTTATTCTCTTACGTAAAATCGACAGGGTGGCTTTAATGAAAAATGGCATTACCATAGCTTATGTATGAAAATTAAAATCTTATTGGCTGAGATAAATGATTGGTATGGCTTCGCTCGAAGCGATACAAATATTTATCTAAGGTCATAGGCTAGATTTTATGGCGATTTACTTTCTCTCTTACCACCCACATCGCAACGTGAAACGCGGGCTGTGTCACGGGCGAAACGTAATAATTATATTAGTGACAATAAACCTCAAGGCTGCAAAAAATCAAGATTACTATCATCACAAGCGAACGTGTAACATTTTCCGATAGCCGCAGTAAAGAATATTAAGTATCTATACCGCTTAGTTATTCTCAGGGATCTGCTACATAAATATCTATACACAACACGTTGGTACATTACGTATGTTTGGCGCGGTAAGAAGTTTGATACCTCGAACATTAGTACAAGGAGGGCTCTTAATACGTGTGGAACGATTCCCAGAGGTATGATTCAGTCTTTTGTACACAGATGTATGACTATACTAGTTGTGCTTGAAGAGCTTCTATCATTCCTTATTCCTTCGAGCATTGCAGGTGTCTATGGGCGGCGGTGATTACTTACCATCAGGTGACCCGTTTGTTCGTTTGTCTTCTTATGCTATAAAAAGTATATATATATATATATATTTTTTTTTTCACTTTCCTAACGGGATTGAAAAATGTCTAAAATCGATATATTATGTATATCTGTTTGAAGTTCTTTATTTACTGACTGACTGACAGACAACGTATAGCAAAAACTATTGGGCGCAAGAACTTGAAATAGCTAGATGATAATAGTAGAATAGCTATATAATTGTGTAACGTGTTACCTTATAGTACTTTAAAGGAAACATCTGTTTCCATTATTCGCCCCGCTTGAACCCTTTTAGGGTTTTGCAAATGAATTTGTAATAATATGTATATTGTAATCTCGTGTAATACATTAAAGTCAGGGGTAATAAATTGAAAACCTGTATTGTTTTTCATTTATTACCCCTGACTTTAATGCCTAAGTCTTAATAATTGAATATCTTTAAAGCAATAACGCATCATTTCCAGTACACCGACATCTTTAAACCAACCTACATCGCCCACGGCCACAGAGCAATGATTATATGAGAGCCACGACGTTCTCCCCTGACACACGCACATCTGTGCCTACTGTGTGTTTGTGTGTTTGAGGTGAGGCCAAATAAAATGTAATCCTCTACGAGTATTTACTTTTGATATAGGTTGAGTCGACGATGTTTGTTCACGATTGTAAGGAAGTGGGTGCTTTTCTGTTAGTTCTGCTGATTATTATGATTGTTTTTATCTGACTGTAGTAATAATAATATCGGCTTTGTTTATAAACATTCCAGCTGCAGCTAGGTGATTTTCTTAATTAAAGTTGGGCTAAGACCCAACCTATTTCAACTCTTAGTGCGAAAAGCACTTGAGCTGGTTTTATACGTGTTGATAGACATCTTCGATATCACTATGATTACATTGCTCAAGGGTGCTCAAAATTATCATCTGGTACTTTTTATTAATGTGGAAATATATTAGTACCTAAGAGGCAAAATATATTTACTCTTTTGTTTTCGTACCATTCTTATTTTTTGTACTTAATTTTTTGCCCATATAATTGTACTGAAAGCCTAGAAATCCTCTTAAGGTAAAGCTTTACCCAAGAGAAAATCTCTAGAATTCATATTCATATTTTTTCATAACTCCAATACACCATGCTAGCTGCCTTATCTTCATTTTTATTACCAACGTGCTCTAAATCCTACAAACAGCTATAGTTCCAATACGCGATATTATTTATTCGATGTCAAAGAGAAATGTCATTGCAATATTCGCCTCAGGGGCTTAGGTATTCGCATTTGCTTTATTTTACTAGAAAATGTATACTCTGTACACCTTGTAATGCAATTCTCTGGTCTTGCTGTAGTAGGATACTGGGCTGAGTAATAAAACAATTTGTTTTAGTCATAATATGAACGTAACTACGGGGAAGGGTAGGTGTTAATGAAGAGGTTGGAAGTAGAAATTCTAGGTAAAGGAACCTTGACCAGACGCTAAAAGTAGTTGAGGAATGATTCAATTTGACACTGTCATGGCATTCTTAAAGTGTACGATATTTATATCAGATCCAGTCATTACATGATACGTGAAATACATAAATCGAAAGTATGCTGTCTGCCACCGTCAGATGGCGTATTGTTAAATGTCGGTAGTTCGGCGCTTCAAATATTCGTGATGTTCAACCTAGCGGGTGAACCGGGCATTTTGTGTGCAAGTGTCCTAACAACATGTCGCTAAATGTATTCGTAATCAAGTTAAACGGAGTGCAATAATTAGACCAGATTTCCATGCGAAGAGAATAAACTTGGTCTCCATGATTAACTGTGTATGATTCCAAGTGTACAAGGCCCATCAATTTGACTAGATGCTGTCTTGAACTGTCAGAACGGTTTAATGTTGAGCTACGCATCGACTTAAATAACAGCTAATGTGAAACTTTAAATGACCTAATTGTTACTTGCCGAGTCCTAGTGTTCTCTTTATCTATGTATTTTATCAGTTCCAATGTCTATATTCTTAAACCAAAAACATACATAAATGAATCAGATCCGTATCCTTGCCTTTGCCTTTCACTAACGGAAATGTTATGTTAAAGTAGGTGCATTGGACGTGGTTGTACTACAACGTACTTACGACAAAGTCGCCAGATTATATAAAGCCCCGTCCCTTTCTCGGACGAAGCTGCCCTCGCTTTGCATGTCAATTTCGCCCTTTTAGATCGTTCATGCATATTTCATCCACTTTGTCAATGCCCCAGGTGTCAGGCCGCAATTAGTTGTAAGATGTTGATTGGTATAAACCATGGCTAAGTTTACCCTTCTCATAGTAGGAAGAGGCCCGTGACCAGCAGTGGGATAGTATATATACAGGACTGATGTTGATGATGATTGCCAAGTTAATATTGTGCTTATATTTTGAGCTACGGTAAAGGTGTTCGATTTGATAAACCCTACGAAGCGGTAGCTTTCGCTTAAAGTGTTGTGGCCAGTATTGGATTATATAAAGCGTCCGTTTATGCCAGCAAGATATATCTCTATATCCCTTGTTATGCTTCTTGGATGTATTGTGGACCGACATTTGCATGGATTTCTACACACATATTATTTTAGAATATAATGTGTTGAACACTGTCCTTAGTAGATACATAAAACGTGGACTAAATTATATGTGCCTATTAGCAAAAAATAATGCTAGCTACCCTATTAAGTCTGGGTTTTTCTATTGTTCTATTTCCAATGTTCTTAGTTCGGCAATTAATATTAAGATCCGTAAAAAAATGATCGCTTCAATATATTCTTATACCTTTATTTTATTCTATTAACTAATTTAGTACACAAAATAGTTCACAATTATTTATCCCTTATTTTAGCTTGCAAGAAAAACTCCATAGATATATGTGTTTTCATGAACACTGATACAAGCATCAATGAGTCAGCAAGCAAGGCGAGCAAAATTAGCTGACTCATTTTTAGAAACAAAGAGTCATGAATTACATAAATATGTCGTCATCATTTTCTCATGTTTCGTTCAGCTTGTTCTGTGCATTCTTCTATCTGACATCACATTTGCAGTGAAAACCAGATGACTAATATATTTCTTGGTGGAAACGCAAACCTTTTTCATGAAAATGAAGTCCGCTCCGCTTAGCTAACTCCAGCTTCCTCTTACTCGTAGAATCCTGGTTTTAAACAGTTATACCGTGAAAGTTCTTGAAATCAATTAGTTTCGAGTTCTTATACAATGCTTGTCTTATTTACTCATCAATTTTAAGACACCGTGTGATGACGGATTAAGAATACGGATTGTAACCACCCCATATCATCCCATGGGTGTCGTAAGAGCCGACAGAGGGAGCATATTATGCATAGAACAACACTGTAAGAGAAGGAAAACTTCAAACAAACCCTACACCAACCCGTTTGGCCAGCGTGGCATAGTAGGCCAATTCCTCCTTTCAAAGGAGAGGCCTAGTCCAGCAGTGGACTGTCAAAGGCTGATGATGATGATAAGATACTGAGAAATATTTGCCCCGTTCCGCTTTATTTCCGCATTGAAGTCTTTTTTTTGTATCTGATAATTATTATTGTACTCCTGCTATTCATTTACTGTGAAAGATTGAATCGTATCATTATAGTCGCTATCGCGATTCCCGTGAGTCTATCATACTACACAGGACGTGAAGGACAACGCGGTGGTTTGTTTTATTGGGTAGGCACCTAACGCGCAAGGGAGAGTTTCACACGCCTCCTTCGCTAGCTCCAAATCGTTTCTTTACAATCGGATTCGGGATGGTAGGGCTTTGCGTAGAGCTTGAACGAATAAACAAACAGCAGTTTATGGAAATCGAAATAAGAAGCTTCTTTAACCTCTCTTGGGGCAGGTACAAGAGGTGTGTGTTGCTTTCATCTACAGTTTTTCGGCGCCATCATAACTGAAACCATCGCAATTCCGTCAACGTCTTGTAGCAGCGGGGCTATTTACCGCCAGCCCAGTGGTATTGCAATACAGTATATAGTACAATTTTAGTTAGCAATATTGGAGTGTTCCACCATAACCGGAATACTCCATTTGAACATAGTAACGGTAATAATTCTCGTTTTTCTGTATTTCATTAAGATGAACAAGGAGACATGGCGGGAATAACACCGCGGGCTGTATCGCGATTCATCAACTACCAAGTAACAAGTACCGTTAATTAGAAACTCTTGTAACAAAGCAACAATTAATTTGTATAATATACTAGTTGTTCCCATGGCGACACTCGCGATGTACCCATATTTAAATTGGACGAGGGAAAGTCTCTGACTGGCGTGTAGGCCTAGTGGTTGGTGACTGCAAAGTCAGAGGTCGTGGGTTCGACCCCATCCAGAAAAATTATGTGAACGATCGTTCTGTGTGGGTGTAATTTATTATATGTATGTACAAAAGTATTTAGGAATATAATTATAACTATGTTAATTAGTTATATAGTTGCCGTATTGCTAGCTCTGCTTAGAAGAGCATCAGTTGAACGTGTGAGAGTTGTTCTAGGATATTATAGTTATTTAAATAAAGTAGTTATATCTCTTTCCGTATTTGGATTCTTCATCATTTAATGTTGTCATATTGTTGCCACGATATTTTGATTGTGAAGAATAATCTTGATAACGAACTCTCAATAACAAAACCCAACCAATACATTGACTATGTTTTTTATGTGGAAAAAGTCGTATACTGAGAAATCAGGTTAGACTCGTTAGGGCACCAACCCTTGGTTCTGTGGAAAAGCTAATATTCTACGAATTCTGGTAACACCAGTGCATACTGAGGTCTGATTACTGGTGTTACCAGATTCGGCTAGCCGGCCAGGCTCCAAAGCTTGGATGAAACTGCGACAACTCTAAGACGATGAAGATGATATTTAGTATTTTTAGCAAAGGTGACGGAAACTAAGATCATTAACTGTTATATTTCTGGGCAACAGTTATCTATGCTAGCTACAATTACTCACCCTGCTGCCAAAGATCATGCTTTCAGACTTCCAAGTACATTATGGCAAACTCTCAGACATAGTATACATTAGCTTTTCACATTTTTTTGCACAAATTAGCTACGACGTTGATAAATATACATAGCACCATTTTTATGAGTGTTAATATGTATAAAAAGTTAAACGATTTAGATTCTGATCGCTAGAACACGTAGTGTAATTATATTTCCCGATGGAATCCTTAAAACGTAGGTGATTCCATTAAATATTTGAGTGATTACATAGATTGTGTTAACGTGGATAAGAAGCTTGAAGGGTACTTACCAATTGCGCGCTTATATCAAATTGGATAAAATTCAATTTTAGTAAAATTTGAACTTTATGCTTCGGAGTTTATAAAACGGTTTTCTTTTCCTTTTTTAAAGACTACTAGCGCAATAGGAATATATCCTGTGTCGTGGGGGACTTTACAAACATACAAACAACGACTAATGGATTACACAAAGTGTTGTCTGGGAATCGAACCCACAACACTCGGCGCAGTGTCAAGCGGCGAGACGCCCGCTTAAGCCACTACGTCAACCGTGCAGTCGGTTCCGAGCGTACATCGCGCTTCTGTTTTCGCACACTAACGCTCGTCATGAAAATGTATAGTTGAAACATAATTATGTATAGTAGCTTTTCGCACTAAACTATACCCTCTCAAGGTACAGTCAGCTATACACGATACGGTCCAAAGGAGTGATGCCGATGCCAAGAGCCCGCTCCGGTAAAAAAATCACACAGTTCTGTTCCTACACAGCAGCAGTCATATTCAGTCACTGAGCATTACGAGCACTGTAATACGTCTGTGTATGTATGGTTATAGGTTCAGACAACATTACATAACCACGGCCTTTCATATTTAAAAAAAAACAAATCATACCTACAAACTTTCACAGCATTCAACTTTTTATATTTGAACGTAGGTATTAGTAACAGATTCAAATTGGATTCAAACTAAGACAGCAGTACTATATTTACCTACATTTATTTATACTTAAACTGTAATTGAAGTTCATCATTTTTTCTTATCCATGTTATGCATATTCAAGTCTCTCAGCCCCACCTCAGCGGTACGGCCCCACAAATGGCATTGATTAACGAATCGATATTAAATATTTGTTTGATTCGCACATATATACACTTACGTACATACCTTTGTTCTACGACTATCTCGCTATTTACTAAGCAATATGGTTTATTACAGGGAAATTGCTTTCGAGGGCACTTATCAAATTAATAATTTTGGTTCTATATTAAATTCTGTAAATTAGTATCTCATAAACAGTTTTGTTTCTAACAGATCTGTTCAATAATATTTGACTTCAAGGTAGGTACTGTCTTTTGCAACTGATTAGTGCTGTCGCAACAAGATTAACAAGGTCTTTAAAGAGTTGAGCAAAGTTTAACGAATAGTCATTTCGTATCTTTACTAATATATTAATGGTTAATATTCTGTCATATTTGGTTAGACCAGTAAGCGGACTTCGGGCTCCAAGGCATGTAAGTCTTGGATGCAATCGGGATAACGCTTGGACGATGATCACTAATATACTAATATTGTGTGTGTTCAGTTTGAATTATTATTTTTGCGTTGGGTAGTCTATTATATATTTATAACATAAGGCTTTGCGGCACTGGTGCTCAGCAAGTGGTGAATTAAATTACGCGATTGCGATTCGTCAATGTTAGTATGTATGTATACTGTACAAACATTTCGAGGATAATTGGCATTGGTCCTCTATGTTCTGTGCATTGATCTAACTTTTGTTCGCAAGATTAGCTTTGCAGCCTTTTTACCTCAACCAAGTCAACCATTGATCTATATTGTAATTTTTGATTTAAAATTTTTTATACCAGTCCATTGGTCCATACCAATGGACTGGTATAAAAAAATTTAAATCTTTAAATGGAATATCGGCATTCTGATACGTAAAAAGTGTAGGATCAAACATTTCCAAGGTAAGCTGATTTCGCATTCAAAGTAGATAATGAAGGAACTGTGAAAAGATTACCCACTTTGATGCGGAGAGATCTCGAGAATATATTAAAAACGTCTTGCAAAAATCCGCACAATGTGGGCGCAAGTGTTTTAATTTCCCCGAACTTGGGAAACGTTTCGTGTGACATGACACCTGACGGGGGATAAAATCAAAAGTAGCACACAGTGAAGTTTAATTGGACTGGTCTACCGACTAGTCCATATTGAGTTCCTAAGGTTGTGTTGTTTTTCGACTGATCGTAAGGTACAGAAACTTATCTGATGAAATATGGATAGGTCTGCCTCGTTAGTCCAGTCGTAGTGTAAGCACCTGCGGATCATTAGGTCTCGGGCTCGCTCTCCAGGTCGCTCTTCAAATTAAGATTAATAGCTACCTTCTTCAAAAGTAGTTTTCAATCTTAATCTGAGATTACTTTTCATGTTATACATTATTTCCTGTTTTGTAATGAGGCCAAGTTTGATAAAAAATATTTGAAGCCAACCCAAAATATTTTTAGGTCAAGTAAAATACCTATATTTAGCAAACACGTTCCTAAAGATTTACCTTTGCACGTTTTTTCACGTCATCGCTAACGTGGAGGATTGAAACACGTAGGAATGCAATCAACCCTCAGAGGGATTCTGTTTACCCGTTAATATAAGCCAGACAATCGCTCTTAACTAAATCCAGTAGGTCGTTAATAAATACAAGAAACAATAAAGGGCCCAATTTGGACCCCTGAGGAACACCCGAGGTGGGTGTAAATGGCTTAGATTCATATCCGGCCAATGCTACAAGTTGAGAACGATTTTGCAAGTAACTAATGAACCATCGTAAAAGACAGCCATGAATTCCAGCATGGTTCAACTTAAGAGAAAGTATTAAATGATCCACACGGTCAAAAGCTTTCGCGAAATCGGTATATATTGCATCAACTTGACCCCTATCCTGCAACGCGTCAGTAATAAAGGTAGTATATATTAACAAATTTGACAAAGTAGAGCGGTTGGACACAACACCATGTTGTTTCGAGCTTAAAATATGGCGAAGATGATAATATGTTACTTTGTAAATGAGGCCTTCAAAAATTTTAGCAAATTGTGATATTATAGATATCGGTCTATAATTGGTAACGTCATTCAGATTGCCGGATTTGTGTATTGGAACGATGTGCGCGATCTTCCATAAGTCGGGAAATATTCCATGTTTAAGGGACTTGTTGTAGATGATATGGAGTGGCTTGCACATCTATACAGAGTCGGATAAATATAGGCGGCAGACCATCCGGGCCCGCGCCTTTACTTAAATTTAGTGCTTTAATACTTGCTCTTATGTCACTCTCAGAAATGTATACAGACGAAAGGGAATAATTAGATGAATCGCGATAATCAAGAGAATTCGATGACCGCTGGTTAGTAGTGTATGTGGAAGCAAAATACTCCGCAAACAGTCTAACGACGCAATTACCTCCTTCACCGACCTCATCACCACACTCACTGACCACATTACAACTAATTTAGATAGTGGACAGCATGCTATTGGGATATTTCTAGACCTTGCTAAAGCTTTTGACTCTGTGTCGTCTTCTATACTGCTTAAGAAACTTGAATCTGTCGGTATAAGAGGTAAACAGCTAGCACTATTTACTGTGTGGTGTGTATTGTCTTAGGTAACTGTACTATTTGTATACCTTATAGTCTTATAGTATATCTCTCTATCAATATATCTTTAAGTATACCCAATGTTAATCTCGATGTAATACGTATGATTGCATACAATATATAACGTGCATCTTAAATATAATAAATCAGTATTTACTCATCACTCGTGTCGTTCTTATTTCACGCCATCCTCACATGGCGACCGTGACAGCGAGATTTGTTTAAAATTCCTATATCCATATAAGTAACCCGCTACGTAAACATGCATCTTACAATAACTACATTCGTTTCGGACTTAGCAAATCGTTCCTTGTTTCTTGTGTTCGTGTGTTATATTTTACCATCAAGAGTGAAAAATGGGCTATAATCAGAGCAAGGAGGAAGTAATATTAGCTCAAAACGCGTCCGGTGGCAGTAATAATGCAGAAATAGAGCAGATAAAAACATATACCAGTACAACGAATATTATATTGATTATAATTCTTTGTCTGATGTCACTTGGCTTTCTGTACCTTGTATACAGAATATACAAAAACTGTCATACGAAGTGGATGGCGAATGAAATCAATCGTCACGCATTAAGAAGATCGCTTACGTACCTTAGACGAGGCCCGATTCCTAAAACTGAGGAAATATGACAAACGATAAGAAATGAACAGAGGTATCTACATATGTGAAACAGCGATATAACTACGAGTTCCTACCTATAACAACGCATACTTTTCAACATAGGATAAAATGGTGAATACAAGTGAATTATATCGTTAACATATTGTCATCATGCGCAAAATAACTAGTGAGTGATTTAAAAGTGTATCTAATAATAAAACGCATTCATATATCAATTCCTGGAAGTGACGAATCCGTGATCCGCGTCGCGTGTACAGGTGTCGCGTTCAAGCTATCAAACAACTGCATCAACTTTGAACTTGAGACATTTTATTTTTAAATAGTTAAAGGAGTAGTAGGTACGTAGTGTGTCAAAAAAAAAATGTTCTTATACTTATATAGTATGTAGCTATATTCAACGTATCAGTCTCTAAAGTGTAAGTATTCCACACAAAATAATGCTCTTTAAATATACATTTTATTGACACTTCATATTATAATAGTTACTATGTTCGATTAAATTGTTCCATGGCTGATGAGCTAACAGAATTACTTGTAAACCTAAAGGAAGTAAGAAAATATTTGATAAAAATAGGACCTAGTAGACGAACTGGACATATAATCAATGTTAAATTGGCAGAAGTTGATAGTTTATGTACTCAATATAAGAATTTCTTGAAAAAGCTTAAGGTTCTAAAGGGTAATATCAAGGAAAATGAGTATTTGTTTATAAAGAAAACTTGTGAACACTTTGACTGTTTACACAAAGAAATTTTAAACTTATGTTCTGTGCAGCCTGAGCAGTTTTCAACAATGGCGAAATTTGACTTGAAGGTAGCAACTAACTTATTGCCTGTTTCATCCGATGATGAAAATAGCGTTAAAAGACTTATAGATAGCATCGACTACTACAGCTCGGAACTGGACGACGAGTCTCAAAAAAGGTTGGTAAATTTTGTATTAAAGACTAGGTTAACGCAAGCTGCTAAGTTGAAATTATGCTCCAGTTATGAAAACGTAAATTCTCTACTACGTGACATGAAAAACCAATTATTACCAAAAAAGTCGGCTACTACTATTCAACGCAAATTATATAATTCCAAACAGAATGACCTATCTATTGATGAATTTGGGAAACAAATTTCTGAATTGTTTGTAGATTTAACAATTACCCAGTCAGAGGGCAAAGATGAAGCTTTTAACATTTTAAAACCAGTAAATGAGAAACAAGCCATCAAGAGCTTTGCAGAGGGTTTGAGGAACCGTAGGTTGAGTACTGTGATATCCGCACGAAATTATACGTCACTTAAAGACGCTATCCAGGCAGCAGTGGACGAAGACACCACCGGGCCTCAATCTAGTTCCAGTGATCTTATGTATTTGAATCGCTATAGTTCTTATAACAATGATTTCAGGGTCACCGGCTATGACCGTGGCAGAGCTACTCGCAGAGGTATGTCATCCTCAGCTGCAAGCCGTGCGACAGTGGAACAGCGCGACTTCACTGCTAGTCAGCCGTGGAGCTCGGGACGTGGTTGGAGAGCACAGCGCGTTGGTGGCGTGGGCGGCCGAGGTGCGTCCAAAACTTTCTTCAGGACTCGAGGAAGAGGTAACTCTAATGGCTCGCACATACATACTTTGACACATACGGATTCAGAAAACGCGATAAACAACCAAGAGACTGATAACCAGTTTTTTCGTGACTAAAGAAGTTATTTTTAGTACCGCGAATAATAATTCATGTAGCATAGTTTTACACGGCAGAAATAATTATAGATATAGTTGGTTAATTGACACCGGCGCATCTATTTCGGCAATCGATTATAAATATGTATCAGAACAAAACATACAAATCCATAAGCAAAACATTTGTGTCATTGGTATCGGGGGCAAAGTCCAATCAATTGGATATGTTTATCTACAATTATATTCTAAGAACCAAATGTTGAAACATAAGTTCTATGTTTTTAAATCATTGCCTTGTAAGACTACTGGCATAATTGGAAACGACTTTCTAAACAAATACAAATCGGTATTGAACTTTGGCAACAATACGTTGTTATTATGGAATAATAATGTGGAAATTTCTTTACCCCTACATTATCCTAATAAAACTATCACAATACCTGCGAGGTGTGAATCTATTCACATGTTAAGTACTTATGAAACCGAAGAGAGTGTTATTTGTGCATCTCAATTGCGCGAAGGCGTCTTTATAGCTAGCGCTTTAGTTAAACCTATGAATGGGACGATTCCAGTTCGTATAATTAATACTACAGAAACTGATTTGACCCTAAAGAACATAAGCCCAATTATACATAAAGCTAAGGAATATGATATTTGTTCATTTAACAAATCCCAAATCAATGCAGAACGAGTAAAAAAGCTACTCTCTGTACTCCAATTAAATCATTTAACTAAGGATGAGAGACTACGTATAGAACAAATTTGTGCAAAATATGCCGACATTTTTTATCTCGAAGGTGATAAATTAACTACAACAGAATTGTATAGCCATAAAATTAATTTGAAACCGAATATTACAGCGGTATACACAAAACCTTACCGGCTTCCTTACTCGCAAAGAGAAGAGGTAAATAAGCAAGTAAATAAACTACTGCAGCAGGGTATTATAGAACCCTGTAATAGTGAATGGTCTAGTCCTGTTCTTCTTGTTCCCAAGAAATTAGATGAGACGGGCAAAAAGAAATGGCGGCTCGTTATTGATTATCGAAAACTAAATAATTGCATACAGGATGATAAATTTCCTCTACCCAATATATCCGAAATTTTAGACTCATTGTCAGGATGTATTTATTTTAGCCATTTAGACTTAAATCAAGGATTTTACAATGTAGATTTGCATAAAGACAGTAGAAAATATACAGCTTTTTGTTCCGGCCAATTCCAAATGACTCGCATGCCCATGGGTCTCAAAACCAGCCCTAGTGCGTTTTCACGAATGATGAGCTTAGCTATGTCTGGTTTATCGTACGATAAATGCCTTATATATATGGATGATCTTATAGTGCTGGGAAAATCTAGCCTATCAAATCATAATAAAAACCTTATATTTGAGCGGCTACGGCAAATAAATTTAAAATTAAATCCGTCGAAATGCAATTTTTTAAGACGAGAATTACTATATCTAGGGCATGTGGTGTCTAATAAAGGTGTATTGCCAGACCCAGCCAAAATTGAAACTATTAAAAACTACCCTGTACCAAAAACTGTAGACGAAGTAAGACGCTTTGTAGCTTTCGCAAATTACTATCGTAAATTTATACCAAAATTTGCAGGAAAAGCTTATCATTTGAACCAATTATGTAAGAAAAACGCGACATTTTCTTGGGATCAGGACTGCCAATTCTCTTTTGATATATTAAGAGCTAACATGTCATCGCCGCCACTTCTTCAGTATCCCAATTTTTCACAAGAAAATCAATTTATATTGCAAACCGATGCATCCGGTTATGCGTTAGGCGCAGTTCTATCAAACTCCGATAAACGTCCGGTTGCATACGCTAGTAGGAGTCTTAATAAGAGTGAAAAGAATTATCCCACAATCGAGAAAGAGCTTCTAGCGATAGTATGGGCGGTGAAATACTTTAGACCGTATTTATATGGACGTAGTTTCAAAATAATCACCGATCATAAACCCCTAATTTATTTATTTAGTCACAAGGATCCCTCAAGTAGACTTCTTAAATTTAAGCTTATCATTGAAGAATACGACTACGTATTAGAATATGTCAAAGGCAAAGACAATGTTGCTGCTGACGCTTTGTCTCGTATTACTTTAACTTCAAAGGAATTAAAAGAAATTAATGAAAATATTTGTGTCATGACGAGGGCACAGAAACAAAAAATTAATGCTGTGCCGCCAGCTGACAACACATTACCCCCAGATACATTTCTGCATCAACCAAACCTTGTTGAATTGGATAATAAGCCCAAAGGAGTAGTAGAATTAAGATTTATTAATAACAAAGAATTGCAAAAATACAGAAATGAAAGTCAAATATGTCAAGAAACCCCTTCTTTTATTTACTTCGAATGTAAGAAAACTATATTTATAAATCCAGCTTCTCACTCGCAAATTACACGAGCAGAATTTGTTCGAGAATTGAGTCAATTCTGTAACAAAATACATGTTGATGAAGTATTCTTTATAAAAAATGATACTAATAATATTTTCATTGAAAGACTTGCGACTGAAATTAAAAGCTGTCGGGACTGGGCAGGTCCCAGATTAATAATAATTAAAGACGTAAAGCGCATAACTAATAAAGACGACATAAAAGTCATACTTAACGATTTTCATCTCCTGCCGAGTAGTGGTCATGTAGGAATAAGAAAAATGATAAATAACATTCGAAAATATTATTTCTGGCCTGGACTTGAATTAGATGTAAAAAGTTATGTAAGCAAGTGTCATGATTGCCAAAAACAAAAATATACAGTTCAATTGAGAGAGCCTATGGTTATCACGTCTACTGCGCATACGGCGTTCGAAAAAATATTTTTAGATTTGGTAGGACCACTAGATAGAGATAATAATAACAATTCATATATTCTAACCTTACAATGCGAGTTGTCAAAATATGTGTGTGCATACCCATTAGTCTCAAAATCCTCAACAGAAGTAGCACGTGTATTAGTCAACAAATTTATTCTTCAACACGGTGTCCCAAGGGAAATAGCTACGGACAGAGGCACAGAGTTCATGGCTGACACTATGAGAGAGGTATGTAAGTTGCTTAATATCAAAAAGACAAACTCTACAGCTTATCACCACCAGAGCATAGGAGCCCTCGAAAATTCTCACAAGGGCTTATCAGCATTTTTACGTATTCAATGTGAGGAAAGGCCCGAAATGTGGAGCACATGGCTTCCCTTTTGGTGCTTTTCTTATAATACCTCAGTAAATTCATCAACCAAATTTACGCCTTTTGAATTGGTATATGGCAAAAAATGTAATTTGCCAAGCAACCTATCTAATACTATAGAGCCGTTATACAATCACGATAGTTACCCTTTAGAATTAAAATACAGGTTACAAGTATCACAAAGGGAAGCCCGTAATAATTTAATTAATAGTAAATTGATAAGAAAGTCTCATTATGACACATATGTCAATTCGACAATTTATAAACCTAATGACCAGTTATTACTAAAGAACGAAACAGGCAATAAGCTAACAAGTTTATACTCAGGGCCTTATAGAGTAATTAAAGATATATCGCCAAATGTTGAAATCGAAATTAATGGCAAGACAGATATAGTGCATAAAAATCGAACTAAGCCGTATTTTGCTTGATAGTGATAATATTATGTACACTTAGAATTAAGAATTAAATATTGTTTAAACAAAATTTTATTATTGTTAAATGTATGTCTATAACTTTGAAGTTTTATTAGGTAGGTAGGTACCTCTAAATGTTTATCAGGACAACAGCAAGTAGTTCATTAAGACTGTCTTCGTGTGTATAATCTAAATATAAAATCGTTAATATTTGCAATATATCTCAGGCAAAGCCTACAATTTGGTTTTAATGTATGGACTTCTAGCCTACGATGTAAAGGCACAGTATTATAAGGCTGCCTATATTTAACCATTACTTTAACTATTATTTAAAGCTTATTTTATATTATTGTAACATTGTCATAAAATGGAACTATATTTTTTCTTTAATGAAATAAACTATCGGTTATATACGGTTGCATAAAGACTTGTAAAATATATATAACCGAAAGAAGTTTGTACGACTATCGTTTTTTATTAAGAATTTCTGTTGAGATTGTAAAAAAAAAAAGCAGTTACACACACTTTTTTTTTTATTGCCACCGGGGAGATGTGGTGTGTATTGTCTTAGGTAACTGTACTATTTGTATACCTTATAGTCTTATAGTATATCTCTCTATCAATATATCTTTAAGTATACCCAATGTTAATCTCGATGTAATACGTATGATTGCATACAATATATAACGTGCATCTTAAATATAATAAATCAGTATTTACTCATCACTCGTGTCGTTCTTATTTCACGCCATCCTCACAACTGATTACCTCTCTGACAGGTATCAATGTGTAAGAATAGGCAACAACATAAGTAACGATGTCCCTAACACTACATTTGGTGTACCCCAAGGAAGTATATTAGGAGCTACCCTGTTCTTGATATATATAAACGACCTTTGCAACCTAAAACTTCAAAATGGTGTCATTATGTCATATGCAGACGATACAGCACTTATTTTTACTGCAAAGTCGCTCGATGAGGTATATGAACTGGCTCAACTTGGCTTCAACACCGTAAACACTTGGCTATTTAAAAATTTGTTGACCCTAAATGCACATAAAACAAAGTACATTCATTTTACAATGAAAAACAATAGCAGACACATCTCATCTAACAGTTTAGTGGCTCACAACAAGCTTCACTCACATGCTGACACTGCATGCGCTTGCCCTACTTTAGAAAAAACTGATTATATTAAATATCTAGGAATTACGCTTGACACTAATCTGAACTTCCGCAAACATATCGAATTATTGTGTAAAAGAGTGCGGAAATTAATTTCCATATTTAAAAATATACGCGACGTTGTAAACTTAAAATTGTTAAGACAGGTTTACACTGCACTATGTGAATCCATCATCTCATATTGTATAACCGCATGGGGAGGGGCAGGTAAAACGATCCTACTGCCTTTAGAACGGGCTCAAAGAGCTATCTTAAAGGTAGCAACCCTTCGCCCTTTAATTTTTCCCACTTATGAGTTATATCAGTCCACCGGTGTTCTAACTGTGCGCCAATTATTTATTCTACGCACCATCCTAAAACAACACACCCTTCTTCCTTATACACCAATCCCATCAGGCAAAAGACGGAAAGATCTAGTCTGCACCAAACCTATAGGTAAACATGTTTATGTAAA
The DNA here is from genome assembly GCA_944739405.2 of Euclidia mi. Taxonomy (NCBI): domain Eukaryota; kingdom Metazoa; phylum Arthropoda; class Insecta; order Lepidoptera; family Erebidae; genus Euclidia; species Euclidia mi. The sequence continues at coordinate 9,118,195 of OX123183.2, read as the reverse complement.
TAGATTCTTTGCTTTCCTCGGACCTTTCCTATATAATAAATTAAATAAAACCTTAGATTTATATAGCATAAGTTATAAGCAGTGTCATCTTGTTGTTACAAAACACCTAATGAAAATGACCTACTCTGATACAGAGAATTTGCTTACTGTAATAAAATAGTGTGTAAGTACCTACGCTAAGTTACAACAAATCATAATATTAAGTCTACTTTCTATTACATATTGGCAGTTCATGATTATTATTATGTTAAAATATAGCCCTTTATTATTATTATTTAAGATTTTTTCCTGAAACACAGGTGTTAAAGCCTAGTTCAGGTAAACATTAAAATAGCTATATATACCAAATATAATGTATTACCGTAATAAATAAAATAACTACGCATCAATGTACCACAATTTAACAAAGGCGCATCGCATACATTATAATGAATTATAAAATTTAATTGAATTATTTTTACTGTAATATTTTTCCTATGTAACATGTGACGTTTATTTTATTGAATAAAAGTTATTATTATTATTATTATCACCATATACAATTTGATGGGGAACGCTCTTAAATGTTTTTTTTTGATTTAGCATACCTCCAAAATGATTTAACATTGGTTTTAAGTGTAATTTCGATATTAGCTATATACGTCCTAAAACAAGTTTCCATCGCTTTTCTAGACCTCCTACGTAATGTATCAAACATATCATAGTCTCTTGGATTGTTATACTTTTTAAACCTAGTATGGTATTTGTGTTTTTCTTTAAGTATTTTAATTAAAGATGTAGAAAACCATAACGGATATCTAGCGTTTTTGGGTTTGGCTTTAGGGGTATACTTCTCAATTACTGCCCATAAGATGTTGTAAAACTTTTGAAGAAATGCGTTGCAATCAAGATTTTTATAGCTGTCCCAATCGATTGCGCGAAGATCGGCAATGCACGACTCGTAGTCTGTTCTATGAAAACTATATTTTAAGGAAGTATTACTGGGGCGTAAATTAGTGACCGTACATTTTTTAAACACTACTTCGAGAGGTGGGTGGTGTATGTCAGATATGCTAAGTGGGGGTGCATTGCTGATACTTACAGAGGAATTTTCGTCCACTATAACCAGATCTAATATATGATCATTTTCATATTGTGGAAATATATTCCATCATTATATACATTTTTGTAGGCAAATTTTAATAACTGCTCGATCCTGTTTTTTTAGTAGACTGTTTACGAATGAGATTTACAGTTTTGTGATCATGATTGAAAAAAATATTTGGTATTGTGCTAAGTATATGATCTTAGCAGGTTGGGATTATTGTTGATAAGCATAAGCGCCGCTCTTCGTAAAATGTCAAGAAAATGTCACAATTAATTATTGCTATTACATTTAAGCCCGCATCGTCCCTGGGCATAGGCGTCTCACTCTCCTTCCATCTATTACTGTTTTTATCCTTTAAGGACTAGTCCATATCAAAGGAAAATTTAATTGTAGTCATTACTAGTCAGGTTTCTGACTAAATAGGCACGGACGGTATTTTATAGACCAGTAACGATCACCTAGCTGGTACTGAGGATTATCCCTCTAGTTGCAGTAACAGGATACTTCACTTACCCATACCAATTAGCAGGAGCCGGGTGGCCCACTGGGTCGTATTTTACCGAAGCCATAATATCAATCTATAGACATCCAATGCTGGACATAAGGCTCCCAGGCTCTCTACACAAACAATCTTGATCCGCCCGCATGCAACACAAAATAGTTTTTTTATTTTGTTTTTGATTATTGCTATCCCTTCGGGTTGCGAGGTCAGACAGGCAGTCGCTCTGCGGAAAAGCTAATTTTCAGCCAAATCCGGTTAGACTAGAAAACGAACACCAGATTGAAACTGGGATAACGCTGAGAGGATAATGATTTTGTTTTTGGTAGAGTCATCGCTTCTAAAAATAAAAATAAACTATTTTCTCGATTAACAATGGATATTAGCTGTAAAACAGACTCTACAAATTTTCGCTAGCAGTAAAGGATTTGTGCCTTTTTACTACCATGTTTCTTCGCGTTCGTGACCGAACGAACGTATGATTTAGTTTAGTTATTTACGTAACAACTCCATCGTGCTGATTGTAATCGAAGAGCATATCCCTTCGTTGTTTTATTCCTATTTATTTTATTTATTATACACCCGTTTATGTAGTTATTTTGTATACTGGCAGCTTAATAGTGTTTTGTTTATCTATAGGAATGTTTTTCTGGGTGCTGTATAAATGCCTATTCCGCAATGCTTCAAAACAAAATTCTTAGATCAATGCATCCTACTAGCACAGACATACAGTGTCGAAATCTGGACGCTCACAGCACTGTAGGGCTGGTGCTTACCTCACTCACTGACATATTTAATTTAATTTACAAGAGAAAACTGCATACATGTGTTTCCAGCAACAGAGTCGATAGGAAGTGGGTAAAAAATGCTAATTTCTAGAAAGCGAAACAGTCATAAATTCAATTAAATAAGCATTTTCCAGAAAATGAGAGCATTTTTCTGTTGTGCTCGCTTAAGTCATTCTTTAATTATTTCGTGCTGTAGGAATCACATAACTAAACTATTTCATGGTGGAAACACAAACTTATTTAATGAAAACGAAGTCTGCTCTGCTTAAAAATGTTGATTCATTATTTTGTCCGTGCTTTGTACACTAAAAGACGTTTATTTCATCTTACGTCTTACTTGTATGAAAAAGAGAACTAGCGACGGTGTATAATTTCAGCATTGCGGTACATTTGCATCTACAATAACATAACCGAAGCAAGCTCGCACATAACATTTTATATTTTTGAATCCTTTGAAAATCTTTCTTAGCCAGTTTATTTTTATACGTTCTAGCTATCATAACTGGTTTTGTAACTAGTTTTTATTCGCCGTGGAGAACTGCCTGGAAGGAAAAATAATAATAATATTTTATTAATATTGTATGCAACGACAGCTAACATACGGCCATTTGATCCCAAAACCATAAATATCTGAGCTCTTTGCCAAAACTAAACTGAGCTTGCACTATAGAAACCAGATAAGTTATAAACTTACTTATACATATATTCTCTAATACAAACATTATTACTACCTATAGATAATTTGCACCTAGACACAGGACAAATAATCGTGCTCATTTCAAATATGTTCTGTAGTGTAGATTTACAATGCAACCATCAGTCATACTTGTAATCCTATTATATGTTACCGTCACAAAACATGCATAACCGTATTTACTAGATAGGTGGAAACCTTTATTATCATATTTCAAAATGAACATCATTTGCAATTGCTTTAGTCCGGAGGCGCCTTAATGTCGCAAACTGAGATTTTTAGGGTTCCGTACCTAAAAGGTAAAAAACGGGACCCTATTACTAAGCCTCCGCTGTCTGTCTGTCTGTCCGTCTGTCTGTCACCAGGCTGTATATCATAAACCGTGATAGCTAGAAAGCTGAAATTTTCACAAGTAATGTGTTTCGGTTGCCGTATAACAACAAATACTAAAAATAAAAAAATGAAAATATTAAGAGGAAAAAAACACATTTTTTGTATTTACGAAAAACGTGTTTTTTTCGGATCTTTTACTCAAAATTGCTAACTGTAACTGGTAGACGCTTTAAATTTTCACAGAATATGTATTTGTATATTAACTTTCAAAATAAATAATAAAATAAAAAAGTAAATAACAAAGGGGGGCTCCCATACAACAAACGTAATTTATAAGCAATTTGTTACTCGATCTTAATAAACAGGTAGAAACTTTATAGATGATGGTACGGAACCTTCGTGCGCGAGTCCGACTCGCACTTGCCCAATTTTTATTACACTGTCAAAGTGTAACTGAAGGTGAAAGCATCTTAAAGGGTCACTCAACTCAGAATAACATCTAAAAATTTGTTTCCAATCGTATGATCTCGGATTAGAAAGCTTTATGAGAATATGTAAGCGACGAGATGCGAATGAAAAAGTTTAAATTGCTTCAAAAGAGTTTTGAATTCGGTTTTGATTTCACGCTTGGATACACACGTGGAATAGGTTATAATAATAATAATAATATAATAATATATTGTTTATTTCTCTCAATAAGGCATGTAAGTAAGTACATCATATGTTACTATAGTAGGTACAGCGCAACATTCACAAAACCTTAATGAGAGCTGGAGTTTGTAATAGGTTCGAAACCTGTGTGACAAATCTCCAGGCTCTCTCCTTTACATAGGTACTTGACTAAAGCTTAAATAATGTATGTGAGATAAACAAATGGACTTATCAAGAAAAAATATTACAAATCAAATTTAAGAAAAGGTGTGTGTGTGTGCGCGCGCGCGCTTGGTGTGTGGGTGTGTGTGTGTGTGATGTGTTTGGGTGTGCCCGTGCCAGTTTATTTTAAAGTGCAGATAATCTCTTCGGTTTCGTTATAATCTAATCCTTTTAATCAGGTGCAGACTGCGTTTTTACACTCTATCTTTTTCATAGGGTATAGATTCAAAATTCTGTTTAGTTTATTGTAAACATAGCTGCCAAGGAAGTAAAAACAACGCTGGGCTAGACTGGTTTTGACAGAGACGTAAGAGCAAACATTATGTTTGCTACGTACAGAGTTTATTTTGCTAGGGTCGTACGGTGTTTGTGCGTGAGTTGTAAGAATAACGTTGAGAATAAATAGTTTTCGAACAGAGAGAACATTACAAAATTCATAAAGATCAGTCGTAGGAAATCTGGATGGAAGTCTCCAACCAACCTTCAGAACAGCTCGTTGAGCACGTTCTAGATTTAAGAGGTATGTTTTGTTTGCACCACCCCAGGTGACGATGCAATATTGTAAAATAGATAGGCAAAGGGCAAGATAGGTGATTCTGAGAATCTGAGCATCAACTACTTGGCTAAGGGCTTTGAACACAAAGATGAGTTTTCGCAGTCTGGGGGTTAGTACATCAATATGAGCGTAAAAGGAAAGATTATCGTCAATATGAACCCCCAGATATTTGACGCAGCTAGTTCGCGTCAGGGTAGGGCAGTTACATAAATGTGGAGGTGGGCTATTACAGAAGTGAGCAATTAAACAGTGTGGAAAAGAACCTACCTTATCAGTTGGCATAAGTGAGAAGGCAAGATAATTGGATTTACCAACATTGAGGGAGAGCTGATTTCTGGCCAACCATTGTGTAATGACGTCGAGACTGGTCTGAGCACTAGCAAAAGCAGAATCCCAAGAGTCTCCATAAGAAATGAAGGCAGTATCGTCAGCATAAGTAAAGATGGTGGTATTGGATAGCTGTAACTGGCACAGATCGTTTATAAACAATAAAAACAAGGTGGGGCCAAGAATACTGCCTTGTGGGACTCCGTTGATAACATGAAGCTCGTCGCTGTAAAACTCACTAATTTTTACGTATTGTCTCCTGTTCGTGAGACGTTCTTTTGAAGAGGGAGAGTTGGGTACTTCGGATTCCGATCTTTTCTAATTTAGCGGTAAGGATAGGGACTAAGATCATGTCGAAGGCTTTAGACACATCTAGAAAAATACCCACAACCCTTTGTTTCTTATCAAGCTTAGATATGACTTCATTGGTTAGGTCTAAAACTGCATTACTTGTAGACAAACCGGCACGAAAACTATACTGGCGTGAAGATAAAAATTTAGTATGTTCCAGAAATTTTACCAGCCTATTATTCATTAGCCGCTCCAGAAGTTTCGAGAGTGTGGGTAAAATAGATATGGGCCTGTAATTATTCGGCTGATCCCTGTCATTAGCTTTAAAAATTGGGTGAACTACTGCGAGTTTAAATGCATCGGGAAACGTTCATGTGCTGAAAGAAAGGTTGCAAATGTATGTAATAGGCGAAATTAAATGGTGTTTAATTTTTTTGAGAAACTCGCCGAAAATGTTGTCGCTACCCACGGCACAATCAGTTTTGAGATTCATAATGAGTGTCTCAATTTCAGACTCATCTGTTTGAAGTAAAGTGAGCGTATGTTGGTGGTAGGGGAGAACATGTGCCGGGTGAGAATCACTATTTTTGGCCGTAGATTTATTAACAGGTATTGATCGTCCAATATTGGCAAAATAGGTATTAACTTCATTTACAGATAGTTTTGGGTCTGATGGGGAAAGCAACTCGAGCGGTTGTGTCGTATCTTTAATTGTGTGGGTAATAGTTTTTATAGCTTCCCAGACCTTTTTCGTATTACCGTGTGCGTTATTTATTTGATTTCTATTATATTTTAATTTAGTATTTTTAAGTAGGTTAGCACAATAGTTTCTATATCTTTTAAATGTGACTTTCAGAATTTCATCATTTGGAGTGTTTTTAACCTTTAAATGTAAACTATCACTGTTTCGCAAGCATTTTAGCAACCCTGGGGTCATCCATTGTTTTTTGAGTCTTTTTCGGTTTGGTACTGTTTTCAATATTGAATTTGCAGTTATTATTGGGTTTAATGTGTTAACGAAGTAATTAGTCGTGTCATTGACATCTTGATATTTATCTATAGGTGAAAAATCAGTTTTCATTATGTCCGAATCTATGTTTTCGAAGTTAATGACCGTTTTATATTTATATCTTGTGTTGTTAGAGTAACGTTTAGAACAGAGGAAGAATAAAATTGTGTCATGATCAGTGATGGAAGTGTTTGCGACGTAACAGAACGCCGGTAATTTTGTTTTTAATATTAAGTGATCTAGGCAGGATCTATTGTTTCTCGTGCACAATGTATGTGCCGGTAGCATACCGTGGTAAGCAGCCATATTGAGATATTCAATGGCGCGGGGATCGTTATTAGAATCAGATATGTCAATATTCATATCCCCAGCCAAAGTAATCTGTTTATAAGAAGAATAGGACTTTAGAAGTTCATCTAGGGAATTTTAGAACGTTGACACATTCCTCTTCGCAGGGGGTCGGTAGATCGCTATTACCACAGTGTCTTTGTTAATGGTAAGACATAAACAGTTTGCATCTTGAAGAGAAGGTTCTGTACAAGAGACTCGGCGGTTTGTGATGTATACAACTACCCCTTCATTCTGAGTGTACAACTTATTAGTCATTACAGATCTACAACCGGCTATAGTAGGAATATTAGGTGAGTTTTGTAACCAGCATTCAGAGAGGATCATAAGATCCCATAGTACGTCACTTCTTTCCAGAAGAGTTAGTAGGCCATCAAAAATTTTATTCATACTTCTAATATTTTGACAGAATAGTTTTAATGAACGCCCATGTGTACGAGATATCTGAGAATACTCCTCTATCGTACAAACTGATGAGGAGGCGACAGAAATTCGGTCTAAGTCTGTATTTAAATCTATAATTATTATAGGTTATACACAGGGGATGAAAGATTTAATATATTAAAGTACGTGTATGCAATTTTCATTGGGCGATAAAGCTTGCAAATATACCCGAATCCTTTATACTACGTGGGTACATATAACAAATAAAATTATTTTCAATATTTTTTAAAAGTAATAGTTTTTAGTCAAGCCATGACCGCGGCTGGTGTAACCTATGCTGAAATATCAGGGGAAATAAGACCCCCCCCCCCGTAGGATCTCCACATTGTCGTGGTGGGGGGGGGTAAGTAACCGTGGATTTGATTTTCTCCCACGGTGAAGCTAAGCGGGATCCCGGGAGGGGACGCTCCACGTGGGCCTGCATGGTTGATTCGTGCATAGGCGCGGGTGCGGGGGACAGTTCTGTCTGTCCCTCGCAGTCGGGTGCGGTCGCGGGAGGAGAGGCGTGTCGGTGTTGTGTTGCCGCGCGCCGTATCTCCCGCGACCAAATGGGGGCGCACCATCGTTGCGTCGCGGTGGGGCCGCAGAGGAAGAGGAGATGCGGTGTTGCGTTGCCGTCCTCCCTATCCTCTGCGGCCGCTGGGTGTTTTGGTGGCGGAGCCCAAAACCTTCATACGCCGCCAAGGGGGTTTCGTTCGGGGCCCGCCTGACCATCTGGCGGGCCAATACCCGTCGGGGGATAGCGAGGAATGCTTTGGTGAAACCCTACCCTCCGATACATGGGTACATGAGGAGCACGGGTTGGTTTTTAGTCAGTAAGAGTCTGACAGTCCCCTTCGTCCTTCCCCCCTAGGGCGAAGGGACTCCATGAGGATGGGGAAAATAAGACCCCCCCGTGGGATCTCCACCTTGTCGTGGTGGGGGGCTCAGTAACCGTGGATTGGTCACCCGCGGTGAAGCTAAGAGGGATCCAGGAGGGGACGCTCCTCGTGGACTTGGAGGGTCTGCGCAGGATGCGTCCAACGGTGCGTGTGCGGGGGACAGTTCTGTCTATCGCTCGCAATCGGGTGCGGTCGTGGGAGGAGAGGCGTGTCGGTATTGCGTTGCCGCGCGCCCTATCTCCCGCGACCAAATGGGGGCGCACCATTCGATGCGTCGCGGTGGGGCCGCAGAGGAAGAGGAGATGTGGTGTTGCGTTGCCGTCCTCCCTATCCTCTGCGGCCGCTGGGTGTTTTGGCGGCGGAGCCCAACACCTTATTCCGCCGCCAAGGGAGTTTTATTCGGGGCCCGCCTAACCACCTGGCGAGCCAATGCCCGTCGGAGGGTGGCGACGAATGCTTTGGCGATGCCTTACCCTCCGACACACGGGTACATGAGAAAGTCGAGGTGGTTTTTAGTGGAAACACCTACTCACACATACTTCGGCTCTCATTTCCTCCAAGAGTCGGAGATCCGAAGGGATTTTCCACCTCGTAAAACAAAAAAAAAAAACAAAAGAAAGGGGAAAATAAGAAGACTTACCTTTATTTTAAATAAATTACACGATGACCATTGGCGACGCTAAGATTCAATCTAGCAACTCTAGCAGTGAAATTTAGTAAAGTCGTCCAAGTACGACTCTTTACATATATACATACATAGACTCACGCCTGTTTCCCGGAGGGGTAGGCAGAGACTACGGAACGCCATTTGCAACGATCCTGACATACCTCTCTTGCTTCATCCACTCGCATCAAGTTTCTGATGCATGCGCTTCTGTTTAGGGTACTTCTAACCTGTCCTTTTTTAGGATATCTCCATCATCTCTGGTCAGAGAACGTCCGCCTAGGTCTTCCCCTTCGTCCTGTCCCATTCTCACTTGCCTTATATATCTTCTTTGTCAGTCTTTCGTCATCCATACTTTTTCACTGATCACTACTACTTTTGACACTTTTGACATCATCTCTCGATACAATTACCACCATAACCTCGAAACAAAGTTGTATTATAAGCTGTCAAAAGTGTCGTATTTCGACAAGTTCCAAATTTTCGCCGCTAGAGGCGCGCGGATAATCTTTGCATCGCCAATAGTATAAAATATCTTTAAAATTTTATTGTAGCAGTTCTGAGTTTGTCACAAAAAGCGTGTTTGACATTGTTTTCTATGATCCCATGTATAAAGGACAAAATAATACTAGTTGAAGCGATATAAATAAGGTGAAAAAATTAAATGATGTTTTTTATCACTGGACGTCGCAGTAGACGTAGCAAGTAGACGGACGTCCTTGTTGGGATCGCAGCAAGCGATTCAGTGCGGGCTGCTCAAGACCAGTGTGTGTAGAAAGCCTTAGGCGATGCCTATACTCACCAGACTTTCGGCTGAGGCGATGTTGATAATTATTATGAATAGTATCAGCTGCTCCCGCATCCTTACGGGGCTTTTTCAGTGACAAATCACCTTTAGATTATGAGAGAAAGAAGTGCCTGTCTTTAACTTCAAAATCACAATGTTTTTGAAGTGCATAATTAGTTATTCCGAACAAGTTCCAAACATATTTTTTAAAATTTTTTGTCTTTCTGTCCGGGGTAATCTAATGAATAACTGAAAAGATTTTAATGGAACTCTGGCTTGTTGGAAGAGGTCTTTATAGGGCTACAAATAGGGTATAATTTGACCCAGTAAGTAGCGATGTTGTCAAGATACCAAAAATTTAGTCGAAACTGCAGAGAACAGCTTGTAACGAATATAATACCATAGATAAATACAACTAAGTAATCCTCTTTTGATTGGGCTTAGTCGTAAAGCGAAATATTATTAAATTTGTTGGCAGTTAGATCACAAATCACAATCCAATCTGTCTCTTAATTTTTAATCACGAAAATATCAGTAGGATTCAGAAAGTCCCACCTAAAGATCGTGATCCACAATCAAAAGGTTTTTAATAAGGCCAACGAACCGATCCTCATCTTGTTCGAAAGTTTTCCAATAGTTGAATTTTAAAATACTACTAAGGCTTTCTCTTTAAGTGAAAAACATCGGTAAGTTTTCCCTGCTGACATGTTAATAAACAAGTTAATGATAATTTGAAAGACTTTTTAAGTAAAATTTATCGTTTGTTTTTGATTTTTTGTGGTGCTCTGTAGATAAGCTATTATGCAGCCAAACCCAGTTAGACTAGTATGCAGACCCCGAGTTGCAACTTGGATAACGGTAGGCGGATGATGCTTGCTAAACAGTTAAAGAAACCATCGCTAGTTCTCGAAGAACATGTGATGTCTACCAACCCGCACTTGGCTAAGAAGGTGAGCTATGGCCGTCCCCTTCTCATAATGGGAAGAGGCGCAAGCCCAAGCAAGCAAGTGTCTTAGTTTATATGCAGCTGATGATAATGAAGAGCTTATAACCTAAGTGGAGTAAAAATATCACTTTATTATAATCGTTCCCTTAATACAAATTGCTGCCTTACGTTAACATCGGTGGCAGATGTCCAGATAAAGCTTGTAATTAACATGTAATACCATCACTTTTAAGCAGAGAGTTTTAGTAAAGGTAGCAATACAATACAAACGCACACTGCATTTTTAGTAACATTTTATAAGATCCAAGGCATGATACTCTGTAACGGTACATTTAAGGCTATCATAAGTGGCATTTCACAAATTTATCTTCCACCAGAAATTGCAAAATTAAAAGAAATAAGACACAAAAAAAAATATAAATGACGCCCATTTTGTTATTAAGGCGCCGAGTACACCTATTGAGATGAGCTGTTGCTGTCTCTTTCGGGTTGTATACATAAGAAAGAGAAGCGCGACGACGACAGGACGTTCAGAACTTTAAAAAAACATGAAATAAATTAATTAAAGAAAATGTATTGATTGGATTAAAAAATAAAACAGTATTTCGTTAGTATGTTGCTTGTTAAATAATTTGGCAATAAATCAGAATGATTGTAATTATGTATTTTAATATGGTTTTTATTCGTTAAAATATTTTTAAGAGGTATCTTTGTGATTTTTTTCTATCGAATACAGTATGTATATATGTTGTATTATGTTTTTAACACAGTACTTAACTAGATTATATCCTGAAGAATATCATATATTTTTCTGATTGTGTTAACTGCATTGAATCATATACTTTAAAGCATTACAAAACTCGCGTTTAGCTCTTGTAGTCCCCTTAAATGATCAACTTGGCGAATACAGGGTACCATTAAATAAACCAACGGCGGTCATAATCCAGGAAAAAACACTGAGAAATCTCTAAATTACACCATTTATGTCTTTCTTAAAACCTTTTCAAAGGACATTGAGGATATTTGCATGTTAAAAGGTAGATTAAATTTCGTCCGGGCTACGTAAAGACCGCGAAATTTAGAAGCCTTGTAATGGCGCAACTGACTCTAAATAGCGGTTTTTTAGAAGAACAAAATGACAATGTCGTAATAGTTAACGAGTTTTGAAACAACAGATCTTAGATATTTAGGTTATTTACTTGTGATGAATGGGTTAATTTACAGCAGGTTGGTTTTTATTTGTTAAAGGTACCTGCAAAATACGTTAGATAGGAATACCCTTAATACTGAATACCTTTATGCATAATGCAATTTTTCTCAGTCGGTATCAGGGCGGGTGGTGAAAATATGTTCTAGAAATAGAAAGATGAGTTCTTGCAATGAGAATTGTAAAGGCGTATGCCTTTAGTACTTCCAAATGGCTAATACTATTTTTGACTTCGCATTATATACTTTATGATATGTGGAAGTTGCTGATCTACATATATATTGATCAATAGTTATCGCAGCGAAAATCGAACTTTGCAAACTACCTTAGATTAGTAGCAATCATTTTCTTATTTGCTTCGTAAAAAACAAAATAAAGGACTTAATAAAAGTGAGTCACGACAACAACAATAAAACACACAAAAAAGGCTTTATTCATGTATTCTTTTCATGTATGTTCGAGCGCAGGTATGTAAAAAATCATAGTATCAACAAACTGTAATGAAATTCATAAAGGTAGCAAAAATTAACAGAAACGATAAAATATTTGTTGAATTAATTAACAATGAATGTACATACAGATAATATTTACAGCAATTTATCTTTTTAAATATTCTGAGCTACATTCAGAGCTACGAAGCAAAAATGAATATTATTCACGGAATATTCGCAGGTATGCATACAGGTAATTTAAAATTCTTAAGGCAGCGATAGCCTAGTGGAAAGAGTAACAGACTGCTTCGCAGAGGCTTCAACCCGCGGTGCTTAGCAGCCTTATTTAACCTATCTCATAATAAAGATGCCTAACAGTGGGGTAGTTTTTATACAGGACTGATGATGATGTAGGGTACTTTAACAATCGAACACGATACCGCTAAAACTATATACACAGAAATCTTCTAAAGGAATACAATACTATACGTCCTTCTATAAAAAAATCCAAGTAAATAGAAAACCTGTCACACAAGAATTCACTGCTACACGTGTCACCAACACTTTTATTTCAACACAAGTACCAGAAAAAAACATGTCACATCCAACGCCTTCGTGAAAAATTCGCACCGAAACTTGATCCACCGCAACACGGGAACTTGTAACACAAACGGACAAATTTTCAGACATTTATTTTACCCCAGCCAAAGGCGATTTTTGCAAATTCTCTACCTCTTATAAAATGTTGCCTATTCCAGTCAAATGCTCAAGGGGCGTCACTTGCAGGGATTCGAGACCTTTCGTCCCACTTAAAACTTTTCTCAGAAATTGCTTCAGAAACTTTGACACTTAAAAATATCCTTCAGACATCTCGACTCAACGAAAATATCAATAAAATATCTATTAGATATCATACTCTGTTATTTATATAGTTCATTAATGCTAACATGTACACTAATATACAATAGGTGCGACCACGGCTCTAGCTTGAGTATTTATGTACTTATACTTTTCTGATTTTATATCAGAATGAGTTATTTTCTTGTTTCGTTCTTTTTAGACCCCCTTTTTTACGTAGTCGAGTTATAGTTTTTAAACTCTTTTTTTTTATTGTTATTAATGTTCGTCTGTGTTTGAGAAATAATAGGTTTATCTTGTTTTTCAGTACCTTATATAATTATACAAATTTTGATGAATAACTACCATGAAGTATTTCCATCTGTAGTATAATCATTAATGTAGGGATACTATAACGTTTATTGGCGTTGTGATACATGTATGCACATGTTGATGAGTGCACGAGTGGTACTATGCTTATCATTACTCCTAATATTTGAGGTATTCGTGGCACATGCCTTCACAAGTTCGGTCGGTTCACCAACGTTAATGAACTGTTTTTTTACCAGGTAGTAGAGCCTTGCTGATTTCAGCATGAATGGGCCGGCTCGACCGGGGAAGTACTACCCTCTCACAGAAAATCGACGTAAAGTAATAGTACCTAAACTGTTGCGTTTCGTTCGTTGAGTGAGAGTGCCGGAGGCCCTAGCCCCTATTCCTTCTCCCCCATCCCACTCCTTATCCTATCCTATTTCCCAACCCTAAGGGGCGGTAACGCACTTGTGAATCCTGTGGTGTTGCTTGTGTGCATGGGCGGCGGTAATTGCTTACCATCAGGCAATCCGTCTGCTCGTTTGCCGCCTATTACTATAAAAAAAGCTGTTTGTTATGTCAGTTCCATCGATATGGCAAACATATTATGACCCCTGTAACACAGGATTCTCCTAGCATAGGGGTCATTGATCATTTTTCTGTGTACTAATATGTTTATATAAAAAGTAGATAAATGTGTAAGTTGTATATTATGTAAGTACATCTTATTTGTTGGAAAATAAATTATTATTATTATTATTATATTATAAATATCTACTTTTGTAAATCCTTGAATGACGACGTAATCGTAAAATAAGACGGATGAGAACGTAAACCAGCCACCGCAACCACAAAGAAGACATTTATTCCAAAATCGATAAATTCCCAAGTACAAGATTTATTTTATGTATATCAGTAAATACATAAAATAAATCTGGCTTAGATCAATGAAATCTATGTGCATAGATTAGCAAAAGTGGATCGCGCTCGGGATACTTTTACCTTACAACCTTTTTAAGTATTTTTAAGTCCACGTCATTATCCTTAATCATCATTGTCTTGCCCTGGTCCCAATTTATTTGGGGTCGGCGCAGTATGTCCTTCGCTTCCATACTTCTCTGTCACCAGTCATCCAATCGCTTACCCCTTTCTCTTTCATATCCATCCTCACACAGTCCATCCATCTCTTCCTTGGCCGTCCTCTCCCTTTTCGTCCTTCTACATGCATATCCATCACTTTTTTACCTACATACATCTCATCTCTCCGCATAACATGTCCATACCAGGCCAATCGACTCCCTTTCACCTTTTCAGCTATGGGCGCCACTTTCATACTACCTCTAACGTAATCATTCCTAATTCTGTCCATTCTTGTCACTCCACACATCCATCGTAACATTCTCATTATCCTTAATACGGATAAGATTTCGACACGAAAACGTTACGTAGTAATGTCTACGTTCAAGAGATCAAGATAGCATAAGAAGTGTTTCTGTTGGATAAGGTCACTGAGAAACCGACTAAAATTAAAGAAAATATATTTGAAGAAGGTTAAAAAAACATGATTGTCTGCAATAAGTATCATTTATCCGTAGAAACAATTTTAAACCAGTTATCTAAGTTACTCGTAACAAACCAATGCCTTGCTATGGTAAACGAGTGATTATAAGATATTTATTGACCTGTCTATCACGTACGTACTTACAAACACACATATTTTGTCACGATGTTTCGACCGGCTTGAGGCTGTTTCATTTGGGAGTTAATGGTTCTAGATTTTGAGAACAATATTTTCATAATATTCGGTCATTACGATAGCGCTTATAGTGGCCGTACAGTTCTCGAACGAGGTGCAATTGCTCGAGCATGATATTTCGATAAAATTTGACTTTGCTGTCTGTATACTTGTTAGTGTCTATTATTATCTATTTGCTTGTGAAATATATTACGTGCTTTAAAATGCTCGCCAGATGATCATAAGCATCATCGCTCCACCGCTATAACCGCCAGCAAGTTTTGTCACCTGGGAATACTAGGCGCAAAAAACTGGCATTTAGTATTTATGTTCCACGGACCGTAAGGGTACACTAAGAAGGGATTTCCCGAAATTCTCACAGGAAAAACGAGTAAATTATACAGACAAAGACACAAGTTTAGTACACACACACGCACACACGAACACACAAACACGCAGGCACGCACGCACTGAAACTGCTCGCTCGCATTCAATTATGCATGTACACTGGTCCAAGTTACATATAATTACATATATACTGTATTTAAATTGAAAGAATTAACACTAGACACAGTCCATAAATTGTACAGATCTAATTTGCGTAATAAATAATAGGCGAACACTGTCTCTTATGATACAGGCCCTACCCTAGTTCAAGAGACAGGGTTTCAAGATAATAGGCTAGTTGACAAAAAAATTTTTATAAGTCCGTCCTTTAGATTATTCAAAAATAAGCGATACTTATTTTTTATTTGTAAATTAAACCAAAAATGACCAAGATATAGCTCATTAAAGTAACGTATAACGTCACGCCGTGCTACATTTTTTAGCACTAGATGACGTCACACGTAACTTTAATGGGCTATATCTTTGTTATTTTTTATTTAATCGAAAAAAAAATACGTGTCCAGTATTTTTTCATAATCTAAAATACGGACTAAATAAAATGTAATTATTTTGACCCTGGAAACTACCCTATTGTATACTGATTTCTGCAATAATGGGTCTCAAAAATTATTATTTTAATATTTTTTGTAACTTTATATAACTCTTTTAGTATCTGTAACTTTTGGAATCAATAAAGAAAGAAAAAATAAAATAAAATTAGCGGGCGTGGCTGCGGGCACCATCTAGTTGATGTATAATTTCCTAGCGCTCCGTACGGCTACCTCGCATATAAACACGGTGTCGCGCTAATGAGCGGCTCACCTCATGTCACTGATACGTCGAGCCGATGACCGACAGCATCAATCTGATGAGCTGATCTCATTCGCTTTGGCCCGGTAATGGAAGATTACTGATGTTTGTTTGCGTTTACTCCGTTTCTTATTTCGATGAAAGGACCTGAAAAGGAGTTGTTTGATATCGTACTTACTTTTAAAACGGCTAAAGGTTAGACATGGATGTTATATTACCAAAATATCTTCAGGGAAACTCGCAAGATCTCGACTGCCTACCAAACATATTTCGACACTGTAACGGAACATGTAAGTCGCAGGTGTGCTGACCGAGTTTTACCTTACCTGATAGTAAGTTCTTAGACACCACACAGGCGTCAATCATACATTGTAAATAATAAGGATAAAATAAAGATAAAGCGTATTTGACTTCACTCTTTCGTTTCTTGATTCCATATCCCTTTCCGCTATTGAAAAGATAGAGTGGATGGAAAGCTATTCTTGAGCCACGCCACTCTAACACACGGATTCCAAAGGTGCTCATAGAAATACTGCTATTAATTTTGAGCCGACTTATTCATGAATTCAGCAGCGAGGACACGAAAATAAATCAGTAAAATCTTATTTCAAGCCCAAAGAGGTTATAACATCGCTGAAAACAGATAAAGATATGCAGAAAATGAACTGCACACCACCATGCTCAATCTCTCGTACGCTAGATAAATTGCAAACATCTTTTAAAGAGCGCGAATCAAGTTCACCCCTATTTGGAATTCGTTCGATCTGCAACGTGAAGAAAAATTAGAATCAACAACGTGCTTCTACTCTTTTTAAAAGGTTTGAGAGGGGTGCGAGTGTGCACTGACTCATGTTTGATGCTTTTTGAGACAAATAAAGCACATTTACTAAATTGATTTTTTTAGGCATACCTTGTAAATACAAATTTTCAATTATCTTATCACCATGCAGAGATGTACTTGACGAACTCATAATGGCTTGGAAATTGATAATTTTGATTACAATATAACCAAAATTATGGCATGTGCCCAATGAAATATTAAGCATAAATCTTCGTTTGAACACATTTATCATAGGAACAACTTTGATGCAAACACAAAAATTATGATAGTCACCACAGTGTGAAGAAAATTTGCGCTTCAAAAAATGCTATTATGTAATTAACAAAGTCAATATTACTACTAAAACAATTCAGCCACCGCTTTAAAAAAAAGCCTGAACACGCACGAGATTTTCACCAAATTGCTGACGCAATTTTTTTTAAACCTGAATTAACAAAGTGGATCGGTTTAACGTTAATGAGTGTTTTTATTGTTATAACCGGGATCATAATTACCTCCGATATTTATTCCAGTTCAGCAAATAATCTTGGAACGTTTTTTCGCCGTAATTAAAACTCCGCCCGGCCGTGATTGTGGCTATTTTCTCATGAGTTCTATTTTGGATGTGGTTTTATTGTAGATAAGCTTTTACTTATGACTTAATTCGAGAGTATATAGCGTGGTGATATTTAGAGCTGCTTTATTTATAAGCTAGGCTATAAAGCTTCATTTCAAGCTTTGTAGCTTAAGTATCAAGAGAGAAGTTGAAATGTTTTACGTAAAATAAGGCTCTTATTTTAAAGTATAATGGTGCAGATACAGCATAGAGCTAACATTACTTTTTTTTTTTCATATACACTATAAAGCGCTTATAAAGACATAATATCGTTCTGTACAGTTGCTAGGAACCATCTAACAGTTGCAAAAAACTATGTTCTACACTCTTACAAAAAACAGCACGTTCTAAAACCGCGCTCCATTTAAAAATCATTCTCGAACAAATTCAAAGTCCAAAGAAGGAACATAAAATGAAATTTAACAATGAAATCTGCACCGTAGACAATCTATAGACATATCTTCGGAGTGGGCTCCAGGGACGGGGCTACTTATCGCGTCGGGACATAAAAAACTTAGCCCGGAGATTTATGAGTCCAAACCGAATACCAACTCCATTGGGTTTTCCGTAACTTACATAAGCACTTGTTCTATCGTTGTATAGCAGTTTTTATCAGACGTTTTTTTAGGACCAAGAATGTTTGGCTACAGTCTTATTTCGACGTTTGTAAGTGATTTTACTGGAATAGATTATGTACATATGTGGAAAAATGATTTTATGAATACGCCTGCCAACTTGTACAACTAGAATTTGTAGCCTACTTTTATTTTATTTTTTTACAAAAAATTTTATTAAAGACTTGTAAATACTGTTGACCGCTTTAATATGTAAGGAATTTTGTTGTAGTATCGTAACATGTTTCCTACATTGCTAGGTACTCTAGTTAGCCTTAGAGAGGTTTCGCACTGCGTCCGATCTGGACCGTAGACATACGGGCCAATGTCTCTGAAACTATTTCTATGGCACGTTACATATTACATCCGACATCGGACTTCTTCGGAAGAATTTCGGTGCGTTATTTCTTGAACTGTATTATCACGCGTTTTGGGCGGATTCAGATCAGAAAGTGAGAAACCACCGAGTGGTATAGAAACCTGACCGCTCCGTATTATTGTGAAATTAGCAAAACTAGCTGAAAATTGCAAAAATCTCTTATTTTAAATCAATGTAAGATGTCAAGAACCAAATTAAAAAAATGGGAAACTATTTCAAAATAATCCAGCTTCAACAACTACTCTAAAATTAAAATATCAAGGTATCGATGAACTAACTAGTATATCTTATATTATTTCTAATGCTAGCATGTGATACTGGCAGATGCAAAGGACAATACCTTCAACCGTCTTATAACAAGCAGAGAGCAGGCTCAGACGTGCACCTTTTGTTTCCGATACCTCTATGCATACAAAGGCTTTGCAGTTAATGCGACAGCCTTGCGCGTCTATCTTGTACTTGTAGTTTTGGAGCAAACATTTGCAAATACATACTGAAATCCAAGGATGATGTTCTCGAGAATACAGCGATTTTTAATATGCGGCAAACGAGCAGACGGATCGCCTGATGGTGAGCGATTACCGCCGCCCATGGACACAAGCAACACCAAAGGGGTCAAGGGTCGTTGCCGGTCTTGGCAATGAGAAAAACATAGGAGCTAGACAAGCTACAGCCGCTAATAGTCCACTTAGAAGGTGTTTCCAGAAATTTCCACGCAGGGGCACAGCTAAATTAAAGCATCCTATAGCAAAATATAAAAATGTTGCTGTATTTAAATCGTTCCACGAATATAAGCTTTGTTTTCAATTGGCCGTCCGAGTAAAGCGGCTTTCGTCCTCCTTTGCACACACGGTCTTTTCTATAATCGACGTGTATTATATAATATAAAATATAATAAATTACGAATATTCAAGGATGGGCTCTTGAATTATTTACCACAATTATGTTGATTTGTGTTTCAATCTCACCTGAATACCTACTTTCCAACGGGTTTACATCGTGTTAGTATTTACAAATCAAATATAAATAGTTATATTTGTTTTCACGTTTCGGAATGGGTTACACGAGCCGAGATAACTACAACCTTATCTAATCATCATTCTGACGGCGAATATCTATACAGCTAAAAATCAAGTTCACAATCAAAATTAGCTAACTAATACTAATTCAGGAACTCAAAAGTAATTCTGGAAAACCTTTTCAGTTATTATAATTCGATTCGAGCGATTACCAATAGTTTCAAACGTCAGCTGTGTGCAACTGATAATCTGATACTTTGCGCTAAAATAAAACATGATAGGCATTTAATACGAAATATCATATTATCAGTTAATAATATGAGTGGTACTGACTTCTTATCTGATTTGGCGGGTATTAGATTCAAATTGAAACAAAAAAACCTCAAAAAAGTTGTAGAAAGAGTCAACCGAATAATAGGGCATGCTGTCTCTCTTTGTTATATGACTTTCAGAATATCAAAAGATAGCACAACACCAACTTATATATATTTGTTCTGCTTACTTTATCAAAAATATTTTATACATCTTTTAATCCCTTAAAGGAAAAAATGAGGACTGCTCAGTCCATGTGTACGGATTTAAATCTCTGATGTAACCGTTCGAATATCAATGAAAACACAATACCTTTTATTGTGTCTGTTATAGTAGCAAACGAGCTGTTCAAGGACCACCTTGAGCTGTATTGTGGACTTGGCAAACATTAATACGCACATAAGGAATAGACCAAACTAGAAACAAAATAATTATTATGATACCACAACGCGCAACGCAATTCTAAACAGGCAACTGCTTAATTTAATCGGTGGAGTAAAAAAATCATGGAAATGTTCAAATCGATTTTAATATTATGTGATTCTGAACTACTGATGTTCATTAAATTTGCTATTATGTTGGTACATCGATAATATATTGATACCCAAAAATACATACATCTTGAGAGAACTAGCTTGTTCTAAAACTCGTGTAGGAAAACCTTTAATCGAATCGAGGTCTTAACATAATTGCGCTTACTAATTTCAACGAGGCAGTTCTCTCCACATCGGTCGTTGAAAATAGTGTAAATTATTCGTCATGTTGGCATTTGCCTCTCCCAGTTCATGTCATTTAAGATATAAATATCTCTGTTTTAAGTAATAGGTATGCCAGAAATCATTTACTTCGTCAGTACTATGTGATATTTGTATCTCTGTGTAAAGATAGTTTTCCTTTATCGGACGTTCTATGATTTACATAATTTTGCAATAAATAAAAATACATTTGTGAATAGCTTTGTACAGATACAGCAAGTTTAGAATATGAAATCCTACTAATATTATAAATGTGAAAGTTTGTGAAGATGTATGGATGGATGGATGGATGTTTGTTACTCTTTCACGCAAAAACTACTGAACGGATTTGGATGAAACTTTACAGTAATATAGTTTATACATCAGAATAACACATAGGCTACAATTTATGAAGATTTTGTATAATGTTGCCATAATACAAAGAAAAGTATCAACTAAGTCGGCAAAAATCCTGCGCTCTGAAAGCTATTTATTGGAATCTTACTCCCTTCCTGATGACAGATTGATCTGATATTTGGTATACACTCATATTGTCATAAAGATTAAAAGATAATATTTAAATGATTGTAATTTCAAGATGGCCGCCGATACATAATGGCGGATCACATATTTCTTCACAACATCCTCAATATGGGTATCAAATGAAAGGGCTTGATTCGTAGAATAGAGCTCATGATGAAAAATCCAAGATGGCTGTCGCCGCAAAATGACGCATTACATATTTTCCACAAATACCTCAATATGGGTATCGAATGAAAAGGCTTGATTGGTAGAATAGGGCTCACAATGAAAAATCCAAGATGGCTGCCGCCACAAAATGGCGGATTACACATTTTCCACAAATACCTCAATATGGGTATCAAATGAAAAGGCTTGATTGGTAAAATAGAGCTTACTATGAAAGATCCAAGATGGCCGCCGTAAAAAAATGGCGGATTACTTATTTTCCACAAATACCTCAATATGGGTATTGAATGAAAGGCCTTGATTGGTAGAATAGGGCTCACATTGAAAAATCCAAGATGGCTGCCGCCACAAAATGGCAGATTACATATTTTCCACAAATACCTCAATATGGGTATCAAATGAAAAGGCTTGATTGGTAGAATAGAGCTTACTATGAAAGATCCTAGATGGCCGCCGTCAAAAAATGGCGGATTACTTATTTTCCACAAATACCTCGATATGGTTATTGAATGAAAGGCCTTGATTGGTAGAATAGGGCTCACTATGAAAAATTCAAAATGGCTGCCACCACAAAATGGCGGGTTACTTATTTTCCACAAATACCTCAATATGGGTATTGAATAAAAGGCCTTGATTGGTAGAATAGGGCTCACAATGAAAAATCCAAGATGGCTGCCGCCACAAAATGGCGGATTACACATTTTCCACAAATACCTCAAGCATCATATCAGCCAAACGACGTCCACTGCTGGACATAGACCTCCCCCAAGGTTCTCCACACATACCGGTCTTGAGCCGCCCGCATCCAACCGCCTCCCGCGATCTTGACGAGATCGTCGGTCCACCTTGCGGGGGGCCTACCTCTGCTGCATCGTCCGGTACGTGGCCGCCACTCCAGAACCTTCCTGCCCCAATGGCCATCGGTTCTTCGAGCTATGTGCCCTGCCCACTGCCACTTCAGCTTGGCTATCCGGAGAGCTACGTCGGCGACTTTAGTTCTACTGCGGATCTCCTCATTTCTGATTCGATCTCGCAGGGAAACTCCAAGCATAGCTCTCTCCATCGCCCTCTGAGTGACCTTGAGCCTTCTGATAAGGCCCATAGTGAGCGACCACGTCTCTGATCCGTAAGTCATCACTGGCAACACACACTGGTCAAAGACTTTCGTCTTGAGACATTGCGGGATATCGGATGAGAAGATATGTCGTAGCTTCCCGAACGCTGCCCAACCGAGTTGGATACAACGATTGACCTCCTTCTCGAAGTTGGACCTACCTAATTGGACTACTTGTCCCAGGAAGATATACTTGTCGACAACTTCGAGCGTTGAGTTCCCAACCTGAATAGGAGCAGGTACGACATGGACGTTCGACATGATTTTCGTCTTGTCCATGTTCATCTTAAGACCTACTTGTTGGGAGACTCTACAGAGGCCATCGAGCATTGTGCCTAGGTCTTCCATGGTCTCAGCCATGACTACGATATCGTCTGCGAATCGAAGGTGAGTGATGTACTCGCCGTTGATGTTGATGCCGAGTCCATTCCAGTCCAGAAGCTTGAAAACATCCTCCAGCGCAGTGGTAAACAGTTTCGGGGATATGACATCCCCCTGTCTCACCCCTCGCTGGAGTTGAATAGGTTTCGAACTCTGGTCCTGGAGGCGGACTGACATAGTGGCGTTTTCATACAAACACTTCAGCACTTCGATATATCGGTAGTCAATCCGGCACCGTTGGAGAGACTGTAGCACCGCCCAGGTTTCGATCGAATCGAAGGCTTTCTCATAGTCCACAAACGCCAAGCATAGGGGCTGGTTATACTCTCTTCTCTTCCTCGGACTTCTGTATAACCTGCCGCAGCGTATGTATGTGGTCTATGGTACTATAGCCTTTACGGAAACCAGCTTGTTCGGGAGGCTGGAAGTCGTTTAGCTTGCTCTCGAGACGATTCGTGATGACCCTCGAAAACAGCTTGTAGACGTGGCTCAGAAGTGTGATGGGTCTGTAGTTCTTTAAGAGGGTTTTATCGCCTTTCTTAAAGAAAAGCACCACCACACCTCTGTGCCACGCCTGTGGCGTTTTACCCTCGAGAATGACGGAATTAAATAGCTTCCGAAGGGCTTCTCTAGCGGGTACACCGCCAGCCTTCAGAAGCTCGCTCGTAATTCCGTCATCACCCGGCGCCTTGTTGTTTTTGAGCTGTTTGAGAGCCACACTAATCTCGTGCATGCTGACGTCCGGGATATCTTCGGTATAGTGTCGGGTCAATCCAGCTCTAGGGTCTGACGCTGGAGTACTTGCGGGTTGTTGCGTTGTCGTGTATAGCTGTCCATAGAACCTTACTATGAAAGATCCAAGATGGCCACCGTCAAAAAATGGCAGATTAATTATTTTCCAGAAATACCTCAATATGGGTATCAAATGAAAAGGCTTGATTGGTAGAATAGAGCTTACTATGAAAGATCCAAGATGGCCACCGTCAAAAAATGGCAGATTACTTATTTTCTAGAAATACCTCAATATGGGTATTGAATGATAGGGCTTGATTGGTAAAATAGAGCTGACTATGAAAAATCCAAGATGGACGCCGCCAAAAATGGCGGATTATCTATTTTCCACAAATACCTCAATATGGGTATCGAATGATAAAGCTTGATTGGTAGAAAAGGGCTCACTATGAAAATAGAATGACAAGTATGAACTAACAACAAAACTAAAAACTTAAAAATAAAATTAACTGAAAAGTAATAATTTTTGGCGTAGCATACCTATCCAGAGTAAACATTATGATAGAAATTTCACCTGCCCAATGATTTTATATTTGTCAGATGAATACCCCAGATTGATGAGAAGATTGGTGCGATCTGGTAGCTAGAACTTACCGAATTACTTTTTAGCTTTTAGTACCTAGCCTTTTTTTTTTTTTTGTCGGGTTGGAAAATCCTCATGGAGTCCCTTTGCCCTGGGGGGAAGGACGAAGGGGACTGTCAGACTCTTACTAACTAAAAACCAACCCGTGCTCCTCATGTACCCATGTGTCGGAGGGTAGGGTTTCACCTAAGCATTCCTCGCTATCTCCCGACGGGTATTGGCCCGCCAGATGGTCAGGCGGGCCCCGAACGAAACCCCCTTGGCGGCGGATGAAGGTGTTGGGCTCCGCCGCCAAAACACCCAGCGGCCGCAGAGGATAGGGAGGACGGCAACGCAACACCGCATCTCCTCTTCCTCTGCGGCCCCACCGCGACGCAACGATGGTGCGCCCCCATTTGGTCGCGGGAGATAGGGCGCGCGGCAACGAAACACCGACACGCCTCTTCTCCCGCAACCGCACCCGACTGCGAGGGACAGACAGAACTGTCCCCCGCACCCGCACCTATGGACGCATCCTACGCAGGCCTCACGCAAGCCCACGTGGAGCGTCCCCTCCCGGGATCCCGCTTAGCTTCACCGTGGGAGAAAATCAAATCCACGGTTACTAAGCCCCCCCATCACGACAAGGTGGAGATCCCACGGGGGGGTTTTAGTACCTAGCCTAACCACATCATTTTTATATTGTAAAAAAACAGTATAACACCAAAAAAATGTTTATTAATTTTTTTTAAATAACTATTAATTTTTACAATGCTCATTTTAGAGTAGTTATCAAATTGTTTTCAATATTGATAAATTTATTGCCTTCAGTATTTAATGTAGATTAAATTTGTCTTTTACAGTAAGTAGTTTGGACGAATAGTTAAAAGTTATCACGATATATTTGACCTAAGCGCAGTGTCATTAAAAGTGCTATCTATAGTCTGATTGTCTGATATGTTACTTTGTGGTACCGACCTAATGCTTTTAGATTTTATTTTCTGCTGTTATATTCAGTAGGTATATAAGCTCTTCATAACTCTCTAACTAATCTTTACCTGAAGTTCGACGATTATGATAACAAAAGTAATTTTTCAGTATTATCTGTTTATATGTTTGCTACACGGCTAATCTGCAGAGCCGTTTGTGATGAAATTTGACATGGATAGTCTGAAACCCGGGGAAGTACATAGGCTACTCTTTATTAAAATATCATGCTGGTGAAGCCGCGGGCAAAAGCTAGTACACTATATTTTCCATTCTTGTCACACAATAAAATCTATAATAAAATCTAAAAGAGTGAAAATATAAAAAGAGTAAAATAAATTCTGGCTATGAAAAATATTTGCAATTAAATAACGCTTGGATGGAATTTAGATGTGCTTTCAAATTAAACATTTTTTGCGACTGAATTGTTCACATTTGAATTTAAATGTTTTGACTTTTTAATTTATCTGGTACTTGAAGTATAACTCGATACCAGGTTTATAATGGCAGTGATACACCGGGGCATTTACTTGTAACACAACAACACGCAATCGTCATTTTTTGTTTTGTCGAACTGAACAACGAACAGAGCCAAACAATGCTACGAATATTTTCACGATCTTTCTAGCGAACACACTAATCAGCAAAAACGTCAGAGCAAAACTGTCCATTTCCTAGAAAGCTCGCCAGAGCGCTCGATAAAATACTCGCTAACTACGGAATTCAATATTCGAATTATAGATAGATCTGTAGATTTTAGATTCGTTTTTGACAGTTTTTGCCATGAGCTCCATGCAAAATATGTCAAACACAAATCGAAAATTCCAAGGAAAATCTACAGATCTATCTATAGTTCGAATATTGAAAATGACCGTAAAAGAACTCGACTGTTTTTCTGTTATGTAACATTGGCAAGAATGCTTTTTAAAAGTAAATGCTCAAGTGAATTAGAACCATAATATTAAAAACCATTCATTTGTACAATAAGGTGCCAGATTCAATTGCTTTACAACATAAAACAGAACTATTTTGAGTAGCGAGCATTGTTATTATTATTAGTAGTTCATGGAAATTACCTTTATAATGAGCTAGTAACGAGTAAATATTGCTAATTAAACAAAAATGGCAATAGTAGGCCATGATGTCACTTCTAACGATTTGTCCTAGCAGGGAATCCAACTCACAAAATGAGCGTATTATATCATCTGCAAGTCAAAGAATAATGCCCATTTCTGACCCAGTTTGAAACTCATGAACAGCACAATAGAGTTTCAATTTGTTGTTAAATAATCCTTTTTAGGGTTCCGTAGTCAACAAGGAACCCTTATAGTTTCGTCATGTCCGTCCGTCTGTCCGTCCGCAGCCTAGCTCAAAGACGCCTGGTGCTAGAAAGCTGATATTTGACATGAATATAGACATAAGATATTGCAACAAAACTGTAGAATAAAATTTAGGAAAATATTTTTTTTAAGGGTATCTCCCCTACATATATAGTGGAGTTGAATTTTTTTTTGGTTGAGTACCCCATCATGTGGGGTATCATTGGATAGGTTTTAAAAAAATATTATTAGTTTGCTCAAATCATTTTTCGATCAAGTGATTGGTTTGTCTAATATCAAGCTTTGAAGGGAAAAAAATTGTTAGACTCAAGTGTCCCCCCCCTCTGCCGGCTAAACTATTAATTTGGAAGAGGTGAAAAAAATCACAAATGTAGTACATATAACGAATTTAAAAGGAAAACTATCACGGCTAAGTAGATATCACTAGTTTACGAGTAATCGTCGGTTAACTTATAAATACCTATTTCTGTGAGTTTACATTGGGCGCGCTGGCTTAATCTTAAAGATGTACGTACTTTGGTATGTAATGTACTACGGTACTACGTATATATAGTAGTAGTATATCTTGGAAACCACATTTTATGTTTACAATACATAACTGGATACATACCTAGTATTTTTCTAAACAAAACATAGGTTCTTATAATAGTGTTATTAAAATTATTTTTTCAGCAAAATAAACAGTCGGATTTGTTGTACATTAATACGCTTTGCAGCAAGTCATTATGGGCAACTACGGAACCCTACATTGCGCGTGGCCCGACACGCACTTGGCCGGTTTTTTTTATTTATAACTTAATTTATAGGCGTTACTAAAGGTGTGCCGAGAAACATAATCAATAAATAGGTTTAAAAAGATGTATTAACGTCTAAATAGCCAACACGTAATAGATCAGAAGTTGCCAGTAAAGAATTCATAATATTAAATCGATTATCTTAATCGATATCACATTCTGTCTACTCAAAATGATTTTAGTGACAAGCAAATCTTTATTTGGTTCTTAAACATTTTTACTATGCGTATTTTTAAGGAATATATGCGATTAACTAAAAATAACCTCGATTTTGAACCAAATATATAGATTGATAACCTTGTCCGAAATCTATATCGATTAATCAATATCATTTAAAAACTGCAAAATGGCAACACTTTTTTTACTGTTAGTAAATGTCAATAATGTCATAGTTAATTTATTTTATTATGTTTGTTATTTGCCCGTGCGCATTGTGAATGTTTGTGGATCTTTTACGACTTCTGGCTTTTTCTTTCGAATTCCTACCCTTAGCAAACGATTAACTCATTCCTTTCTACTCAAAACTATGAAGGATAGTTACGGTATGTAACTATCTTAATAAAAGTACGTACACACCTAATGTTTTTTGAGCATAAAAAAGTACTTCTTGTTATAAAACTATGAATGCGGCCGACCTCTAATCAATCTCAAAATTCTAGTTTAACACTCTTTTATCGAATGCAATAATAACTACTACGAGTTTTGACGGTCCTCTGCTGGGCTGGTCTCTAAGAAAAATGGGCATTGTTCTTTCCGAAATGTGACATCAAGAATTAAAGAAGCAATTTTTTCATATTATGTGAATATATTGTTACACAAAAGCGACAAATCATCATCATCATCACACGAGTGTTTTTCCGGTCGCGTTCAACTTACCTACTACAACGTCTTCACTTCGGCCAGTCTTCAGCATCCTGAGTGGTAAGTCAATTGCCACGACACGGAAGCGAAAAATATCATCCAATTATATATATATATAATTATATACAGGGTGTAAAAAGACCCTTAACGAAAACTGAAATCCCTTGTTGTACCAATCACTACGAACATTTTTTAGTTCGGCACCATACCTGGGAAATTACTGGTTAAGGAGATATTGAGGCTCAAAGTTAGTATAGATTTTTTCTAATTAGGTACAAAATCGATTCATTTACCCCGCCAATATGTTGTTTAGATGCCCTATGACCCCATGGATAAGAAGGTATTTCAAACATTGCACGCGCGCGCTTTTAATTGCGGTATGAAAAATGTGAAAAATTAAAAAATAAGTTAGTTTCCCAGGTATTATTTTTGGTTAGAATGACTTGGCATGATGTCCACAACGAGTAGACTTCGGCTTGGTGATGGGTCTTGTGGCACCCTGTATATATATATATATATTATTGTTGTCATATCCACAGTCCAGATTAATATATTAAAACGCACAAACAAACATTACAATACATATTTGTACCTACGAGAAATTGGGACCAATAATCTGATATATGTCATTCCTCAGCAACATTTCGTTTCAATAAAATAAATAATAATAATATATTTATTTATTCTCCTCACAACATACAAATAAGTTTACATTGCACCATTTCAGTAAACACTTTTGTAATTGTGTGAGGACTGGTGTCTGAAGTAGGCGTGAGCCTGTATCACAGATCACCAGGAACTCACCCAGCAACATCCGGATACTTGGCGACAAATTCAACGTTTATGTACTTAATAATAACAAATATTTTAATCTAGTTTATAAAGCAATCTATCAAATTGCGAAATACTTTTACAATCCGACGCTAGTCTGGTATATTGGTAGCAAATTCGGTGAATATATCGGGATATAAAATGTGCTGCAATACTCCCTGATATTATTTTGCTGGACGCTGGGTTGCGCTGTGTTACTGGTCATTTCGATTTTATGGAATTCCATGCTGTACACGAGAAATTCGGGTAGAAAATAAGCTGGTTGTGTATTTGAGGAGTTATGCTGGTATTTTGGAACCCGTAAAAAGGAACGGTCAGAGTGGTTTGGTGGTCGTAATAAATGCAATAATCACGGAACACGCTGGTCGGGGCAGGGGCGTGGTCACAGAATACTGAAGAGAAATTTGTCTTCGTCTTGAATGTAGAAGTTATTTCAAAGTACCTGAACATTCGATCCATTATCTATAGTTTAATTTCAATTCGTACCATTTGCGTACAAAAATAACTATGATCTTCTATTAAAGATCTGTTGCTAAGACGTCAGACGTTTCTTTAACAAGATCAGCATAGAGTTATTCCATACATATTCAGTGGTGCGTCGCATCGCATTATGAAGTCGATCGCGTTGGAGTTTCAAAGGAATTTTGATCAGATCGGTGGCTCAGAACGTTACATATTTGATTTCAATGCAGGTGCAGGTGTTTGATCATTTTATATAGAATGGATGCTTTTAAGAGTTATAATGATGTTGGGGAGGTTTACTTCTTTTAAAGGGTTTGAAGCAGTAGAATATTGGAGCACTATTGTTTAGGTTTTATGTTAACTGGACTGCTACTTTTAGTTTTACATTTAGTTCAACTTATCACAGTGATTTTTTATGTTATAGGCGGGAAATGAACTGACGTGTAGTAAACAATCACCGCCGCCCATGGACTAAAGCAACACTAGAGGAGTCACAAATGCGTTTCCGCCCCTTGGGATGGAAAAAGGAATGTCATACAATATTTCTTAGCGGATCTTACTCGCGATAATTGACTTATTTAAAGGTATACCTAAATACATCTGTTTTCTTCAACGTCGCAAGCCAGTTGAAACCTTAAAATTTTACCTTAAGGTAAGTAAGCAAAATTTTAACCAAACATACCTATGTGTTATGAACTCTATTTACATTAGATAAACAATTATTATAGCTTGTTACGTAATAAGAGACCTTTACCTACAAGCTGCGATTTACAGAATATTCTATATAATAATATTCTTTACAGATAAATATAAAATTGAATAGCTTTTTACATACAACTTAGATAAAATAGCATCAACGATGTTTTGCCATTATTTTAAGTTATATAAAACTACAACATACCATTTTAAGAGAATTTTATGCAATGCTTATACTGAAATAATATATCAAGAAATTTTCCAAGTACCACACATGCAGCTCATTTACAAGTTATTGATTAATTAAATCGAGTCGGGTGTACGTGGATAATTAATTAAAATCGGCAGCAGTCGACAAACAAAGCAAGTTATTTGGAGTACGGTTCGCAAGTTGTACCGATTCTTACGGCCCGTTTATTGATTTGGTGCTCGATACGATAGGGTTAGCATGTGGACACACTGTAAGGACGATATTTTTTTTACCATTATTTTATTTTGCACTTTGAGAATTCGTTCCTCTGCTTTTCCTTCTGCTTTTTGGTTTGATTCTCATTCATAAAAACACATTAATGGTTATTTTAGTATTGCAGATATCCGTTGTAGTATCCTTTAGTTCATTATTTATTTATATCAATTTAGAGCTTAATACCTAAGTAGCCGTAAGTTGAGTCGACGAACTCAAATTTTAACCAACGACCATTTTGTTTTGTCTATTATGCGTAACAGACACGCTTGTGACCAGTTCTCGAATTAACTTATAGTATCTTTAATTAAATGAATTATTTTACTATTGCATGCTTAACAATGGCCGAAGAATTTGACGTAACCTTACAACGAAACTAGTAACTATCTGATGGATTGGTTATCGTAGTCTATTGAGACTTGCATCACTAAATTAAATCAGAAAAGCGTTATCTTGTGTGTCGATCTTATCAAAACACAGGAACTGATAAGCTGACAATGTAACTTACAGGAAACTCAAGTTCCCAAGATAAATCTTGTCTAAATATTGTGTCCTATTGTTGAAAAATGCAAAAGGAAATGTAAGGAAAGAAATAATATGAATCGCTGTCCATCTGTATCCTAAAAGGTAAACGGAACTCATATAAATATTTTGGTATTTGAATTCATAAAACATATGCCACTAAATAAACTGAAGTTTTAACATCTACATCTTCTTATTAAAATCAAATAAATGTAAATTACAATTTATTCTCGTGGCAGGCTCGTCAGGAATAAGTCCTCAACTACCCCTGAAAGTGTCCTAAGGGCAAAGCGCAAATACTTGAAATATGATATTAGAAAGTCAAGTGCTCAACGGCGAAGGCATTCGTAAGTAAGTGCCACTTCATAACAAAATTGCAGAATAGGTGAGAAATAATTATTTTAGGCAGCGATAGCCGAGAGGAGAGACTGACAAACTGTAGCAGTTTATTTAGCAGAGGGTCGTGGGTTTGAATCCACGGCACGCACCAATGACTTTTCAAAGTTAAGCGCGTATTAAATTGATAATTATCGCATGCTTATCGGTGAAGGAAAACATCGTGAGGAAACCTGCATGTCTGAGAGTTCTCCATAATGTTCTCGAAAGACATGTGAAGTCTGCCAACCCGCACTTGGCCAGCGTGGTGGACTATGGCCTTTCCCTTCTTATATTGAGAAGAGGCCCGTGCCCAGCAATTGGACAGTATATAATGTATACAGGGCCGATGACGATGAATTATTTTCAACTTAAACTTCAAGTATGAACAATGCTTTACCCTGTTCAGGGTACTCAAACATCGTAAACAGTGAAGACGCACAAGTTTCAATTGAATTGAAATTTTATTCGTTCTGAAACGATTCACAACATATTTTAATGTATTGGTGTGCATTTCAAACTGTTTGAAACAAAATGAAAACATCCTAACGAAACGTTCGGGAATATTAATTTCACGAAATACAAAATTTTGTTAGAATCTTATTTGAAGTTAATGCTTTGAACTCTCGAGATTAATATTTGGCTAGAGAAAACTTTTATAATTTGCTAAATTAGTTTTTATTGCTGTTTTGATTTTGTCTGTGAGCTTAAGCTTTAAACAAGAAAATCCTTTATAAATTGATTTCTATTTTCATCCTACAAATGGTATAATAGCATGGTATATATTTTATGTTGTTTATTTCTATACAAATATACACACATTTACAAATTTTGCAGTAAAATGTATGTTATAAACATCAGCACGGAAGCTATCTGATATCGCGATAACCGAGCTCCACGTGGGCGAAGCCACCTAGTATAATGTGTATTCACCAGAATAGCCTAGTATATTATGCATTAACTATGCCTATGTAGGTTTATATGGCATTGTATACCTATATATACCTAAATCCATTTACAAATCTGCAGCCACAATCTGGAGCCAACATAGAACAGATTGCGTATACTCAAATATGTGTCATCCAAGGGCGGCACCTTTGATCCGTGACTCCACAGATAAGTTAAGGTCATGCCCAGCGAGACATGGAGGTGTCAAGTTGTATGTCTGTACTTGTACGAGTATAAGCATCCTCCAAACACGATAAAGTTTTTATTTTGAGATGTATGTGAAACGTGTGGTGACGGATTAAGATTACGGAATGTCAACACCCCATATCATCCCATGGGTGTCGTAAGAGCCGACAAAGGGAGCATATTATGCAGAGAACAGCACTGCAAGAGAAGGAAAACTTGATACAAACCCTATACCAACCCGTTTGGCCAGCGTGGTATAGTAGGCCAATTCCTCCTTTCAAAGGAGAGGCCTAGTCCAGCAGTGCACTGTTAAAGGCTGATGATGAATGAATGAATGTGAAAATGTTATACTAATATTTTAAGACTTGGTAGACTTTTGCAATAAACGATTCATTTTTCATTAACTTTTGCGATTTTGTTACATGTTTTCGACATGTGTCTCTGATTGGTGTTTGAATTGAACTGGAGGGTGCTTATCATCCTCCAACCACGATTATATTTTTATTCTTGACTTTATTTTGAGATGGATGTACGAATGTTATGCTGAGGATTTGTAGACTTTCTTTCACAATAAACGATTTTCTTTAACAACTTTTACGATTTGTATTTATGTTTTCGACAGTCGTCTCTGATTGGTATTGACGTATTTATTCTTTACTTCATTTTGAGATGGATGTGCGAAAGTTATACTGAAGTTAGTCGTCGAGAATTATGTAAGTTTTCAATGTTATCAGCATGATAAGACGTCTATCTTTACATATTATAAAAGTAAGCCTTTTCTAGTAAGTAAAGTAACCCCTTTCCTTCTTGTCTGTTTATTATTTATTAACGCGATAAACTCAAAAACTACCTAACAGATTTTTGTATGGTTTTTACCAATAGATAGTGTAATGATCCTGAGGAAGTTTAGGTGTATAAAACATGTGACTGGAGCTACGAGCAAAATCCAGTAGAATATAAAGTTCGATAATTAATGCTCAAATAAAAACGACAAGTAATCGCTGGATTTAGGCGGTGCCGGTGCGCACCTTATATAATTATATCTGTGATAAGTGTGCTACTTCTCATATGATGCAAAACATATTATCACTGAAAGCATAAACACAACTCACATAAAACAATATTCATGCTATGTATCCACTCCGTCATCTCTAGTTACAACTATATCCTAAATAAAATAAAGTTATATCTAGAATCCGAAAGAATATTATTTGATAGAAAATAAAATAATTAAACCCAAAAATTTCGGCACTCTTCTGAGTTTCTAAGATGCAAAGATGCTGAATATTTTATGCGTAATTGACCATGAATAAATTAGTTTAAAACCATTATTAATTGCTAGGAACCATTATTAAGGCTAGCTAGACTAGAATTATTTATTTTGTAACTGTGTTTCGTGAGTCAACAAAGTGAATTTAATAGGTCTAACTAGTTAATTACAAACATGGAAAATAATTGTGTACATTTTCAATTTCTCTGTAGTTTGTAAATATATTGTTAGAGTATTTCAATTCGGTCGCTATTGGTTTTCTAGATATATTATAAATTGTTAACTTAAATTATAAGTAACTTTGACATTATTTTTTTAGTTAAAGCAGTTTGTTATTTAATTAACACTTGTTTCGTGTGTGTCTGTGTATAAGAGGGCGCCTGGTACCCATAATACAAGTGTAACTTTTCATGTATAACTTCTGGTATGTGTGTGCTTGTGAAACAAACTTATAATATAATTGTAATTAGATTTATGAGCGTGATAAAATAATTTATTAAAGAAGTTAAACATATCTATATTATGTAAGTTTATATATTGTGGATATAGAAGCAATTAATAGAGCGATGAAACAATATTATATAGCAAAATTCAACCTATTTGACTGGTTTTTTACTCGACTAACACAAAAGGAAGGGCTATTAATAAATATTACTATAATTTAAACCATTTTATAAATGATAAATTATGATTATCTGTGTAAATATTGTGTATGTAATACCAATGAGACATTCTTGTGTATTCTATATTGTGTAAAACTGTGTTTAAATAATAATATTCAATGTCCATTTCATGTATAAATTTGTTTGTTTTACTATGTTTTGTTTCGATAAATATTTTTACACCATAGCGGTAAGACATAAGAAACTTTTCTTGTACTCAACACCTATGTAATTATTATCTACCTGTGTCTTTCTTCATCAGCCTTTAACAGTCCACTGCTGGACTAGGCCTCTCATTTTAAAGGAGGAGTTGGCCTACTATACCACGCTGGCTAAACGGGTTGGTATAGGGTTTGTATCATGTTTTCCTTCTCTTACAATGATGTTCTCTGCATAATATGCTCCATTTGTCGGCTCTCACGACACCCATGGGATAATATAGGGTGGTACTTCCTAGACACAGGTATTAAGAATACCAATGGGTCAAGTTCATACACAGGGCTCATGAGGATGAATAAAGTTGTCTGCTTATTTTCAGTTTTGTTAAGTGTAAAACTTTTTACAAAGTAGCACTACAAATGACTATAACTGGCGTTAACTTTAGCACCGAATAAACACCTTTTACGTTCAAATTAAATTTTACACCAAACGAATTTTGGAAGCACTACTTAGTTACCCAAGTCCACTTCAATCTCAACACCTAGTCTAACTTGAGCTATAATCGTCGCTAAGTTAGAGCCACAATTATCCCTCAAGTCAGGCCAGGTCTATTTTCCATAGCTGAATGGTCTTGGGAACGATAGAACTCTATTACGACGTAGAGCCTCAATAATGGCTCTGTAATAGGCGAGCCTCGCGGGTTATCGATTTCTTTGCTGCAAGGAAATTTCTACCGACTTTATTGTACGTTTATAATATATTGGATTTTCGTGTTTGGGTTCGGATTATGTAGCTAAGATTTATAAATTCTGAAATATTTTTTGTTTTTAGGTTAGTCAAGATATTTTGTAGAAAGGCTAATTGTCAACAAAGAGCAGAGCCTCGTGTTTTTGTAGTTCTATTAAATTGAATACAAACTTCGTGATTCGAATTCTATGTAATTCTATAAGTTATATTAATACAGCAACTCTCTTTTTTGTATGTTTATACAAGCAGCCTTAGTATTACCCAATATCAATCCCACGTTACCTTTTCAAAAGATCAAAATTGTGGATGGTCAGTTCCAAAACCTGACCATTGACAATTTTACTACAAACTTTGATCAAAACACACAAACCATCAAATTAACAGACGAATCTGAAGTTTCTTTTTACTTCATCAGTAAATAACGTCTGGTAACTTTGTAACTTCGTGTATTCAAAGTTACAGCGAGCTAAACATACGTTGCACACCACACAAACCTTTTGAAAGAGCTGTATACATTTTAAATTCAAAAACAGCCTAAATTGTGTATTCTCAACATCACCTTATTCACTCAAACACTAATGAAAAGTTTTCATCGCTTTCAAAGAGAAAGCAGAACGCAGAAAAAGTAATCCTTTCTATCTTGTAACTACCTACGTTTTTATAAAACTTTAGACTTTGTCTAAATCCAGTTGGAACCAGTTGTGTAAGCACGTTAGCTTTTAGTTAGATTAAAAGACAAGGAAACCTTCACTTCAATATTACTTGGAGCTCCGTACAAATGTTTTATTGGAGGACTCGCCTTGCTTGCTTTTGGTTTGCTAAAAGTTGTATTTGAAATTGAGAATAGCGCCATCTGTTGTTCGAAGTGTCTTTGTGAGCGTAGTGGTAAACTTTTGATACACAAAATAGTAAGCAAGCAACTCAACTCAAAACATTAAATATGTACTAGCTTTTGCTTTAAGCTCCGCCCGCCTGAGTCTTTCATTATTCTGAAGTATATGCTATACACTCCAAAATTTCATCAAAAATCTGTTCAGTAGTTTTTGAGTGCCTGTTGCACACAAAAACTATTGAACAAATTTTAACTTGTTTGACTAGTTTTTGGATGCAACACATCCATTTTTCCTCACAAACATTTGCATTATAATAATAGTAGGCTCTCACTGCATTGAAAGAGTTTTTCCCTTATAGGTAGCTCAACGTTCCTAGAACAGCAAATTAACTCCGGCTATATAAAATAAATTGCCAATTTCATGTTATATTTACCCTCAAAGTAAGAGCTAGTGCATCGGAGTTGTGTTCATGTGTTCATTTTAAACGTTGAGAAATATATAATTCAAATCTTAAGTAATTCAATTGGAAAGCTACTGTATTTTGATGTAGTTGACTATAATATTGAATTGATTACTTTGTAAATTTTATCTTAACTGTGAAACATCGAGTCAAAAATATCATGATACAGCCTTTTGTAGACCACTGCTGGACATAGGTGTCTCTTAATTTGCGTAACGATTGCATTGTAGGTAATCGTGAGGATATGGTCTACTATACCACGGTAGCCAGACGGCTTGTTATTGGGTTTTATGTTAAGTTTTTCGGCTCCTATTCTCTTTCCAAAGCTACCATTATCTTTGTGTTTTCTTTCTTTAGAAACTTCTTACGACACCCACGGAAAGAAATAAGTAGTGTCACTTTGATTTCCTAAGCTAAAGCTGATATTCCGTCATACCTGGTAAGACTGATAAGCGTACTTCGGGCTTCAAAGGCGTTAGTCTTTTATACAACAAGGATAAGTTAAGCACAATGATGATGATAAATTCGTATTCTTAATCTGTTTACATGAAAAAGGCAAAAATATGTCGGAGATTGGAAAACGGAACGTCAAATCTTAATCGATCTGGGCGTATTCGGATACGATGGTTGGCAACACTGAGGTTGGCAGTTGACAGCTGTCAATGTAATTTGATGTTTTTTTAAGCGAACGTGGAGCTGTCAACGGGCACTTTAGGTGACAGACAGAAATAGCGGAGGAAACAAGTGTAACCTACCTACGTCCGACTTCGCCGCGTTTCCAAAAGTAATCCATTTTCATCCGAGCCACGTGTGCGTATTTAGATTGTGGAGATACTGTATTTTGTGTCCTAAAATAAACTCAGTGTACTGTACTCAGTGTGTATTCATTGCAAAGAGACCCAGCTGTGCTCAAATAGAACTGTGAAGCGTTGATACCGGCCAAAAATCGAGCTACCCGTCGTCAAATATATAATTATGATTTAATAAGTTATAAGTAAAGACGCATAATTTTATTATTTTTTATGAGGATATGTTTTAGGACGCAGCCGCACATAAATAATCTGTGGTCGCACGTCCCACCCTAGGTTGCAAAAAAACTAACACTTTAGAAAAGTAAACAACCGAATAATAAATGACACAATTTAACGAATGAAATAAATCATTACCGATTAAACTATTGTCAGTGGCAGATAACTCTAAAACGCTCGTATCATTTATTTCTGACCGCAGCCACACGAAATATCATTTAGATTATAATCGCTAATTATCCTCTCAAACTAATCTGTACAACCAATTAATGGAATATTATTGACGGATTATAGGATTTCATATTTGCAGGTTAGGGCTTTGATGATTTCAACATGAATGGGCCGGTTCGATGTGGGAAGTACTACCCTGTCACAGAATATCGACGTAAGGTTACAGTATCTCTATCATAATTGTATTTCGTATATATTATATTGGGCGTGCCGGAGGTCCCATTCCTTTTTCCTCATTTTCCTCCTCCAATTCCTTTCCCTATGCAAGTCGGGAACGCACTAGTCAGTCCTCTGGTATTTCAGGTTTTGGGTGGTGGTAATCGCTTATCCATCCATCAGGCGATTTTGCATTTGCCTCCGATCTGAC
This sequence comes from Euclidia mi, assembly GCA_944739405.2. Taxonomy (NCBI): domain Eukaryota; kingdom Metazoa; phylum Arthropoda; class Insecta; order Lepidoptera; family Erebidae; genus Euclidia; species Euclidia mi. The sequence continues at coordinate 9,079,676 of OX123183.2, read as the reverse complement.
AAAATAATTATGAAAAGAAAACATGTCTTTATGTTACTCTACATACACTTTTCGGTTAATTATAGTTAGCGTAGTAAACAATTCAAATCAATTAATTACATTCAGCCGAGTCCTGTGTTGTGCATTGTATTGTTGCTCGGACAGTGTTATGTATCGCTTTGTACTACAATTAGTGGTGGGATTGATGCAGTAATTAAATGTTCTACATACGTATTGTGGGTTTAGATTATTTCCATTTAAATACGGATGGGACTAGTGAACTGCCATTTACTTTGACTTAAATCGCTCTGTATCAATCTAACTCTAAGATTGTTTCGGTATTGCAAGGGACTTTGCTCACATTCAAGCAAAGGCCACAAATAACACTCAGACTTGCAACAAATTTTGACGGGTGTGTGGCTATCCACACACCCGTCAAAATCCATAAAACTTGGCGCAGTGTCAAACGGCGAAGCGGCCACTTCAATTACCACCCTTGAAATGGGCAAGGCCTTATGAGTAGTCAGTCAAATCTGGGTTTTGAGAATATTACGAAAAACAAAAAGGTGAGCATGTTTGTTTTTCATCATGTTTTCATTCGCGATTTAGCAGGGATATTTAACAATTCAATACGCATTTAACTTCGAAATGTCAGTGGTGCGCGCCTTGAGTTTGCACCCTCTGCGTCTGATTTCAAGATCCATCTATCGTTTTTTTATCATGAATATATATTTTCAAAATATTTTTGTTATAAATCACTATACTGAAATTATTATCGTAAATCATGAATGCATGTGTTTCAAAGAAACCTACCCTTCATTCATACTGGTATCTGTCTGACTATAAATCATCCAGCCAGACAGAGCATTGGCCAATGCCCGAGACCGCACCACAAACAGTTCGTACGGCCGTTGTGGTTTCATTCATTTGATAACGAGCTGAACTGCGGACGGGTTCAGCCAGGCTCGGTACTAACAGCCTGTCTATGAGTTTATGCTTAGTGGCGAGCTATACGACGTATGACAGCGATGAGCGATTCTGCAGGCTCAGGAAGAGGCTTTTCTTTTAAGTGATAGGAGACAAACAAGATGGATTGCCTTATAATAATTAATTATATTGAACAATCGAAAACTGGAGCTGTCACAAGTATGTGGTCAAACTTGAAGGGCAAAGAAACAGGAGGAGGATTGGGATAAAATTGAAGGAAAAGGGGGTGAGGCTTTCGGCACTCACTCACCGAACGAAATATGTGTATGTGCAACAGTTCTGATACTCAATCTACATAACATAACAGTCCCGCCGCGACCACGATCGAAGCAAGTCGGCCGAAACTTTGGCAAATACCGAGATATTTATGCCTTAATTATATTATTTATCACGAGTAAGACCCGCTAAATAACATTGTATAAGTTTAGATACTGTTACTTTACGTCGATATTACAAAAGACTACGCGATGTATAACAGCTACAGTCGATTCTACGACCTCAGGCTCCGTGACGGTTTACATCGCGAATATGGACGATTCAATATCTTAGCAGCGTTGATGATAAAGAAAATGCGACACTGGGCATAGCCTCTTTGTTGAGTGTCGCTTCGTCTGTTATTGTTGTCATGGCCAGCCGTGAATCGATGCGTAGACATTTCAACAGACGAAATCATTGCATAGGTACAGGTGACTGAAAGCTTTAATATACATTGGAGTTTATTTGTGACTGTGGGTTTGTTTCGGTGTGATATTAAATTAAGTATTAATTAAGTTCACATTACGGTACGGAATAGAAAATGTAATTTGTAGATCTATATACACTCATACATATATATTTATCTTCCTACTTCAGATGTTTAACATGTTACATACGATATTTTTTTCTTATCGTCATCTAAGAAAAAACTAAGTCTAACTCGACGACCGGTTGACGCAGCGAGAGTGTAAGCGATTACTAAACCGAAGGCCATGGGTTCGATTCCCGCACAAGTCAAACATTTGTGTGCATGAACATGATGATGGATGTTTGTCTTGGTCTGGGTGTTTCTATGTATAATATGTATATACTTACAAAAAAGAAAAAAGGATATAAGTATGTTTATCCATTATCTAGTACCCATAGTACAAGCTCTGCTTAGTTTGGGACTAGATGGTGTTATGTGAATGTGATAGAATATATTATACTATTACATTATATCTTAGCGCTGTTTCATTCGTGACTTTGCCCTTTCCGTAGACACCGAAGTTTACTTCCTGGCTTGACCTGACTGGGTTCAATATTTATGTTCCTTTTTGTTCTTCCTTTTTATTGAAATAGAATAACCTGCTTCAGTACAAGGAGAGGTATTGCAATACTGAGTTAGCTATGAAATACACTGACAAATGATTAGATTATGCATACAGGCTTTTTCAGACACCTTTTTAACAAGTCACGTAACAATTTAGTTTAGAACACGTTTAGAACTAATTACACTACTAGAACGTAGTACGTTGTAAAGCTGGCAGCACACTTGCCAAGAATGCTTGGTGATATATACAACTCGTTGAATTTATTTTAAAGCTATTCCTTGTACGCGGTGAGACTAGGCCTTCTTGTGAATAGTGTGGTAGCTTAGAATGTTAAGTGTTTATGCTTAATTTATTTTAGAATTAGTTAGAATAATTGATCTTTAAGTATATATTTTTCCTGTACGTGCGTTTATCATCAACTCCTTTTAAATGGGTGGACAAATTGTGCTAAAATATTTTGTGTAAAATACAATGGAACTCTGGACGGTTTTAAAATAAAATTGGACCCGGTAAGTGGCGCTGCAGGCGGTGTGTCCCAATTTTGTATTTTAGGATAAGAAGATGACGTCTGCCGGGTCCATCAGTTAAGTATAAAAAATGTGTATTTTGATTGATACTTCTGTTGTTGTAATAAGTGTTTTGGTTACAAATTATATTTCTAGACTGACTGTAAAATATTTCCACTCACTCTGAACATACTCACATACGTTTTTATTAATATCCAATAAGATTTCAGTGACCCAGAAATTTGTCAATGTTTGCATAATCTTTTGCGAATCAGGAAAATTAGTAGTGACTAGTGTTGACTTTTTAAAAATAGAGGAAATCAAAGCTTTATTTTACATCATTTATCATCATAAAAATTTTGATACACAGCATAAAAGATTCAACACAAACTTATATCAATCTTTATAGGCAAAAAATCAATAAACCCATCCATATATATGTTGGTGAAGTATTATTGTTCACGCTTACATAAGTAAGCCGATTAAACCTTTGTCAATCAATCACAATGGACAATAACTGGCAAACGTATCACGGACCACAACAATTAACGATCTGGAATATCCATTACTGCCACGGTTGGAAGGTGTTAATCGTTGTTTGATGTGATGTTTGTATTTATATGCATTTGGAGGGTAAGCTGAAGTGTATTCTAGTTTTTACTAATTGGTCCCTTTTTAATCTTTCGTAGTAAACACGGCACCCAAGGTTGTAGAGACGTCGAGGAGGGTATCGTTAGATGGGTGCACGTGGCCGGTTAACTTTTTCAACTGAGTGCTTATAAAGAGTCTACCTGCGACGACGACCAATTTAGGCCGGTCAAAATGTCATGCTTCGGTAGCAAAGAAAATCTTAAATACGTTAAACAACGCAATTATGACGGGTTAACAAACATTTATGATGTAAATGAATGGCGGTAGTGTAAAATTATTTCTTGCAGTACTAGTTAGTAGTACTTGGTAAAAGTCTGAAAGATAAAATATGGCAATCTTGAAATCAAATCTATGATAATACGATTCAAATATAATATTAATTTAAAAAAGGAGTTAATATGAGTTTACGAGACAAACGAGAAATAACATTTGTGTTTATATTCCATTTGTATGTGAAACTGCAGTATTTAAACAAAATGTCATAAGAACAGTAAGACTACTGTTGTATCAATCTGCCAATAGCTAGGTGACCAAAAAAACGATTACATCAAAGTGTCCATCCCCTATTCCTTCTCTCTCATCCCACTCCTTCTCATATAACTTTTCCCAATCCAAAGGTCGGCAACGCACTTGAGACTCCTCTGGCGTTGCTTGTGTTCATGGGCGGCGGTTATCGCTTACCATCGAAGGCGATCCGTATGCTCGTTTGCCATCTATTACATAAAAAAATAAAAGAATAACATTGCCTTTAAAATAGGTCATTCTATAACAGAACTTTGTTCCCTAAATAATCATTATTGTTATCTTAGTTGTGCCAGCACTTTTGACAGAAACAGTTAATCAACAAACACAGCTGTTGTTAACAGTTTTGACAGCTCCAAATAGTCTTTGACTCAAAGTAAACCGTATTATTAAACAAGTAACCTGATATTTCAACAATAGACTGTCTGCAAACTTACACAAGCATTCAAAATCACCTATAACACAATAGTAATAAGGTTAAATTTTAAGTTTCGGACTGTAATAGTCATTTTGGCGTTTGAGGTGTGCCACAGAAAATCAATACAATATTGAATTGGTTGATACAGCGGTGCAAATCGGATCAAACGTTGGAATAGTTATGGAATGTAGGTTAGTGATCGATTTGTAAGGATTTGGAGCAGATTCGTTCGTCTTTCGCCAGTTTTGCTTACTCGTCTCGTTAGTGCTATGGAATAATAATTGATTTATATGACCCTTCTTAGGTGTTGGTTTCAGCTGAGGTTTTTGTCATGTCATTACAATTTGCAGCAATACCACAGGTTTAACCACGGCAATTACAGTTGCATTTTATAAATAGTATGAAAGCGTATCGGTACCGATGCAGTGTCTTGCGTGGTGTCACGTTGGATTGGATTATCCTGTCTATGTTTTTGAAAATAAAATATTTTACGTAAACTATCTTTTTGCTCGGTATCCTGTTAGCGGTTGTCACCGCGGAAACCGCGTTGGTGCGCCACAAATATCATTATCATCATAACCTTAGCGTTTTTCCGGTTGCATCTAAGAGTTTTTGACATGGAAGCCGGGGTTTTCACAGAGCGACTGCAGTCTGACCTTCACAACTGAAACAGATAGCGACAAGCCATGCATTCGACTAGTCAGTATATTAAACAGTACAAACTTCCCGTTAAGACCATCAAAGATCTTTGTCACAGTTGCGACCCATGGTATAAAGTGCTCTCCGAGGCACGAGGCAAGCGAAACGTAATCATTTTCATACACACATAACATTCAATTGTCGGTAGTGCGGGCTTTGGACTCGATACCCGGTGCATTAAACTATGTTGCTTTTTGAAATAGGCTTTAACGAACTCGCTGCCTTGCCACAAAATTTTTTTTCACATACAAGGGAATCTATGTTGTACTCTTCTGCTCATTAAACCATTGGCTGATACCGCGGCGGAAACCTCAATCTTTTCTTCTCCTAGTATGTTCACATGTAAAAGGAAAATCTACATTTTAATAATCAGCGCGGTATACCGCTTGCTCATTGCGCGGCAGAAACCGAGAACAATTTTCTTCGCACCATGTTCAGACGCAAAAGGAACAATTTATTTGCCAACAGCGGATTCCGCTGCCCGCGCCGCTTTCTCCATGTTTGCACATGTAGTTATTGAGCGGGAGTGCTGGCGGCCGGCCAAGCGCTTGACACGCCTTCGACAACATGCCACCGTCAATGTTGCGGTACGGAGGGCAAGGCGACTTTTTGAATGGTTTTTACAATAACTTGTTTATAGCTAGAGGCGACAGCTTTATGTTGCGTTACAATATGTGATATTGTGGTCGGAAATATGGGTGCGTCTCAAGAGGAGTTCTGAATGTTCAGAGGCTGCTGGCGAGTAGTTGGATCTCTTGCAATAAAAAATAACTTTTAACGATACGTTTAGTATATGTTAACTCACAAACTCGTCTTCTTCTTATTTATTTTATAGGAAACTCACAAGTGTTTTTACTTCAGAAATAAGGTTTCACTACTAGTAAAAAGTACCATCGTGTAATACAATGCCAGCTGACGGCAGCAAATAGCGCACTTTCGATTTGTTTCAAATCCAATCTATGTAACGATCGGCACTGAAATACCTAATTATGCTCAAAACATACCTGGCAAAACTTTACACCTTATCATTATCTAGTCCTTAGCATATAAATATAAAGTATTTAACATGAAGATTTATTTATTTAAGCCATCATGTACACAATCGAATAAACAGCTACCATAACCACTACTACGATTTCAATTCAGTCAAAGCGAGTTGCACCGATTAATCTCCCCTCACTAAACTAACGTTAAAGCTAGATAGTAAACGAGATCGCCCCACAAATGTATGTTGCTTTTACTATAAATTGTTTAACATTTAGCTTAAATGTTTGCTGCCTCATTTATTACATACTTACATACATATTATACTCACGCCTTTTTCCCGTCGGGGTAGGCAGAGACGACGGAACGCCACTTGCTTCTATCCTTACAAACCTCACGCGCTGCCTCTACATTCATTGATTTATTGTAAGGTCGTATTTTTTTATCGTTTAAGGATGGACGGGAATTATGTATGCAGCTATTGTGCAGTAGTACTAATTCTAATTTGGATCTATTTTTGATAAGATATTTTGTACCTTAACGGATTTGAAGAAGAAGATTTTGTGTTTATAATATTTTTTATTGTTATTAGGCTAAGGTTTGACCCTGATCTCACTTGATGTAAAGCGATGATACGGCGAGAGATAGAGCACGTTTGCCTAGAAGGTAGGTACCGTTTCAAGCGCCCCCTATTCATTCTAGGGGTAGACCTATATTTAACAAAAGTTGTCTTTCGACTACTATAAATCAAGTGATAAATCACTCTTACATAATTATTATACGGTAAAAAAAATCTATAGTATTATAGGCGCCGCTAAAAGCTATAGTTTACCGTATAAAAGCTGTTTAATCAATGTATACAAAATTCTTGTGTTTGGCACTTACTGGAAGACAACGCACAGCCGAAACTAATGGGCGCAAGAAGCTGAAATTTGGCCAAATGTAGATATATTACTTGGGGACTTAAGGGTTCACTACGAATAGATTTCCCGAAATTCCCAAGGGAACGCGATAAAGTGCTTAAATTTAAACAAAATTTGCGAGCGAGCTGCGAGCATCCTCTAGTAAAATTTTAAGCGTTCAACTTATAGCTCAAACCGCGCGCTTATTCGAGAAAATGGGAAATATTGTGGACTCCTTGTAATTTATTATGGAATCCTACAAGCAAAAGAAATATGCTAAGATCCTACGGCAATTTGTATGTCTACTGCACTGAAATTCAACCTTGAATCCATCATGCTCATGTCTAATCGAATAAAACATGGAAGAGACGACAAACACGACAACAAATCAATTGTCAGCGTGATGTAGTAGGTGGGCCAAATTCTCTTATTGACTCTCAATGTTTTTGTGGTGCAGTGTAGAAAAGGCGTACGGCAACTCCACCAGTGGACTGCGAAACGCTTAGAGTGATCCATAAACTTAAATTATTCACAAATAAATTACGTTTCAGAAAATCTTAACGACACGACAGCTTTTTAATAATGATATCAAACTGAGACATATAACCACACGTTCAATACTAACTTTATAATATATCAGTGTATCTCAAGGTGAGATTACACCTTAAACCTCAGGTGACACGTTTTGTGTCACTTCTCTCGCGATAACATGCTATAAAATAGGAATTTTGCTATTGTAACCAATATTTAAACAATTTCAACTTTAGTAGTACCTAACTTAATAAGGTTGAATTTTAAAAAGTTGTGTTACCGATCCTGAGCTAGATTGCCCGCAGTACAATACTATGACAACGTTTAAATTAAGGCTAAGCCACAGATAATAGATAAACTAAAATGAGCCTTAGGATGGCGTAATGAGAGAGGCTACTGTATGCGATTTAATATGGCAATATGTTGTAGTTAGTATGCATATTTGAGTTGGAATATTGCGGTGTTTAAGTTGGGACGGAATGGATTTTGGATAACGTATTTGTTGCTTAAAGTTTGTACAAGATGCAGTAGAATGGAGTGGTAGGCAAATGAATTTAGTTCAGAAACACTGCATTTCTTTCGAAATTGGAGAGAATTCGAAGTGTGTGTGAGAGTGATAACAGTTTAGTTTCCTCTACGCTTAAAACATGTATTCAACACAAAATAAACTTTCTTTATCTCCCAACAGAGTAAAAATTATATATTTACAGTATAACGTCAAAATTTTATAAGAAAAGGTGCATAGAAAATATGAATACTTGTCCAAAGGTAAGTATTAAAACCGGTCATTCTTTGTCCTGACTAAAAGGGTAAAAAATATCTACCAAAGACATGAATTCAAAGATACAAGAATAACTTTATGAGGACATAGCGACATTGAAGTGGGAAACCAAGTAACACTCGACGAAAATGTTATTAATTGAATGAAGTGGTAAAAACTAAAATGTAACACATATCTCACGCTTTACCCTTCTAAATGTGTTATTTTTTTCTTATTTTTCTATGAATGTTAGAGGATGCCATCTAGCCCACACATATAATTTTAATTTAACCGTTTATGCCCTGTTCATAGAAAACCCCTAAGACCCCCAAGGAATATACATTCAAAATTTCAGCTTCTAGCGCCTTACAGTTTTGGCTGCGTGTTGTCCGTCAGTCAGTCAGTAACACAAGAATTTTATATATACAGTTTTTTTTAATTTAAAGTCTCACGCCTGTATCCCCGAAACAGGCGTGAGACTTATAGAGGTAGGCAGAGGTGTAAATATTACACCCACATTTCGCCATGAATATTTAGGTCCCACGTAATAGGGGGCGAGCCTATTGCCGTAACCGGTCACATCGCCAGACTCCGGGCTGCTACTGAGTATTCAGAAAAACCTAGTAACACTTTTGCCCGACCCAGGAATCGAACCCGGGACCTCCGATCAGCAGTCGCATACGCTATCCACTGGACCACGGAAGCAGTCATATATAGTGTATATATACAGGTAGATTATAATAAATATTATATATTATATTAAGTTTCACGAAAAGTCTCAAAATAAAGTTTTACTCTACTCACAAAATTTTATTTGCCAACAGTGGACAGTAAGAAAACTTTTCAAGTCAAGCAATGGCAAGAGTCAAGCAAAAATAAAGGGACCAGTATTTGATCTGTTTTCTTGTTCGGTTCTGTATCAGACTTTAAAACTACTGTTTTTAAACCTTAAATTGTTTACTAAGTAGATAAAGCAGTTTTTGCTCCTCATTGATTAAAAGCTGACTGCCTCGTTGGTCTCGCGGCATAAATGTGCGCGTAGGATTGGGAGGTCTCGGATGCGATTCCCGGGTCGTGCAAAGTGTTATTGGGTTTTTCCGTTAGGAAATTCTCACTAGCAGCACGAAATCTGGTAATGTGCCCGGTACGGCAATAGGCTCGCCCCCTATTACGTGGGACCTAAAAATTCATAGCGAAATGTGGGTGTAATATTACACTTACATTTCGCCATGGCCGACCCCTTCGGGGATACAGGCGTGAGTCTATAAAAAAGAAAAAAAAAATCTAACATCACTGAGATCAATATCTCAATGATTGAGATAGTTTTTCGTTGCAATTAATGAACATCTGCGCCGTATTTTATGACTATATAATATCTAGTAAAAAATAAATAAGACGAAAATCACTTACTGATTGGGACTACATTATTGTGTAGGTAAATTCTTAGTTCAGTATTGAAGCGGAGCTAATAAGTTAATTTCTAAATGGAAAATCGATGCAATCCAATTAATGCGCTACTGCGCTTCGAAACGAAATAACAAAATGAAATTACGAAACCAGGTAGTAGCTTTATATGGTCATACTTTTTAAAATCTTTATTGTTAAAGTAAAACATAGCAAACCACTTTTTTATATATAAAGTATAATGTGTATGATGAGTAGACAAGTTTTGTGGACAAAACAAAAGAGAATTTGTCTGAAATTATTTGGGTGTGTGTCTTCTGCACTTAGCTTCCAAGGTAGGACATTTATTTACTTTAAAAACATAATGCACCAGCACTACGATAAATTCCTGTGGTACGAGAAAAGTAGGTACAAACATACATAAACAACAAAAATTTTAGGATAACATAAAGTGTTATCTTGTGTGGCATTCGAAACCAAAACAACAGCCGCGTGACGAACGGGTCGCGAGGCGATATTTTAACCGCTCAGCCACGGCCAACAGCGGCGGCGGCAGCGGTGCGTTTTCATCGCTGCCGCGCGCCGCGACCGATATCGCGTCAGAGTAAACGCGCCATGTACATCGAAATCACTTGCCGCTGCCGCCACCGCTGCCTTACGGCCCTGTCACTACTTTGCCGCTCTGAGCGGCGGCTTAGCGCGGGGCGGCGAGCGGTAAGATCAAATGTATGAAGACGTTCGAAGCACGCCACGAGCCGCCGCGCACAGCGATAACGCACGCGTTTTTTTTGGCGCGAATGGCTGCGCGGCGAGCGGCGCGGCGGGCTGTGCGGCGAGCGGCGGGAACAAATGTACTGCGACCGAGTCCGACGCCACGACTCCGAGCGGCACAGACAGCGTTACGCGAGGGACGAACTAGGCAGTTAAACTATTTGTTAAATATTTTGTGGCGGTAATGAATACGAAGACATTTAAAGTCAAAATTTTAAAACGGTCGCGTGTATGGATAGCAACACATCCGCTGTATAAATACAAAAATGTTAATAAAACGTTGCGAGATGTAATGAAACAATGTTTTACAGAATGTAATGGTAGGTTTTAATATAAATCGCAAACATTAAAACATTGTGTAAAGTACATATGTACCTATTTAGGTACAGACACAGCTACTTTGAAAGTTAAAAGGTGATTTACCTACCTACTTAAACGTAATCTACGTTGTGTAGGTACCTATTCAACGCCTCATTAATTGCGAATATGCATTATTCCTTTGATATAAAATCCAATGTCGACAATTTTGTAGGTATACCGTATCAATGTCGACAATTTTGTAGGTATACCGTATAGTTACACAAAGATATTTTGGTTATCGCTATATTTATGGGTAACTCTGGCGGCCCAAATACGTCCACATTTACCGCTGCGTTTACCACTGCTGTAGGGTCGTGGCGTGCACGACGCTCTGCCGCGCCGCCCGCCGCGACGCGCGCCGCTTAGACCGATCTCGTGAACAGGCCCTTAGGCCGTTGCCGGGCCGTAAGTCGGCACGCAATAATTACGTTCATTCAAAGTCCGCATCGTGATGGCCGCCAACTACGCACACGTCCACGTCATTATTTAGATCATTATTATTTCTAATACAATTCATGCTATTAAAATAAAATTTTGTAGACCTCCATACTCACGCTCGGCAGTTTATGGCTTCAAATCCCACCCATACCTACTAACAAATCTAAGCTTAAGACAATTAACTTTTAAGCCTAACAACCCTTTGCACTTACTAGCAATGAATAAACTGAATAGGCTGCGCACCCACGTCGGCAGATCTAAAGATAATCTCTCAAGGTAGGGTTATATCAACCCAAGCGAAAATAAGTGCGACTGCGGTGTATCCCCACAGAAAATGAGCCATAATTATGCTGACGTGCACCACCAGCCCGGAATCGTGCACACTTGACGACATGTACCAAGCAAGGCCAAATGCGATACGCGTTACCAAGTACTGGGCTAAAACAGAATGACAAGTGCTGCCATTGACCAAAGAAGATTCAACTAAATTGCTAGTTTAGAGAAATAAGGGGTGTGACATTCCTCCGGTAAGAAATATCCTAGATAATCATGTCTTAAGTTCCACGGGTCAACAGAAGAAGTTGATAAAAATTGTTTAAAATATAATCACATGTTAGGATTTTAGTACCGTGAGTCAGGGTGTTCGTTCTTCGTAGTTCCCTCAGTGTCCGATAGATGTTGCCTGTGTTGGTTGTCTTCGCCACTTTACAATAGATGACATTAGTTATACGTGTTACCGCAAAACGTGATAAAATTCTGACTGTACGCATACACTACACGCAAATACCCAGACTTAGGACACAGGCCCCACGAAGCAGTATATTAAAAGAAAATAATATATTACGCTTTGATTAATTGTAATAAAAGCGTTATATTTTTTTTCTTCTTCGTCTCGAATAGTCCAGACGGGCCCATCACAGATGTCTCAGGTGTTATAAAGTCAAAAAAAAATATAAGAAAGTGAAGAATATGAACTCGACTACATTCAGTGTCTTAATAATACCTACTTAATGGAAGAAATATTCAAATTACTCGCAGTTTAATTTTAATAGAAAACGAGCTACTAGCATCGTATTTTTATGAATAGCTTAATAACGCTTATATTTATTTTGTTTTAATTTTCAACAAAATGTAAGGCAGGCGCTAATTCCTATAGAAATTCCTTGAGGGTCGAATGAGTACACCAAAATAATTTTTATTTAATTATAGCTCTCTTCGCCCCTTGCGAAGGGGCGACTCGGTACACTAAAAAGGGGCTACTCGAACATTTTATTCGAAGGGTCGAAATTCAGGGGGCGAATGGTGCTGAGACCACGTTATATGCATAGTAGAAATACCAACAGACTGCCATGCATTTTAGAGAAACGGGTTTAAGACTTTAGACCCGCTGCATACACCACTGCATTTTGATCGTTATATGTGTACTTTATAAGTGCCAATTATCGCTAGGCCCGTACCTTGGAAAGCACGGCTGTCGGTCCCGACTGTCATGAAGATCGTTGACAGTTGTTAAAGAGAATCAGTCCGCTTAAATGTACACATAATGGACTAAGCCTTGGAATATTGTTACTCTTTTGGGTTGCGGAGCTCAGAAGATTAGCTGTGTGATAAAGCTTATATTTTGTCAAGTCTACGTAGACTAGAAAGCGGACCGCTAGCGAACGGCTACAAAGAACTAGTCTTGAATACAACGCTAAGACGATTATGGAATAAACCTGTATGAATTTTAAGTATATTTTTGATAATGACCTAAATTTAATCCGTGTGTCATCCGTGTGGTGACGGATTAAGAATACGAAATGTCACCACCCCATATCATCCCATGGGTGTCGTAAGAGCCGACAGAGGGAGCCTATTATGCAGAGAACAACACTGTAAGAGAAGGAAAACTTGATACAAACCCTATACCAACCCGTTTGGCCAGCGTGGTATAGTAGGCCAATTCCTCCTTTCAAAGGAGAGGCCTAGTCCAGCAGTGGACTGTTAAAGGCTGATGATGATGATGACCTAAATTTAAATTACTCAAATCCTCAACCTTATTACAACGACTATTGATTGGCATAATTGTTTATTGACCTTTTTTACTCCTACGTGTAGAGAAAATATTGTGTCAGATAGATGGCTGCAAAAATAACATTGCTAAGCAAAATAGGTTAAAAAAACACAAGGATAAAATAGTTATTTATTTTGTAAGATATTGTTTATATATGTATATCTGACGTTCGTGAAGGTGGATTAATAGATTTATGTGTGGGCTACGCAGTTTCGGTAATTTAATCATAATAGTTTGACGGATAGCGGGGCCTACGATTGTTGGTTTTGTAAATGAGGATGCGAAAGGTACCTTTTTTTGTCTACACAGTGGGAACTCTAATTATCGTCTATGTTTTGGGGCGGGCAGGAGGGTGTGTGTGGCTCTCCATTACAGGCTTTCAGGGCTACCCACTAAAACCACTGCGGTTTCCACCGATGCTCCGTAAAAGCAGAGCTAGCGCGAATCGCGGTTAGCATAGTTTGCTGCTACCTCGCCCGTGACATGCTGGTTTTTACTAGACTCTGATTTCTTTTTCTTTTCCGTATGAGTATATGGCTATCTCTGGTGTTGGAGTTCCTAGACCACCCAACATGGTGGAAATATGGCCTAACGATACTTGTCCTGACATGAAAAGCTATACCGATGGCTTTAAGCGCCCTCCAAAGTACGATATGATTTGAATATCACAACAAACGTTCACCCATATGATTATGTAGTGACCTCTGTCAACGATGCCTAACGTTGCCGATACGTTACGAACGGTCAAGACAAGACACGCTATAAGCGCTACTTACTTCTCTGACATGAAAACACGGATCCCACTATGACCAGTTATCAACCCAAATACTATCTATTCTGACCAAAGCGACCGATATCCCAGAAGTATGTTAGTACAACTATTAATTACAAGTACAAGCTATTGGAGTGAACGTAATGTTACGGCACAGTTCCAGTGGCAGTATTGACTCATTTGTTTGCAGCGCTAGTATATACACCAATATTTTTTAATTAGTACAAATAATTTAACGGGGCACTAAGTATCTTTAACTGATCATATTTATGTAGTTAAATAATAAAAACACTAAGTCCCAAAACTGTCACAAACCTGTCCACAAAAATACGTAATAATTGGTTAATGCATAAATAAGACTATGACCGACTCTTGTACTATTACTAATAGTACAAGAGTCGGTCATAGACTATTAGTTGTAAACTATCCCATTGATAAATTCTCCCCGTCCCACTGCGCGCGCGCCACGCTCGGATGCCACAAACAGTGCTAAATTGCTAGCGGACGAGAGCGTACCTATCGATTTTTTCGCTGAAATTTGTTTGTCTACGTTTTCCCGACGCGATGGCTTATCAGTTCATAATATCACGGGAGTATGTAGCTATGTTTCGTGCGTACTTTTTGAGTGGAGGAATCGCGAATGCAGCTGTGTACCCATGGACATCATTTTGTGAGTGTACAAAAGTAAGCCAGCTAGTGTCGAACAATTAAAACATCGCATATTGGACGCTTTTGACGAAGTGAAAAGACTGTGATCTGTGTATGGACAATGGTGATGGACATTTTGAAGGACAATGGAAATACTTGTAAGTTTAGTAAATAATACCTACTTAAGTAAATAGTAATTTGAGGCGGGCGGCTCAAAATCGGTCTGTATGGAGAACCTTGAGGGAAGCTTATGTCCAGCAGTGGTCGTCTCTAGGCTGACATGATAATGATAAAATAATTTGTAAATAACAGATTATTCTAACTTCATAAATACGCCAAAATTACTGTTTTCTTTTATTACAGAATACCTTATTTTATTTTGATATGTGTTTGCTTTCTTATTACATACCTTCGTATTTAATTACTTGTAAAACGGTACATTTTGCCGGTCCTAAGCCCGGATAAACTATGAATGAGAGGGTAGAATTAAGAAAATTAAAAAGTATCTACCTACACTGATTATTTTGCTTCATTTTATTGTCTAAGGCTACCTACATTACAATTGCCACGGAAAGAATACGTTAGAGTAGGACGGAAAGTAAATACTATCAATGAAGTAGTGAATGGATTGTAAGATATGACTATGATTTTGGTGAGATTTTCTACAAAAAACAAATGATTATAACTTGGCTATTTATAGATATTATGAAATTCTTATGTTACATACATGATAATAATGCCTTCGCTAATATGTCCTTAAAGTTTTTGTACTAATTAAAAAATAGTGGTGTATATAATAAATATTTACGTATTAGTGTCGTCACACTAATACGTAAATATTTATTATATCGGTTGCAAAGTTGCTGTGTTGATTGAGAAGTTTGCTATGACTGCCATGCTATGACAAAATATTGTTATATGTCAGAAATCACGGTCTTTTACAAAACTTACCCTTTATTGATTTAACTATAAAAGACCGAGTTATTTAGGGCTTCTGGTACACACCTGTGACCCATGGCATGATGTTACGAACATGAACTCTACAATCTCAACCGAAGCAAGAACGTAGCCTATTTAGCTTTCCTCGATAAATGATCTAATCAACACAAAAAAAAACCAATTCATACCAGTAGTTCCTGAGATTATTGTGTTTAACCAAACAAACATCCACACCAACAAACTCTTCAGTTTCATAAAATTTGTATCCATAAACAGTCTTTATTCCTAAAGAGTTTCTTTTTATTTTTAAAGCCAAGCAGGTTTTTAAACCTGTCTCTCTAACCGACTCTTACAGCATCATACCTTGCTCTGGTCCTAATATTTCCAATGTAAATTTTATTATCATTCATACTCTTCGAACGTTTATTTAGTACTTGACTGAAACTAGTGGTTTGAGCCGCTACGTACCTCCCTGTTTAACACTTCGACGAATGTTGTGAGATGAATTACAATTTATAGGATCCAGAAATTGTTGTTTTGAGTGCGGATGCGGAATTAAAGGATTAGTGAAGGGGTAAAGGTTAAAATGCAGGAGACGTCTTAAATATATGCTGCTGTGTAATTGTGGTCCTTTTGAACGAGTAAACAGTATTGCTTCCTAAAACTCAACGTTAAAATAGGCACCACATTTTAGTATTTACTCCGACAAAAAACAATATTTCCACCAACTTCTCAAAGAGTTTTGAACGTAATTGGTTCGCTAACAAGCTTGCGTTCGCTCACACTTGTATAATCGATCGCCACAAACCATTACCGTGCCAGCCGGCGCCGGTACGAAGTATTCCTTCCTTCCTCAAATTATACGATCAATAGTCACCTGTCAAATGGATCTGGATCCTGGATCGTTTGGTTAGGGATAAATTGAAACTCATTTTGAAAGGTCATTTTGAAAATAACTTACTTGGTTTAGAAATATTTTGATTTGTTTTTTCATAGAATAATAAGATTGACTGCATGGGTAGCGTAGTGGTCTGCTACTAACGAACTACTGTGCCTCGTTTTTGGGGCCTCGATATCTATACGAAAAAAATCTTTTGTGCCTTTCACAAATCCTTGGTTTAAGCCTGGGATTGATGTTTTCTTTGTGTCAGACTGAATTTTTTATAAGTTTCTCGCGATGCAGGATTAATTTCTTTTCTAGACTTAACAAACATGCAACCAAGATATAAAGTGTAAACAGACTGTTAACAATTATGTGTAGATCACGATGTAGATCACATAAAGAGTTGTCCCGTGTATCGAACCCACAATAGTCTTCGATATTGTAGTAAGCCTCATAGAGTAGCTGTTGGACAGCTGCTTAAGAGGCCGTTCCCGTTTTTTAAGCCATTTTGGCGATTAACACGCGCGGAGATACGTGATTGTGACTCAGATATATCAACAAATTAAGAAATTAAAGATTATACCATTAGATCACTTCGTTTACTATTGTATGACTGTAGTAAAAATAAGTGTTTGATTACCTACAAAAGAAAAATCAAGTTTCCGCAAAGCATGTTTTGAAGAAATCATTTTATGAGCATTACGCGATGGTCCATGACATCGAAAATAATGTGAGTAATTAACTTTTAAATGCATCTACGACATGACAAGATCCTGCCCCTTGGTATGATTGAGCCAGAATGTTAGGTTTCATTCAGAAATAAACCAAAAAATGTTACGTAAAATGTCATTAAATTGTCAGTTTACGTCTAAATTGATTATTTTTTATCACATAAAATACACTAAGAAATAAAAAAACAAATAGTGTCTAATAAGATTTGATATAATACCTTGCTAGGAAAAAAAAATCAGCTTCTGAATGTGATTACAAATATGTTAAATTAATTTTTAAACGAAGCCAGAAATCGTTATATAAATCCTGTACGCGTCTACGGAACTTTAGACCGCGCTGAGCGCTCATCGAGGTAGGACGTGTGCCGTCTGCCGTTGTCACTGCGTCTGTGTGCGTGCCTTGTAAACACCACTGTATTTATAGCGCGACAAACCCTTCTTGATGTGAGTTATTATTGTTGAATATGTATAATAAAATAATGGTAACGAAATCGATGCTCTTATAAAATAAATACCGCAAAATTCAAAAATACTATATTCACTTAGGTCACAAGGCGACTCTTATGAATGTCAGAAATTGTATCTAAATATATATATAAAACTCAAAGGTGACTGACTGACATAGTAATCTATCATCGCACAGCCCAAACCTCTGGAGGGATCGGACTGAAATTTGGCATACAGGTAGATGTTATGACGTAGGCATCCGCTAAGAAAGGGTTTTGATTAATTCTACCGCCAAGGGGATGAAAGTTTGTATGAAACTTTGTCAATTTTAAACTGATCGGGCTGAGACTTTGCATGCATATAGCTACTATGACGTAGGCATCCCCTAAAAAAGGATTTTGATACATTCCACCCCTAAGGGGATAAAATAGGGGATGAAAGTTTGTATAAATTTTCATAGATTTTCGACTGATTGAACTGAAATTATAGATTGGAGCTACTATGATGAAGACGTCCGCTTAAATAAAAAAAAATTGAAATGTTGGTACGTAGGTATATGATTCTTGTATTATCAACATCGATCACTAGTTATAAATGGTGACAGCATGGTATTGAAAACAACATGTGACAAAACATTAAGACGTTACTTTTTAGGGTTCCGTACCTAAAAGGTAAAAATCGGAACCCTATTACTAAGCCTCCGCTATCTGTCTATCAATCCGTCTGTCTGTCTGTCTGTCTGTCACCAGGCTGTATCTCATAAACCGTGATAGCTAGAAAGCACAATCACAAATTATGTATTTTGGTTGCCGCTATAACAACAAATACTAAAAATAAAAATAATGAAAATATTCAGGGGGGGTCCCATACAAAAAACGTGTTATTTTTCGTATTTTTTGCTCAAAATGACTAACTGTAACAGGTAGACGCTTTTAATTTTCACAGAATATGTAGTTGTATATTACCTTTCAAAATAAATAATTAAATTAAAAAAAATTAAATAATAAAGGGGGGCTCCCATACAACAAACGTAATTTTTAAGCAATTTGTTACTCGATCTTAATAAACAGGTAGAAACTTAAAAAGTATTTAAGTATACATACAACAAACGTGATTTTCTTTTATAAATGTTGGTACGGAACCCTTCGTGCGCGAGTCCGACTCGCACTTGCCCAATTTTTCTTATTTATTTTAGCAAACAGTACATAGCGGCGATGATGGCTATCAGTTGATTTGTAATAGTACAATAAATGAGGAGATAGATACCCCAGAAAAATTTCGGCTACTTTTTCAGCTCAAGTAACATCTCATTTATATTGTATATTAATATTTTCAACCGACTTCAAAACGGAGGCGGTTCACAATTCAGTTGTATTATTTTTTCATATTTTTTAATGTTTGTTACCTCACTAATGCATCATTTATGGACCGATTTGGATTTATTTTTATTTCATAGGATATAATGATATTACTTCCAGCTTGGTCTCATAGAAAGTTTTCCGAAATCGGTTCTGTATTTTGGATTTTATAACAGAATAACTAGAATTAGTATTTATTGTAATCTAAGTAGGTAAATGAGATTGCATGTTTCTACGACTGTTTGGAGTCGGCTTTTTTTTAACAACAACAATGGAATCTACCTACTATTATTACATTCAAACATCAAAATACGTTAGCCAAAATAATTCTGTATTACGATCATAAAATTTATTGGTCAAAGTATCAATTTGTTTTGTCTCCGTGAGTTCACTGCAAGGTAGATTTTGTTGGGCTACACAGACGCACACATTGACACCTCGATCGCGTTGCCCGCGCGCTTGGCGTAAAATACCTATTCACGCAGTCCGTGAATTTTGGAACGGCCTCTTAAGCCACAACGTCATCTGCGCCGTAAATATGATAAGGTATTCCTTAACGAGAGGTATTTTAGCACTTAGTAATGAAATTCTGCAGTAATTCCGTTATGACAGTTTTCTGCCAATGTGAACAATCCTGCAAAGATTAGCTCGCAATCGTTTGAAAAGCTTGCGTGCATTTTACAGCTCCGTTTTGTAACTTACCGTACCATTAAAACTATTCTAAGTTTTAAGTTTGAAGTTATTTTTATCGCCAGGAACTGATGATTTAGCGCTGAGGATATCACGTCGTTGGTACCGCAGCAGTTATAGTGTGAATGGAAGTGTTTTAGAAATATTTCATTGTACATTGAATGTTCAAATGTTTATCTTACTAATGCGAAAACAAATAAATACAAAAGTTTGCGAAGAAGGATGGATTGTTTGTTTCTTTTTCGGTAAAACCTCCCCAACTGATTCTCATGGAACTTTGCGGTAATAGTTACAGCTTATCGTCGCTAAGCAGATCGTAGTGTGAGAGCTGTTTTAAGGTCTAAATCTAAAGCAGGGTTATAGGTATACATAATCTTAACATTTTTGTTACACCCAAATCACACACGCATATTAATTAGTTTATCGGTCCAGCCAGCCGAATATTTCTTAAAATTATATTCGTTCCATATTTTCGGTAATTTTTTATCATAGTATGCGGACAGAGAAAATCTTTATAGTTGACCGACATATCAAGTGTAACTTGTCATGTATCTGGCACGAGTAATAGGGTGTGAAGTCTTCCCTCTGAACAGCAGTCGCATACGCTATCCACTGGACCACGGATGTAGTAGTTTGAGCAATATAACATTAAAACTTTGTCAAAAACATAATAATTTTACTTACAATTACGAACTGAAGGTAGGTAAAAAATTTACTCACCGCGCGCGAAAACACGTTACGTTTTGTCAACTGAGGAACCGTAGTGCGACTCGCGCGACACTCCGCTAGCATCATGACGGCCGGTATGTCTATGCACATAAGCAAAGGCGTGTTTGTGTGATCTTTAGTTTTTCTGATAAACTAGCTGTACGAATGGGCCCCGCGTACGAATGGTGACCACTTTCCCCTATGTGTTCGAACCAATACGATATTTTGTTTTTTAAATTTAAAGTAAATTGAAGGAATCAAATTGTGATTTCCTCACTCGTTTTGAAATGGCCACTTAAGTATTTTATATCGATTGCTGAAAGTTCTTGCATTCTCACTCAATGCGTTTGTGTGTTTACGGTAGTATCAAACATTAATTATCATTTATTTCATTTGGACGAATAGTAGCGTACAAAAAAAGTTATATTTCAAAAACAACTGCAACTGATTACAGAAAATTAGGTTCCTTCATAAATAGAATAAATGTGTATTTTTTTTCTTTTCTTTTCTTTTTCAGTGAGCGAAAATCATAAGCACCGATTCTAATCACAAAATAGCAGCATAACCTAAATCTGTGGAAGTTAAAAATCAACATCTTTATAAAGATTTGTCCAAGATGCCTGAAAGTTCACAGCATCCAATCTCTACCTCTCAATAAAAACTTGGCAAACTTTAATTGAACTACTAAATCATGCAGATTTTTTTACACTAAACGTTCTAACGCGAGTTCTTTATTATTATTAGTCGGCGTAGTTAATATAACTGGGGCACTTGTTTAAACTTGCCCCTACTCAGCTAGGGTGTGCAGCTGGAAAAGGAAAACTTGGACAAAAAGTGTCAACCGAGTCTTGAACAACAGTCGGTCCCGTTTTTGTGTTTGCTACTGTAATTAGTTTTAAAAGTTAAGAGTGGAAAAAAGAGTTATCGCTCTATATAAATTGTTGAACAAGGGTCTTCAGGAGTCTTTATGCAGTTTATTTTCAGGTATCCATGATTATTCTTATCTTATGGTACCTACTTTGACATTTAGTAAAAGGCAGGTTTTGGTATGTAAACTATGCACATATACTTTAATCTTAATTGTTTTAGTTATTACGAAAAATGTTGACATAATAGTGAATTCGGTGGAACTCGCTTCGTTGGCTAAAACGTATCTCATTCCACCGAAGACCGTAGTAAAGATATTTTAACATACACTCACCAAGCATAGATTTCGGTTACTAAAGTTAATGGGTGGGTAATACACTGTAATTACTGGGTTTCGAGCAGCCACCTAGCCACATGTTATCATTTGTCATGTGCGTATTGAATTGTAAATTATTGGTTGACCCATACTCCGGAGAGCAACTTAAGCCGTGGGTCCCGGCTGTTATAAAGATCTTTGACAGTCGTTGTAGGACACTACTCTTAAGCATGGTATATCGCTGTCCCTTTTGCGTTGAAAGGTCAGATCGGTAGTCGCTCTGTGGGAAAGCTAATATTCAGTAAAATCTTGTTAGACTAATAAGCAGAGTCCGGGTTGTAATTGGGATGACACTAAGTGGGTCATGACTAAATACACGTAGGTATACTCACTGCCTCGTTGGTCTCGCGGCATAAATGTGCGCGTGGGATCGGGAGGTCCCGGGTTCGATTCCTGGGTCGGGCAGTGTTATTGGGTTTTTCTGACACGAAATTCTCAGTAGCAGCACGGAGTCTGGAAATGTGCCCGGTACGGCAATAGGCTCGCCCCTTATTACGTGGGACTAAAGTATATCTGGCGAAAAGTGGGTGTAGAAATACACCTCTGCCTACCCCTTCGGGGATAAAAGGCGTGACGATATGTATGTATGTATGTATACTCACTGGGACAGACTGCTAAACTATACATAATATAAAATGGAAGTGTCTGTTAGTGATCTCAATTTTCCTCAAAGGTTTATAGTTTTAAATTTATTCTTGCTTCCAAAGTGATTAAATTTGGTCAAAGATATTCACGCATACAAAGTGATTTTTGACAGCACTATTAAGTTTCTTTCGATAATTGAGTGTCTATCTTGACTAATCGATTTGGGCTCCGTACTCCGTACTACATAAATTTACGATTAAAATATCCAAGCTAAGGCCATTTTTGGAAAGAGATATTATCAAGGTCGAGTAATATCACGCTGTTTTACAGCCCATGACATTTACCGTTTACTTCTGTTCATCTAAAAATAGTACCAGCTATTTTGCAAACAGATTGCAAAATAGCTGGTACTATTTTTTACAGAGATCTTGACTCTCTATTCCAATCATATTATGAAAAACAAATAATTTCCAAAAAAACGCTAACATTCGGCAACTATAAAAACTACAACAACCAACTTGCATCACATCTAACTTTTCTTAGAAAAGTACAAATAAACTGAACCGAAATCAGGCCAAACACTCTTGATGTATTCAGCATTTTCTTTGAGAACCTTACGAGTTCCCGTCACAAGTTTGTAGTTAGAAACACAAACGTTAACACTATTAATCTCCCAGCGAGAGAGTATGTAAGTGCATGTTGCAAAGAGATGAAAATTTCAAGTGTAGGTTGAAATAAATAAAAGGTCAGAGATCGTTTGAGTGCTGCTAGATTTCCGCACAAAATGTTTGAAAATCTAGTAGTTTGAAGTGTCTAAAATTCGGAGAAATATCAAGGAATTGTATTATAGGTAAAAGGTTTTGACGCCTAGCTCAAAGAAAATCAGTTGATAGACATGTAGTTTGTCCGAGCGTTGCTATTTCATTCGTGTTTTTCGTTACAATAAAAAAATAAATAAAAATAAAACACCTTTATTTCAGGCCACATAACCCATTTAGGACACATAAAATTTAATATACACGATAACAAAAGCATATACACACACAAAACATAAAAAAAATACATTAAAAAAGCACAAAAACAATATTACATTAAAAGCACAAAGTACACAACAAAGCGCACACAAGACATTTAAAAGCACAGAGAACAAAGCAAACCTACATAATTGCGAAATATAAACTTGGCAGTCCTCATTTATATTTAGCAACCATGCACGTAGACATGCCTACTGCAACAATGCTTAATAAAAGGACAGTCAATTCTGTCAGCTATCATTGTCGGGACTGTATTGGAGCTGGCCCTCAACCTGCGCACTATGGACGCGCACCGCTTGCGCATGGTGGTGTAAAAACAGTCGGTGCGCGCCTTCGCAAACATACACGAAGCGCTGCAGTAACGAGGCAGTCCCAGTACCGCCCTGAACGCGTTGTTGTGCTGGACACGAAGGGCATTATAAGCAGTTTGTGTGTATGACACCCACAGGCTGCACGTGTATAATGAGGTGCAAAAGGCTTTAAAAAGCTAAATCTTAACTTGTAACGAACAACGTGCGAACCTACGAGCTATCATATTAGCTCTTTTCAAAAGTGCCCTTCGTTCCCGTTCCATGTCAACATGGTCCCTTAGGTCTTCGGTCAGCCAGTGCCCAAGATATTTAAACTTTTTTACCCTTTCGAAGAGTGTATTATTTAAGTTTATTGTTGGCACATGTGCCGGCAATTTGCTGCCAGCCCGAAAGACCATGTATTGACTTTTTGCCACATTATACATAAGGCCTTGCCTGTCGGCATACTCCTCACACAGTCGCAACAATCTGCGTATCCCACAGACGAACGCGCTCAGCAACACCATGTCATCTGCGTAGCGTAGATTGTTTACACACTCGTCATTTATATAACAGCCAACATGTTGACTGCTAAGTGCGACTATCAGGTCATTAATATACAGATTGAACAAGGTGGGTAAGGTTAATCCACCTTGTCTAATTCCACATATAAGTCGGTATGGCTCTGACATTGCACCCGCCCATCTAACACTGTTAATCTGGTGTGCATACCAAAACTTGAAGATATTAAAATAAATCATATGGCATATTTATCTTTTCCAGTTTCTGCCAAAGAACATCGTATGACACCAAATCAAACGCTTTTTACCGGTCAAGGAAACATGCGTACACCGGTGTATTGCGATCCGTATAGTACCTGACGGTGTGCTTGAGACACAGTACTGCACTTTCTGTAGATAATTAGGGTCTAAACCCCAATTGATTATCGTGTAAAGTTACATATTTATTTAATTTGTAACTTTGCACGATACAAAATATAAAATACAATGGAACTCGAATGATCAGACATGATCTTGTTTACTGCCTTGTCAGTTACGAATCAGACTGGTGCACAGTAAGGCGTGATAAAAATAGAAGCTTTGATCGCCTGTAACTCATGGGTAACGTTGCGATGATGGTGTCCAAAGGATAGCAATCGATGATAGCGACCATAAGTCGCTGGATATATACACTTACCTGACTAATTTGCCAAATGGATGCCAAGAGATGTAAATTAGTGACATACTATATTAGATCGAAGTGGATGACGTGTGCACGGGCAAGTAGAATCCAGACGTTACGGGATAACTTCTATCAAAGAATCCATTGTGACTTCAGTAAAATGTTTAACCATATTCTAAGGGGCCCCGGCCTGCAAGTAACTTTATTTGCAATGTACTTAGACTATTATTTTTTAATTATTGGTGTAGGCCATGGTTTAGACTCGGAGGCCCACTGCGTGATATTATATTCAATTTCTGTGTTCGGTGTTAAAGCTGAGAAGATATTAAACTAAAACTATTCGACTTTATGTTTAGGACACAAGTCACACTCATAAAAGAAAATATCAATATCAAATTATAAGTGCAGATTTCAAAAGTATAAGAGATATTGAATATTTAAATCGCTTACACCTCTAATAGTGGGTGTTCGAAAGTAGGTCGAACTATTCGGATAAGTGCGGGCTTGAATTCGAAACCGTTAAAATATAATGCGGCACATTTCAGTCTATGAAATATTTATCTTATTATTTTTATATTTGTTTAAAGTACACTACTGGAAAAAATTAAGGGTTCAAAAAACAATTCCACATTTTTGGGCAATTTTCAACAGGCCGTAACTTCGAGAGAAATAGTCGTACAGGAAATAAAAAAAAGGAAATTGTAGCTCCAAGTGTCTAGTTTTTGGATTCGAACAAAAATTAAAAATTTATTTACCTCCGCGGTTTTTGAGTAATTGTAGATAAACTAGCAACAAAAAAAAATGCAATTTTGTTAAGTTTTTATTTTTGGCTCAAAGCTATATGAACAAATTATCCGATCCTTATAGTGGTTAATCTAAAAAAAAATTTCCACGCCAGTAGACCACAAAAAAAAAACTTAAAAAAATTTGGATTTTTTTGTTGCTGGTTTTTCTACGATTACTCAAAAACCGCGGAGGTTACAAAATTTTAGTTGAGTTCTAATCCAAAATCAAGACACTTGCAGCTACAATTTCCTTTTTTTATATTTCCTGTATGACCATTTCTCTCGAGGTTACGGCCTGTTGAAAATTGCCCAAAAATTTTGAATGATTTTTTGATCTCTTAATTTTTTCGTTTAGTATAAATTCTATAAAAAATTTATGAGGTGGAACTTAAAAGTTGTATCCTATTTCACAATTTTTACGTGAGAAATTTGGGCTACTGCTGGGCACTGGCCTCTTTTCAATGTTAGAAATTATAGACCACCTTGCTTGCCAACTGCTGGTTGGCTGACTTCACATGTCTGTCGAAAACATATTGGAGAAGTCATGCAGGTTTTCTCACGTATGTTTCTTCACCGTTTAGCTTTTTTTTATTATTTAGGAATATTTTGATTTCGAAAATGCATTAAATTCAGTTACATAAAACGTTTTTGAACTGCGATAAAACTGAAAATGCTAATTACATTAACGCCTATGTATAATTTTGGCTCCTTTTTTAATTTTTACGCCTTTACGTTACATAATGTTATTAAAAGTATTGTCGGTGACACAATTCATAATTAAGGGACACCAATTACAAATTAAATCAGTTAAAAAGCACCTACTACCAACTTCCTATAACAGACTGAAAACTGACACTTCCACCTGAAAATCTCATTTCCTCTGTCTCTTTCTAACCGGTATGCTAAAAAAGGATGTACATAGTCACTCGAAAATCGCTTTGGTAATCCCAGTTTATGGCGCGGGTCAGGATTTAAAGGGTATGTTTACGATGTATCGAAACGCCCAGAAATCATTCAGTGTAGCATTTTTCTGACCGTGATTTTAACTAGGCTGTTACAAAATAAGTTATGATCATGATAAAAATGTCTCTTCGTTATGTCATTGTATTAATAAATATAAAGCGTAATGCATTATGGATTTTAAACTTGCCCGATTTGAATACAGCTCTTTTGTGATCATGGTAAGCCGAACGAAACTTTGACGAAATAGACCTTAAATTAGTTAGGCCCAACTAGCCTCTCGGATAAAATTATGCATTATTTGAGGATTAAAAAGGTTTGTTGATTATTTTTTTTATAGAATAGGTTAAGAAACATCGTGATGAACTCTGTCATATCTGGGTCTGTCCATCTGTCTGTCATGGATGTCCATAAAATTCTCGCAAGTCATTTACTTGACCAGCATAATTTGACTTTTTCCTTACACTTATCACAGTGTAAAGTTGCTTGATATCAACATTATAAATACATAACAAAAATATAAAATACGGAAAATAAAATATCTTTTGAACAGATATCGAAACAATATGTGTAAAAATGTTCTGATGATATAAGTATTCTTATGTCAATGTCATAATTATATTATAGTTCTTGCGTTTTGCACTTGTATTGCCTTTGGACTTCATATACAGG
This sequence comes from Euclidia mi, assembly GCA_944739405.2. Classification (NCBI taxonomy): domain Eukaryota; kingdom Metazoa; phylum Arthropoda; class Insecta; order Lepidoptera; family Erebidae; genus Euclidia; species Euclidia mi. Next base: position 9,052,495 of record OX123183.2, on the reverse strand, counting down.
TTGCAAGAGTCCAGTCCTATTTTGAACACAGCTACTTTTGCTTCCAATTCCATTTATCTGCTTTTGATCTGAAATTGTACGATATTACGCCAATGATTGTTGCTTTATTTATTAAGCTGTTAGAATTTCCTAGAGCTAGCTTGAAGCAAACATTCAGCCCATTTGTTGGACCATGCTTCTATCGACTCTGTTACTTTGAAATGACCAGTCTTAAGAACAGAAGATGGATGAGCGACATGTGCACCCTATACAAGATTGTAAATGGCAAACTCGATAGTCAACTTCTAGGTCGTATCCAACTCAAGATACCAATGAGATCTGTGCGTATCCAACAACTTTTTTCCGTTCCCACTAGCAACAACAATGTATCCCAAAACAACCCAATCTCACGAATGTGTAGTCAATATAATACTATATGTTTCCAGGTTGACATTTTCCAGAACCAGTCATACATACAAAAGCACTTTAGCTAAATTAGTATAAGGCATGTAAATGTAAATTAAAAGAATACATATATATTCATAAAATTAAACTTTGAATCCCCTCTGTATTACTCTCTGCTGTTTTAAATTTGTATTTTTTTGTGGTCTTTTGAATCAAGTGTTTACTCAAAATTGCTGTGTATAGTTTTAACTGGGCTTCAAATTTGTGCATTGTATACTGTTCATAGCTTAAGTACGAATGAATCTGTATCTTGTTACTGTACCTTTCCAATAAAAATAAAATAAAATAAATATTCTCATAACTAGACGGGACGCGTGCAAAGAAGTAGGACAATTTTATTTATTTTTACGTAGAAACCACTAGCTCAGTAGTAACAGATAAGGCGACAGTTTTGATTTATAACCCTATTACCTAAGCATATCAGATATACACCATTCTACTTAGGTAATATGAATAACAAATAGCACATACTAAACCTGCGGCATTACCTCTAAACCCAACAAAGGTTAGGTATTTAATCGTGTAACCAAACAATATTAATTCTCAGACAACATACTTAGAAGCCGTATAAACGTTTACAATCAAATATCTCATTATAGACGTTGAAATAACAGAGCCAGTAATATGAAGCGATATATAATCATCATCTTCTATTATATAAAATAATTGTACTGACCGACATATCAATGCCAAGTATTGAAGCTAACGTCTTTGGCCAGCGAGTTCCCTTTATATTTATAATGTAGGCACTCAAAAATTAACTCTTGTGCTTAGAATAAATCCAGTGTCATATCCAACATTTAATCTGTCAATGGATTTGGCTACAAGAAATATATTAAACATTTAAGCTTCATACAAAATATGTCAAATATACGTAAATCTCTAGTAGTCAAATTCATCCACAATATGAACACCCAGAAACGATAATTACAATTTGATAATTACAAGTGTTTTATCGTGTGGGGATTGGGGATGATGGGGAGGAGCTATTGCGACAAAAGGTGGCTTACGTTACAACGTGGTAATACGTGTTAATCTGATGAAGAAGGTTTTGCGTAAAAGAAGAACCAACCAACAAACAAACAAACAGGCTTTCGCCTTGATAATGTTAGGAAAAATAGGCAAACAAATCAATTATAGGAATCCTTACAAATCACGTTATACGTTTGTTTGAGTTGTGAACGGCGCAAACAGCCAATTACTGAAAAACAAAAGCTCTCGTTACATCTCGTTATAGGGAGGGAAAAAGTTGAAAAACCTAATTTAGCAATGTGAAAATATCTACTCAACCTTTGTTAATTAACTGACTTAATTGTGCGTGTTGGCTTAATTTATTAGTCTTAATTTATTAATCTGTTAAATCTGTGAAAACTCGCTTAATGGTTACGCCAGTGATTGGTTGATTTACGGGGTCAAGGATCATTGCCCGGGACGGGTTTGAGATGGGTCTATATTTTGAATTTCAATTTGTGTTTCTGCAATTACATATTGTCAATTGCTTATTTAGGATGTAACATTGTGTGTAACTGTTATTGTACCGTAACAAGGGCTGAGAACATTTCTGATTCTGTTATTGAATTGATATTATTTTTTGTTTTGAATATACATTTGGCTACTTTGTTTGCGCTGCGGTTTGCATTTAGAAATATTTGTTGTCAGATAAACCGTTAGAAAAACCTCTGTATAGGAAAGGAAGGCGACTTTCAATATAAAATATCGTCAATAAAATAACATTTACTGCAATATTACGATACTCAAATGCAACAACATGATTCTTCAATATGCGAGAAGTGAGTCTCATAAAATACTTATTTGCTGTTTCGTATGCTGTTTGAAATAGAATTAGTTTTTATTATAAGTCAAATCGATTATATCGATTAAGTAACATTTTGTTTAGTCTATTGAAAATTTCTGACAATGGTCACACTGAACTGTCACTTCCGTTGCCGCCTTGAAAAATTAATACGCCGTTTGGACTCTCGCGTGCCTTGTACCTAATTAATAAATTGATCGCCCTTTGAATTAACGCGAATTGAATTAACTTGCAAATACTATAAACTGCCGCCTTTGGTTTGCCCGGCAAAAGTTAAGTCGAACATTACATTTGCAAAACTGAATTGTGAATCCTGTGAACGTGCATCGTGCCCTCGTACCAACGGAGAGGACATCAAGTTGGAAGGAACAGCTAAGTGGATAATTCATTCAATCTATCGTGGCCACCTTAGTTTTGTTTGTTTTTCCCTAACTTAGTTCCAGGCCTGACATCAGTGAAAATACAGGTAATTGTACATTGTTAAATTCTTAGCGCCAAGAAACTTGGTCCATGTGTTTAGATCCTTTGCCTTGGGCTAAGACCGGATGAATTAATCGCTTCCACTGATCTCTGTATAAAACTTACCCGTTCATAGCCCGAACTCTAGACAAAAATTTTGGTGCAGAGCGCTGTTGTATCTTAGCCGTTGATTGTATCTGAACTCAGATTGGTGTTGTGTGAGCTATATATCTCACCTTGTAGACAGTATTGTAGTGTTTGTCAGGTCAGTTATTGTCTAAAATACATAATATTTAATTGTATAAATTGACCTAGATAATTTGAAACACATTGTCACACATAACCTCAATCAGTAATTGTTGATTTGTATTGTTGAAAAATCTAACTTAAATTTGTTGTTGCATTAATAAGTCAGTTTGTTTGGATACATTGTTATGCAATAAACTAAATATATGCAATAAACTAAATTTACTAAATTTATTGATACATACAGCTGTTGCTGTATGTATCAATAAATTTAGTAAATTTAGTTTATTGCATATATTCATAAACATTATAACAACCAACTTGACCTTGCCACTTGGGCGGGTCACATTAATAAACTTTGTTTTGTTATAATATAGATAATATTGCTAGGTAACACATACTCTGTGCTTACTTACTATTGTATATATATCTCAAATAACACAGCCAGTCTGTCTGTTGCAAATAATTCATTAATTAATTTGAAGTTCAACTTTTAATTTGTTATAAGTTACAACTTTTGATAACTTTTGTGTTTGTTTCAATATATTGAAACTATTAATTTTGTTGGACAGTAGATACCTGTCACTTGCCTGCACTTGCAGTAAACAGGCTAATACTTTGTTGGTTTCAAAGAATTGAGAAAAATTAAGTTTTGATTGTTAATATTATTTAACGCTTGTCCGGGCTCTTTTGAATTTTGATTATGTCAGCTATCAAGGACTTGCGTGCGGCTGCTGGTGCTATTGCATCAGATTTGCGCTGGTTTGCCTCGGCCAGTGCTTTAGTGAACCGGCCTGATCTCCAGCAGGCCTTACTTCAAAGGTACGAGCGGATCGATGATCGCCTGGCAAGTGTGGAACAGCAGTTCCGCACTTTCAGCGCTTGATGTCTCGAAGTGTCAGTCACTGATTTCACTGCTGACCAGCGAAATAAGGTCAGCGAAGACTATGCCCAGGTCTTAGACCTGTATGATGCTGTCTCCAATACTGCGAGACAACTAGTTGCCGATAGGGAAGGGCAACCCGGCCTGAAGCAGGAGCTTCCTAGGTCAGCACCGGGGCTGGTGAGTAGGCTCCCTACTTTGGACCTCCCCCATTTTGATGGCTGCCTAGGAAGCTACCTGGGCTTCATTAATTTGTTCGACAGCCTGGTCAATGACAGGGCTGACCTTCAGCCAGCACAAAAATTGGCATATTTAATGTCGGTTCTGGATGGGGAGGCTAAGGGAGGCCTCATCCAGCATCTGCCCGTGTCTGACGAGGCGTACCAGACGGCTCGGGACCTAGTCACCCGTAGGTACCATAATAAGCGTGGCCTCACCGACACGCACATCGAGCAGATTTTGGGTTTGCCGACGCTCACCCGGGTCTCTGGGTTGCGCACCCAACTTTTGAACCCGCTTCTGGTGGCCATCAACGCACTTAAGTGCCTTGACCTGCCCGTGGACCAATGGTCCTATCTATTAGTGCACATTGTGCTGAAGAAGCTGCCTGCCGACCTGAGGTCGCGTTTTGAACAGCGCTTTGGTGGGGATAGCGCGACCCATCTGCCCCCCTTTGCTGACCTGGAGAGGTTCCTGGAGGATGAGTGCCGGGTCTTGGACAACTCCGGTGGTGACACGCCGGCTAAGACGCAGCCGCCCAAGGTCAAGGAGCAGGCTCGCGTTCACACCCGAGCCAATGTTGACCGGCGCCCTCCTCGCTTTGCGGTCACGCAGAGCCCAGCGGAGTGCTCCTACTGCAAGGTCACGGGGCACAGAATGGCCAGTTGTAGGGCATTTTTGGACCTTCATGTCGCCTCTCGTAGGCGCATCGCGAATGCCCGCCGCCTTTGCTTCTCTTGTTTGGGGTCCCACTACCAGCGAGACTGCCCAAACTCTCGCCCCTGTCCTCACTGTGGAGGACAGAATTTGGACATTCTCTGTATGAATGCCAGAGAGGTTGGCCGCTTGTCCAACCAGCCGACGCCGTGCACGGGCGGGTGTTTTGAAGGTGGCAGCCGAGGCTCACCGGCGCGTAGCCGAGAGTCGCCTCGCTCAATTGATCGCCACTCGCCCCGCTTGGAGAACCGTAGCGTGCGCACGCCTCCTCTCTCTCGCGCACCTGAATGTGCTGTTCAGCGTCACCAGCACCATGACTGCTGCCCCAGGTTTTCCCCTCCTTTGGCGGAGCGTCCCCGCCTTGACTCGCGCCCACCTCGTTTTGGGCGGGTGCGTCACTATGACCCCCCCACAGATGGCGCGCGGATCAAGTCATCGCGCCTTTGAAGACTTCAAGCCGCACCCCCATTTTGATTTGCCTGGTCCTGGCCAACGGTCGCCGCCCAGGCAACAATAGGTCATTGACCCCTGCCCTATAACGCCAACCTCCCCCATTGAGACCGTTATTCTACCAACGGTTGCTGTTAGGGTCTGGGGACCCACGGGGACCTCTGTTGTTGTCCGTGCTATATTGGACACAGGTTCACAAGGTTGCATTGTTTCCACTTATTTAGTAGGGCAGGTTAAATTAAATATGGGTTCTTTTCCAAATTGTATACGGGGCATAGGGGACGTAGCCTCTATAAAATTTGAAGGGCAAGTTAAGGTTTTGTTTGGCCCTGTTGAATCTTCACACCCGAGGGCTAGAACCTCGGCTATTGTGTTGAAGAATATTTTGGGTATGCACCCACAGAAATAGCTACCCGCTGCTGTGGTGAATTTGACATCGGGATTAGAACTGGCAGACCCCAAATTTGACACACCGGGACAAATCGACTTGTTGATTGGCTCTGATGTCCTCTGATGATTGGCGTTCGGTGGAGCACTACTTTCTCCCGCATCATGCGGTATTGAAGCCATCGACTGGCAAGCTGCGCACAGTATTTGATGGTTCTGCGCAGACTTCAACAGGCGTATCCTTGAACCAGTGCTTGCATTCTGGTCCCAAGTTGGTCAAGGACCTTTTTGACGTCATCACCAGCTTCCGACGACATCAGGTTGTCTTTGTGGCCGACATAAAAATGATGTTCAGGCAGACTATTATCCACCCTGAAGACCGTCGCTTCCAGCTGATCCTTTGGAGAGAGTCTACTCGCGATCCCATGGTCGTCTACGAGCTCAATACTAATACGTACGGGTTAAGGTCAAGCCCCTACTTGGCAATACGTTCTCTTTGGGAGCTCGCAGACCGCGAAGGCTTACGTTTCCCAAGAGCCTCCGCCATCTTGAAAGACGATATTTACGTCGATGACATTTGCTCGGGCACCTCCACAGTGGACGAGGCGATCCTCCTGCGGGACGAATTGATAGGTATTTTGGCCTCCGCTGGTTATGAGTTGCGCAAATGGATTTCCAACTCACCAGCGCTTTTGGAAGGCTTGCCAGAGGATCATCAGCAAGATCCACATCTATTTGAGATTGTTGACAACCCCGCCATGATGGCTGTTCTCGGCGTTCAGTACAGACCAGTCCAAGACATCTTTACATATAACGTAGACTTGAAATTGCCGTGTTCTTGGACTAAACGTCTCGTATTGTCTACTGTCGCCAGAACCTTTGATACGAATGGTTGGATCTGTCCAATTATATTTTGGGCAAAATGCTTCTTGCAGAAGCTTTGGACAGCAGGATTGACCTGGGACGAACCTCTGCACGGCACTCTTGTTGAGGAATGGACCTCCTTTGTATCCTCACTTCCTGCCGTCAACGAGACCTCCTTGCCTCGTCCCATCCTTCCTCCCGGGAAGTACAAGGCCACCCTTCACGGGTTTTGTGATGCCTCGGAACGTGGTCACGCGGCCGTGGTATACTTGCGCACAGTTAGCGCATCAGGTCAGGTGAGGGTTTCCCTGATCATGGCGAAGAGCAAGGTTGCACCCCTTCGGACATCTCTGACCATTCCGAAATTGGAGCTCTCGGGAGCAGCACTACTTGTACGCTTATTGAATCACGTGTCTAACACTTTGGGTAAAAGCATTTGTATTAATGGGACTTACGCCTGGACAGACAGCCAAATTGTTCTTTGTTGGTTGAAGGCTTCTGTCCAAACCTTGGAGGTATTTGTCGCTAATCGCGTTTCCCAAATCCAAAAATCCGAAGTCACGCTGGTTTGGAGACACGTGCCAGGTGAGCTCGACCCCGCTGATTGTGCGTCGCGCGGATGCTTGACGCCTAGTTTGATAGGTCATTCGCTGTGGTGGGGTCCGGAATGGTTGAGTCGACCAGAAATTGATTGGCCTCGAACGCCAGTTTTGAATACTTCTAATTTGCCGGGTTTACGAAAACTCGCTCTTGAGAAGGTAGAATGCGCCTTCGACCCCGATTTTCGTTGAATCGTTACAGCTCCCTCGACAAGTTGTTAGGTGTCACTGCTTGGATAAAGCGTTTTGTTTTTAATTTTAGGCACCCACAACAGAAACGTCTGACACAGTTTCTCTCACCACAGGAGCGACAGGAGTCCCTCACCTTTTGGGTTCGTTCTGTGCAATTGGCGCATTTTGAGAGGGAGATTGCTATCCTTAAGTCAGGGAAATCGAAATTATCGGGAGGCTGTATCTAAATTGAACCCCTTTTTGGACGATATGGGTCTCTTGCCTGTTGGAGGGCGTCTCAAGAACGCCAACCTCCCTTACGGGGCACGTCACCCCCTTTTGTTACCTAAGGACGGCCATTTGGTACGCTTGTTGGTAACTGACCGTCACCTTAAAAATTCGCATGCTGGTTGTAATGCGCTCTTAACCATTTTGCAACGCGAGTTTTGGATTTTGTCGGCCCGAAGAATTATTCGGAGTGTAGTCTGTCGCTGCATCCCTTGCTATAAGCTCAAGGCTTCTACCATGCAGCCGTTGATGGGGGACTTACCGGCAGATCGCGTAACTGAAAGCAGGACGTTTGACGGTGTTGGCACGGACTTCACAGGTCCCTTTTTGGTGAAAACGTCGACACTTCGAAACAGCAAGACTGTTAAGGCCTACTTGTGTGTTTTTGTTTTTCTCTCCACAAAGGCCGTACACTTGGAACTGGTCTCCTCGCTTACGACCGAGGCGTTTGTAGCCACATTTGACAGATTTGTATCCCGCAGAGGGCTGCCTTCCTTGATCCGTTCTGACTGCGGCACTAACTTCAAGGGCACGTATAATTATTTGAATGATGTTGTTAATTTTCTTGAAACCAACAAGGCTGATATAGGTGATAGGCTTACCCGACGTGGGATAAATTGGTTGTTTTCCCCACCAAATTGTCCACGCTGGGGTGGTATATTTGAGGCCGCCGTAAAATCGGCCAAAACAGACTTGCGCAGGACAATCGGTGAGTCTGTCCTTACATTTGAGGAACTCGCAACTGTGTTTTGTAAGATTGAGGCCGTTTTGAACTCTCGGCCATTGTGCCCGATCTCCTCAGATCCGAATGATTTGGAGACCCTTACGCCGGGCCATTTTTTGATTGGTCGCCCACTTGTCGCCTTGCCTGAGTACCCCTACATTGATACGAGACCTGGTCGTCTCTCGCGTTTTGAATTGGTACGCCAGATTACTCAGAGCTTTTGGAAACACTGGCATTTGGAATATTTGCACATACTCCAGCAACGCGTTAAGTGGACCGACAAGACCGATCCACCCAAGATTGGTGACCTCGTTTTGATCAAGGAGGCTAACCTTCCGCCACTCAGATGGCGCAGGGGGCGCATCCTTCGTTTGGTAACTGGGGCTGATGGAGTTCCCCGATTTGCTGAGGTCTTGGTGGACGGTTCGATTCTGAGGAGAGCGGTTGCAACATTGTCACGTCTACCAACCGATTAGCGGACCGGTAGGCCGGTCCGGGGCGGGTGGATGTTTGAAATAGAATTAGTTTTTATTATAAGTCAAATCGATTATATCGATTAAGTAACATTTTGTTTAGTCTATTGAAAAATTTCTGACAATGGTCACACTGAACTGTCACTTCCGTTGCCGCCTTGAAAAATTAACACGCCGTTTGGACTCTCGCGTGCCTTGTACCTAATTAATAAATTGATCGCCCTTTGAATTAACGCGAATTGAATTAACTTGCAAATACTATAAACTGCCGCCTTTGGTTTGCCCGGCAAAAGTTGAGTCGAACATTGACATTTGCAAAACTGAATTGTGAATCCTGTGAACGTGCATCGTGCCCTCGTACCAACGGAGAGGACATCAAGTTGGAAGGAACAGCTAAGTGGATAATTCATTCAATCTATCGTGGCCACCTTAGTTTTGTTTGTTTTCCCTAACTTAGTTCCAGGCCTGACATCAGTGAAAATACAGGTAATTGTACATTGTTAAATTCTTAGCGCCAAGAAACTTGGTCCATGTGTTTAGATCCTTTGCCTTGGGCTAAGACCGGATGAATTAATCGCTTCCACTGATCTCTGTATAAAACTTACCCGTTCATAGCCCGAACTCTAGACATATGCTGAAGAGCAAATAACTATTAGAAGCTATAAATAAACTATTCGCTTAGCAAAAGAAGCTTTTACTACTTTGCTTATCAAGGGAAACATTTTAAATATAAAAAATTGGGCAAGTGCGAGTCGGACTCGCGCACGAAGGGTTCCGTCATTCCGTCAGTCAATGACAACAAGGCGATGGCCGTGCGGATAACACATTCCGTTCACGTTCTGAAGGCGTGGGTTCAAATCCCAGTCATAACAGTTATGTGGATTATGGTTTTTATGAAATTTGGAAAATGTTTATGAATATTTGGCAAATATTTAAAAAAAAATTATTTAAATATTTCGAGTAAAAATTAGAAAATTCTAGAAACTTCAGGAAGGAATAGAAAGGTTAAAAAAAGAGACAGGAGATGGAAAAACAATTGAATAACAAAACGACAATCGAAATTAGTAGATCTAGAACATTGCTAGGGGTATATAAGGCGGTGTAGACGTACTAAGCGCCAGTTTAAGTTGAAAAGTGGTAAAGTGAAGAAGAAAAGGAAGAAGTAAAAGGAAGAAAGAAGAAGTACTAAAATAAAGTGAAGTGAAAATATAGTGCAGTAAAGTGCAGAGAAGTGCAGTGAAAAGTGCAGTGCAACAGACGCTAGTGTTGGTGCTGTCCGCGTCGAAATTAAACGGCGCGTCGTGTGTGAAGTCGAATAAGGTGTCATCAGTGCTACCCGGTGTTTCGTTCCAATCCCGTTACCCCGTGGATGTCGACCAGGCCAAGTTTTCACTCATCCTGGCGTTGCGTGGAGAAGCATTGTCGGTGCTTGAGGCCGTGGGAAAGGACGCTACTTACGCACAGCTGTTTGAGGCTCTAGAATCCAGGTTTGGAGACGAGCACTTAAAATATGTGTTGCGAGCCAAGTTACGCAACCGCCGTCAGTATCCGAACGGATCCTTGCAGCAGTGGGCGATGGAAGTAACGAAGATGGTGCGAAAAGCTTATCAGTCGACACCCGCGGAACAAGTTTAAAGCATGCGACTCCAGGCGTTCATCGACGGAATTTATGACGATAAAGTCAGAGCTGCCGTGCGTCTGAAACACCACAACAAAGTTAAAGACGCATTAGCACATGCTCTAGAAGTGGAGGCTTTTCGACAAGAAATTACGAGTGATCGAGACAGGGTAATTGCAGCGGAGGTAGAGAGAACTGGTCGCAGATCTTTTAACCTAAAGTGTTATAACTGTAGAGAGCCCAGACATTTAAGGCGTAGCTGTCCGAAACATGTAGCAGAAAGGCGTCAGATTGACGCTAGTGTTCAAGTGTTGAAAGATGATCAGGAAGCGAATACATCCAGGACTTCGGTGCAAACGCTGATCAGAAGACGGAAAGCTCCGAAAGTTAGTATTCGACAACGCACGGATGGAAATGGTTTAACTATCGATGGAGCAGTCAATGGCGTCATATGTTCGCTGACCCTGGACACCGGTGCGACGAACGGTTATAGGAACTCGTTTGACAAGAAAGAACGGAAAGATTCTAACACCGTCAACTTCACCTCGACTGACGACGGCTACCGGTCAGTACATCCCAGTTAAAGGCGAACAGATGGTGGCTATAAAAATCGGTGACAGCCTTTACTGGCAACGAGCGGTGATTGCAGACATCGTAGACGATTGTATTGTTGGGCTGGATTTCTGTAGAGATCATCATTGCAGATTAGACATTAAAGGTGGTATACTTAAGTGTGGAGATGTGGAAATTCCAATGAAAGGTGGTAGCATGGGGAAAGTTTTGTGCCTCAAAGAAAGCAGACTTGTACATAGATCACAGGCTTCAGCTCCTATATCTACGAAGCTTAATGACTTGATCCATGTCGAAAGGGGAGCGGTGTATCATCAGTCTAAGGATGCGTGGGACGCGCATGTCATAGAGGGGGGTAGTGTGACGGCCAGTGTCATGTCAAATTATCATCACTACGGTTGTCAAGGACCACTGACGTCTACACGACAAACTAGCCGGTCGTCAAACACAATAATTTGCAAAGAGGTTTGAAGACTATTTTATTATTTGGAAATGAGTTTTTAGTTCGATGACGTATACACTCTGTCAAGTGTTCGCCAAATTCACCAGTCATTGACAACAAGGCGATGGCCGTATACGTCATCGCACTAAAAACTCATTTCCAAATAATAAAATAGTCTTCAAAACTCTTTGCTAATAAATTATTGTGTTTGATGACTGGCTTAGTAGTCCTTGCCAACGGTAGTGATGACAGCTCGACATGACACCGGCTGTCACAATACTTAAATACTTTTTAAGTTTCTACCTGTTTATTAAGATTGAGTAACAAATTGCTTAAAAATTACGTTTGTAGTATGGGAGCCCCCCTTTATTATAAACTTTTTTTAAATTTAATTATTTATTTTGAATGGTAAGACAACTAAATATTCTGTGAAAATTTAAAGCGTCTAACTGTTACAGTTAGTAATTTTGAGCAAAAAATACGAAACAAAACAGGTTTCTTGTATGGCACCCCCCTTAATATTGTATTTTTTTTATTTTTAATATTTGTTGTTATAGCGGCAACCGAAATACATAATATGTGAAAGTTTCAGCTTTCTGGCTATCACGGTTTATGAGATACAGCCTGGTGACAGACAGACAGAAAGACGGACAGACAGACGTACAGACAGACAGACAGACAGACAGCGGAGGCTTAGTAATAGGGCCCCGTTTTTTACCTTTTAGGTACGGAACCCTTAAAACATTTATTACTGCAAATTCATTATTCACGCTTTATACAATTTAATTAATTTACACAGCGTTTAACAACTTTAATTTTTTGTTATTGCACTGATTACTTAGTGATTTTAAGAGCCGGATTCAAAGGAGAAGGACCGGACTACTGACTTTATCCACCAAAGTTGTTGTGTAAAACAACGGATAAGGAATAGTTTCTTTTCTAATCTTACTGTGAAAAAGGGACTTTTTCAAAAATGAAGATGTTGTCCGCTTTATTGGTACGAGAGATACATAAAATGAACGTTAAATAAAACTTAAATTAATCCCTTCGAAACCTTAAGCATATATTAACGAATGCGTAAAGCATTCTAGCTTCATCTAACGATGAAGAAGATACACCCAAATTTAATGTAATCCTCCTAGTGTTATCCCAGATACAACACGAGGACCGCTTACTAGCCTAATCGGATTACAATGAAAACAGACAGGCGGAACGCCTGCCTGTCTAACCTCTGCAACCCAAAGTGAAAGCGATATTCCATCGTTAAGACTAGTGTCAGTTTATTTAGAGGAACTGACTCTCTATGACGGCTGTCAAAGATCTTCTTGAAAGCCAGTGCTTAACATACTCTCCATGGCACGGGGCAAGCGATAATTAAGAATTTAATACGCACATAGTTCCGAAAAGCCAATGGTAGGCGTCGTGGATTCGAACCCAGTATTATCTGGTAGTACTATTGCTGCAGACTACTATTCTGATGGTAATTCTACTAAGCTATTGCTGACTTTTAAGACCATATTAAATATCATATTACTAACGGATTGACGTCTTAAAGCCTGCACGCCATTGCATTCGGTTATCATGTAGTAAGCATCTTCTAAGACCCCACTTTATTTACCTCCTACTACGATCTTTACCGAGGATGAAGGATTCAAGCAGTAATTAAGTATAATGTGAAATAGTTGCAGCACCTTACGAAATAAAATCATTATAAATATGGCGTTAGATAAGAGAGGCCATGAGTTTTGTATTGCCTGTTCTTTCTCGTGGTTCTACGCCCTTACTTTGCGCACGAAGCACTAAATGTAAATGAAGATTCATTAAGTAATTAACTTTAAAAATTGACGTTCATTAGAGTCACGTTGTGACATAAGTTTAGTCTAATACTAATAAATAAAGCTAAAGAGTTTGTACTATTCAGTGTGTACTATTCGTACTAACACTATCATATCTACCACTTTTTTCAAAACTACCATTTCTACCAAAACCGCCGGTGCTGTCAAAAGAACCATTTCTCTCAAAACTACTATTCTTACCAAAGCAAAAAAAAAATTATCAACTTGGCGCTTACGCCAAGTTGATTAATATGTGAAGAGTGTTAGGTTTTTTTTCTTTTAAATCTAAGCAATAGCTTAACATCAATAAACCTTGGGCAGGTATTATACAAATGAGATACTGATTACTATGTTGTGCGATACACTACATAATATGTACGAACATTATAAAAACATTCTATGTAGACATAAGGTGCGTGCTTGGTACAAGGTATCATCCTAATGGCGTCTACACACACAAGTTGTAAGTTGAAGGATAATTAATGTCTTAATGCTAATATTTAGCTAAATATGGTAGGAGTAGAAAGTGGCTCTATGCCTTAAGGTGTGGAATGGGATCTTTTTATATAGTGCAAACAGATTACATGCCTTGGATGCAACGGATGTAGACTCAAAAGTATTGTATTGAACTGATTCTAAATATGTCATGATGAGGTACCATGAGTCTTCAATGAAAGTCGTCAAACTGATAGACTTAAACCAAGGTATTAAAAATATCTTACTTCTTATGAAATTGCAACAAAGTATTGTATTATGTTGTTTTGGCTAAGATGACAAGGGTTTCTAGTTTCTAATACGAGGTATTTCTACGTATTGCAGTCAAAATTTCAGTAAGGTAATAAAAAGTAAACTTTTTGTTCTGTGGTAGAATAATTTTCATCGAAAACGGATCAATTTTATGATTCAATGTTATTATCATCCATGAGACGTCAAATGTTAAGTCTAATTGAAGACAGCGGTGCTACGAACGCGTCGTAAATGGTGCAGAAACAGTAAATATGCGATATTCTCAAATAAGAGCGTAAGCGTCATCAAGGTAGTAGAGCCTTGCTGATTTCAGCATGAATGGGCCGGCTCGACCAGGGAAGTAGGTACTACCCTCTCACAGAAAATCGACGTAAAGTAACAGCGACTAAACTGTTGCGTTTCGTTCGATGAGTGAGAGTACCGGAGACTTGTAACTCCTGTGCTGTTGCTTGTGTCCATGGGCGGCGTTAATTGCTTACCATCTGGCGATCCGTCTGCTTGTTTGTCGCCTATTATCATAAAAAAGCATATTTATGGCTTATATCTTAATTAAATGGATGAAATCCACATATTTTTTCATGTATTCGCTTTATTGTAGACGCACCCTAAATGCGCGAGCGGTAGATATCTTTAGGCAAACAAATTATGATTTTAAGATCAAAAGAGTAAATATGTAACATGACTGTAATGTAATATACTTCCTCATCATATCGTTATAAGCAATTGAACAAATAAATAACATTGAGTTCGTTTATGTCGGGCTTGTATTTTCATCAATTTATAAATTTAGGCCTCAGGATCATTTTTATCATCATTAGGCGGGTCCACACAGACCGAGCAGCCTCGCGCGGAAAATACTTCGCGAGGCTGCTCGGTCTATGTAGACGTGGCTCGGTCGAGGAAAGCACACGGCAGCCACGGCCGGCCGCACGTGTGCGCCCGAGCTACCGAATTAGACACGTCCACACAGAGCGCGCAGCCTCGCGAGGAATTGGCGCGCGAGGCTGCGCGCTCTGTGTGGACGTGCCCCGGCCGAGGCAAGCGCGTGTGCCGCCACGAGCGAGCGACCGAGCGGCCGAGCCATCGAGTTTGGGTTTTTGTTTTGCCGCGGTCTGGACGCTCTTTCGTGCCTCGCTCGAACATAATAATCCCTACTAATAATATAAATTCGCAAGTGTGTTTGTATGTTGGACATTTTTTTTATAGACTCACGTCTGTATCCGCGTAAGGATAGGCAGAGTTGTAATATTATTACATCCACATTTCACCATGAAATGTTTAAGTCTCACGTAATAGGGGACGAGCCTATTGCCCTTAACGGGCACATCAGCAGACTCCGTGCTGCTTCTGAGAATTCGGGAAAACCCGGTAACACTTGCCCGACCCGGGAATCGAACCCGGGACCTCCGATCAGCAGTCGCATACCCTATCCACTGTTCACTGAATGACGGAGGATACATTCATCATAACATTCTCATCTTTGACGCTATTTATTGTACTAATAATAATCCTTCAGTCTGTGCTTCGGTTACAGAATCCTTGCCTACAGACATTCATTTCCTATAATTCATTCTATATTTTTTTCCATGTCTACCTATTCCATCCTTTAGGTATAACAATAATCGACGACCGGTTGGCAAAGCGGGAGTGTAAGCGACTGCAACGCCGAAGGTCGCAGGTTCGATTCCCGCTCATGTCAAACATTTGTGTGCATGAACATGAATGTTTGTCTTGGTCTGGGTGTTTCTATGTATATATTCACAAAAAAGTAAGTATAAGTAAATATGTATGTTATGGCCGATTATTACCATTGTCTAGTCCCCAAAGTAGGTACAGCAATTGGCGTCAGTCAAGCAGCCGGCTAGTAAAAACACATGCCACAACCCTATTGCAGTATGACCATTTCCAAGTACTATATTTATAAACAAAATTTAAAAATAAGAGAGAGGAGAGACCAACGATCTCACATTGATACGTAGACCGATAGATGGCAAATGTACTATTTCACTCCAATTCACAAGTCGACAATTTGATACATGCGCATACATAATAGATTTTCAACTATATTTTCATGTTCTGAATTCAAACTTTATGACAACTACCATTTTGTTTTTTCCTACGGTGCCGAGGCTGCCGCGCTCTAGGCCACGTTCATATTTATCTGATGTAATCTGTCGTGACGGCGTATGTCGTGTCGCGACAGACAATATCCCGGTCTGCGACAGAGAGGGGGGGGGGAGGGGTGTGGGGACGGTACAGCGCGAATTAAGATGACAATAAGATTATCTAGATAATTTGGCGGGGAGAGATGTGCTGACGAAGCTAACATTGTTGGGTTCCGTACAGTTAACTCGCGCGACACAACTCGTCAGACTAATGTGGACGCGTCACTGTCTGTCGTAAAGCGTCAGACGCGCGTATGCAATTGTGCGCAATAGACTACGAACTAATTGACTTCCTTTTTATAATATTATTCTTATACAGTACCTATAGATGAGCTAATTGAATACGAAGTAATATAATCCTATGTAAATAATTTATGGATATAATTGGATATCTACTTAATCTGAATCGGATAATTCATGAAAAACATTGCGAAAGTGTGGACTCCCCGAGAGTCAAGACAGAGCTGATTCATAATTGCGTCAGATCGCGACAGATGGCGACAGACAAATGTGAACGGTATGTAATTACGACAGAGACCGTCACGAGAGATCACGTCAGATAAATGTGAACGCAGCTTTATTCTATGGCCGCGCTCGTTCGGGGACCGTTTCCTCGCAAATTCCTCGCGAGGCTGCTCGCTCTGTGTGGACCCGCCTAATATCTTTGTAAAATATTAATTTAGTGAATTAGGTCACGGTAAAATTATCACGAAGGCTGATAAGGCTTAGTGATAACCTACTTACCTACTTCACAGAAACTGAAGTTTCTCTAGTTTAGTTTTTAATTATTTTAGTGTGAGTGTGTGGCCGACTCCGGTCTCAAAGGTTTTAGACTACCTGACATAGCCTAACGATGCTTTTGAGACAAGAACCGGTACTGACTGTGCGAGAAAATGCCACGAAAGTCCATTCAATGTGTTTTGGGTTTATCGCGAACTGAAAGACGCGAGGTTTTTTAAAGATTTTTTTTCTTTAAAAAAGACAACTCCCGCACTAGGACTAAATCCTGTGTTGCGGGGGACTTTAGAGACATACAACGAACGGACACAATGAATACCCAGATTCGAAACAACAATTTATGGATCACGCAAAGGGTTGTCTCAATTGGGAGGCGACCGCTTAAACCACTACGTCAACAGTTACTTTGTTTAAAAATAAGCAAGTATTTTTATAAAATTTGCAAAAATCTAGGGTCATTATGTTATCATGAATACATACTTAGGCTCACGCCTGTTTCCCTAAGGGTGAAGCAGAGACCACGGAACGCCATTTGCAACGATCCTGACATACCTCTCTTGCTTCATTCAATCCCATCAAGTTTCTTATGCATGCATTATTTTATCGTATCGTAAATAATCCACAACGAGGGGTCTATATTGATTGCCACGAAACATAAGTGGGACTGCAGACATCTAAGTTCGTCTGTAAGATATTCCGTCGGCTATCTAACTTAACGAATCAGCACTTTAGAAAGTGATTTGGCTGCATTTCCATTTCCATGGCGAAGCTGCACTAGCTCACCATCGAAGGCGATACCACAACGATCGTCTTGATATAAACATAGTCCATAACTGTAAATGCTAATACACTTGTCATAATAGAAAAATACACTATTTGAGTGACACAAAATGGATGAAATAGCCAAATTCTGGAGGAATAAAAATACAATCTAAAAATGCATTCACTACGGGTCTCTCTGTTAGTTTTTATTAGGGTTCCGTACCTAAAAGGTAAAAAACGGGACCCTATTACTCAGCCTCCACTATTTGTCTGTCTGTCTGTCACCAGGCTGTATCTCATAAACCGTGATAGCTAGAAAGCTGAAAGGACTTGGACAAAATGTGCCCCACGTTGACCAGAAACAAGACGTTGTAGATAAGTTATATAAAACATACAAGGAATTTTAAAGTACTTTTAACATTCCATTGCAGTCGCTGAAAAGAAAATTATTTAAAAGAATTTGAAGCGATTTCCTTTTATTTGACTTTGTTTGAATCTACCGATAATGTTGCCACGTAACAATGATAAAAGATCAGTGTAGGGAAAAATATAGCAACAGAATAGGCTTGTGTCCACTAAGAATAAATCAGTTTGATTGTAGTATCTACAGATTCATTATGATTTTAAGATGATATTATAAAAAGGTAAGATTAATGGTATTTTTAGGATTCTAAAACTAAAATTGATGCATTTATTCTTGTGACAGTGAATACCAATCAGAAAGCATTACGTCAAACAGTACGTCTGCCATTCATGTTGTTGACGTTTAAAAGTAAATACAACTAAAACGTCTGGTAGGAAACCTGTCAAATCGAAAATAACAAACTAAAAGTGGGTACATCAGACTAGACTTCATTCACGGTTTGTTTTGTTTTGTACTTTGTGATATCACTCAACCGCCATGATGGTTTACAGCGTGTTCGTGTCAAATTCAAAAAGGTTTTTATAAAGCCGTAGTTAGTAATTTTGTTGCTCGATTATTATTGAAGAAAAAATCAGGTAGTTCCGTTTAACATCTAATAAAGGAACGAATCAATCGCCAATTACATTTTAGGACACAAACTGTAAGAGTTAAAATACGCGTAATCTTAAGAATGACTAAATCATTATAATTATATTATTTTCTATAAAAACAAACCTCTTAATAATAAATTAAAAATGAGTTCAAAATATAGTTCAAAATCCACTGACTAACAGGGTTATTTTAATCCAGCTCTGGTATCACCAAGCTAATGTCAAAATAGTTGGCATGTTGACTTATCGTCTTATCCATAGAGTAAAATTATACTACGGAGGTCTTATCTTTCGACATACGCGCCTTTTCGGTTATAGTTTACTTCTTGACGAGTGTATTATACTTATATTTTATATGATGAGAGTCCCTCAAGCGAAGACCAAAAATAAATAATAGAATCTTAAGACAATATAATGCATGAAAACTAAAATGGATTATATACTAATTACATTATATCAATACATTGTGAAATATTGTCAAAAAATATGTCATTAATCATTTATTTCCAACTTTAATAACTTTTGACTACTGCTGCTTAGCTTAATGCGCCTTTCTGATTGCATAACTAGAAGACTTGTTCTTTAAAATGATATATGTTTCATCTCTGTACTTGCTGGGGCACAGGCCCATATGATTTTTGTCCATCTCTTTTACAAATTATGTATTTCGGTTTCCGCTATAACAACAAATGCTAAAAATAAAATAAACGAAAATATTAAGGGGGGTCCCATACAAAAAACGTGTTTTTTTTCGTATTTTTTGCTCAAAATTACTAACTGTAATAGGTAGACGCTTTAAATTTTCACAGAATATGTTGTTGTATATTACTTTTCAAAATAAATAATTAAATAAAAAAGTAAATAATAAAGGGGGCTCCCATACAACAAACGTAATTTTTAAGCAATTTGTTACTCGATCTTAATAAACAGGTAGAAACTTAAAAAGTATTTAAATATAAATACAACGAACGTGATTTACTTTTATTGATGATGGTACGGAACCCTTCGTGCGCGAGCCCGACTCGCACTTGCCTACTTATTTAAGTACCCATTTCAACTACCGAACCATTTCACTAACAAATATTGATTAGGTATTTAAAATATTTTTTTCTTCACCTTCCACTTGCACGCACTTCGGACTCCATCGGGCGAAAGTAAAAGTCCGGCGAGTTTGAGTGTTTCTTCTTAAGTGTCATCTAGTTGGCAAGTCGATCATAATTAGTAAGTTCGTATGACCATCAATACCAGTTAGAGAGGCTCTAGACTCGGGGAACTTTTGTATTTGCAGTATGTAGGTACATACGTTGTGTTATTGTGTGTTTTGAGGCTGGAGAGACTGGTAAAATAGGTAGTGGAAGAAAATTTTCACATAGTGGAGACCGGGTATGGTTGTCACACGGGTAGGTTGTCACAGCGGCCATAAGAGATAACCGAATGGCTGAACAAGTCTATTAAACGGTGTGGTAGAAGCGAGAGAGCAACACCTCACTCCATACATCACGTCACTCTCCTGCGACATGACATGGCGTTGACACGTACATTTTTTTTGGACAGTGAAAGTAAATTTTTGTATTTCTGTTTCGAACCCCGTAAGTAAAAGATTACTTTTGATATGATATAATAGATACGTGTTTTATGATACCGTAATAGAGTGTTTTAAATATACATTTATTTAAAGTTATATTGAAGAGTATTTTCTAAAACGCGGGCTGGGGCTGATTGTCTCCCATTTCCGGGGGCTGGTTGTCACATATGGCACAAGATGCATGTTGACTTAATTTGTGTTTTGGAACTTTGCAATCTATACGTGTTTATTTCGGTACTAAATTAAAGAAACTGTGACGCACGCTGAGAAATGCCTATACAGAACAAAATGAACAACATGCTAATAAAGTATCAAAACGTGTCTTGAGTGAGAAGAAAGAAAAGACAAATGTTTATAAAAGTAATAAAATAAGAAGAACTCTGTTGACAACAGTGGAGAGCAAATAAGAAGATAAAGATAACTACTTTGTCTGCTTGTCGCCATACTCAGCTAGCAAGTCTAGAGAAGTTTGGATCCAATGCCAGGATTGAAAATTATCGGATCATGAAGCATTCACACTGGGTCTACTAAATATAATTTGCCACAGTAAATTAAAAATAATACTTTCTAGAATTTAATAAGTTTTATTTTTATAAACTACCCGTAATTTCGTATGTGACTACTGACCCCAGACGTTGTGACAACCATCCCAGACCCGGGGTTAAAAGTCTCATTTATATTTATCAGAAATTTAACATAAAATAATTTATTAACAGATAATACTAGAGAAAAGATCTTTATTTATCTTAAATAGCAATAAATACACTATCTTTTGGTATACAAATGTCAAACCTAAATAGTGAACTTTGGCAGTTATATAAGAAAATAAAAAAATGTGACTTTCATCCCCGGTCTCCCCTAACTATTTTTCCAAATTCTAGAGTACTTTGTATAGTGCGCAACGCAATAATATGCATTTGCCATCATAATTATAATCCATAGTAAACCAGAATGGACGAACAAATTATATCCTAACAAAAAATAATGATACATGGTATATGTGGTTTCAAAGGAGAGGTCTAGTCCAGCAGTGGACTGTTAAAGGCTGATGATGATGGTATATGTGGTAAGACACTAATTGGTTATTATTAAGAGCTGGTTGATTACGTCTCGGCTGTCTATAATGCACTCCGCAGATATCATCGCATAGATTGACATACAGACACTCATTCATTAACTAGAGACTTCTTTAACAACTAATGTGAATCACTGGAGCTAATTTTCTGTGTGAAGATCGAACCCGCTTCAATGGCTACACTAACCATGTAGAAAAAAAAACATTAAAATTTAACAATAGGAGACACTACGGTGTATAGGCTGTAATTAATAGGTTTTTAACCTTTTAACCTATATAAAAATACATCAAAGTTCTTATTTTGTCAGGCCCTATTTACGATTACCCTAGTTAGATTGGCCTAGCTAAGCACAGTTCTCTTTTCATAAATATGAGGCCATAGTCCACCACGCTGCAAGAGCTAATGTGGTTTGGCAGACTTCAGTTCTCTTCCTATAACAGTTTGGAGATCTCTCAGGCATGTAGGTTTCTCACAGTGTTTTCCTTTACCGTACACGGGAAGCGCTTTAACAATTTCAAAAAAGTGAGTGGATAATGATATAAGTTTGAACCCGAGACTTACGTGGCAGTCTGTTGATATTGCCACTTGGCTATCGCTGCATTCCAATATATAATAGGCCCTAAAATATTATACCTATTGACAACGAAATACCAAGAATAATGAAATATTCATGTCGAAACAGTAAGCTTATTATGTAATTATTGAATTATTAATATTGTAATTAAAACTTTGCGTTCGTTATCTTGAAGGAACAGAAGCTCTTAATCACAGACTATATTGTACTAACGTACAGACGGAGCACTCCCATAGATCAAAACTGGACTGTAAATAGGCTCACCTATCATAAATGATAGTTCTTTTTTTTTTCATCGGTAACGTTTCGGGCAATGACTATGAATGATTCAGCCTATTTTTCCTACTACCTACTTTCTACCCGTTTTACTATTTTAAGTTAAGAAATTTCTAAAATAAAGGCATAAGGCATTTCTAAAATAAAACACTGCTTTTTCACTTCGCTTTTTAATTTCGTTTTAAATTTATTTAAAGCTTTACATTGCATCACAGGTAAAGATTTTTTTGTAGTCGGAAGTATTTAAAGACGAACTCTATCGCACGTTGCAGAAAGAACTACTCCAAATGCTTATTGCACACAAACTGTTTACGAAGTTCCTGGAAGCTCAAGCTTCGCAATCGTTCACAATTAATGGACTGCAACCACTTTTTGAGTCCTGACTCTCTTTTTAGAAACATGTGAAAACTGACGTCCTTTCGTCTACTAGCACATGTCGCAACACAGCACTTGTTGTACATGATGATATGACAGCTTCAGAAATTGAGAGGATAAGTTACGGAAATAAATCAACGCAAAACTTCACTCGATCAACTTTGTTCAAACTAATGTTGCTGTTGACAAAACTGTCATAATTGTCAAAAGTTTGAGAACTTGACAGATTAGCAAAAATGGCGATAGGTTGCAGGGGTTCGGGGCGGGAGGTACCTGTCAAATACGATATGTGAGTCCCATAGACTAAGGTTGAAATATTTTTTGTTTGAAGATTACCTGCCGTGCTCTTAATTGTTCATCTTAACTTTTTTTTTAATAGTCTCACACCCTTTTTTTGTGCTGGCAACTGTAACCGCCAGACGTCAATTATTTTAGCTCCGTTATAATTATAAAAGTTTTAATATAAATATAATTGATTATTTAACATGTTAGTTAATATATATGTCGAATGAAAACCTATTTAGTAGATTTGTATTTTTAATTCGTTTTCTTTTTGAATTCTATGACTGATGTCTGTCAGAAAAAAATGTTGGAAGTTCAAGAGTCGTAAAAAATGTAATGAGAATTGTGAATTAAATAAAAGACTAAAATATTAAAAGGCGCAAATTATTGTGGATATTTTTAAAAGATCTTTCTAGCAAAACCGATTCAAATGTCTATGAACAGCTTGTATATCAAATAAAAGGTACTTAGTGCGTTTTAGAAAAAATACTTTTAGTCGAAACATTTAAAAAAAGAACAAAAGTCAATAGATACTGTAATTAGCTGTTTATCTTGTTTAATACTCTCAATAACAATACTCTCAGGGAGTTGCGGGACTGAGTGAGGAAAGTGTACATTGATTCAATAAATATTGTTGGCAACATCGTTGTGCGAGCGTCATTTTCGAAAAAAGTGTGATTCAAATACGTCGCGTTCCGGCTGTGAGTTCGAATACAAAATGGTGACTTGAACATGGTGACCGGGGACGCTCGCCCACTTGGCTGACAACCGTGGAACGGATAAGTTGTTTAATAGGCTCTATTGTTATTTTTCGTTATCATTTTTAGAGAGCACAGTCACTGTGCTAAGTTTGCCCTACTATTGTTTAACCGATTACCAAGGTTTCGCGATTCAAAAGGCTTAAAATTATATTTGCAATTAATATCTGCTCGATATAAAAATACATCTGAGTGTCAAATATGTAATTAGAATGTGTAATAAATGCTTATAATGTTCTTTACCCTCGTTCTATTGAATAAAGTGTTTCTGGTGTACTAATATGGTTTATTTTCTAATATCAGAAGTGAGCGTATACCTACGTGTCATTTATTTATTTATATTAATTACAACGGTTATACACCTATAACAGTAATTAATTAATCAATTTCTTATGTACTAAATAGATTACATTATCATTCATATTAAAATTACAACAATCGTATTAAAATTACATTATATTAAAATTACATTTTATTAAAATTACAAATAATAATTAGTTCATACAATACTATTCAGATACAATGTCTTTCACAAAATTTCAAACATGATATAATAATTTGGTTGAATCTATCAGTCAACACGTCACAATCGGATAGGTCAAGAATTAGGGCATTGATTGCGCTATGCATGCGACACAATGGGGAATGCGCACGCGACACTGTGCGGCAGGGTGCGGTCGCAAACAGTCTGGGACGGCGATTGGGCCAGTGGCGTAGATAATTGTCGGGGACATAAATCGCACATAATATATTGTGTAATTCTGGGCAATAAATCACATTTCGCAGTATTTTCAGAGCAGTGATGATCTGCGTCTGAGACCGCCGGACAGCTAGGGAATTATATCCTAAAGTACCAAGCAAGAAATCTGTAGGGTACATAAATGGATAATACCCATGATTTCTCTTTTATAAGTAGCGTAGGAAGGCTTTTTGAATCTTTTCAATAAGTAAGGTGTATGTTGATTCATATGGACTCCACACACAAGCTGCAAATTCCAATTTACTCCTAACAAGGGAATTATACAGTATTTTGATGATGGTGGGATCACGGAAATCACGTGCATTGCGCAAAACGAAACCTAGTCTCCTATATGATTCGGCGGCCACTGCGGAGATGTGCTGGTGAAATGTCAGTCCACAATCGAAGATCACGCCAAGATCGCGCATGTTAAATACGCGAGTTACCTCAGTATCACCTAATTTGTACACAGTTTGACTAGGTCGTGATTTACGGCTGAACGTCATAATGTAACACTTACTGGTGTTGAAAAACAATTTATTTGTTAGACTCCATTGTAAGACTCGATTAATATCACTTTGGAGATCCAAGCGAGTGCGACTCTCAGTAATTTCAAGTACTAACTTCAAGTCGTCCGCATAAAGCAGGCATTTGGCATATTGTACTACATTGACAAGATCATTAATCATTAAAAGAAAAAGTAATGGACCAAGAACTGATCCTTGGCTCACTCCAGATCGCGTGTAATATGATCCTGAAAGAAAACATCCATGAGCAACAAACTGTTTCCGGTTCAATAGATAGTCAGCGAATAAATGCAGAAGCTTTGGTGTGAATCCTATGGCTTGTAATTTGCTCAGTAAGATGTCATTGTCTACGACATCGAACGTCTTTTTAAAATCAAAATAAAGAACGTCTACTTCATGCCCTCTATCCAAACCCTTCGAGACGTAATCAACGAGCGACAGCAGATTTGTTTCCACTGAACGACCGGGTCGGAAGCCGTGTTGTTCATCACACAAGTAAGCTTTTAATTGGTGGTAAATTTCTTTATGCACAATTGTTTCGAACACCTTGGCTGGACATGACAAAACCGCTATTGGACGATGTTCCTCAACTGAGGATTTATTATTGGTTTTCGGTATCGGAGTAACGCGGGATACCTTCCATTGATCCGGATATATGCCACTTTCAAGGGCCAAGTTAATTATGTAAGTGAGCGGGAAAGCAAGAAAATCCACACAGCCAATTAATATATATGGTGAAACTTTGTCTGGACCGACTGAGCTCCGCGGTTTTAATCTACGAATGCCGGCCTTAACCTGAGATATAGTGAAGTTACTAATGTGTATGTAGCCTCCGTGAGTTGTAGCTGCGACAGGTAATATATTATCAGCATCCAGTTTGGAGCTCTGTTGCAAAAACACACTAGAAAAATACTTATCAAAGGCATTCGCTGCGTCACTGCCGGTAAAGGTTTTTTTATCGTAGATTATTGTAGGCTCAAAACCACCTTTGGACCGAAGACTTTTGATGTGCTGCCAAAATTGAAGTGGATTATGTCTAATGCACTTTTCAGTTGATGCAATATATTGCTTGTATGCACAATCAATACGTTTTTTTAAGTCAGATCGAATATTACAAAATGCAGAATACACACTAGGGTCGGCGTAACGTTTCCATTGTCTGTGAAGCTTAATTTTATGCTTTAAATCTCTAATGATATTATAGGAAAACCAGACGGGATAGTTTTCTATTAGATATAGATCTCTTTTTTTTGGTACACAAATATCAAATATGTTATATAGTATTCTGTAGAACTCACCAGCAGCGGACGGTACATCTGTGGCACTAGTGATACTGCTCCAATCAGTCTGTGACATGAGTTCGTAAAGTAAACGAAAGTCAGCCTTACAAAAATTCCAGTCGGTTGTTGAGTCGAGGTTACTCGGACCGGTCTTCTCTTTGCTCAACGTCGTAAGAAGTTTGATATTAATGTCAAGGGGTGGATGATATGAGTCAACGTTTACAATGCCACCAGCCTCAGCGGGCTGAACTTGCACAGCGCAATCAATATCCCTTGATAGAACGACATCCAATTTGCCGCCAAAAACATTATGTATATTATTATTATCAAACATCGAGCAAAATGAAAGGAAGTATGCAAAATAGCTGTTGACAGATTTTGAAGCGCTGTTGAGGTTAATATCACCAATTATAAATATATTACTTTTAAAATTGTTCACAAAGGATTCCACTTTGCAGAACCAATCAAAATACACAGAATCCGCGGCACTTGGAGGAATATAGACGGCACAGATATATACACTAATTCCTCTAACAATGGGCTTTTTGTTTCGTCAACAGCCCAAAGAGAAGTAACATTAGGCCAAGCAGTACCACGAATAGAACCACGCTTAGATTTTCGTCGTTTTTTATGGTTGGGCTGTCCATCAGTAGATGCAACACAATCCTGTTGACTGGCAGCACTCACGTTCTGTTCCTTCATTAAATGGAGATTTTTCTTGGTTTTGGTTTTCGAGTGGGCCGAGTCAAGAGTGGTCTCATCTATAGCTGCTGTGTGTATCGATGGGGAGACAGTTACTACTGGGGCTGCAAGCACTGAGGAGGAGGTAAGGGCTAGCTCCGTGTCGACTGAGTGGAGCAGATCATCGGTTGGGTGAGCTATTCTTACGAGGTCTGTGTCAACGGTAGGATGGTTACAAATAGTTCGGACCTTGTCGATACCCGATGAACAATCTGTCTGCGTCTTACTTTTTGTTTGAGCCTGTAAGTTTTTAGGACGGGCTTTGGTATTCGTCTTCACGGTGTTGCGCCCCTGAGTATTAGTTGTGCAGGCAATTGGATCTGCTTGTTTCAAAAACTTCTGATAGGTGATCAGAATCAGGTTGTCTTTGCATTCTGCTATATTTTCGTGGCAGCGATGTACATAAGTGAATATTTCGATTACCTTCAGGCTCATATCCAAGACATTTTCATTCAAATCTTTAATCTCTAATGCAATGTTGCATAAATCACCGGGGGAATCACTCTTATGGTTTGTAGTTGATGCTTTTCTAAGTGTTATGTTTGAGGCGCGGACGGGCTGCGGGGTGCCAACTCTAGTGTCCGAGTTGTTGCCACCCTTTTTTGAGGCACAACGACATTCAGGGCAAGTCCAGACAGATCTTTCATCTAGTGTAAATTTTTGGTTGTTGCAAAGATAGTGATACAGCTTTCCACACTGTTCAATCATACACTGAAGATATTCTTCACCGGACTTCAAATCATCATTACACGCAGAACACTTCATTTCGGTACAATGTGCTTGTTAGCGAAAGCAAAAGTAGTACTCCAAATTTATTTTCTCAACGCTGCGTAGGTACAAATTATGTTATGGCAGCTGACTTTAAACCAAGGAATACAGTTACCTCCGCGGGCTACTTTGGCCCGAAGGTGAAATGTCCGTGACTGGAACGCGCCCTGTAGTCGTGCGGTTAGGTTGGTATTATTGACACTACTGACCAAGGAGCACTTGCTCCTAGCTACTGACAGTTAACATTTTTTCACTGTTTTGAATGACAAAGTCGGTAACGTTTTTGATAGTCTGCAAAGTTTATTTTATATTCATACGAATGTTTTTAGACACTGTATTATGCGTGAGTGGTTTATTTACGGTGAGGTTTTGTTGAAGCACTGTAGTTATTTGCTAATTATCCACTGTTTTAATGTTATTGAGTCGTTATTATGTAGCCACTTCACTTAGTTACACTGTTTACCTGAAAGTTTATAACTTTTAACCTATTGGGTACTACAAAACATATTTACATTATTTTAAACACTATTTATTAAGTTGTTGATATATAAAATTATTTATAAAAACAGAGTTATTGTTAACATCTCAAGTGACAGATGACAGGTGACAGATGACAGGTCATGGGTAATCGCAGACGTCACGCCAAGCGAGCACGATTGTCGTCGAGCAGCAGTAGCTCGACGAGCTCAAGGACGCCGTCGGCATCGCCGCCGCGTAGAAGAAAGTTAAAGGTATCGCATCGAAAAGATACTAAAGCTGTGAGTACCTTGAATAATATTATACCAGAGTTTGACCCTTTGAACGATGATATTAATGCATGGCTTAGTATTATAAAATCCTACACTGCGACTTTTGAGTGGTCCGATGAAACGATACGTTATCAAACTCTTAACAAATTTACCTTTAAATTTAATTTGGTTCTGGTAAAGTTTGGTATGATTCTTTGCTGCGTACTGACAGCCAGTGGCCTACTTGGACATGGAAAGATTGGCATCAACGCCTGGCTAATAGCTTTCAAATACGACGTAATATATTTGAGCTCTTAAAAGAAATCATTACCAAAAAAAAAACCAGTAGAAAATCAATCGTTATACGAATTCTATTTTGACATTAAATGTAATTTTTTTTATTTTTTTGTAATATTTTTTATAAATCTAATAAAACATGACAAATTTTTATCGGATTAGTATTTGCAGTATAATTAGCCAAATTCTTGGGTTACAAAAAAAAAAACAAAAAAGAAAACATTCGCCACAAGAATAATATCTACTTAACCGTAAATTTGTGCAAGTGGTGTTAGCCAGTAAGTAATTGTTACACGTGTGAATGTGTCATTCTATCCAATTATGTGGAATGTACTGTGTAAACAATTGTTGGCTGACCTGATTAAATAAATAAATAAAATAAATAATAAATAAAATAGACAGGCTATCCTTAAACTTTACTGAGCAAGACATTATATCTTTAATTGTTGGCTGTTTAGGCGATAGCAATATAGAAGCATCTATCGAAGCAAGTAATTTTAAATCTTGCCACGATTTAGCTAGCTACTTGCATGGTCGCACGTATAGAGGCAAAAACACAAAACAGACTGGTTTGAGTAGTACACGTGAGAATCAAAAATCGGTGGATCAAACAAATCATTTGAATCAATCCTCTGCAAACGTAATCTCGAATACTTACGCGAATTCAAGTAAAGAAAATACGCAAGATAGTAATCAAATAGGTACAACACAGATTCGGAAACCTATTAAGTGTTACACATGTGGTGGAAATCATAAAAGGAACCAGTGTGATCTTAATAAATGTAATTTTTGTGGGAAAAGGGGCCACGTTGAAGCCGTGTGCCGCAGTAAAAAAAATACAGGGTTGATTAAACCAGAAACAGAGGAGAATAAATTAATTTCTACCTCCGATTCTCGCAGTAAATTTGTAAAAACGGTCACCATTAATAATTTTATACATGAAGCATTGATTGATACAGGTAGTAGCTGCTCTTTAATTTCCGAATCTGTTATTATAAAATAGTCACTCTCTACTAGTGTACTACCCTCACCAGTTTTGTTACAAGGATTTTCTAGGCAGAATTCTAAACCGGTTACTCGTAGAACTACCGTAAATTTAAAAATAGATTGCGTTTCGTTAATCGGGGTGGACTTCTACATAATTGACGATCTAGTTGGTTGTGATATATTGATTGGCCGTAATATTACCTAGCGAAACGATTTGATATACTCACGTGTTGGTGATTTATTTACATTCGATTATGCGCAATCCTTTAAAGAATTTTGTAACGTTGTAACGGAGAAGGCAATCGATGCCGACACTCACTTAATGGAATTAGTTTGTTTATTTAAGCGATATCAAAGAATTAGGGAAAGTCAGTGGCCACGAGATGGTAATCGCATTGTCTGATCCGCGGCTGGTACAGTGCAGACCTTTTCGAGCTTCTCATGCTGATAGAAAGATTTTACGAGACATGGTGCAGGAACTCTTAGATAATAATACTGTTCGCGAGAGTAACTCTCCGTACGCCAGTCCTGCCCTACTTGTAAGCAAAAAGAACGGTGAGAAAAGACTCTGCATCGACTACCGTGCATTGAATAAAATAACTTTAAAAGATAAATACCCAATGCCCCGCATTGAGGACCTCGTAGATAGGCTACAAGGCTATAAATACTTTACTAGTCTTGACTTAAAAAGTGGATATTATCAAATAATGATGAGTTCACAGTCTATAGGAAAAACAGCATTTATTACCGAAGACGGACACTGGGAGTTCCTCCGACTTCCTTTTGGCTTGGCTAATGCACCATCCTGCTTCCAACGGATGATATATATTTAATCACATTAACTATTCAGCAAAATTTAAATCTTTTAGAAAAGTTGTTACAAATATTTAAAACGAATGGACTAACCTTAAATTTAAAAAAGTGTCACGTTTTAGGGTTCCGTACCTCACAAGGTAAAAATAGAACCCTTATAAGATCATTTTCTTGTCCGTCTGTCTGTCTGTCTGTATGTCTGTCTGTCCGTGTGTCATCACCGATTTTCTCAGGAAAGGGTAGACCTAGCAAATTGAAATTTATAGGTGAAATTTATACCAGATACTGAGGTCTATGGTTCTTATTAGGTGTAAAAAAATCAGGGTCCTGGGTCAACTTGGTAAAAAGATATGTTCAAAATTAGATTTTGCGAAAACTTGTAAGTACCAAAAATAACCTTAATTTTCAACTTTTTTTAATTTTCGGAATTTTTCCTTTACTTGTGCTGTAAGACCTTGGTTTTAACCAAATTTGACAATTCTAGGTCAACCGTAAGTACCCTATAGGTTTTGGGTCGAAAACCTATATGGTAGTTCCCGTTGAACTAGAATCACGAAATTCGGCCAAAAGCAGGAGCTTACAGCACAAACAAAGGAAAAATTACAAAAATAAAAAGTGTACCTCAAATAAGGTAAAATGCGTACGGAACCCTCGGTGCGCGGGTCAGACTCGCACTTGCCCGAATTTTTTTTAAAACTGAGATAGAGTTTCTTGGTTACAAAATTAAGCAGAATTGTGTCATGCCAAACGAAGCCAAAGTGGAAGCCGTTAGGAGATTCCCTGTGCCAAGAACGGTACATCAGTTACGACAATTCTTAGGACTAATCAATTATTTTCGTAAATTCATTGAAAAATGCGTCGTTATCTCCACCCCTCTCACCAAATTATTAAAGAAGGATGCTTCATGGTCTTGGGGATCCGTACATGAACAAGCGTTTCAGATTCTAAAAGCTAAGCTAACGTCGGATAGTGTATTATCTATTTTTGACCCAAATAGTGCTACAATTTTGTATACGGATTCTAGTCGCGATGGTATTGCGGGTATTCTGGTTCAAGTTACAGATAAAGGTGAAAAATCTGTACATTATTATAGTCGACAGACAACTATAGATGAAAAGAAATATCATTCTTTTGAACTAGAACTCCTGGCAATCGTTAGTTCGCTCCAGAAGTTTCGCCTTTATCTAATCGGTTCACCTTTTACCATAGTAACAGATTGTAACGCAGTAAGATATGCATTAACTAAAAAGGATATTATTCCCCGGATCGCACGGTGGGTCCTTTCGACTCAAGAGTTTGTGTACGAGATTAAACATAGAGAAGGTACGCGTATGCAGCACGTGGATGCCTTGAGTCGAAACCCCGTTCCGTTAGGTGAAAAATCGGAAAGGGAAATAATATTATAATTAACTGAAGGCGATTGGTTACTCTCTGTTCAGGTACAAGACCCCGATATTGCAAAAATTAGAACCATTTTAGAATCGGGGGAAATAGATAACAATAGAAATGTTTTTGACGTCTACGAGCTTTTAGGCGGAAAGGTTTACAGGAGGACGTCCCAAGGTCGTCGATGGGTTGTACCTAAAAAGTGTATATGGCAAATAATAAAGTACAACCATGATGACGTGGGCCATTTTTCTCTGGGCAAGACGGTTGAAAGAATAGGGTCTAAATATTCGTTCTCGCGTATGCGTCACATAGTGAAGAAATATGTCAAAAATTGTTTGAATTGCGTATTTTATAAAAATAAACGCGGTCCTAAGGAAGGAGAACTATATCCGTTGCCAAAATACGCAAAACCCTTTCATACTCTCCATGTAGACCATTTAGGTCCATTTGTTGAAACCACCAACGGTAATAAATATCTTGTGGTTATAGTAGATGCATTCACGAAATTTGTTTTTATTAGCGCAGTAAAATCTACAAAGGCGGCCGATTTTATAGAAGAACTAAACAACATTACAAAATGTTTTGGTAACCCAATACGAATCATCTCAGACTCAGGTTCATGTTAAAACATGAACCTTCCGTAGAATTTAAAGAATATTGCAATAGCAAAAACATTCGCTCGCATGTTGTGGCAACGGGTATGCCCCGCTCAAACGGACAGGTGGAGAGATTTAACAAGACTGTACTAGAGTCACTAAAAACTATGGGTGCAAATACAACTGAGGATAAGTGGGACCAATATGTTAAAATCATACAACAGGGTTTGAATACCACAATCCACAAGACTATTAAAGCCATTCCAAGCGAAGTTTTAGTAGGTTATCGTTTACGTACTGATTGCGACACCCTAGAACCCGAGCTTGATAATGAATCGTTAGTGGCCGTGACGGATTTACGCGTGAAGGTTGACAAAAATATTAAAGCCAGTGCTATATCTCAAAAACAAAGGTTTGATAAAACTCGGACAAGAACCAAGTTGTACAATGAAGAAGACTTGGTGTTGATAAAAATACAGATTGATGATTGGAGTTTAGACTAACTTTATGAGAAAACGTCCGTGTTGGCAATTGTGGGATATGTAAAGGTTTGTGTACTAATTTAATTGCTTCCTGGTTCCAGTAAACAAATAATTGTTATCCATCTATAAGATTACCTATTTAGTGGAGTACACAAGTCCCGTATAGTCTCTCATGGTGAATAAATACTAACTCATGTTCTTGCGAGACTAGTTAAAACACTTGGGCCATAATTGTTGCCTATTGGAAACAGCAGTAAATGTAGATACAAATTCAGAAAAAATCTTGGTACATTTAAGTGTAGCGAAAAGCTCTTTAAGTGCAAGTGATCCTGAGCGAAAAATTTGTGGAAAATCCTGGACTCTTAAGTGTGGCACAGTCCCTTTAAGTGCGGGTGACGTAGCAACAATGGACTACGCATTTGCTGATGTTTCTCGTGACATTCTATGCTTGTAGCACAAACTTTGACCTTAGGGCAACGATATTAATGGCAGTTTTGTTTCAGTGTTTTACCTAGACTCGTGGGGCTCCTGGGACATTCGCCTTGCAGAATGGCCGTCTTGGCAACATCGTTGTGCGAGCGTCATTTTCGAAAAAAGTGTGATTCAAATACGTCGCGTTCCGGCTGTGAGTTCGAATACAAAATGGCGACTTGAACATGGAGACCGGGGACGCTCGCCCACTTGGCTGACAACCGTGGAACGGATAAGTTGTTTAATAGGCTCTATTGTTATTTTCCGTTATCATTTTTAGAGAGCACAGTCACTGTGCTAAGTTTGCCCTACTATTGTTTAACCGATTACCTATATTTCAAAAGGCTTAAAATTATATTTGCAATTAATATCTGCTCGATATAAAAATACATCTGAGTGTCAAATACCTACCTAACGGTAGATAAACTTTAAAATAATAAATCTGAAAAAAACATAAAACCATAAGTAAATGTTTTGCTTAAAATTAGAAAAATAAGTAACAATCATAAGTTCTTTACTTAAAACTAGAAACAAGTAAAGGCACGAGAATAGAAAAGCTTAAAAATAGTTTTAGGTACACAAAAATTCTTATTCATATCTCAGTCATTAGTTTAGTCTTCATTCAGTATTTTTTCTAATTCGGCAACTGTGTAATTTGTTTTCTTATTATTCTTAATAATTCTATCCAGCACATCATCATTTTGAACTTTGGAGGGTTTTTTTTGGGGGGTATCGAATTTAATGTCAGAAATAATTATGATTTTTTTTTATTCTGGTATTATAGATTTGCTTGCGGTTTTTGTTTTCTTCAATTCAACTATAGGTTCGTCATTATTTATGTTTCCTTCAGTCCTCTCGGTTGATGTCTCTCTTTTGCGTTTTATAGGAGGTTCCCTGTGGATGTCGACTTTGGTAACTATCATAGTGCTTTTTTGATCTGGATTGTCGCTATCAGCGTCTTGAATAAGATTTTCGACTGGGAGAAGTAGTAGAGCTGTTGTTTGATTTTGTGTTATTTCTGTACTTTTCTTTTTGCTATTAGTTTTTTTTTGCTTTTGGTAAATTTTTCTTCTGCTCTTGTTTTTCTAGTTTGGCTTTTTTTCGGTTTTCTACTTGTTCTTCTTTAATTTTTTTTGCTCTGTATTTTTTTTCCCTTTTCTGCCACTCGCCTGAAGTAAGTACGAAGGAGGATCTTTCGACTTGTCTTATTCCTTTTCTTTGTGGAGTTTTTTGTTTGATTAGGACATCCTGTATTCTTACTGGAGTTGAGTAGATTTCAACAGAATTTTCTGCATTATCCCCTAAGCGGCTTGCCATATTGACTTCAGTTTCGTTTTCTATCTGATGTGGTATAGAATTATTTAGCTCAATATTAATCGAACTATCATTAAAGCTCTTTTGCCTTCCATTTTCCGTTTCAAATTGGTTTGCTTCATCAACTATTTCACTGTAAATCTCTAACTGGTCACCATTAAATGTAATTGCTTCATCAACTACTTCGTTACAAACCTCTATATGGTCACTAGTAGGTATAGCATCGTCTAGAAATAACAGTGGTAAATTGTCTATGTTTACGTAGTTCTTAGATTGTTTGTCCTCTTGCGTAGTCTTTTCAGTATCTGTGACATAGTCAGTTAATTTTGTGTCATCAAATTTGTTACCTTTAAAAAACATACATATCTCTTTAAGAATCTTGTCGTTTTCTGAAAGATTGTCCACGGAAGTATTTTGTAATTCTATCATCTTTTCTTCCGTAATGAGTTTATGGAAAACATCTTTGGTCATAATGTTGCTTGGGTCTCTAGTTGATTGTAAATGCGACTCATCATTTGTTGTTATGTCTTGTGATCCTTTTCCTAGACATTTTTTGTAATTGATGGCATCAGCATTCCACGGCCATAGACCAGTTGTTCTGAACCCATTTATCACTGTGGAAGGTTTAATTCCTTTCTCTAATGCACCTTTCAGCACTGGCACGAAATTGGTTTTTGTGAGGGTCTCTAACGGATGATCTCTTCTCCACTGCAAGACACTATCTTTCCATGCTACCTTTAGAGGTCTAAAGGCAGAGACGTCGGCTGGTTGTAACAATCTGGTGGCATTTGGATAAAGTGCTATAAGCACAATATCAAGACTCTTACATAGCTCACTAACATCAAGACTAAGATGAGTCTTATGGCCATCCACAAACAAAATTATTGGAAATTTTCGCCCTGTTCGTAAAAGGAAAGGATGGAAAACATTTTTGATGTAGTCATGAAAGAGCTCCGTTTTCATCCACCCCGAATCACTCAACCTAATGCCCCAATCATCAGGTACTGTTAAGGTTATATCTTTTGGTAGTCTCTTATTTGGGAATATCACCATAGGAGGCGTGACATCTCCATTGGCCCTAAAGGTAAAAAGAACAGTTAATGTCGACTTTGCAGCCGCATGATTCACCTCATAAACGTCTTTTTCACCTCTTAGAGCAATAACCTTGCCACTCTTGGGACACAGCTGAAAATTGGATTCATCGCCATTAAAAACTCTGCTTGGATCTTCAATTTTTATGAACCAGCCTCTTATATCACTTTCTGAAACAGCGGAACTTGCAGATGTTACTGCTTCTGGTGTTCTTTCGCTAATTTCAGGATGACGACGCATAAAAAGATTATACCACTTTTTGCCCGGTATGTCATTTTTAAAAGGATTTTTGCGACCTGCCTTTTTTATAAAGTTTCCTACGCTAATCTGCAAGTCAATCTTTCTTATTGGGAATCCTTTTCGGCTACAGTCTTCTATCCATTTTACCAGGGTATCTTCTTCATCTTCATTTAATACAGGAGGGGGGCCAGGGAGGTCTTTACAATTTTGTCTCAAGCGAGATTGAATGGTCCCCCTTGGAACATTAAATGTTTTAGAAGCTTGCTTTTTTGGCATACCATGCTTTACGGCTTCTAATGCTTTTAAATTCTCCTCAGTATACTGTTTTCTTCTCACAATAATTTTTTTCTTTGTTGCATTAAATTTTTTTTTGTTTTTAATGTGTTCATCTTGAGATCTGAAACATATAAAAAATATTTAAACAAAACCAAATATCAACATAGTTTTGAACCAAATATCAGCACCATGATGATAAATGGTAAATGAATTTTCAGCACGGGGCTGAAATTTGGAAAACGAAGCTTAAATCACTTTTTACACAGCACTAAACCATACTTTTAGAAACATACAGTCCATTTTAAAAGAAAAACTTTATTTATAATTATGTCTATTTTACCCAATTATCAGCAGGTGTGCTGATAATTGGAAAACTTGAAATTTTTGTATCCAGATATTGGCACCTTAAGTATCCGTTCTAAGCAAACAAATCACCTTAAAATAATTTCAATTATGGATGCGAAAAACGTTAAGAATCTGTTTAAACACCAATGATTACAAATAATGCTTTAATAGAATCGCTAAATGACTAATAAACGCAAGCAACAACTTACCCTTAAAGTGTCAGAATGGTGGAAAATTTGTTTTGATCACACAACGTTCACTTCTCCTCATGTATACGACGCCATGACAAATGTCAAACTATACACGGTGTTGCCAGTATAATAATTTAAAACCATCAGAACGCGTTTTTACCCTTGCAACTTTGAAAGCATAGATATTTATCTTACAATTTTAGTTATTTTTCTAGGTGCTGATAAACTAGTGCAGTGCTAACATTTGGGTCTTTTACCCTATGTAATTAGAATGTGTAATAAATGCTTATAATGTTCTTTACCCTCGTTCTATTGAATAAAGTGTTTCTGGTGTACTAATATGGTTTATTTTCTAATAATATGTATATTGATAATACTTAGATTTTGACCTACAAACTTTGTAAAAATGATTTGCACAATTTCAATAAAATTGTTATGCCTTTAGAAATATATTATTATGTGACATGTACCTACATACCTATGTTGTAAGTTTAGGTAATGTTTATTATCATTACATTATTAAAGTAATAATAATTACAAATTCTCCTGTTTTTGACTTGTTTTGTCAGCATTAAAAATAATAATGATCAGTTCCATTTTGTTCGTAAAATTAGATCTGAATAACTTTATGAATAATGATTGCCACCAATTTTATTAAACACTAGCTTTTGCCCGCGACTTTGCGCGCGTTATATTCGGGGTTACACAAATCTCTTTTATTGTACCAATTCTTTTATATTTATTTTATTTTAATAATGTACAAGACGCGACAGTACTGACAGATACGATAGCACATAGGCACTCAATTAGTACAGAGCATGCGTTCTTACTTCTAACAGTTAGATTTGTGTCCTACAAACTTTGACCCTCCCTATAATCCCTCCCAGGTTAATTTTGGCAACTAATGGTAGCCTATGTCCGTCTCCATGGTCCAATACATATATATTAAATTTCAACAAAATCGGTTCAGCCGTTATGGCGTGAAAACAGAACATACATACACACTTTCAAATTTATAATATTAATAAATAAGATTGCAAATAAATGAAACAACGGATATTAGCTGAATAACACATAGCAACTATATACAGTTCAATTCATTTATTCATATAGGTAACGAAGTAACACATACGGACGTCCATTATTTTTTAGAATTGATTTTCAGAATAGTATTTCATAGTCTTAAATGAACTTAAATACACTTAATTCCTTCATTTACACATTAAACATGAATATTATATGACGATGTAATTGTCATCATTATTCATTATTACGAAAATCTAAATTTACTAGTCGCGCGGTTTCACCCGCGTCCCGAGGGAACTACTTCGCGTACCAGAAAAACCCAAATATCTTACGGACCCCTATTTTTTCTAAAATAAAATGTAGCCTATGCTACTCGCAGATAATGTAGCTTTATAATCATCATCATCAGCCTTTAACAGTCCACTGCTGGACTGAAAGGAGGAATTGGCCTACTTTACCACGCTGGCCAAACGAGTTGGTATAGGGTTTGTATCAAGTTTTTCTTCTCTTACAATGCTGTTCTCTGCATATTATGGTCCCACTGTCGGCTCTTACGACACACATGGGATGATATGGGTGGTGACAATCCGTATTCTTAATCCGTCACCACACAGCTTTATAATGGTGAAAGAATTTTTAAAATCGGTCTAGTAGTTTTTGAGTTTATCCATTACAAACAAACAAACAAAAATACAAATTTTTCCTCTTTATAATATTAGTGTAGATTACAAAACGCATATACAAGAGAAAAATAAAGACTGAAGAAAATTATTCGGTATCCGCCTAAAGCCGAATAATGCTATCAAACCTTATAAAATATAAGGTATTAGACGATGCCCGAGGTTACACCCGCGTTATTTAAGGCTACTGTTCTGCTCCCGTCGCCCATAGCGTGATGTTATATATCCGATAGCCTTCCTCGATAAATGGGCTATCTAACACTGAAATAATTTTTCAAATCGGACCTGTAGTTCCTGAGATTAGCGCGTTCAACCAAACAAAGAAACTCTTCAGCTTTATATATTAGTATAAGATAAGATAAGGAAGTTGCAGGCGTCGGCGTCAGGTTAATATACAATACCTTACTTGAATACACTGGGTGCTTACGTTGTTTGCATAAACGACATAGATCAAGTGGCTGCTTAAACAGAAGTGCTATCTCTTAGAATCGAATCTTATCTTATACTAATACTTACTAATATATAAAGCTGAAGAGTTTCTTTGTTTGTTTATTTGGTTGAGCGCGCTAATCTCAGGAACTACTGGTCCGATCTGAAAAAATCTTTCAGGGTTAGATAGGTCAATTATTAAGGAAGGCTATAGGCTATATAAGATCACGCTATGAGCCAAGGGAGCGGAGCAGTAGCCTTAAATACGCGGGTGTAACTGCGGGCATAATCTAGTACAATATAAATTTTAGCTAAACTTAGTAACACCAAATCGTTAAAGGCTATCGTAACCTGTCACAAATTTTATTTTTAAGCACGTATTTTATAGCTTGTATAATTCTAGAAAATGCCTGTCTTGACCAAAGAGTATACAAATACTACGTAAGAGTCTTGACAGGAACGACAACAAGGTCAATAGTGCTGCAAGATTTAAGAAAGTAGATAGCGTATTGTTGAATAGGCTTGTGTCCTAAAACGTAAGTAGTGATTTATTCGTTCCTTTACAAGATGTTAAACCGAAATAACTGAATCTTTTCTTCAAAAATCGATCAGCAACATTACTAATTAAAGCTATTTTAGAACTGAATTGATTATATACACAGTTGAGTATTTAATAAGCAAAGTAGGAGTGTCACCTCTGCGCTATACGCAGTTGGTCTATGGGTGCAAGTGCATCTGCCGCTGCTCATTATAACCGATTAATACTTCACTTCATCTGACACCGGACATAATATATTGTATTATTAATGTTTGTTTTGTTAACGTTTCCGTTTATTGATTATTTTTTAGTTACGACTAGATGATGCCCGCAGCTACGCCAGTGCGGAAGGTCCGCACTAGGAATTAACAGTATTTATTCTTAGTGTGGACCTTCTGCACTAGGTATAAATCTTGTGACGCGGGGGCTTAAAAAAACTTCAATCAACGGACACAAACTACACCCAGACTTGAAACAAGAATTTATGAATCTAACCCACAACACTCGGCCCACTGTGCGGTCTAAATTAATAGAAAATAAGCGGGTGTCCTCTAGTTACATAAACAATAAAGTAATATTTAGAACTAAATATTCTACAAATACTTTAATGTGAGTGTTTGTTATCCTATGTATGTGCAGTGTGATCTTTGGAGTGCAGGCATCGTTAATACCGCAACTTTACCTACCAGCGCTTATTACAACCAATTAGTGGCTCACTACCGACGTCACGTTTAGTTTAATAGACTTTTTATAACGCTTGGCAAGAAGAAAATAAGAATATTTATTGAAATTAAACTACAGTTTATGGATTTTATCGCGTTATATTACTTTCACTGGTTATTTGTTATTACATTTAAACCGAAAGATCTAGAAACTACATTTTTATTACTAGCCGACGTTTCGAATTCTTTACAGGATTCATGTTCACGGCAGACTGAGGTGATATATGTCTTTGTCTTGAATTTAAAAGTTATCTCAAAGTACCCGAACATTTTTCAACTATTGGTGTTACTATCTACGCAGAATGTGCTCACTGTGTCTTGATGTCTTCTGGTGACTTTGTCCTTTTTAGGTTTCATTAGCCTGATAACAGGGTCCCAAGCTGGAGGTACATTCCAACCATCTTCCCTATTGAAATTAGGATGTTTTTTAATTTCAATAGCTTCACGTATTATTCTTGGAATAAAGCGGTGTTCTTTTGCGAGTATCTGTGGTTTATCAAATCGCAGGTAATGGTTGGTTCCTTGTTCTACATGTTCACACACAGCAGACTTCGTCGAGCGTTTGTGTTTAATGTCAGCTATATGTTCCTTTAGTCGAATGCCTATGCTTCTCTTGGTTTGTCCAATGTATGAGAGCCCACACTCACAGTCTATCTTGTAAACCCCGGCCTCTTGTAAGGGTAACTGACTCTTGACAGATGGTAATAATTGGCTTATCTTCGTTGGCGGCTTGTAGAAAGTTTTGATTGAAGCTCGCTTCAAGATGTAGCCAATCTTGTCGGTCACGCCCTTGATGTATGGGAGGACAGCAGGTTGTCTCTCTACTGTGGCTGGCTTGTTCTTCGGGGATCTGTG
The DNA here is from genome assembly GCA_944739405.2 of Euclidia mi. NCBI lineage: Eukaryota > Metazoa > Arthropoda > Insecta > Lepidoptera > Erebidae > Euclidia > Euclidia mi. The sequence continues at coordinate 9,011,415 of OX123183.2, read as the reverse complement.
ACGTTGGCGCGGTGGTCGGAGCTTGTTGTCTTGCAGAACTTGCTTGACATGTTGAAGCTCGGCGTCCATGTGTTTCTTGTCACAGATCCCCCGGGCTCTCTGAAACAAAGACATTCCCACGGTAGCTAACTGTTTAGGATGGTGGTGAGATTCACCGTTTAAGTACCTATTTGTATGTGTCTTTTTCCTGTACACAGTGTGGCTCAAAGAGTTGTTTTTGTTCCTGATAACGAGTACATCTAGGAAAGCTAAAGAATTGTTTGCCTCTAATTCCATTGTAAATTTGATGTTGTTATGAATAGAATTAAGATGGTCTAGGAATACATCTTTTGGTAAAATTGTAAAAGTGTCATCTACATACCGCTTGTAGAACCTCGGTGTGTTGGTGGCAGTCTGCAGGGCTCGCGCCTCGAAGTCCTCCATGAAGATGTCAGCAACAACAGGCGATACTGGAGAGCCCATTGCTACACCGTCTACTTGTATGTAGTATTTCTCATCCCATAGCAGATAGCCGGTTGTTAAGCAGTGTTTTAATATTTCTGCATATTCCTCGGGCATGTTGTTCTCTATTAGCTTGCTTCTAGTTATTTCAATACAGTCATGACTGTATTGAAATAACTAGAAGCATTATTTACACGCTTACCAGCACATGTACTGGTAAGCGTGTAAATAATCTGTAGTGACTGTACATCAAAACTAACCATAGTTTCCTTGTCAGAGAGATGTAGGTGTTTTATTTCACTGACAAAATGGTAGGAATCCTTTACATGCGCTCTCGTCTTGCCTCTGAGCGGCGAGAGAATCTTCGCAATGTGTTGAGCCAATCTGTAGGTTGGTGCCCCTATTTGACTGACTATAGGGCGCAGTGGAGCATTTTCTTTGTATATTTTCGGTAGACCATACAATTGAATAAGAATATTTATTCCCTTTTTTAATATATTTTCTCTTGATGTTTTATTTGATAGCCGATATTCAAAGGACCCAAGTTTTACCTACAGGTATATTTCTTCATTAGTGAATTATTTATTTTCAACTCCTCCAATATACTTCTGGTTAAGATTTTTGCGGGTTCCAAGGCAGTTTAACCTTTTTCTGGGACTTCACGAGTGTCGATACTCATTGTCATCAATCGTTGTGGTCAATGCTGCTGATCCTGGCTACACAGGAGACACAGTAACTAAAGAGCATGAGGATGAGAATTAGTAAATAAAAATAAAAATATCCTATTCGCGGACCCCGGGCTCCAAGTCGAAAAGCCTTGGTTGTGATCGGGATACCGTTAGAACGATGGATGTCATTAGTAGAACCTGAAGTAGCTATTAGCTGCTTCGTAAAGTGACGCATTTCTACTATCAGACTATATGCAAACTATGACGACGTTTAATAATGATATCAAGATTTATCAAAACCTTTTGCATATGAGGCCTTTTTAAATGTTTCATTAAAAGGTTTAGTTTTCGTTTCTCTGGTTCTGGGTTTAAAGGTTGAATCTTCGGCTTAATGTGTCTGCATTTAATTCATCATTGACCTTGCCACTAATTACGTACCACTATATAAGAGCCCACAATGTCCTAGAACCTCCTAAAACTACCACTAGTCTAGCATCACCAAATAGTCTCATAATACTTGTAGTAAAAACACTATTACAGCACAACAAGATTAAATTATGCCATTACATTAGACGGGTTATGGCAGTCGTTCGGGTCCCGTACATAATAAGCCTAAACAAACATTTTCGTACTGTTAGTGGTGTGTTCATACGACATTCACGGTGTTATGGATGCTTTTTATCGACGTTGTTTGGTATGCTTACGTCAGTTTTATCTTTGTGTTGTATAAGGTCGCGTTCTCCTTGTGATTGCGAAGAATACAAAGTGTCACTACCCCATTTCGGTACGAAGGTGACGTGAGAGGCGACTAATTAAAAAAAAACAAATAATATCTTTGGAAAGACACGGAGGACTCGACACCAAGCCGTGTATGAACCCGTCTGGCCAGTGTTGTATTAATAAGTTATAGTGCCAATCTTCCAATTGACTCACAATCCTATTGTGAGGCAAATGAAAGTTCCTCCCGACTAAAATAGCTGTTCGGGAGAAGGAGAAATCGTAATCAAACACGAAATGTAACCAACGCAACTCATCACAGTGATATCGGTAAGTACGCCGTCAATTGTGCAATACTGACACGTCACATAGCTCGTTCTAGATAGGCTTATAAATGGGTGAAGGATGTATATCAAAAGCTCCGATACGTTGTCCGGACTTAAAACGGGTTTTAAGTCCGGACTAAAAACATAAAATTAAATATATATAATCATAGGTCAATTTACGTCAAGTCCTGCTCCTTGTATATTTATAAACCACCGCAACATTACAACAGCATATCAATATCCGAAATATCCCTTCATCGCATAACTCCAAAAACACATTGTTCCGAGATCGATCAACCCTTGAGCCCTCAAACTCTAAACGTTACCCAATTTCCTTTTAGTAAAACTATTCGCATATAATGTAAGGGTATACATGCTTGTTGTTGCTCAGATATGTCTTGAAACTGGATGCTTGAAATCAAAGTACGTGTAAGTTACAGATAAAGGAACAGGTAGATAATTATTTGTTTTCAAAGAATAACAAACGGAGAGGCGTATAACCAGCAGTGGACTGCGGCAGGCTGATGATGATGATGATGATGATGATGGTGAATGAAAATAAAAATGAAAATAAGAATACATTACTGTTATACAATGAAACCGAAATGTAATATTTGATTCATCTCTATCATAGCGTTTGCACCTAAAACCAGAGCGGTTTTTATTTCTTGTTTTTTTTAAGAAGGCATCATGTTGTCTTTGATTCTTAATGGTTAGTTTTTATTAAGAAACATTTTAATTTCTGAAGATATTTAGTTATACTTGTCTTAAGGTATATATTTGTATTATAAAAGTTATATCAGATAAATAAGGACATATTTCTCTGATATAACTTCACAAACACTGCCAATCGTGCAAAACAAAAGTAACCAATAAAGAAAAATATTAGGAAGACCAGGACCACCATATAAAACGTTGCTGTACAGTAATTTTATGTACGACTGTGGTTGTTTCACCCTATTAAAAAACAAGCAAAGCTCAATTTCTTATGAATATTCTGATAATATCCTGGCAAAGTGAGATCCAAGAGATCCAACTTTCAGCTTGGAGAACGAGGTATTAGAGAATGATAATAATTATAATGAAGGATCGTATCTAAATGTCTACCTAAGTAAGTTATTAGCTTGAAAATGTAACAAACATAAGCTTACATTGTGACCTAAGTGTATAAATAATTTGCCTTTGAGTTGACTTTAATTACGAAGCTCGTATTTTTTTACACCATTCCATTTGAAGGCACTACTACAAAACATATACCTCAGTCATATTTTAATACTAAGCGTCGACTGATCGGCATCGTACGCAACTACGCATCGGACGCATCGTATTTTTTTTTCATACTGCGTCCACTGTATCGGCAGCGATCGGATTGCCGATGCAAGTACCAGTGATCGAACATGTATTTGTGAGAATTGAAGAAAGCGAAGAAGAACAATTTGTCGTTATTGCTTGTTTGTTAGTAGAAGAGGAAGAAAATGTAAACACATCTAAAAAAAGAAAACAAAATGTCTAGATACACGACATTCGGTATGACGTCATCGGCACGCATCGCAAAAGTTGCCTCTCGGAGCATCCGTGTCGGCATTGCCGATGTGCGATCCGTACGATGCGGATCAGTGGACGCACTTGTATGATTTTCTATACAAAGAATACTACGATCCTTAAAACGCGATGCGTCCGATGCGTACGATGCCGATCAGTGGACGCTTAGCTTATACATATATACATATCGTCACGCCTTTTATCCCCGAAGGGGTAGTCAGAGGTGTATTTCTACATCCACTTTTCGCCAGATATACTTTAGTCCCACGTAATAAGGGGCGAGCCTAGTGCCGTACCGGGCACATTTCCAGACTCTGTGCTGCTACTGAGAATTTCGTGACAGGAAAACCCAATAACACTGCCCGACCCAGGAATCGAACCCGGGACCTCCCGATCCCACGCGCACATTTATGCCGCGAGACCAACGAGGCAGTCGTATAGGGTTGGATGTCGAGTTTTCCGTCTCTACGCAAAGATGGTATTTGCATCGTGTTATCCCTTAGTCGCCTCTTACGACACCCACGGGAAGATAGGGGGTGGTGACACTTGTATTCTATGCCGTCAACCACACGGCTTAGCTTATATCAATTATTTTATTCGTTTCACTATTGTAAATTGAATACCTCTAAGTCGAGCGTCGCTATGACTAACAAAACTCGCCATTTGCAAAGTAAACATCACATGATGTGAACTGTAGAGCGATGCTCACATGTCACGTCAAGATTACCGGCGACAAATGCGCCACATTCGTAACTTGCAGGTTGTGTTCGTCTTACAGCATCACAGTCGCTGAATAGGTAAGAAACAGAAGGGTGTGGTGTCCTTTCGGTCAGTAGTTTGCCACATCCATCCAATACTTGCGTTACCTTTTGGGTCTATGCACTTGAAGAAGCACTTAAATGATTAGTCGATAAGAAAACATAGCCAGTATTTAATTATCTATTGCACTAAACTTAACTACATTTAACTTATTATATTATCTTAATATATAAAATCCTTGCGTTACTGACTGACTGACAGACACGCTACAGCTGAAACTATTGGGCGCAGGAAGCTGTGTGTGTGAAATTTGGCATGTATGTTCCTTGGGGACCGTAGGGGTGCACCAAGAAGGGATTTCCCGAAATTCCCACGGGGTCGGCCAAAACGGGTATTAAAAAAATTGCAGGCGTAGCTGCTGGCGTCCTCTAGTATTACATATTATGTAACATTTAACTTAATATTTAACTGCATCATTTCCATCATGGTTCGGATCACTTTCGCGGATTTCCCGCATTATCTTAAGAGTGTATACGCCTCGAACGGCGGCTTGAGTTTAGGTTTTTATAGTACCGCGGTCACCCGCGCACCGCGCATACGAGACCCAGCGCACTACGACAGTATCGCGTGGAATATTAATCTTGATCGTTCTTGCCATACATGAACAGTATTCGTCTATGTATTACGTCGATTTTTATATAATAGTATTCAAATTAATTATTTTCAATGCACATGCATTTAAAGGTATCAAAATCAAATAAAGCTAGATATTATTTATTTAGTAGGCAGGATGATGTTTCTCAGGTTAAAAACGACTATTTATAAAAAATGGCGCAGTTTTATTATATGATAGAAATAACGTATAATTATCATCAACATAATTATCACATTTCAAATATACATCTATTGCGTAATTAATGCATGAAAACCCACGAATAACACTAAATACTAGAAATGGGCTTAGTGGTTGAATTAATTTATTTGTTAAAAGTTAATTGATAAAAAAAATAACTGTTAATTTTAATGGTTGAAAATATTAGTTAATTTTTATTCTAACAACACACAGGAATAACGAAGTTGATATTGCTAGTCAACATTTGTTTTTTATAATAATGAATGTGATTGGTTGATTTTAAACACCTGAGGGGCAATCGTGCTAAACGTCAACGTATTTACCAAAACCAAACTTCAACCGAAAACGTTACGTTATGCACATTTCGTATCGTGCTAATTATTTGAACGTAAACGATTTGGTTTTTGTAGGGCAGATACGTTCAGTGACAGCTAGGTGACAGCGTGCGAGCGAACTCTCGTTGTTGCATGGTATCGCGCTATTATTTGACAACGTTTTAAACCAAAACCGTTACGTTCGCGAACATCTCATACGTTGTCAAACCAAAAGTTCCTATCGACGAACTTTTCAATTATTATAATATTTTAAATTTGAGAAAATTATTAAGATAATTTTGTATTAATTATCAATTTAGTGGCATATGCTTATAATACGTTTGATTGCAACTTAAATGAGTGAACAACATTCTTTCATATAAGACAATTTTTATAGATATCTCTTTAGTATAGCTTATTGTTGCGGTAGAATTATTGCAAGATTGGCGTCAAGCTTGCTTGGTGCTATATTTATAACAATGTCTAGGAAGGCATCTCATCAAAAAGGCTACATCTCGACGCGATACCTTCCTAGAAATTCACTTTTGAAAGGCTGAAACTATGTGGATATACGTATACCATACACATAATACTGTCACAGTTATAGGTTCTTTAGGTGGCTTAAGCCAAAAGACTGCCTACTCAGTCACTGCGCTCTCAGACGCCTGTATACAGCAAGTAGACGACTGATACCGAAACGTTCATTTAGAATTAATTTTCCTAAGCACCTAGATAGGTATTGTAATTATTTAATTTAACCAAGACACAGACAAAAGCGTTGTGCTCATCATACAAAGATTTATCGTATTAGGAATCCAACCCACTACCTCGGGTAACAGACCTATATCTTAGATTAGGGCTAGGTGGCAGCGAGTTGAATGTGCGTGCGTGGGAAGCGCAATGCGGTGCCGACACAGAATTGTAAATTTCATGTAATCTGTGGGTGCCTAATAGTTCAATGAGTTGGTCAGAGCCTTGTCTCTGGCCAGCCTATTTTGACTAGTTGGTTCAGGTCTCTTAAATTTGGCTTGCTTTGGCCGATCAGCGAAGGGAAGGCCACAGAAGCTATTCGCTTGGTGTAATTTTCAAGGCATAATTACGGGAAAACCTGCCCCGGGTATTTGTTGCCTCGAGACCCGCCATGACAAAACATCACTGTTGCCCACTTTGCATATATAGTAAAAGTAGCCTTGGAGTCTGTGAAGAGAATATCTATCTAATAAGTTCGCCCATCAAGTACCACCTGCCCATACTAATATGAGAGTGGTAAGGGTAGGTGCCGCCTTTCGTCCTTAGTGACCATTTAGACTTGGTGAATTTCTAAGTGAATTGTAAGAAAATATCCGTTAAGAAGAGAAACATTATTAATTTAATTCTCTGTGACACCTGGCGGTGTGATCCCAAACTAGGCACAACCTAGTGGCATGTTTATATATTATACTAGCTTTCGCCCGCGGCTTCCCCCGCATGAAATTTTAATAAAGGGTAGCCTTTGTACTTCCCCAGATTACAAACTATCCATATCAAATTTCATCACAAACTGATCTGCACATTCGCCGTGTAGCATACTTACATATAAACAGATAATACTTAAAATTACTTTTGTTTTCATAGTCGTCAAATTTCAGGTAAAGATTACTATATAGATATATTATTAAAGTTATTGAAGAGCTTATGTATCTACTGAATAGAATAGCAGCAAAATAAAAACTGAAAGCATTACCACAAAGTACATAATCAGACCGCCCCTCCGCCCCGCTGCGCTGTGCGCGACAACTCATTAATGACGCTGCGCTTAGGTCAATAATATCGTGATAACTCTTAAAGTATTCGTCCAAACTACTTACTGTAAAGACAAAGTTCATCTACATTAAATACTGAACGCAATAAATCTATCAAATTTGAAAACAATTCGATAACTACTCTAGAATGAGCATTGTAAAAAACATATTTTTTTATGTTTTACTGTTTTATTTCAATAAAAATTATGTAGTTAGGTTAGGTTAGAAAAGGTAAAAAGTAATTCGGTAAGTCTTAGCTGCCCGATCGCACCCAACTTCTGATCAATCTGGGGTATTGATCAGACAAATATAAAATCGTTGGGCAAGTGAAATTTCTATCGTAATGTTTATTCTGGATACGCTACGCCTAAAAATGTTATGTTTTTTTTAGTTTATTTTATTTTCAAGTTTTTAGTTTTGTTGTTAGGCCTTTTCTACCTATCAAACCCTGTCATGCGATACCCATATTGAGGTATTTCTGAAAAATAAGTAATCCGCCATTTTGTGGCGGTAGCCATCTTGGTTTTTTCATAGTGAGGTCTATTCTACCAATGAAGCACTTTCATTTGATACCCATTTTAAGGTATTTGTGGAAAATATGTAAGCAGCCATTTTGTGGAGGCAGCCATCTTGGATTTTTCACAGTGAGCCCTATTCTACGAATCAAACCCTTTCATTTGATACCCATATTGAGGTATTTCTGAAAAATAAGTAATCCGCCATTTTATGGCGGTAGCCATCTTGGTTTTTTCATAGTGAGGTCTATTCTACCAATCAGGCCCTTTCATTCGACACCTATATTGAGGTATTTATTTGTGGCAAATATGTAATTAGCCATTTTGCAGTGACAGCCATCTTTGATTTTTCATAGTGAGCTTTATTCTACGAATCAAGCCCTTTCATTTGATACCCATGATGAGGTATTTCTGAAAAATAAGTAATCCGCCATTTTATGGCGGTAGCCATCTTGGTTTTTTCATAGTGAGGTCTATTCTACCAATCAAGCCCTTTCATTTGAGATATTTGTGGAAAATATGTAATCAGCCATTTTGTCGCAGCAGCCATCTTGGTTTTTTCATAGTGAGCCTATTCTACCAATCAAGCCCTTTCATTCGATACCCATATTGAGGTATTTGTGGAAAATATGTGATCAGCCATTTTGTGGCAGCAGCCATCTTGGATTTTTCTTAGTGAGCCTATTCTACCAATCAAGCCCTTTCATTCGATACCCATATTGAGGTATTTGTGGCAAATATGTAATCCGTCATTTTGCGGCGACAGCCATCTTGGATTTTTTATAGTGAGCTGTATTCTACGAATCAAGCCCTTTTATTTGATACCCATATTGAGGTATTTGTGGAAAATAAGTAATCCGCTATTTTGTGACGGCCGGCGGCCATCTTGAATTTTTCATGGTGAGCTTTTTCTGATAAACAATTTCACCGTACAGTATCTGAAGATCAACTAACTTTAATGGTTTAGGCAACGTACGCGATGACAGCTTTCTGAGCTCAGGATTTTTGCCGACTCAGTTGATACTTTGCCTTATGTTATGGCAACATTATACAAAATCTTTATAAATTGTAGCCTATGTGTTATTCTGATGTATAAACTATATTACTGTGAAGTTTCATCCAAATCCGTTCAGTAGTTTTTGCGTGAAAGAGTAACAAACATCCATCCATACATACATCTTCACAAACTTTCACATTTATAATATTAGTAGGATAAATATTGCTTTTATACACATACAAGTATTATAGTTAAGGTAATTTGCTCATCGCAAAAAACGTTCTCCTGGGTGGTAATCGAACCCATGACTTTCGTCTTAGCAGTCAGGGTTAGGTACCACTAGACCAATAAACCGATCTACAAGGGAGACTAACCACTAACTCAGCAGGATGTGATACAACTGTGTGAGCTAACATAAGCGTACTTTCTAATCGGGTATCGAGTCCAACATCTGATGATCCAGTGTTACCCAGACTATCGCTGGATCACTTCAATAGATAGTTAAAGGAATAGAGTAGGTATGTATATTAAAAAGCAAGCTCCAATTTCACAATTCGATTTTATTTATTCAGTGTGTTGAGATGATGAAATCTGATACAAAATATAATTTTAAGTAGAGTTGAAACAATCAACATCTGTTTTTACATTGTTACAACGTGCATTGTTACAACGTGAACTTAACAGTAATAATGATGTATTTGGTTTGGTAAACATTATTTTAGTAAAATAATTAATAGTATATTCTTGTTTAATGTCCAAGAAGTGATGATGGCCTCGATTTGGCTCATAGCAAATTGCTAATTTTTGTTAACTTGTAATTATGTCCATGTGGTTGTGCTAACGAGCGGCTTATTATTCTGCTTACTCCTCGGCTACTGTGAACAAAATTAAAACATAAATTATTCAGTAATTATTTACTCAAATATAAGTCCCACCAAAATAACTAAACCCGCTGACATTTAACTTAAGATTAATATTGTTCTCATACGTGCGCTATATCTTGTGTTTGAGTATGATATACTTACATTATTATGTTGGCTAGTTATGCATATTATAAGACAAGTTCAGAATGAGAGTAAATACTGTAGGATCTTACGTAATGATAATTGAAATGCGTACCTGAAAAGTTAGAAAGTCAGCCAAATTCAAATTCTCCAGCTTTTCGTCTATATGTTCTTTTATAGAAAGGATGACTATTATGCCGAACGCTGACAATTCGGGGTTTGTTTATCATCTTTCTCTGCTCTATATATTATTCCAAATCTGAAAAATAGGTGTTGTTTATTATAACGATCATATAAAATTCGTATTGGGCTCGACAAATAGCAGAAGAAGCTGAGTAATGTTGTGGTGCATCATCATTTGAATTCACCTTCGTTACTCTAGTGAAATAAAAACCACTTCTACATGACCAAGTGTGATCGTTAATTGTTTTTTGCATAAATCACTTATTACAGTAAACAATATTTCGGTACTTGCCGTATAATTTTAATAAAATTATTTCATGATTTCATATTATAATATTTGTTGACATTCAATGACATTCACATTATGACATTAATTGTCTTTTTAAAATAGTGCTTGCACATGGCGCGATGTCGCTACAGCCTCTTTAGTATAAGAATAGTAATTACTGTTTTCAAAAGTCGGTGTCAAGCACTAAACGTTTGACGTAAGCCCAACGCAAAGAGATTGGATATATAATACACAACGTAAGGGTTGCGTCTATAACAATTAGCACGATACCATGTTTGACATCAGCCAAACTAAAACCAAACGTTCACCAAATACGTTACGTTGTCAACGTTTGAACATTTGAAAATAGCACGATTAGCCCCCTGAATGACATTGGAATATGTGTTTTAACATTAACTTGCTGAGGTTTAGTGTTACTTTAATATTTTAATCTGATGGAACGAAATAGTTATTTCATTCAATATTTTTGTAGAATATTGAGTGATTGAGTAATAAGTAAATAAAGTCGACTGAGATCAGAGATATATATAGACTTCCCGGGAAGGCGAGCTCAACTAGGCCTATTGTTGCCGAATTTTCTTCAGTTCCGTTACGGAATAAATATATCGCCGCAGTTAAATCCTTCAATAAAAGCCGTGAGAGACAGCAAAAGTTTTATTCTTCTCAACTGGGACTTAAATGTGAAAATCGTCCTATCTATGTCAGTGAACAAATGTCTTCATCAGTCAAAAAAAATTTCAATATGGCTCGAGAATTTGCAGTACAGCATAATTACAAGTATTGTTGGTGTTCTAATAACAAGGTGTATTTGTGCAAGACTGAGGGTGATAAACTGGTTTATGTAAAATCAGAAAAATGTTTTGAGGAACTCAAAAACCCGCAATGACTATGCATGTTGTATCTCAGTATTAATCAAATAATGTTTAGTTTTCTATATAACAACCCAAATCTTTTTTCTTTTATTGTCTTGATTTGTTACACTCTTTGTTATGAACTAGAAATTGTAAAAATACAAATACACAAAACACACATATTCCATTCATTATACAATCACACAAAACACATTATTATTACTTCAACACCTTCAATATACACTCACACTTCACAAAACATAGAACATCTACTCTCATCCACCTCACTCTAAAATCCAAGAATAAAACTATTCAGCTGTCACAATATACCAGATATTATAGTCGAAAACTTCTGTCGTATTACGATGAAAGTATATTATTCTCATAAATGGCTAATCTTATAGAAAAATTGTCACAAGATTTGGATGGTTTTCAGGTATCAAAATCGTACAAAATCCCGGTAGGTGAAAGCTCTAAAATTATAAATAAATCACATAGAAATTTATCGGTCTTGCACCTGAATATACGTAGTGTTAATAAAAATTTCGACAATTTAGTAGTCTTTTTACAACAATTAGAATTAGTATGTGATATAGTAGTACTTACTGAATGTTGGTTAAAGAAAACAACAATAATACCGAACTTGAAAGGCTATAATATGCACTATACAAAAAACACACGTAATCAGAACGATGGCGTTATAATGTATACAAACTCATCTCTGCAATGCTCAGTTTCAGAACCTGATATTACTGACGCCAATTGCCTTCTTTGTAAAGTTAACGGTAATGCTGCTATTTTGGGAGTATATAGATCCTCCTCATATCCACATATTGACAACTTTTTAAATAGTCTGAATACTATATTAGAACCTTTATCAAAATTGCAACATGTGGCCTTAGCCGGAGATATTAATATTGATATCAAGTCTGACAATAAAGATAAACACTCCTACGAATACCTCACCTTCACTGCTTCCCACGGGTTACTGCCCGCTCACCTTTACGCTACCCGATTAAAAAACTGCCTTGACCATGTCCTTTTGAGAACAAAGGTAATGGGGACCACCATTGTGATAGAATCACCTATTACCGATCATCTGCCTGTATTATTAAATATTAACTTGACCGAACCAAAGTCTAAACAATATTATACAACCAAAATACTAGATATTACAAGCATTCAAAAGGACATAGAACGCACAGATTTTACTCCAGTTCTCTTAGCGAGTCATGCCAATGAGGCAACTGATATTTTAACCACATTATTACATCAAATAATTCAGAAACACACACGACACACAAGAGTATCTAGAAAAAACCGAAATTTAAAACCTTGGATCACACCTGGACTACTTCGTTGTATCCGTAATCGAGACAAGATGCATAAATCATTCAGAGCAGAACCTGATAACCTTATCTTAAAAATAACATACTCTCGTTATCGCAATTTTTGCAACTCTCTGTTACGAAAGCTTAAGATCAGCTATGAGAAAGCAGAGTTCATAAAAAGGAAGAATGATCCTAAGGGTACCTGGGACTTAATAAAAACAATTACCCACACCAAACAAATACCACCACCACCAATAGAGCCTCCTTAAATCTGACACTAACGAACTTAGATCCGCAAACGCAGTCAATAACTTCTTCGTGAGTATTGGAAGTAATCTGGCCTCTAAAATCCAACGCAATCCCATTAATCGACCAATCAACAGTAGTTCTTCCAAAACTCCATGCCGCTCCATGGCTATTCTAGAAACTGATTATCAAGAAGTCGAGCACATTATATCTAATTTAAAAACTAATTCAGCTGTAGGAATTGATGGCATACCTACTCACCTTTTAAAAATAACACGCAAGACTCTAATCCCCTACATCACTCACATTTGTAACCTTTCACTAACAACAGGCATCTTCCCCGACACTTTTAAAATAGCCTTGGTCCACCCAATTCACAAGGGCGGAGACAGGGACAGTGTCAATAATTATAGGCCAATATCGGTCTTACCAGCAATGTCCAAAATCCTTGAGAAACTGCTAAATAACCGTTTGCTTACCTATCTTCGAGCTAATAACATACTATCAAAAAACCAGTACGGTTTTAGAGCAGGTATTGCTACGGAAGATGCAGTTGTAAATTTAATTGAAACAGCAGCCAGGCAACTGGACATAAAACGTAAATGCCTTGGCATTTTCCTAGATATTTCTAAAGCCTTTGACACTGTCCCTGTCTCTCTGCTCTTATCAAAATTGGAACACATAGGTGTACGTGGTATAGCACTTGACATTTTTTCAAGTTACCTTACAAATCGGTTTCAGCACGTTAAAATAGGGGATGTGATGAGCGACAGGGCCATAATTGAGTGTGGCGTGCCCCAAGGTAGCATTTTGGGGCCAACGCTCTTCCTCGTCTTCATAAATGACCTGTGCTCACTTTCTCTCACAAATTGCTCGGTGTACACGTACGCTGACGATACCGCTTTATTAATACACGGGAAGGACTGGGAAGAAACAGAACATTATGCTCAATTAGCGATGGATGTGACAATGGGTTGGTTTGCCGAAAACCTACTAACATTAAATACAGATAAAACTAAAGTAATACCCTTTTCAATAAGCGACCAAACCCAGCCAACGAAACCAATTACTATTAAAGCTCATACTTGCCCAGATTACCTAAGGAGTCCAATTTGTACTTGCCCTTGCTTATCTTTAGCACCACATATTAGATACCTAGGCGTGCAAATCGATAAACATCTAAACTGGTATACGCACATTGATAACTTGGTATCCAGAACTCGTAAATTAATTTACATCTTTAAAAAACTTCGCTACTCAGCTGACTCGAATACACTCATGATTGTTTACCTTTCACTCTGTCAATCATTACTGACTTATTGTTTGCCAGCTTGGGGTGGTGCCTGTAAGACCCAATTCCTAAGACTTGAAAGAGCACAACGAGCTGTGCTTAAAGTTATGCTTAGTAAACCTTACAGATATCCGACAGAGTGGCTCTACAGGGACTGCAAAGTATTGACAGTGAGAAAATTATACATCTTGCAATGCATAATGAGGAAACACCGTATACCAATAGAAACTAATAAAAAACGTCGAGCTGATATTATTTTTCCTCCCATTAGACATTATACAACCTTCACAAAACACCAGTTCTACTACCTCAGTCAAAAATTGTATAACAGGATAAACAAATTACTAGACATTTACAAACTTAACATTTACCAATGTAAAAATAAAGTCAAAACGTGGTTGATGGATCAAAACTACGACGGAATAGAGAAACTACTTGTAATCCCATTTTAGAAATAAGAAACACTTACACACTCGCACATACATACATTCATACACGCCTATGCAAACACACAATCACACGAAAATGCACACCACACACACACACAAAACTTACACACACAAACACATACACACACACGAACACATACACACACACTCTTACTCTGCTAAATACTTTACAAATCTAGATTCAAGATATTCTAATCTTTATTTCCGATATCTGGTCGCTTTAGTTGTGCAATTTCTTGTAATTATTCAAATATTATTTCTTGTAATTATTAAAATATAACGTGGAGGAACACTGACTCCCAAGTCACAGGTGATAAACCTAGTTTGGGAGCCAGGGAACCTAATATTGTCTACATAGTTTCTTAATTATTGTCAAAGAATTTTGATTGTCATTTGTAAACGCTGTGTAACATTTATTGTGGTAGATAAAGAATTAATAAAGAAAGAATTAATAATAATAATTGAGTGAGATTAGTTGATGTCACGCGTCCTAAGTGCGGGTTACGAAATTAAACTGATCTGTGTTGACTTTAGCTGACTAGCGTGTTATTGTTTATTGTTGTGTGTTAACGAATATTATAGGGAACTAATTAATTATTATCAAAAACAAATGTTGACTAGGTACTTACGAACGTATACGTACGCAACATGCATCTTAAAGTAATCATAGTTAAGTGCAAGTTTCATCGTAGTGAATTGATGTACTTAGTACCTAGACATTATTTCTTGGAAACAAATCCGACTTGGCGCGTGGCGCGTCGACGGCCGCGCCCCGCGTTGTCGTTTGAATGAATAGGTAATAATATTTTCATTCAATAGCGTTGATTTTATTTATCACTAGCTGACCCAGCGAACTCCGTATCACCTTTTTAAGAGTTTTTATTATATCCCTTTTTTCCAAACCCCTTTTCCAAAGTTACCATTGACATAGCGCTTAATCTCTTATCGTTTCAGACTCTTTAAATGATGAACAAACAAACATAGATTTTTATATACTTAACTTTAAATGCCCCATTCCTTAAAATATCGGAGACGATACCCATATCAACTTTATAAAAAAACCTGTCCGCCATCTTTGATTTCCTATCCGCCATATTTGATCACGAAATAGATGTTGTATTTGGATTCACCATCCCTTAAATCATCAGATACGATACCCATATTGTTTTTTAAAATTTTTCCCATCCGCTATCTTTGATTTCCCATCTGCCATCTTAAATCAGGAAATATATGTTGTATTTGGATTCCCCATCCCTTTAAACATCGGAGACGATACCCATATAGATTTAAAAAAAAAAACTCATCCGCCATCTTTGATCACGAAATAGATGGTGTTTTTGAATTCCCTATTCCTTAAAATATCGGAGACGATACCCATATCGACTTTTAAAAAAATCCCGTCCGCCATCTTTGATTTCCTATCCGCCATCTTTGATCACGCGCTATCTAAAGTGCACACCGAACACAAACCTGATTCACAATAACAACGAGCACGAATATTCAAACGAGAAGAACATCGTATTGAAGGAATTTACATCATTATTTCGCACAATGTGGTACGTACGCACAATTAATTTACATGCTAATTTGCAGTAAGCACTGTGTACTCGAAAAATAGTCATCATTACATTTTTTTACGTCAGTTACGGAAAAATTTCAAAATCAAGAAGTAAATAAACTTGACAAGTTGACAACATTGACAGCCTAGTTGACAGCTATAAGATTCAGAGACAAGAATGCTCAATTTTTAGAGTTGTACCACTCACTAAATGACTATTGAATGAATGACAATCAATATTTTGTGCTGCCATTGAAATTGTAGATGACATTCTCGTATGGATTTAATAGTACGTTTAATTATTGCAATTTCAAACTTGGCGAACTACGGTGCTCCAATAAAGAAACGACATTTTATTATTTTATACCAAATTATAAATAATTGACAATGAATTATAAGGACTTAGAAATTAATAATATTACTCAACGGAAACCACGCAGAAGTAATTCTCTAAACGACTTACACTATATAGATACTACACAAAACGATCAGTCCGGTTTGTTCGATTCAACAATGATGAGCATACCTGACAGCCTTCATGACACCTATGCAATACATCTGATTTGAACGAGAAAATTACATCTTTGACCTCGCAGCTAATGAGTGCTCAAGCCGAAATAGACAATTTAAATACAGAGAATATGCGTCTAAAAACTGACTTATAATCTGCAATACAGACCATAAATACATACAAAAAAATATGCTCTGCCCCCGAAAGAAAAATAGCCTCCCCTACATCAGGACGGCTAAGCAAAGTTACATCCTACACGCCACAAGGTTCCAAAAGCCCATTAACTAATCGCACTGAGCTGGCCTTAAAGAAATGTACATCTCTCCTCGTAAAACAAGCTGAAACACAGACCGAGAATGTAACTACTACACTAATGAAAAACAAACAAACACAAACAAGTAATAATCACTCTACTACTCCACCATCTAGTACAGTACTGAAGCGTCAAACGAAATCAGTACCTCCCGTCAATGACAATCAACTCAGCTTACTCTCAGCGCCACCTAGCAAAATTTGTATATTAAGTGAGAATAAACATAGCCAAATACGTAAAATAGCTGAGAACAGCCTAGGTGATCATTCAGAACTATGTCATTTTATTACACAGAGCAGTGGATTACTACGGATGCTCCAGAACATAGACAATAAACTGGCACATTTCACTTTGAACGATTTCTGTATTGTTTTAATTGGCGAGACAGATTTTCTAACAACAAAGGACTATTTTACACTGATACTTAATATACGACAGCTGCTACAAAATACTACTCACACCAACGTAATACTCTGTACCTCACATATAAATACTCAAACGCTGCAAATATGTACAACTGGAGAATCCAG
Source organism: Euclidia mi (assembly GCA_944739405.2). Classification (NCBI taxonomy): domain Eukaryota; kingdom Metazoa; phylum Arthropoda; class Insecta; order Lepidoptera; family Erebidae; genus Euclidia; species Euclidia mi. Next base: position 8,993,946 of record OX123183.2, on the reverse strand, counting down.
AACTTTAATAATCTACTGTACTTGGATATTATATCACATGAACATGCATACTTTCTGAAATCTAATAAAAACCTAACATACAGCTTCAAAATGTTTACCAGCATAGGAACAGTCAACAATCACGGCATCTACACAATTTTTCAGGACATTTCTGAACTTATACACTTAATAAAACTAGAAACGCTAACATGTACATATAACTCAAGAAATAACACGAACACTGATCTTTATATAGACAAACCACTTGAGCACTTTAATGAACAGTATGAAAACCATTTTTTTCTGTCATAAACAAATGGCCATACTGCACCAAAACATCGCTGGTCTTTTAAACAAAGCAGATGAACTGGTGGTTTGTCTTGATGAACTCAAGACCAAAAAAGAAGAAATTGATATTGTGTGCATTTCCGAACATTTCATGATGGCTGGCACTGAACAATTTCTATTACTGCCTAACTTTAAGATTGAGGCTTGTTTCAGTAGGCAAGTAAGCAAAAGAGGAGGCGTCTGTATCCTTGTCAAAAAAGGATAATGCAAGGAGCTCACGGACATAGCGAGTCTCTCAATTGAGGGTGTCTTCGAGTGTTGTGCCATCGAACTACAGAACGATGGGACAACTATTGTATGTATATATAGAGTACCGAAATTAAATAAATTTTGTATGTTTCTCGAGCGGTTGAAATTATTACTAGAAAAATTGTTTAAGAATCGCAAAGGAAGTGTCATAATTGCAGGTGACTTTAATGTTGATTCCCTTAAATCTAATAATGTCTTGTTGGAACTAGAGTGTCTGTTAATGAATTTTAATCTGAAATTAGAATTAAGAAAACCTACTAGACTCAAGAGCGGCACCTGTATTGACAATTTTGCACATAATCTTGGTAGCAAGTGTAAATCGGAAATTATTGAATTTGGTCTTTCTGACCATACTTCGCAGGTACTCAAATTCCGTGCACATACTAAATGTCTAATCAGTCATTTGCATATCAAACGCCGAGACTACAGTAACGAGAATATGGTTAAATTTAAGAACTACATCCAAAGTCTATCTTTTTCTGATATTTACAACACAAAGGATCCAAATATAACTTATAACGCCTTCTTAGAAATGTTTGATTTGTTTTACAGATCGTGCTTTCCTTTCAAGTCAATAAAAATCTCAACTAATAATAAGATTAGGTGGATATCCCGTGGCATTAGGAAATGCAGTAAAAATAAGAGAAAGTTGTTGTGGTCCTTTAGACTAAACAATAGTGAAGAAAATAAAAGTAAACTAAGGAAATATTCTTATATTTATCGAAAAATCATAAAATTAACATAACATGGCCAAAACAACTATAAAATAGCAACATCGAATAACAAATCCAAGGCTTCCTGGGCTATTATTAATAAAGCAAAATTTTATGTGCCGAAAGATTCCATCTACTCAATTATACATCACGACAAAAAAATTACTAATCCTGCGGTAATCTCAAATGCTTTCAATAACCATTTTATACAAAAAGAATACCCAACCTTGGGCTCTAAGCAAAAGTTAACGTCTAACTCTACTAACACATATAAATCTATGTTCATGGCACCAAGTACACCAAATGACATCCTAACTAATATCAGGTCTCTGAAAAACTGTGCCAGTGTTGGGCCTGATGGTATAGCAACGAAAGTTATTAAAAACGTTGCCTTTCATATATGTGAACACCTTAGTTACATACTGAACCTATGTATAAATGAGGGCATATATCCCGAAAAGTTAAAAACAGCCATCTGTAAACCAGTCTTCAAAAAAGGTAATATTCAGCTTATGAACTGTTATAGGCCAATTGCTCTCTTATCGGTTATCTCAAAAATATTTGAAAAGTATATTTACAATGAGATTTACAAATACTTAGAAAAACGAAATATACTCACCAATTTTCAAAAAGGCTTCCGAAAGAATAAAACCATCAATATGACAGTATTTGATTTCCTAAGAAACGTAATTACTAAGATGGACAATAAAACACCCGTCTGCTCGATATATTGCGATATGACTCAAGCTTTCGACTACGTCGATCACGATATCTTACTTAGGAAGCTTGAGTCATACGGCATTAGGGGTAATATTACGGAGTTACTAGAGACCTATCTCAAAGGACGTAAACAATTTACCGAGATATCCTCTATTGATATTTTTACTAAAAAGGAGGTCATATATGCTTCAGATACACTTCCAATTAAATATGGTGTTCCTCAAGGAAGTGTACTAGGTCCACTTCTGTTCATAATCTACATAAATGACCTTCCAAATGTGACAAAATATCCCATGGCTCTTTTCGCAGATGACAGCACTGTGACAGTTCATGCCACTGCTGACAAAATTAAACACGCGGAGGAAATAAACAGCACAATTGAATCACTAATAACGTGGATGAATGATAATAATCTAAAAATCAATTTACAAAAAACTAAAGCTATGTTTTTCAGTCAGCGCTTACAACCGCCTGACATAAAAATAATCTACCAAGACAAGGAAATTGACAAAGTTGACTCGACAAAATTTCTTGGCTTAGCAATTGACAAAAATCTAAACTAGAAATCGCACACGGAACTACTTAGCAAGAGAGTAAACTCACTGGTCTATGCTTTATATAAACTTACCGCCACTGTAAATATTGGCTCCGTGATTATGGCTTACCATGGTATGGTGGACTCCATTTTAAGATATGGCATCTTGTTTTGGGGAAACTCCACTAATAAGGAAATGATTTTTAAGTCTCAAAAGAAGTGCATTAGAGCTATGTTTAAATTAAACACGCTTGATAGTTGTAAACCTTATTTCGTGAAACATAAAATTCTAACGGTGCCTTCACTACACGTATATGAAGTGGCAACCTTTGTCAAATCAAATCCTCATCTATTTGATAAGTTATCTGAGGTTAACCAACGTAACCGCCGAGACAACGACAGACTATGTGTTGTAAAATCTCGCAACACCTTAATGCATCAAAGTGTTTTTTGTATGGCGCCAATTATCTTTAATAAAGTGCCTAAGAACATTAAACAACTAAGCTCTTCGGACTTCAAAACACATCTCAAAAAACACCTAGTTAATAAATGCTATCATAGTATAAGGGATTTCCTGAACGACCATGATTAAAGCTGACATAAATTTATTTCTATGACATTCAATATTATGTACTTATGACATTTCTTTTTTATTTTATTTTTACTTGACATTGCTATTGTTGACATATTATGTATTGTTTGTTATTTTTTTATTATCTTCTCTGCATCCTTGACATTAATTTTAGAATTAAGTTAGTATTGCGACGCATACTTGCTTGTTATAAGTATGATTTTAGCCTATATAATTATATTTCATTTACATTGTATTATATTTTAATTTGTTTGCTTTGATGAATTTAATTTTTATGTAACATGTACCTATCTAAATTCTTACATGCACCTATTATTAAGTACTTTTTCCTATGCTTAGTATGTATCTTATTTCATTTTTTTTTTAGATTTTGTTTAGTATTGTTAATTTATTCTGTATTAATTTTGTATGCCGGAAACGGTAAAACATGTAGCACTCACATAAATGACCATCATGCTTGCAATGTATCTTGTAAAGTAGACACGTGTTTCACAAAATAAATTATCTTTTATATTTTTTATCTTTTATCACGAAATAGATGTTGTAATTCGATTCTCCACCCCTTAAAATATCGAAGGGGATACCAATATGGATTTTTAAAATTTTCTCATCCAACATTTTTGTTTTCCCGTCCGCCATCTTGGATCACTAAATAAATTTCATATTATTAATCAGCGTCCCGTAAATCTCGAAAATGATACCCATATAGATTGTATCCTATTCGTTTAGCCTTTTTTTGCCTTTGACCCAACCCTCCCTCTTCTCGTTTAACCATTTTTTATTTTTGTCTGGCCCCTTTAAGTTGTGGCGTAATTTTATGCCTATAGCCTTTCGGAATAATTGGGCTATCATAGGCAATAACAATTTTTTAAATCCGACTTCTAGTTCCTGAGATTAGCCAACATTATCTTTTAGCCTTTTGCCCGGCCCCAAAGGATCGAAGCGTTATGTTATAAAGCCTATAGACTTCCGAAATAATTAGACTATCGTATACAAAAAGAATTTTTCAGATCCGATCGGTAGTTCTTGAGAATAGCGCGTTCAAACAAACAAACAAACTCTTCCGCTTTATTATATTAGTATAGATCTGATGTTTCAAGGCGCCATTGTAGGTAAATTATAAAGCGGTCCGGTTCCGTCAAAGTCTCGCCCAGCCCCTGTTTGATCGCGCTACTATACTAACCAGTAACCACTAAACTCCAGTTGTCTTGACCAACACGTTAGTTGAATACATAATTATTAATAAATAAAGTTACATCAACTTTACATATTTATAAAAAAATACGTTGAGAAAAAGAAATTACGGATCAAGACGCTTTAGCCGCGCTATAAACGTTTTGCAATGCAATATTTAAGCCAGGATCAAACCAACGTGTTCAGCTCGCGTCCGCGGTGGCGATTATTGCGCGTGCCAAAGTTGTGCACACTGTCGCGTTCGTTCAGGCGTTCACCAGGCTGAAGTCGCGTCACTAAAATGCTGTCTGATACAGATAGTGAAATTGAAGAAGTTTTACTTCGGTCTGCTATTATTGAAGACGAAGAGGAACAAGAAGTGAACTTGAGGTGGGTATGAAAATTATACAGTGCCAGTGAAGTAAATACCTACCATCATTCGATAACGCCTTATCAGAATGAGACGTATCATACAACAATGGGTATTTGTGGAATTAATTTATAATTTCTTCCGTTTCCACCATACTTAAAATCTACAAAAACACAGTTTCCTCAACAAATAATAGCTGCGTGCAGCGTCCTAACGCAACAAGCGCGATCTGATCGCCATCGCCGCGTGCAGACGCTGCATCGGACGCCGCGTGCAATCCAAGGACGCGTAGATGTGAACACCGCGCTATAAGTTCGTACACAACATCTGATCACCACCGCGCACGCCACCGCGGACGCAAGCTGAACGCGTTGGTTTGATCCTGGCTTTACGTATAATGGTGGACGCGGACGCGAGCGACAGGTCCGTCCTCTGAGAGCGCTCAGCGCTGAATGGCGGACATAGCATCGTGCTTCGAGCTTTATAGGTCTTTTTAAAAAAAAACATATTAATTATAAACGAAAACTTTATATTCCAATTTTTTATATGACTTGAATTGAATCTTAAGGTTCCTAAATATGTATATATCTTTTTAATATTCACAGTAGTTTTTTAGATATAAATGCAAATTTGCGGGCTAAAATTAAGCAAAATGCACTGTTTTGATCTCCGATTTTCTTCAAAAATATGAATGAAAGTACATTTTTTTAAAACACTCACTTGTATCACTTCTTCTTTTACAGTTTACATTTACAGAATTCTTGAACGATAAGTTTTCATAGCACTAGCGACCTTTAATGTTGGCCTAAACTACAGACGAAAATGAGTTTTATTAATTCATCCGTTTTAAAATATTTACTATGGTAGCCCATATATTTTTCTTTAACACTCTATTGACAAAGAACTGAATTGTCAGATTTTTTATATCTCTTACATTAATTTTTATATATTTGTAACACAATAGAACAATAAAAACCAACGAAATCGCCTCCGACGGAATAAACGCTCTTAATATCTTAATATATAAAATCCTTGCGTTACTGACTGACTGACAGACACGCTACAGCCAAAACTATTCGGCGCAGGAAGCTGAAATTTAGTATGTATGTTCCTTGGGGACCGTAGGGGTGCACTGAGAAGGGATTACCCGAAATTCCCACGGGATCAGCCAAAACGGGTAATTTAAAAAAAATGCAGGCGTAGCTGCTGGCGTCCTCTAGTTAGGTATATACCTTTAAGTACCGACGTGCGGTCTATTAGGCTCCGGCAGGTACTTCACTTGTTAGTTTACCCCTTTCGCTGAGGAATATCAATCGCCGCTTTTAAGTAGCTGTAAGAACAGCATCCATGATGATGTAGATGCAGAAAGTGGTATCGTCACGTTCGCATTTGGTGAGTAATTACTGTTTGAACTTCCAAAGCGGTCTCTCAGATCGCACGTCGGTACTTACGTACATACATACATACATATCGTCACGCCTTTTATCCCCGAAGGGGAAGGCAGAGGTGTATTTCTACACCCACTTTTCGCCAGATATACTTTAGTCCCACGTAATAAGGGGCGAGCCTATTGCCGTACCGGGCACATTTCCAGACTCCGTGCTGCTACTGAGAATTTCGTGACAGAAAAACCCAATAACACTGCCCGACCCAGGAATCGAACCCGGGACCTCCCGATCCCACGCGCACATCTATGCCGCGAGACCAACGAGGCAGTCGGTACTTACGTAAGATTTTTATTATTGTTATTTTTACAAAAATATTAAAATTTCACGTCATCCCGACTTCAGGTAGTCCTGGGACAGATTTATGGTACTGAAAGGAATCCCAGTGACTTTGGCGAGTATTTGGTTCTGATAAGCCAGATACACCTAAAAATCAAGCTGAAAAAGTTGACTTATCTACCCAAAAACAAAAGAGAATAGACATGCTATGTTATTCGTGCAAAAAAACATGTTTTTTTTACAGTACGATAACCAAGTGTGAATTAACTAAGCTAAAAATTTAAAGTGTAGTTGGGCAGTGGACATTTTCTTTTTCTGAAGGTTTATATACTTGATATATATTTTTTCTAAAAGTTATAATAGTCTTGATACAAAAAAATATATTTTTGTTTTTCTGTGAGCGGTATTCTTTTTGTTTTGATTTTGTATATCGAATAGCCGGATTTTCCTCCAAAATTCAGGCCAAATATTGTTATCGCCTTATATTACAAAATAAAAATAATTTGAGTTTCTTTCTATACTTATTTTTTCTTACAACCCTTTATTTTTAACCATAATGCACAGAAATTTAATCAAACATTCACTTTTGTTCAAAAAAATACGGAATCTTTACCGCGGTCTGTCAGATCTCACGTCGGTACTAACGTTACAAAAAGTGCACGTCGGTACTTAAAGGATAATGTAAGTGGATGCTCCTGTTTCACCATGTCTATTCTGAGGAGGCTAACTAAATGAACATCAAAATTAAAATTAAGTATTATGCTTGAATATTATTATGTACAGTAAATATATATAAGTGATATAGAATGTGTAACAGTTGCAGCACCTTACAAAATGTAAATTATGTGTATTATGCAAAACCTGGCGATGAAAAAGAGTGACCGTGAGTTTTATTGCCCGTTCTTTCTCTAGGTTCTACGCCCTTGCTTTGAGAACGTAGCAGTAAATGTAAATGTAGAGTCTTTAACTAATTATTTTATAAATTTATTATTTTGACGTTCATAAGCGTCACATTGTGACCCAAATGAGTAAAGGATTTTGAGTGAACGCACAAATAAATCGCATTTATGGTTTTAAATTGGAACATATATAAATTTCAAAATAAACCATATTGGTTTATTTTAAACAACCGTAAGTTTTGTTAGTGTGTATATTTAAAAAAAGTAATAACAGTTATTTTTAATTGCCTTTGTGTGTCATTAAGTATTTTATCAAAATGGGCATTCACTTTTTTGTAGTAAATAATAAGCAGGCTAAGTTGGACACGTTATCTTCGGAATGTCAGTCGTTCTTATCGTAAGTAACATTCTGTCCTGTATTATTATATCTGTCAATTGCCGCTGAATGACGTGGCTATTTTAAAATATTTTTACTTACCTAGTACCAGATTTTACTTACAGTTTCTCGCTAACTTATACTACTGAACTAATAATATTTACTGAACTAATAGTTTTAGGGTTTTGTGAGTTGTAGTATCTACAGGTATACCGATACCTATCTCGGCCACCATTCTCTGACAAGTATCTTGTTATGTGTATATATAATTTTTTTGCGTTACCAACTGGCTGATAGACAAGGCACAGTCAAAAATACTGGGCGCAAGAATATAAAGTTGGTATGCATCTTGCTTAGGTACCGTAGGGGTACACTAAGGATCGGACAAAAACGGTTACATTCAAAAATAATGTGCGGGCATAGCTGCGGGTATTCTCCAGTATTTTAATAAGATTTAGTACAAAGTATTTATAATATTTGCATAGTGTTCGACAAGAAAATACAAATAAACTGAATATCTAAACATGTATTTAGATAACATAAATATGTGTTCTTCACAGCTGTCTGCTGAAGGTATTTGTCCCTGCTCGCCACTACACCACATCCGTGTTGTCACCCATCCCCTCTGCCCTCCCCCCTGGCCGCTATGATTGATGATACTACTCTGAGCTTCGGTTGCTCCTCTACACTAAAATTTCCATCCTGCAGCTATAAACTGTGGATTTATATAAGATTTTAATCAAGTAAGCAGGTTTATTTTTGGAGCTTTGATTATTTTCTATAACGTACACGGTTTGCCTCTCGTTGTAAGTTAAAAGTTAAGCAAAGTCTTTTGACTTTTTTTTTTGGAAAGTCTTTTCACTAGAAAATCTCTTGTATAACAGGCGGTATTTGCAATTTACCATGCTAATAAGAGGATAGCTTCGTGTTGGATATACATTTAGATACATAATCACTTTTCTTAACTTAAATTTTTGCAAATGTTTGCTCGTACAGGTATTACTACATAACAATTATTTAGTAGCAATACATAATTCTTACGTGATAATACTAACCTGTTAAAAAAGTTATTATTAATTTACCATAAACAATCTTATAAGTAGCAATCTTAGCGTAGGTTTGAAATTACATCGATAATATTACACACTATTTGAACTCACGACCGATTTCAGGTCTAATGCCATGCCACGCTTTTATTAATTGGGGCAGAGCCATTGCTTTTTAGTGTTCTATATTGGATAAAGTATAAGTAATTAATACCGACTCAGCACTGCAAACACTTAGGCTTTCTGAAGATACTCTCAATTACCACTTCGAAGTTCATTGAAGGGGTCACTACTAAGCAGAAGGATGAAGAGCATGGTGAGCAGAGGTCACAACCACGTAGCACAAAAATAAAAATAACATACAAGATAAATAACTAATGTAAGAATATACAGCTAATGAAGTCAGTAACGTAGGCGTGAGGAGATAACGTGAATCGTGCCGTCACTGAACCACAACCCGTTACTACCCACTACGTGACTATCGCCTGCTAAGAAAACATTCCATTTACACCGAAGTGTAACGTCTTTAGACTGGTCAATACAGGGTGTCACAAAACCCATCACCAAGCCGAAGTCTACTCGTTTTGGACATCATGTCAAGTCATACAACCAAAAATAAAACCTAGGAAGCTATTTTTATAAGGAAACACATTTTATAATCGGCAATTAAAAGTGCTTGCGTGCAATTTTTGAAATCCCTACTTATCCATGGGTGCATAGGACATCTATAGAACAGGTTGGTGGCGCAAAATGATTTTGTACCTAATTACAAAACATTCATAGTAACTTTGAGCCTCAATATCTCCTGGACCACTAATTTCCCAGGTATGGTACCGAAGTAAAAATGTTCGCAATGATTGGTACAATATAGGGTTTCAGTTTTCGTCAAGGGCCTTTTTACACTCTGTATTAGAGAGCAATCACGTTAAATTTCTAATTCTAATAGAAACCGCCTATCGTTTCATCGCTGGTCATCGACGCTCCTGCAATGTCATTTTCATCAATGTTTTATGATGTGTACCATACACATGAGGGTAAATACTAATCATTTATTTCTCAAAATACATTCCAATACAATGGTGTTACATAAAATACAAACATTTCGACATGTTTTGCAGATTTATTTCACATTTATATATATTACAACCGTAATGCCTATATTTTTTTATTAAAACCGTAATGCTTGTACTAAAACAGTCTTACATAAAACAATGTGAAGTTCTTGCAATAGCACATAGAACGGACACAATAATCAAGAAGAAAAACAAACTATATACCAATTAGAAATAATGTGCAGAAAACCGACTACCCAACTAAGTGTTAGTAACATAAGTTATAAAACATAGTTTGCATTTAAGAGAGAGTTGAGTATCGTACAGTAAATTATATTCAGAGTAAATAATACCGTACGTCTTGAACGCAAAAGGGTAGTGACAGACAGACGGAAGGACCGTCCTTCGTATAACGGACAATTGGGCAAGAAGAAAAAGGTTCGGGGCACCTTTACCTATAGGTAAGTATATATACCTATTGCCCGTTGTTAGGTACAGCCTTTGAACGCTTACGGAGTATCCCAGATGTGATCTAACGAAGATTCTATTTATACAATTTTATCTACGTAATTTCTTTCTCGAAAATATATTTCAACGCTTTTGAGAGTCAGGCCCTATCCGTTCTATTTGTAACGCATTTTATATGTAAACTTTTTTTGTGGGCATAGTGAGTCAATAAGACCATTCAAAGAATATACTGCCAAATATTTTCTGGGTAAAATATGAAACTTGGAATAATACAAACGGTCCCTAGTTATTTTATAGAATAATTGGATCGTTCTCTAAATGTATTATAGTAAATTTAGGGATTTACTTACTCACAGTGTGGTTAGTTTGTGAGGTCGTCATATTATTATGATAAGAGACAGCTCTTTCCAAATTATTATACTTTTGGCAATACAAACAGTAAATGCAAGCATAGGATTGCAGTCTATATTAATCGACTAATTGCATAAAATTTACATTCCTCCATTTGTAAAATGAAATTGTAAAATACTCCAGAAAACCCGAAAGCTTGTCAAAGTGAACTCTTAAAATTGGTGAACCCTGTTTTAATTTAGTCATTTGAAATTCGAATGTCAGATTACTGCTTATTTCTTTACAATTCTATAATAATAATGACATGCCTGGGCCCGGGCACACTCCGCGTCGAAGAAATATTGCAGATGACTCCATCTGTGTATTTATTGTAATTTGTACATTCTTCATAAGTTATTTACTTAGAGTCAAATATTTCACTTATTTGCCGAAACAGGATGATGTGACGGATTGTAGATACGAAAATTAAAACTCTTTAAATAACTAAGTCTCGACATTACTGAGGGAGATTCTCCGCTGGAATACAACTTTCTTCTTTACAATCGTCCGCTATTTGCGTCCATCTTTGGCGTCATGAGGCCATCATGCAGTTTGGAGTTTCAATTTGAATAAGATGCTAGGAAAGCAACATATAATGGACTTAAAATTACTAGACTTAGAGGTTAGGGTCCATAACTTAACAATCAGCCTGCTCGTGCATTCACAAAAACAACCGAATAAAAATAAAAGCTTGGACGTCCGTCAATTTGTTGTGAAACAGCAAAGAAAATAAACGAGTTACAAACCGAGTAATGCAATACAAACAGGTTTAAATTGTTTTAGCATTGAGTTGCTGATGTTTTATGTAATTTTCAAGAGGTTTTGTTAACTAGCGACTTTGAAGGTTCGTGCTAGAAGGGCAGTAATGCAAGGGCGTTTCAATTTTGAAATGACGTCAGCAGAGCAATTTGCGGTTGATATTAGAATGAAAGTAGACCACTGAAATGTATATTTTTGAATGCAACGCCTATGAACATCTAACAATATGTTGACAACATAAAGTGTTCTTACTTTTACGATCAAACCCATGGTGGCTTGTCAAGCTATGATGCAGCTGCTTAAACACTACGCTATCCGTGCAGTCAAATCCACACCCACACATATTACAATGAACCCGATTTGTTGAAAAAAAAAAAATCTTATGATTATTAGAGTCTTCTTAAAAAGGATATGATCAAAGCCAGAGCTCTCATCTAAAAGAAACCATTCTTGGACCTGTTGGCACCTATGATCACTTCTTAATCTACACTAGATAGAAGAATTTCGAAGGTGCTCACAAGCTTTTGGAGCGGACTATGGATGGAACGACCTCGATGGCATTGCGGTGTCCATAATATAACACTTGGCAATCCCTAATTTTACAGGTGGAGCAATTTAAAACAAAAAATGTTATGCGGGCGTATAATTCCAAAATGTTTGGTTTGGTGTAAAAATTATAGTCTTAGCAGTATAATATTATTTTATAAACTCACAGGTAAACATTAGTGTTAGTGTATTAATAAATGGATTGTATTTAACTGTAACTCAATTTATCTCTGATTATAAATACTAAAAAATACTGACATGCACACTAAAATACTAATTGCACCACAAAATATACTCACAAAATATTTCATAACGAACACCTGTTTATTAACCATTGCAAATCTCTAATAATAAAAATAAACCTTTCAATTACAGAAGCATATCATTTTTTTTTTACTTTTAACAACCAAATAAATTAAAAAGCTAAGTTTACGGAGCCCTGCTTCGCAGGGCTCCTATTTTTGGGTTAAGGATCAAAAGAGAACCTAACATAACCTATTAAGTTTTCTGAGTGGATAAGTTTCCCGAGCAGATGAGACTCTTCATATCAAATGATATTTTGTAGAAACATCGTCATATTTGGTGTGAAAATAGTATTTTAGTGTGCAAGTCAGTATTTTAGTGAAATAAAAAAGTTTCTTAGCGTAACGCACTTCAGTGTGTTACTTAAGATATTTGATGCACTGTTAAAAATATCCCTTAATAAATTATGGATTTCTAATCTTTTGGGCACACTTAACCTCGCGTGAGCTGTATTTTCTTTCTATTTAGCCGGATGGCAGTTGTCCACGGATGTATGCATAATTATGTAGCCACTTAGATGTTTAAGGGCAATTTTATATAATGTCCACCAGAGTAATGTGATGTCTGTCAACACGCACTTGGCCAAACGTGATGAACTATGTCCTTACTTTTCATAATGAGAAGATCCCCTTGCCCAGCAGTGAGCCAGTTTATAGGGCTGATGATGATGATCGAATAAAACATCATGCTCATTACACAAAACATTGTTCTGGGTGGGAATCGAACCCGTCAGTGAACCAGGCCAGTCAATTCTCTGCCCTTTAAAAATTATATGCCTTCTTACTTCTATCATGTGCGCGATTTAATCCACATTACCTTAGGTGAACGCAACGATCGTACAAATCCATCCCAATATTTTGGTAAACTCTAGATTTTCTCTCTCCGGAACTCCAGGACCACCAAATGAGGCGTATCCACTCGGATAAATGATATTACTCAATCTAAGTGTGCTTACGTAGTAGTGAAACTACCCGAAAATAAAACTTTTAAAAATAATATCTTTACTATAAATAAATTATGCAAAATAAATTACGATCATTTTGTAGAGTCAATGAACTGATTTTCTTTGAGGCCTTTGTATAATTTTTATGATTTTATGCGTGTTTTTTTTTTGAGCTGGGAACAGAGTAGTGATTGCAAAACACGTGAGAAAATTATACGTAATAGATCAATGTGAGAAAATGGCAAACATATCAAGCCTTATGCTAAAATGTAGACCAATTATAATACGCCGTTTAATTCTGGCCTTTTCTGCTTAAAAAATATTATGCTTAGACTTATATCGAGGGTTCTCGGGCAAAATGTATTAAGCGACATCCTGGCCGATATTGAGTTATATACATATTCGGAATCGCCGGATTTTTCTGCGTCGTTTGCACTCGGTTTCGTGCTGATCTGAGCACCTTTTTGGCACTTAAAACAATAGTAAATTTAGGCGCAGTTCGGAGTAGCTTTGATTGAAGCGACAATTTTTTTTTACAATTTATGAAAAAATGGACTTCATACAGGCGAAATATTTAGTGTTTTTGACTTGAGCTATTTTCCTCGGCATAAGTTTGGTAAGATAAGGTGTTTGAATCGTCTTGCCTGCGCGTAAAATATATACAAACCGTCGCTTAAAGCATTTTGCTTGCACCTGAAATTCATACTTGATGTCGCTTAAAACATTTAGCCTGCTGCTGAAATCCATTCCTTATGTCGCTTAAACCATTTACCATGCGTCTGATATTAATACACACAGGCGCTTAAACCATTTTCATATTTAATAACAATTCTTTATACTCGGCGGTTAAATCCTTCTTCTTGAACTGAGTTAATTAAGACTCGTCTCATCAGAAATATTGTATTCGAAGTGGTGGAAGTTAAAACATTTTTACTCTACTGGAATTAGGAAATCTATATTCGTTAAGATAGTCAACATTTTGTATAAATCGTTTATCCGTTGTCGGGTAAGACATATCGTTTCGGCGCCAGTCTTTGATTTACGTCAGTGTGAGTAACGCGCGTGCCCCCACGGTGCTTCAGTCGCCGTGAACCGTGAACGAGTATGGACATGTTATGTGTTATTTGGACAAAATCATCACCTGGTTATTAAAATATTGCGTTGTTGTGGCGTAAAATAGTGCATAATCTACATCTACACTACTTAATCTTAAAAAGAGAAAAAAGGACAATGCCCACTTCTCATACATTGAATGGCCTGATAATTAATTATTGCGTATATAGATAAAATGTACGAAAACAAGTAGCTCTATGATCAAGAAATTATACTGTAAAGATAGTTTTTCTTATAAAGGTCTAGGAATTACATAATACACCGAAATAAGTTCGTATAAATTTGACAGATTCTCCCATGTCCGATGGCACGCGAAAGTGAAATGGAACGTAGCTAAACAAGGAAGTAGGCAAAGAAATATAAGAAGTAGGTATTATCAAAAATATTTTGATAAGGATGCGTTCACGAGTTCTAGAACATCTTTACAACCCAAAACTTTTCTTTTTACCAAGACTTCTTCTATAAAATATAATTGTTAGTGAAATCATAACACTAAAAAATAACCTTAATTTTAAAATAAGTTTTACCTCTATACATGTTTAGGTCAAAAATGGCCATTCTTCTTTGTATTTTTGTTTGTTTGTTTGTATGTTTGTAATGGATAAACTCAAAAACTACTAGAACGATTTTCAAAATTCTTACACCATTAGAAAGCTACATTATGTGCGAGTAACATAGGTAGGCTATATTTTATTTTTTTTTAAATAGGGGTCCGTAAGATATTTGGGTTTTTCGGGTACGCGAAGTAGTTTCCTCAGGACGCGGGTGAAACTGCGGGAAACGGCTAGACTAATTATAATTTGAAAAAATTCATAAAGAAATTATCAATACATTTAAAAGGTGAATAATTTATTCTATTATTAATTTACTGTAAAATGTATTCGAAATATAAACAGTCTACACGTGTCTCTTACACTCGATCAGACAGTATTCACATTGAATATTATAGTTCTATTTTAGAGTGTAAAACTGAATTGCAAGTATTATTTGCCATATACATTTCGATGCTTAAACAAAAAAATATTATAGGTAAGTACTTAGTTACAAAATTGTTTTTTAAATGTTTCCTTAATAAATAGTAGTTGTTTGTGTTTATTAAAATGTATAATTTAGTGTTACTATCAGCAGAACTATTACTGACTACCTCGTTGGTCTTGCGGCAAAAATGTGCGCGTAGGATCGGGAACTCTCGTGTTCGATTCCCGAGTCGGGCAATGTATTATTGGGTTAGGAAATTCACAGTAACAGCACGGAGTCTGGAATGTGCCCGGTACAGTAATAGGCTCGCCAATTATTACGTGGGAATAAAATAAATCTGGCGAAAAGTGGGTGTAGCAATACACCTCTGCCTACCTCCTCGGGGTTACAGGCATGAGACTATGTATGTGTATTTATGTGCTATCAACTGAATTGAACACAGATAGTGTTATTGCACATTTTGCAAACATTACCTACTGCAGGCAGCGATAGTTTAGGGGTGAGACCAACAGACTGCAATGCAGAGGGTCTCGGATTCGAAATCTGGCACACACCAATAACTTTGAACAACTTGTAGTCTTATTAACGTTATGTGCGTATTTACCTGAAAATTATTGCTTGTATAGTGCTTCGGAGGGCGCGTTAAGCCGTCGGTCCCGACTGTCATGAAGATGTTTGACAGTCGTTACGGAGAGTCAGCGCCCTCAAATATCCTGACACTAGTCTAACCAAAGAACATCGTTATCCCATAGAATCCCGTAGGTACATATTGCACCCTATCAGGTTCGACTAGATATCGGGCCCTGGGCTCCTAAGCAAATAGCAGAGGATGCAACCATGAATAATGCTAGGATAATGATGACTGTTATTACACAAAATCTAAAGTCCTAAACTAAGTAATTGACATAACATAAATTTACGCCTGTATTACTCTGGAGAGGTAGAAGGGTAGAGGGCAGAGATATTTGACACACTTTTTACCAGTTATATTATCACATGAAACATGGGATGTCCCTGTTGCCACTTACTAGGCACAATTCCAGACTGTGGTGCTACTGAGAATTTCTACATGGAAAAACTTGAGAACACTGTTCTCGACCTGGGAATCAAACCCCGGGCTTAATGCTTAGCAATGACATTGGTATGCGTAAACTAAATTCTTTTTTGGACATTTCTGCTTACAGTGACATCCACGGATATGGAAATGAACAGACAAAAATACTTTAAACAAACAATAAAAAATATCTTATCAGAATCAAATCATCCAGGAATAATCGTGGTGTGATGAGTACGATGATTTGTCTGGATGTAATTTATCTAAAAAATATGTACCTACTTATTTCTTGTTAGCTGAATATTTTTCAAATAGCGAAAAATGTGAATCCTTGTGCCATTTTTATAATAAAAACGATCACTTGTCTGATTTTAAGCACGTATTTGTTTTATTTTAAAATTTCTTTAGATTTTTCATTTGTAGGAAATAAACAATAGTCCAAATTAATGTTGATCTAACCGCCAATCTTAATTATACATACAAATTAATTGTTATTTCAAACAATTTACTTTTAGAGAAAAGTGCTACATAAATCATTTTAATCTGCAACTACTTTATGATATTTCAATTGCTTAAGCCGATTAGCCTGATTTTATTTTAGTATTCCAATGGTTGTTCATATATTTAGCCTTACACAAAATAATACCAGAGTGTCGCTTAAATCATTTTTCAAATACCTGTATTGTGAAGTTTATGGCACTTATATCATTTAGCCTGTTTCTAAATAAAAGTAAACTGGGGTAATATTGTATCAAGCGACTTTTATTTCTATTAATAGTAGCTTAAAAGAAATGAAAACTATACCCAATTATGCAGTTTTTGTCATGGAAATCAACTTCGGTCACTTTTTCGTTAATAACCTTATACTTTTTTTATAAGGATTTTTTTTTCGTAAAATTGAAACTTTAAAACGCTCTCCTGTAAAGTTTAAAAAATGTCGCTTAATACATTTTGCCCGTGAACCCTCGATATGTATTGTGTGGAGATCTCTAAAATTTATTGAAATGAATTTAGAATTGAAAATGAATACTTTCCTTGAAATACATTCTTACATAGGCATATGAATTATATAAGTATTCATGGAATTTGCTCTTAGCGGCAATTGGGTAGTTGGTCAAGTGTTATATTTAACCAGTTTAATGAAAATCATATAAGGTCTACAAAAGAACGTATTGCCATTGAAAAGATTTCAGTATTCACGTTCTCCGCGAGAGCTTGGTACTGATCGAGTGCCGTATTCCATTTGGTTGGAAAGTTCTTATTACGTTTTGTGTCTTAAAAATCTCAGTAACTGCGAGGAGTTTTAAAGTGTGCTCGGTAGATGACAGTGGAACTCGACCTCTTGTGACACAGAACTTTCGTGCTATTGGTGAAATGTTGTTAGAAATGCAATCTCTCCTTGGAAATCCAATCTATCTTCATTGGGCCATACGAATTTATGTCACTACGTAACATATTCTTTGTAAAAAATCCGCTATAATCCTTATTACAAAACAAGGTCTAAATATAACAGCAGGTTTAGTCCTTGAAGGAGAATTTAAAAAAATATTTTCTGACGAAGGCAGTTATTTATTTTTATTGCACATTATTTTGTTTGTACAAAATTTAATGATAATTTTATTGATATATTATTTACAAAAATGTGTCAACAGTACACATGCTATCAATTTTACGCAAGTAAGCCTATCACTAAAGCTCGATTTACATTTGGTTCATGTTTTGTAATAAGGCTGACTTAGATCGATGCCTACTCAAGTATAAATACAGAACTAGAATAAAGAAAATATTGCTAATGTGTAGCAAAGTAAGCAATAAGAAGCCCAAAGCTTAACAATAACTGCCGCAAAGCCATCAAGCAAAACTAGCAAAAAACAACTCCGAACTCACAAGTTTAAGTAACGTGAGATGATACGGCACCCGCCATCGGAATCCCAAGCAGTGGCAACACGTAGGTATTATTTGCGAGTTTGTCGTTCCCTAACTTCGTTGAGAAAGACGCCCAACAGAATTACAGTACGTGTCGCGTCGCGCGCAACGAATAATAACTGGTGCGTGATCGAACTGACGTCACTATGATAGATAGTCAAGTAGTTTCATAAATTTCATAAATCGAATTTCATAAATCGATACTTTGCGAACATAGGAAAACACCTTGCTTATAACATACAAACCAGCAGCCAACGTAACAAAAATAATCGGACCAACACCATAAAATCGCAGGTTAGTTCTTTTGGTCTTTTAGATTAACTTGCAAAGAATGAACTTGTTCCAATTATTACACACCTAGCTAACCTTTGCTTTCGACAGGGAGTATTCCCAAGTCCTTTAAAAAAAGCATTCATTACTCCTGTGTACAAGAGTGGAGATAGAGACGACATCAGTAATTATAGACCAATAAGTGTACTTTCAGGGATTACCAAAATACTGGAGAAACTGCTGAACACCAGGCTGACAAGTTATCTAGATAAGTACAATTTACTGTCTCCATCACAATATGGCTTTCGACGAGGCAGGTCAACGGAAGACGCAGTCATGGCACTTAGCCGACTTGTAACTGAAAAGCTCGATACCGGGCAGAAATGTTTATCAGTATTTCTGGACCTCAAAAAAGCCTTCGATACCGTCTCTATTCCCATTCTTGTACACAAACTCGAAAAAATTGGAGTGAGAGACACTGCTCTTTCTTTATTCAAAAGTTACCTCACTGATAGGACACAGAGAGTGAGACTCAATGAATATATTAGTGAGGACATCGCTGTGTCGTATGGCGTCCCACAGGGAAGTGTGCTGGGCCCGACTTTGTTCCTCATATATATTAATGACCTTTGTAATCTAAACATTAACAACGCCCACATACTTTCCTACGCCGATGACACAGCGATAGTCTTTGCGGCAAAATCTTGGGCTGTTGTAAGGGAAAGTGCAGAACTTGGTTTGTGCTCGGTTGCTGGATGGCTGAATGAGAATCTGCTCACCCTAAACACTACAAAAACGAATTTCATATGTTACAGTATTCGAAACCATCTGCAACCAAATGCAGACTATAATCTAAAAATTCACTCCTGCAATCGAGCCATACTACAAGATTGTTGCACCTGTCCTATGATAAATAAAATCCTACAAACAAAATACTTAGGAGTGACGGTTGATCAGCTACTATCCTGGCATCCACATATTGACCAAGTTACCACCAGAATAAGAAAACTCATCTGGATTTTCAAAACCTTAAGACATGTTGTGCCTGGGGAGCAGCTGAATGCTCGTCACTCCTCTAGAAACATTATAATGGAAATTTATACAGCATTAGCGCAATCTATTCTATCCTACTGTATCCCTATCTGGGGCGGGACAGACAAAACAAAAATGATAGAGATAGAACGTACACAACGCGCTCTGTTAAAGGTAATCTACTTTAAACAGAGGAGATTCCCAACTGACACCTTATATTACCTCAGTAAAGTTCTTTCAGTGAGAAAACTCTACATTCTTTTGACAGTATTAAAAAAACACAAGTGCATCACATATAACTCAAACATAATCGCAAGTAGAAGAGGATACACTATTCCACGAACTCAAATAAAAACAGCATTTGCAAACAAACAATACCTCAGACGATCAGAATACCTGTATTATAAAATAAATCAGCATATAGAGATTCACTCAAAAACACAACGCGAGAGTAAGAAACTGACTACCAGTTTTCTTACACCTCTAAGCTATGAAGAAGCAGAGACACTATTACATCAAGCAATATAAACACGACACACACTCACACACATACACTCACGATATACACGCACCCACACACGCACACACACACACAAGCGTGCTCTATTTCGTTATCTCATTTCATTATAAATCTATTTAAAATTATTAGTATTTAAAAATTAGTATCTAATATAAATTGCAGCATTATAATATTTTGATGCTTATTGAACAAATTGTTTATTGTACAATAGTTATGGAAGAGCGTAGTCACCTGTCACAGGCATTATCTGCTTACTAGGTGACTTCGATCACACACAGTAAATGTAAACTGTTAAATGAATAAATAAATTATTATTATTAATATTTAATAAGTTTGGTAAAAGTTTTATACTTTGACGTAATGGTTTGAACGTTTTCAGTGCTTGGTGGGAATCAGATTTGTGGTTGTTCGACATTGGCCTTTAAGCATAATCTTTCTTGGAAGGTCGGCAACACACTTGTGACCCTTCGAGGATGGCCGGTGCCTTTGAGCGGTGGTGATAACATAGTATCAGGTGACCGGTTTGATCGTTTGTCTTCCTATTCAGTTAAAAATAAAGTATTAAAACTGTAGTTATTGATTTTGTTTTATTTTTAAAAAGACAACTCCCGCACTAGGAATAAATCCTGTATCGCGGGGGACTTTACGAAGATACAACCAACGGACACAATGAACACCCAGACTCGAAACAACAATTTATGGATCACACAAAGTGTTGTCTCGTGTGGGAATCGAACCCACAACACACGGCGCAGTACCAAGCGGTGAGGCGGCCGCTTAAACCACTACGCCAACTGTGCGGTCTATTGATAAAATTACCTCTCAGGATATGTAACAGTAATGTATATTCACGCCTATATACCTTAAAAGAAAAGTAAAAAAAATAGTTCAAAGTGAGTTTAGTGCAGCTGGTAAAAATAATAATGGTCTGTTGCGGCAAGCGAAAACCATTCATTTCGACATATTCGATCTTTTCAATGTGGAAAAAAAAGCTAGAACGAAGAAGTTTATTTGTAAGAGCTGAGCAGAGCTTCGTCGTCATACTCCTCACCTCCTTTGGCGTTCAAAGTCTTAAAGTAACATTTTACTTATAACAAAGAATGTTATAACGTCTGGTGTCGTTGAACTGAATTTAATTTCATTTTTCAGGCATTATTTATTATAACAATTCTTTTTTGCCAGTCATATAAACACGTAGATTCTATAACATGACCAAATAAATAAGTCAAATACTACAATCTATACTACTCTAGACCGCATTTCATTAATTTAAAAATTCTGACATTAACCAAGATATACATATTAGAAATATGCCTTTTTGTAAGAAAGCACCCTACATTATTCCCACTGGCATGTGATCAACGCCCTCAGCAACGAAGTTTGCGTTCTAAAAATAAACTTGCTCTCCCTAGCTCCTCACTATCAAAGTTTCACTCTGGGCCATATGCAATGTGCGTTAAAATATATAACAAAATTCCAAACGAAATAAGGAGTATAGAATATGACAATAAATTTAAAAACGCACTCCAACTACACCTTATTAATAAATGCTTTTATAGTATTGAGGAATTTTTAACCGATGAATGAGGAGTAGGTATAATAATTATATTTTTATTTTATTAAACTATTGTTTTACTTTATTAAACTAAGATGTTTATAATTTTTGTTCTGAGTATAAAACAAAGCTGTGTATAATTTTTCTTTTAAGTACTATGTATAAATACTATAACTCTATGTCTTATTTAATTTAATTATATAACCCTAAGTGAATATACTTCATGTACCTAACTCTTGCTATGCCCAAACAGGGTCCATAATGAACCAAATTGTATCTTTATATCTATAACACCTGTACAAACATTGTGGAATGGCAATAAATGAATATGAATATGAATATGAATATGAAAATTGATTTAATATTTGTAAATGCTTTAGGAGTTTGGACTTTTTGCTCTTTAATATATATATATTTTGCTCTTCACTGACTTTTTGGTCTAGTGTTTTGAACCTGAGCGGTAAGCCGGCGGTCATTTCGATTCCCACCCTTTAGAGCACGATAATTATTTCTGAATCTGAATGTAACTGACCTATAATAATTATGTTTGTATTAAAAAATATTTTATAGGGCTGATTTAGTAAAAATCCATTGATTGGATCCTAACTCCAGCAAATGCTCGGCTATAGCCGACTTGGTGGATTTGTCGGTTTTCAACGGCTGCGATATGTCATATTATTATGTAGAAACCGACAAAATGATTAAATACGTTCGTGTGAAGCCATCTTTAGTGTTGAGTGTAGAAGTACCAGTTCCGTTGACAAAAACTATTGTGAAGACTAAGTAATTTTACTGAGAAGTATTTAAAATCATTATTAAGTGATTTATCAGGCGGTAGTCTGATTGCCGGCTTCAAGCACCTACGATTTACTTTCGACTAAACAGATATAAAAGTCAAATTTTATTATTTAGTTTTCCAACTATTATTGGTTTGATATTCATGCAACGGGTCTATATCGCGTAATTAATAAATAATAAAAGGTAAAATATATATGACTATTACTATGTGTACATGTCGTGAAAGTTTAAAAGTATTTACTATTGATTGGAATCAATATAATTACGGTCTTGTGATACATAAATTAAAGTACAAAACTTATATTTTAAGTTTCCCGGAGGGATAGGCAAAGACGGAGCACCATTTGCAACGATCCTGACATAATTATCTCTCTTGCTTCATTCACTCCCATAAAAATAAAATTTCTCATGCATGCTCTTCGGTTAAGGGTACAAAACTTATATCTGTATATGTAAAGGTGTCAATGACGGTTTTACTTAGGTATGAAGAAAAGTGATATACCTTCTATTTGCAACAACGTGACTAATGCAAAAATAAATGATACCGCGATTGAAAAATGTTACGTAAATATTTCTATATGACCAAATAGTGTAAGTTTGAAAGCACTCAGACTAGCTATTATACCTACATCCCACTAAAATATAAAACTAAAATCAATACAAACTGCTACAAAATTTAAACAAAACTTTAATCAACTTCTCGTAAACTAAATTACCAGCCGACCAAAGTTGTTTGTGATAAACGTTGGTCCTTTGAGTGGTCCCAATAGCCCGTCGCTCGCCGTGGTCGGTCCGTTGCGCCCTCTGTGCACTTGACACTGACGTCGAGTAAAGGCGCTATGGAAGCGGTAGGGTTAAATGCCAGCAAATTGCCAGGATAAAAAAGGGCATAAACAGAAGGTTTGTGTGTCCCCCCGTAACAAGGACATGGAACGGACAGTCTCAGAAAAGGCAACGTGTGACAAGGACGGCTTCATCAAGGTGGAGAAAAAGAAGAAGAAGCCATCGTGCCGTAACCTTTGTGGTACCGGGATAGCAGGGTCAAATATGCTGCTACGTCCCGCAGTACCAACCACACAGTTGTACGTATCCCGGTTGCATCACTCCACAAAGGAAGAGGAGGTCGTGGAGTATTTGCATCTGAAAACCAACTAGACTTTGAGAGTCGAGAGATTGGAGTCACTACATAACACGAACTTTAATGCATACGTGGTAAGGGTGCCAACTCATCATCTCCAGACGTGCCTCAAGGAAGAGTTTTGGCCGAAGGGTGTTGTCTATCGGCATTTTTATGGACGATTACGCAACAAGACACAGCGAAACACGCCACTGTAAACAACACCTGTGCGTTGTATTATTATATTAGTAATTAGACATTTTATTATATTTATGTTAGTCTGTAAGATATATATCTGTATTGTTTTTTATAACCTGAATTAAAAGATTATTATTATTAGTAATTATTATTATTATTAAATGTACGGTCACTTTGATTGTTTGCTAATGTGGGCTTCAATTTTGGGTTATTTGGCTATACCTTGGTTTGATTTCATGGGTAGGTATACGGTTTTATCAATTTCGCGGTGCTAACGCATCACGTGCCAGTTAACCTCACTATTATCACCAGCCTGCCATAGTGCCAAAGTCCACTACTAGATAGCTACTAAGTAGTGCTCATAGCGAAACTTAGCTTGCTGTTCGTAACAGATCGACAAAGTTAAGCAACGCTTGCACAGGTCGCCAATTGGGTCGGTGACCAGGACCATGTGTGGCATTTACAGCTGAGCGCTACCGTGCTTCGGAGGGCACATAAAGCTTTCGGTCCTGGTTCTTGTGTCAGGATAAGAATCGATAGGCCATGTCGGAGGCTTTCGGGCGGTTTAGATATCGACCACCACAGAGCCTGCGTCACCTTTTTTGAGCTCTTTGTGTCCAGCTACTGGCAACCACTTTGCGTGTATGGTGTTCTTCACTTGGCTGTGCCGCGTGTTACTTTACGTTTTCTTAAGCGTGGTCTCAAAAAAGATTAGCATCATATCATGACGTACAATTTACAAATCGGATATTATAATTTAAGCTGTTGAATTATCTGCCAATTTTCCCGTTTTACACCACGTAAGCTACTTTTCTCAACGCCTCATCTGGTTCAAACATTTTTATTGATCGAATCAACAAACTGCAATCCTGTGCTCCTTTATCAAGCAGCCGTTGGTACGAACTATTAACTTCTTACACCCACTTCCCAGCAGCAAAATTTCACAAAATCTTCTATCAGACAAAGGCTTACACATAGTAATACCCTGGAGTATAAAAAATGCATCGTTCAAAGCCGAAACATGAGCGTTAAAGTCACTTCCATATTTTCTATAGCAATTCCTATAACGAGCGTCGAACGTCACTGAGCCATGCAATTTGGTCTCGGCTCAATATTTTTATTTGACATTTTTCATACAACTTAGGGCGTTTTCAGATTAGCGGATTTTTTTGCGCGTATACGGTCGGTTTAGCATACGCGCTTACACGCGCGCTACAACCGGACTCGCGTAAATGGCCATATTTCGGCGTGTTCGCTCGAAACGGTAGTAACATCTTGTCAGTGTCTACATGGATTCAGACGGCTCGCGCTTATACGAGCTTAGAAGCGCGTCAACGCTTGCACGAGATGCGTGTGTGCCAAAAGACGCGCCTATACGCGCCAACATGCGTTTCCAAAAACGAGCTTATACGCACGTATAAAACATTAACTGAAACCGCCCTTACTTCGAGAGGCGAGGCGATTTGTCCATGCATGTGACGGTCAATTATTTTGCTATTTTTATGTATCGTTTAAGGTGGACTTGCGCTGTTATATTTCATGAAATGGCAGTTATATATTGCTTGTCGTTTTTAATGTCGTATTCGTATGTTTCGAAAATGCCTGATTGTTTTTAGAAGTCGATTGTCAAATGATATTACGCACGTATAAATAACTTAAGGCTTATTTGTAAAACCTTAGGTAGGGGATTCATGCCAGCATGGCATCAGCAGGCATGGCTGTCATGATCATTAACAGTACCAGAGGATTGTTAAAAAGATCTTATAAAAATCTACCGTACCTGTGAAAAACTGACCTGAAAAAAAGACAAGCAGATACGAGTAGACAAGCAGACAAAAATAAGTGGTCTTATAAAAAACAGTTCCGTTTTAGTTGACAAAAAAATTCCAAGTAATATAAACTATTAAATTAAATTACAATGAGCTTTCGGTTTCACCGTGTAGGTAAAGTAAAGTAGGTAATCGCGGTAGAAAGTAATATATGTAGGACTCCTCAGCTTCCTTTTTTTTTTTTTTTTTTTTGTTTTACGAGGTGGAAAATCCCTTCGGATCTCCGACTCTTGGGGGAAATAAGAGCCGGAGTATGTGGTGTTTCCACTAAAAACCACCTCGACTTCCGCCATGTACCCGTGTGTCGGAGGGTGGGGCATCACCAAAGCACTCGTCGCCACCCTCCGACGGGTATTGGCCCGCCAGATGGTCAGGCGGGCCCCGAACAAAACCCCCTTGGCGACGGATTAAGGTGTTTGACTCCGCCGCCAAAACGCCCAGCGGCCGCAGAGGATAGGGAGGACGGCAACGCAACACCGCATCTCCTCTTCCTCTGCGGCCCCTCCGCGACGCATCGAATGGTGCGCCCCCATTTGGTCGCGGGAGATAGGGCGCGCGGCAACGCTACACCGACACGCCTCTCCTCCCGCGACCGCACCCGACTGCGAGGGACAGACAGAACTGTCCCCCGCACCCGCACCGTTGGACGCATCCTGCGCAGGCCACTCCAAGCCCACGCGGAGCATCCCCTCCTGGATCCCTCTTAGCTTCACCGCGGGTGACCAATCCACGGTTACTGAGCCCCCCACCACGACAAGGTGGAGATCCCACGGGGGGGGGCTCTTCAGCTTCCTAAGTTCTTCCTAATATTAACAACATTTCTCAACATCAGAGATACTTAGATTAAATTTAAATAGGAAAATTGAAGAATCACATATGTCAAGAGAGCGCACTATCAAATATGGGGTACCTCAAGGTAGCGTAATGGGACCGCTCTTGTTCATTATATATATTAATGATTTGCCACTTGCAATTGATTACCCGATGACGCTATTTGCTGACGATAGTACAGTTACTATATCTTGTGATAATTATGATATCTATGAATCTGACATAAATAATACATTTTATTCTATTAATTCATGGTTACAGAACAATAATTTGAAGATTAATTTGAAAAAAACGAATATTATGCATTTTAACCAAAGGACAAAATATTTATCCAACCCCAAACTAATGTATGAGGATACCATCATATCAGAAACAGAATCATCTCGTTTTCTTGGATTAGTTATTGACATGAAACTGAATTGGAAGGATCATACTGAAGGTCTATGTAAAAAATAAGTAGCAGAGCATATGCCCTTTACAATCTCTCACACATTGTAAATTCAAACGTATTATTAACTGCATACCATGGTCTTGTTGAATCTTTATTAACTTATGGCATTATCTTTTGGGGTAACTCGACAAACAAAGAAATGTTTTTCAAAATGCAGAAGCGGTGTATTCGCGCAATGTTTCACCTTCAGAGCACTGATAGCCAGCCACTATTTAAAAGCCATAAAATTCTGACACTTCCGTCATTATACATTAAAGAACTAGCAGTATTTGTAAAAAGCAATCCGCACTTGTTTCCACGCTTGTCTGACAAAATTACACGCAGTCGACGTGACGTTGAACGATTATGCATACAGTTTTCAAAAACGTCGTTAATGCATAGCAGTGTTCTTTGTATGGCACCCATTATTTATAATAAAATACCAAATAGTTACAAAAAATTAAATATTAATGCATTTAAATCCAGTCTCAAAACGATGTTAGTCGACAAATGTTACTATCACATTAATGACTTTTTAAATGATAAATTTTGACATTTTATTCCTTAAATTTATTATATTCTATTGCGATTTCTTTTATGACATTTTATTATTATTTTGATTAATTATTACTTTTTTGTGTGACTTTTGCCTGTATATTATTTTTATTTTTATGCAAATATTGTATGCTGAGATGGCAGGACATGGTAGAAATAAATTATATTATGTGAACATCCTCTGTACCTGTGTTCCACAATAAATGATTTGATTTTGATTTGATCACTCCGCTTGCAACAAAGCGTCAAAGAAGGACAAACACACTTTCGCATTTATAATATTAGTTTGGATTATTTAGTCCCTAAATCGACATCATCAAAATAACATTTTACCAGTTAAATACTGTGTAAATTAGTTAGCAAAATACCACTTAGGCGATAGATAGCAAGCGTGTTATTTGCCAGCTAAATAGTTCGTTTGTCATCAAACATGTTAGCGAAATAGTGGCACTAAAACTATGTGTGGACATTTAGTATTAGTTGATTAGTATTTATTTGGTTATGTATTATAATTAGATGCTATTTATAAACGACTCGTGGTTGTATGTGGCTTTAGTCGCTAGTTATGATAAAAATCAACTTGTTTATATGTATGTATATTAGGGACCAGCTTCTCTGATGTCTGATTAGATAAAGCATACAAATTTCGATTTTGAATTTATCTTGAAGATAAGATCTATCCGATGGTGAAACTGGGCCTGAGTCACGTAACTAAATCATACGTAAATAGTACTAAACAGCGCACAACGCCAACTTTTTTCATCATGTCTTGTCTATAATCTTTCCCAGTGCTAGGGCAATTGTCTTTCATGCTGGCTAAGTGCGAGTTTGCAGACTTCACATGTCTCTCGAGAAAGAAAATGCCTGAAAGACCTCCATACAACGTTAAGGCATGCAGGTTTTCTCACAATGTGAGGACAACCTTAACCGCTTTGCAAGCGATTATTAACTAGTTCCTTTAAAAATAAATACTAAAAGTCAGTGGAGTGCGTCTCGGATTTGACTTAAGACCGTCTGCGTAGCAGTTTATTATTGTATCCACTGGGCTACCGTAGTAAGTTGTAGATAATTTTGATAATTTTTACTTATAAATGATGGTATTTAATACGACAAATGAATGCGTCTAAATGTATGTTTAGAACTTGAATCAAATTACTAATATTTTTTACTACCCATTCAAATCAGTAGTCTAGTATATTCTTTAAAATTATCAATCTAAATATTTAAAATAGAAATTTAATACAGTGCAAAATGGCTAAATATGCATGTAAAAAATAAAAGCTCCAAGTTTACCCAATACTCGTTGCGATGAAACGTTAAATTTCCCCGACGATTTACTTCCAAGAAGGACTAGTTTGTCGTGTGTATAAAGACGTACACACGCCCCGGTCTCAGGGCGCACATAACACACAGCCAAGTTCCTCACAAAAAGAGGAGTTATTGTAAAGCGGCGCGGAAGACGAAATGATCTCATTTTCTATTCCATTCGTTTCGCACAGACCACACAAATCACTGTGGCTACGCCGCGACGTAGTTTTGTGGTGCAAGTGATGAGCGGGTGAGAATAAAATAATAGTTTAGAAAAACTAGTAATACCTAAGTCTGGTATATTGATTTATAGCTACTTAGTTGGGTTATCAGTTTTGGTATCTTCTTTTATTTAAATTGAATACTATTGAATTATTTTGAATATCTTATTACTAGCCATTTGTCATCCAGCTCCAGCTAAACTTCGATTGTTTTATTATGAAAAGATCAACATATTAAACTTCATTGCAAATGGTAGATACCATTTACATGTCCAGTAAGAACAGAAACTTTTGAGTAGATGTGGACATACAACCAAAGTTTAATGGTTAAGATTGAGGCACGCGTTGAAACACTCAATTTAATAATCCATCCATCTTCAGCAATAGTGTTCAAATATAATACTCACTGTATAAAAATCCCACTCTTCACACAAAATAGCTGCCTCATTTTGCACCATCACTCCCTGGCGCTTACACTCTAAGCACCAAGCCATTACCATAGCACACTTTATTCAGCCGCAAAGAAACATACAATCGACTAGATTTAAATAATCAGTTACGATGTCCCGCTGTAGTGCTGTCGCTCTAATTGCCCAAGGACTTGGCGGGTTTTGCGCGCGGTTAACATTCAGCTTGAGTGATTTTTGTTTTATTATGATCGATAATGGGGCAGTACGGCTTTGTTGAATGTGAAAAAGTTTTATTTGATAAAGATAGAACATTATAATTTTATTCCTAATATATTATAAGCGTGGCATTTTCTGAGGATGGAAGGATGTGTGAGCATTTTTACTCCTTCACTAAAGGCTTCAGAACGGATTTTGATGAGACGTTGTAGTTATAAAATAAAAGCTACATATATCAGAGTAGCAAATGGGATAGCCCTTGTCCCGGAGAGCCGATACGGGCGTAGTCAAAGACAAAAACCAGTTATAATTATAGTTAGTTGAGTAACTTTTGCTACTTGTGTATGAAAATAACATTGATTTGACAGCGGCAGGTTATGTGTTTAAAGTAGCAAAATTTGCCAACATACATTTTTTTATGATGATTTTACATATTTTAGCTGTTCTCAATGTTTGACAGTCGTTGTTTTCTTAATTTTTGTCCAAATTAACCTCCGTTTTGTGATAAAACCGATGACCCAATTTCTCTTCTTGCTTTTTAATATACTATTTTATACATACTCTTGCCTTGTTCTTACTCCCCAAAGGCAACAGAAACAAGGAAAGCTTTTGAATAAAACTCAAAAACAACTACCTACATAATTATTTCAAACGTCTAATATTATCATAAAATTTAACGCAGCCAAAAATATTGCACAATAAAACGTTACTGATACAAAAAACTGTTCATGTTTTCAAAGTTACAGTAAAAATTTTAGGAACGGGCCCCGAAAAATACCATACGCGGTGCAACACAAATGAAAAATTGGGCAAGTGCGAGTCGGACTCGCGCACAAAGGGTTCCGTACCATCATCTATAAAAGAAAATCACGTTCGTTGAATGTATACTTAAATACTTTATAAGTTCCTACCTGTTTATTAAGATCGAGTAACAAATTGCTTAAAAATTAGGTTTGTTGTATGGGAGCCCCCCTTTATTATTTACTTTTTTTAAATTTAATTATTTATTTTGAAAGGTAATATACAACTACATATTCTGTAAAAATTTAAAGCGTCTACCTGTAACAGTTAGTAATTTTGAGCAAAATATACGAAAAAAAACACGTTTTTTGTATGGGACCCCCCCTTAATTTTTTATTTTTTTTTATTTTTAGTATTTGTTGTTATAGCGGCAACCGAAATACATAATTTGTGAAAATTTCAGCTATCTAGCTATCATGGTTTATGAGATACAGCCTGGTGACAGACAGACAGACAGACAGACAGACAGACAGACAGACAGACAGACAGACAGACAGACAGACAACGGAGGCTTAGTAATAGGGTTCCGTTTTTTACCTTTTAGGTACGGAACCCTAAAAAAAAGAAATGTGTGATGAAAATGTCTCATTTAATTTTAGCAACGTCAAGGACAGGGGACTGTCCCAAACACTGCTAACGCAGGTGGCCCTTATTATAAAGCACACGATTACATTGTTATCTGCTTTTCTATGGTAGGGTTAGGTTGCTTAGAGAAACTAATATCTAGGTTACAGAGTCTACGTGTATCTGTACAATAAAAAGAGATCCTTAAAAGTTTAAAATTTGGCCATTATATTGATATTTTTGTAATATACCTACATAGCCTAGGCAGTAAGGATCCTAACGATATCCCATAGAGCCAGAAAGTTTAGGTATGTAAAAGTTATAGTGACAAGGAACTTCTTCTTCTTCGTGTTATTGGTTTCTACTATATGAGACCTGCATAATATTCGGCCACTTCTAACTGCGTTGGGAGTGGCTTCCCAGAGCTGTGTCTGAACACAGTGCAGGTGCTCGGGCGAGAACGACATATCAGCAAGTGATTTATTGTCTGCTACTGCTCACCACATTCACACTGGGCAAGGTCGGGACCCTGTCTGTACTAGGTACATAATGAAGGTCTAACTTACAACGAGCACGTTAGTCTAAACTTTTAATATTAGTTAGACTAGTATACAACAGCGACTGAGCGTCCATAAGCAAGTTTCATTTCAATATTTTAATATATACGAAAACTAAACTGAACTCGCTCCAGCTGTACCGAGAATCAAACTGAGTCGGCGAATGCGGTTGTTTTCATTCGGCAAACAGACCGGGGTATATCCGCGATGCTGTTTGTAGCGACAACATGCTTGCCACCGGAATCACTTGATTGCCGAATGCGCCGAATTCAGATTTAGTCTATAAAATGCAACACGTGCTTAGAACGGGCGTGTTTCATACATAAATTCATCATGCCAGCCTAGAGACGTCCACTGCTGGACATAGCTCCCCCAAGGTTCTCCACATAGACCGATAATATAAAAAATATAGATGATCTACCATATTTTTCTTGGCTCCCCTCTCCCTTTTCGTCTGTCTACCTTAATTTTGTTTACAGACATATTAGCGTCCATTTGCATAACATATATAACGTCCATACCAATACCAAGTCAAAACGACTTCCTTCCGTTTATTTTATTAACGGATGTGTGTCGCATACGCAAAGACGCAAAGAGTATAGTAAGATTTTCACCTGTAGGTATTTTATCGAAAATAAAACTGCTCGCGAAGGGAAGTGTTTCTAGGAAGGTCGGCTTGTGTTATTTTAGGTGCGGTCGGCAAGTATTCTAGGATTTTATTTAACGGTAGCCAGAGACAAATATTATTTTCCGCTGACTGAAGATCTACCGAATTACCATGTAGAACGAATTATTTTTTTTATTCTTTCAAAATGTCTCAGTCATTAACTTTTGTCATAAGAAAATTATTACTTTAACGGGTTTCAATCGTATTAACAAACTATGTATGAGCGTTGAAATAAATCTTTATTTATAAAATGTACTGAGACAGAGATAGCCTAGTGGAGATACTAACAGACTAGCATGCAGAAGGTAATAAGGTCAAACACATGGTGCGTGCTTTCGCGGACTGACTAAGCAATTTATCAAAAAATAAGATTTATTATAAGCCATTAAAACGCTCTTAGCCTGAATTGCCTTTTTGAATAGATCGATTAAGTTAAGTTCTCTTTACACAGTTTTCCATTCAGATGGGTAAACGTTTATGTAGCATTTATATCATAGCGATACATTGTTTTAAAAGGGCTCGTAGAACCTCGGTTTTAGTTCTTGTCTCAGGACAGGAATCGTTAGGCCACCTGAAAAACTCCAACACCAGAGTTAGCTACACACTCATACGACCTGAGCAGAAAGTAGAAAGGAGGCCGAACATATTTTAAGTCACAACTCTTTGATTAACAGTATAATAAACTTTGTATAATAAATTAGTACAAATGCTTGACATTCTTTTCGGAATACGAAAAGAATGTCAAGCATTTGTACTAATTTGCAGTCGTTTTTTTAAAGGGTGCTAATGTGGTCCCTAACAAGGGCTTTATTCTGAGAAAGAGACTGATAAGGGTAGAACTTGTGATGTTAATTAAGGTTAATTTTCTTTGTGTCCGCTCTGTATTCTACGACAGTGTTTGAGTGCCACGTGACTTATGCGCGGTTTCTGAAGTTCCCAGATATACTCCAACAGTTATTAATTCAATATAGTTATGGAAAGGATAAACGCTGGTTAACTGACACTGCGTTTCTGAATACCCACTGGACCGTTCAATAACTATTGAACCAATACATAGTTCGTTTTTCTGCCACTAGATGGATCTGTTATAAAAAACGTGTTGAAAATTTATTTAACTATTTTAATTTGTCCGTTAAACTAGATTTTTTATAATTTATTTCTTTTTCCGGAGTAAACAACTAGTTGCTCGTAATTTTACTAAAATAAAACAATGATACCATATTGCCGTAATGGCTGTATACCTGCTAACTTAAAAAAAACTTTAAAAAAAAACGTCATTTCAGACCTTGCTGCCAGATGTCAAGCTGTTAAGACCATTGTTTATTTTTGTTTTGTTTCATTTGCGTGTGCGACTTGAGCGTGTTATTTTAATTTCGTAAACGATATTAGTTCTTGTTGTGTTGTTTCGTAAAAATGGAATCAATTGTAAAATGATGCTTCTTATCCAAGTAGCCAAAGATAACTAAGTATAATAAATTATAAAAAGAAGATAATAAATTCTTCATTCGTAAATATTTTAAAGGGATTTCTTTTAGATCTAAGGTTTTTAGGAACTGATTTATTAGCAATAAACTCCAGCAATTCAAAATCAATCTCGGACAAACTGCTCGAATACAACATTTTGTATCAGTTATGTAAAGTTATGAACATAAACCTATCATAACCTTAGAATAACACGTTTGACAGAAGTTTAACTTCAAATTAAGTTGTGGAACCGATAAACGGCGGAACAACACTAACGGATAACGCTAACGGATAGATAACTGATAAACCACCGATAAAAGAACCTTAGAAACCGGGCATTAGATAGACGACACTTAAAGATAACTGGGACTTAGCTTTTTAAAATCGCTTACCATTAAACTAAACGCTCTAGTGTTTCTGTTAAGTGAATACTTACATACTTAAATCCCGTAATCTTAAGATATTTAAGTTTAAACTTTTAGCGTCACGACTTGTCAGCAACAAGTGATATCTGAAAGTATTCTACTTTTAAAACTACTTAGTTCGTTTCGTAGTATACATCAGTGTTTATGCTGATGATGAAATTGGATTTGTTTCCTAGAATTGTTTCATTAACGTGAAATTCAATAGTAATATAACATTGTGTTTGATGCAGGTACAACAAACGAGATTGTCTTAATAATTTACGAACATAAAAGTAAAAACTCACCACTAAATAATCAACGTGGTACCTAGGTTTACCCACAGGTGAAATGCTGAGAACAAGGTTTTATAATTGTAATTAAAATCATTAATATAATTATTTTTCACGTCATTTAATCAATGACGTCAATATATTATTAATTTCAATCACCTTTTATTATGACACCATTTATGGTGAACGCACACTTATCCGAGCCGAACGCGTCGAACGAGTCGAACGAAACGAATTTTTGAATTCTTTATATGAAATCTCATGAAACCTCGCACACTTGCCCGCGTCAAATCGTCCGAATCTGGAAGAACCCCAGAAATCCTAGACGAATTCGGATGACGTCATCAGATTCGGCGCGTTTTGTGCGGTCGATTCGACCGATGCGCTCGCATTCTACCAGTTGGGTATGACAGAGCCACGCGCGAGTACTATTGCCGCATTGTTTCTTCATCTTCCATTAATAAAGCACTGACAAATAAAAACCTCGTCAAGATCCATCACAATTCACATGTAATAACAGTGCGACAGGCGTAAAGGAAATAGAAACCATTTGTTCGATGCGCTAGATTCTTTCGGCGCGGTCGATTCTTGCTAATGTGCGAGGCCTCCTTGACTTCGATTCGTTCGACGCATTCGGCTCGGATAGGTGTGCGTCCACCTTTATGAAGAACTAAGGAAGCGACGGGCAAGTGGGTAGACTTACAGACGTCGAGAGTCTCAAATTAAAACTGTCATCATCGCGCGCAAAGTTGATTCTTCAAAGATAAATGCGTATTAAATAGATAGACTAAAAAAATAAATAGTTAGCGTTCATAGCGAGAGTTGGCTTGCCGTTCATAACAGATCGACAAAGTTAAGCAACGCTTGCACAGGTCACCGCTTGGATGGGTGACCGTGTATGGCATTTACATCTGAGCGCTACCCTGCTTCGGAGGGCACGTAAAGCTGTCGATCCCGGTTCTTGTTTAAGGATATGAATTGTTAGGCCATGTCGGAGGCCTTCGGGCGGTCTGAAAACTTCGATATTAGAGCTGACCACACACTCACACGAAAAAGAAACAAAGTTATTTATCGGTTGTTTAACGATGAATGCAAAAGTGATGAAGAAACCCGCGTGTCTAAAATACCTCCATAATTTTATGGACAGTCAGGTAATCTGTCTGTCAACCTGTATTTTACCTAAGGAACCCTAAAAAGATGCGTACGTTACGCACGTATCACCATTTAGCCATTAAGTCGGTAAGTCTCCAAAGTACATGAGCGTAAAGTTACACAACGAAAGCTCCAATAAACTTGTAACTATTATTTCTATAGAAAACTACGGGTAAAATTAACCAACCGGCGACTTTTTGTCTTCATGTAAAGTAAACTAAAAGTCGTTACCGACTTTAAGTTGACTAGTGAAAATTCTTGCTGCTAACTGGAAAACATTAAAGTAATATTGTTTGTCTGCTTTATCATGGCTTAGAAAATGATAAATAGTAGTCCAACTAATACTCTTATTCACCTAACAACCTTCATGAAATACAAACATAAAGTAACACACATTCCACATAAAGTCGGCAAGCATATCAGCCAACGAATCAAATATTTATTTAGCTAAAGGCATTTTAAATACAACAGATTAAAGCTGATTCCTGACCAACAAAAAGTTGCCAGTCTACAATCATGAAACAACGTACCTCCCCTGTGAAGATTCACGGCTCGAATTTTTTCTCCCAGCTTTGTGTACGAGATATGTGACGTCCATTTTGTGCATCCCCCATGAACCACAGTTTCACAAACTTCGGATTAAACCCTCTTGTATCATAATGATAAAGTTCCTCCTGTTTTTCCCATTTATCGAGCAAAAAATACACTTTAAACTTTTATAATTACTAAAGTTTTGAGGTGTTGTGATAAAGAGCTAGATTTAATTTGAACTTTGCAACTCGGTGTGAGACAAGGGACTCTTTAATTAGCGTTGGTGTGACGACAGGTTGTGCGTTGTTGTGGACGACAAGCTTATTTATGTATGTCGGCACTTTACAAGTCAGCAGATAAATTCTAAGCGCGTCGTGCTGTCGTGTAGGTACGTCAATTACGTTTTATTTTGTGCGAGATATGGAACAAAAGTATATTTATATACGTTCTCGTGTGGCCTGTGAATGACGTATAGATAGAAGAGCTATAATGCTGCGGGTCCTGTTTGGTAACAGCTTTAAGGTACTGTTGAGATTGACCCGATATTGTAGCGTTTCAAGAATGTCAAGAGTTATAGGTAAGGTTGTTCTCTTTAATGTTCCGAATGTCAGACAGTGGCAAAAACTTCATGTTGGTTACTCTATTCTATTCTATTCCAACACATACGTACAACACAATCCAAGTTAAGGCGAGGTTGCAGTACTTTTTAAGATTTTTGTACGTCTGAAAGTCCCGTGAACTATGATATTTTTAATGAATAAAAATTAAAGTATAAAAGTTGAACATATCTTGTAGTAAATCGTAAAGATAGAAACACGATTTGGAATGATTGGTTCGATAAAAAAAAATGTCAAACATGGCACTAAATCACAATTTTAAACGTGTACTGCTTAGAGATTCCATAATGAATTTATATGAAAGTATTATCAATAGAAACAGCTCTTTATTTTAAAATAAATGGTAAAAACAGATTTCGTAATTTCGTTATCATTTTTCTCCAAGAAAAAAAATAGTCAAAATGTTGGCATTATATCGTTCGCCGGCCGTTCATCAGTGCCTGTCTAGACGTGATTGAGGGCGGACGTACGTCGTTGCTCCGCAAAATCCCCCTCCACCCCCGCATGTACGTTTTCGCAAAAGTACAAAGTAATTCGTATTCCAAACTCAATCGTTCAAACCATAGACATACTAGTAAGAAACCGTAGACAGGTTACTGACAAGGTAACATGACGGAGCTTACCAGTGGCACGCATCGCGAAAAGCGTACGCACACTAATATAAATATGTCAAAACGACACACTAAGAATTAGATAAGAAGTGTAAGTGAGATAGCACATCTAATCGTAAGCGCGAAATAGAGATAAACATATACTCTCTGGACCGAAGCGCATTGTGACATCATGCTGACCGTTTCACAAACAATAATTTGACTCAGATGCGACATGATCACTTTGTCTGTCTTGAGTAAATTCAATTCGCCTCAAAGTAAATTTGATTCATTCATTTAAGGTAGGGAAATAAAAAGTCGATGTGATTTATTTATAAGATTTATTAAAAAAGTACATTTCATTCAATGGAAACCTAAAACAGTACGTTAATATAAAAACTGTGCGCTGCGGACCCACCGTAGCCCTGGCAATACCCCTGGGGGTATGGTGGGTCTTTTAAAGCTTAACCGTACTCCTGGCTGAACTGCTCGTAGTGTTATACCAACGTGCTACGTGGACATTAAACTGAACAGTGTTATCTCTCGTATGATAATGACTTACTACTTACGTTTTTGTATTTTTAGACAAGCGAAGACAAGCGCTAGTACGATGATATAGTGCAACAAGGAGATAAATTAGAGAATAAAACGTTTAGGTATTACTGCTAATGGTTATAATGCTTTGTATATTATAGGTATAATCTGTGGTGCTGTTGAAGACCCATCATCATCATCATCCTTGCGCTGTCGAATCATTCCCACTAGTTCTATTGAACAGTTCTATGATAGAACTAGTGATACTTTTTCCCCACTAGTTCTATTAGCACAACTTGATTAGAAGAATAGAACTAATGGGAAACAGTTATAGGAAATTTACCACTAGTTCTATGTATGTTTTACAAGGGTAGTGTCACAACATCGCGCTCACAAATCCGAATAAATATGTATTTATAAAAATGTGTTAAACGAATGAAGGTCTACAAAACAATTGAACGTCTACAAAACAAATGAACGTCTACAAAACAAATGAACGTCTACAAAACAAATGACTACCAGAAAGTGATCAGCTATCGATAGTGATTGCAAAAAACAGGTGCATGCGATTTTCGACCTTATTGACAATTCATGACAAACTTTTTTTTTGTTTTTTCTCGCTTTCTGGCATTATTAGGGTAATAAAATTATAAATTCTGCCTAATGTCAATTAGGTTGAAAATCGCATGCACCTGTTTTCTGCAATCACTATCGATAGCTGATCACTTTCTGTAAGTCATTTGTTTTGTAGACGTTCATTTGTTTTGTAGACGTTCATTTGTTTTGTAGGCGATCATTTGTTTTGTAGACGTTCATTTGTTTTACACATTAAACAAATGATCGTCTACAAAACATATTTATTCGGATATATGAGCGCGATGTCGTGACACTACGGATCATTCCCAGTAGTTCTATTGAATACCCTTGTAAAAACATACATAGAACTAGACTGGGTCATTTCCTATTACTTATCCCATTAGTTCTGTTCTCCTCATCAAGTTGTGCTAATAGAATTAGGACAGTTCTATCACAGAATTGTTCAATACTACTACTATACTGGGAATGATCCCACAAAATAGTAGAACTTGAAATTAACGAACTGAAATTAATAAACTAATTACACAACAATATTATCTGGGAGTACGGTTAAGCTTTGAAAGACCCACCATACCCCCAGGGGTACTGCCAGGGATACGGTGGGTCGGCAGCGAAAACTGTGCAGTACAATCTACTTAGTTGTTTAATACTAAAAGGAGAAAAACAAGAACAAGTGAATGGACTTTGATCATCCGTCCATGTTTGTAACTTACGTATGATTTTGTATTTCTATAATAATAATATATTGTGTTGATTCAGCCTCAAATCACTTTTATTACTTGACAAAAACACACATCAGTGTTTTATTATTACGAATGTCCCATCTGGATACTTTGTTTTTTAGTCTTTAAACACGCACAATACTGCTTCTCTTTTACACTCGCTAAATGCCAATTTTTTATTCACTCTATTATTTGTGATACTGAATTTATTATAAATTGAAAATAAAACGTTGTAATATTGTAATACTCATGAATGAGAAGTGATTCCATAACTTTTAGTCATTTTCCTACTATAGTTTAACTACTTTACACACGACGGCATTTTCAAATGTAACGTACACACACGCGAGAAAAAGAGCGAGCGCTTCCGACCGCAGCGCGTACGCGACTAAAGCCAAATGAGACATTTAGAAAAAAAAAGTTTGTCATGAATTTGTCAGTTTTTAATGTGCCACTTTTGAAGTTCGCATAACTCATCTACAGTTTTTTTACGCTGCGGGTTTCGTGTGTCACGAAACCCCCCCTTCCCGCCCCCGCTCACTCGCTGACGCCACCGCCGTGTTTTTTTTTTTGCGGGGGGTGAGGTCGAGCTACGCACCGTACTGCAACCTCGCCTTAAGTAGAACTTGTACTACGGGTACTAAATAATGGATAAACAAACATAATTATGTAGCTTGCTAGTGGTACTTATAGACATAAAAAGTCTATAAACCAGCCTCCAGAACAGTTAATAAATAAATGCTTTATATTTATTTGTATGGTATATAAGGCAGCGATAGCCTAGTGGAGATACCAACGGGCTGCCATGCAGAGGGTATCGGGTTCGAATCCACGGCGAACACCACTGACTTTTCAGAGTTATGTGCGTATTGAATTGTTAATTATCGCTTGTCTCGTGCCTCGGATAGCACGTTAAGCCGTCGGTCCCGGCTGTCATGAAGATCTTTGACAGTCGTTATAGGGCGTCAGTACCTCTAAAATAAACTGACACTAGTCTAAACCATGGAATATCGCTATCCCTTCGGGTTGCGGAGGTCAGACAGGCAGTCGCTCCATGGAAAAGCTAATATTCCGCCAAATCCGGTTAGACTAGAAAGCGGACCCCAGGTTGAGACTAGACCAGGATAACGCTAGGAGGATGATTTACTTGTATATGGTGTTTTGAATAAGTATTGTAATATCTGAAAAATGGTTACCTTCATAATAATAAAACAGCGTATATAAATCAGATACTGTTATAAAAGTGTATTTATCAAGAAAATTATTTTAAATTTTGCCTTGCTTTAATTTAAAACCTTGTTTAATTATAATTTTGGACACTTTTACGCCAGATAATAGTTTCGTTTTCCCGAAAACAGCTATGGATTATATTCTGCTGTGAAAACGTGTTTTTCCTTTATTATATGCATTTCTCTTCATTAATGACGTTCTTTGTAGTAGTTAGCGATAACTACTCTGGTAAATTTATAAATGTACTAGCTGACCCAGCGAACTCCGTTTCGCCTTTTTAAGAGTTTTATTTAATTCCCTTTTTTTCAAGCCCCTTTTCCAAAGTTACCATTGACTTAGCGCTTAATCTTTTATCATTTCAGAGTCTATAAATGCTGAACAAACAAACATAGATTTTTTTATAATATTGAATTCCCCATTCCTTAAAATATCGGAGACGATACCCATATCGACTTTAAAAAAAAATCCCGTCCGCCATCTTTGATCACGAAATAGATGTTGTATTTGGATTCACCATCCCTTAAATCATCAGAAACGATACCCATATTGATTTTATTAATTTTTCCATGCACCATCTTTGATTTCCCATCCACCATCTTGAATCACGAAATAGATGTTGTATTTGGATTCCCCATCCCTTTAAACATCGGAGACGATACCCATATTGATTTTTTTTACTTTCCCATCCGCCATCTTTAATCACGAAATAGATGGTGTTTTTGAATTCTCCGTTCCCTAAACTATCGGAGACGATACCCATATCGACTTTAAAAAAAATCCCGTCCGCCATCTTTGATTTCCTATCCGCCATCTTTGATCACAAAATTGATGTTGTATTTGGATTCTCCATCCCTTAAATCATCAGAGACGATACCCATATTGATTTTTTAAATTTTCCCATCCGTCATCTTTGATTTCCCATCCACCATCTTGAATCACGAAACAGATGTTGTATTTGGATTCCCCATCCCTTTTAACATCGCAGACGATAGCATTGACTTTTTAAAAATTTTCCCATCCGCCATCTTTGATTTCCATCCGCCATCTTTGATCACGAAATAGATATTTCGATTCCCCACCCCTTAAAATATCGAAGGCGATACCCTAAAACTTGTCCTCTGAACTAGGTTTATGCCGTATTTCAGACGACAGCGCCCCAACCCGAATGTTAGCCTCAGTTTCTTTTTTTTAATTGTATATTAAAACAAAATAAGCAACTTATGTTTAACAATACAATTTTAGTTAGTGTTTGTATTAATCTATGGGTATGTGTGCTGTAAAAATGCTGTGCACAAGCCTCATCTCACCATAAGAAGAATTTTTTTATAGGACGATAAAAAATCTCTTCTTATTAACAAGGGCGAGTTAACAGACTTCGCATGTATTGGAATATGGACCATTTTGGGAATTTCCCAGCAAAGCAGGTTTCCTTGCTCACAATGTTTTGCTTCACTAATAATACGCACATACTCGTATGTAGCTTCGACAAGTCATTTTTCAATGCATAATTCATCGTGGGTTTGAACCCGATATACTGCGTCGCCATTATTATTAAACATGCGTACATCATATTTTCTTGGGTTTATGCAAATGGAGCCGAAACGTCTTCTGTGACCACGGCTCCTGTAAAGTAGCCGAAATGGCAGACTTTAATAAATAATGTAGTTTCTAGATCCTCATCATTATCCTAGCGCCATCCAGGTTGCGATCCAAGAACATCGCCTCGGAGCCCAGATTCCGCAATGTAGTTTCTAAACCATTCGGATGTCAGTTAAACCAATATATCGCCGTAGAATTCGTAAACAGTACCTAGTTTTAATCTACATTTTTACGCGCTCCATTCTATGTGGTACCACCACATAGAATGGACCGTATGTACATATGTGGAAGCACACCCACAAAGGTTTTCGTACCATTATAGTGATAAACTGGCATACGGCGCGCCTGATGGTAAGTGGTTACTATTATTTATGAACACTTGCAATACCACGATATTACTTGTGAGTTACTGGCTATGGAAAAAGGTGGCTTTTTTCGCCAGACTAAAAAACGTATTTTTGGTCCGTTGTCCTTTTTTTGTATTATGAAAAGATCAGATGTCAACGGCATATTGTACGCTAATGGAGTCTAAACAATTTTGCCATGTGTTTGCAAAATAAATTGATTGATTTATGTAGGCAAGAATAACATTCGGAATACATGAGGGTGTATGATATTAATGGAAGTCAGGTAGGGACATGGTTCACCAATCCACACCCGTTTAAAAAAATATTGCTGCTGCACTACAAATAATATATTATGTATAACTGGAAACATTACAAACATTCAAGCAAAAGACACAAAAATATCCAGACTCAATACAATCATTTGTTGTGAGGATCTATCCTCACATTAGAGTATACCTTTCGTGCGTTGAACCCGCGTTACTCGGTACATTCCTCATGGGTGGCTATACCATGATGTTACACTGTGTAATCGCTAGCGACTAACGTAAGGAGTAGGTATGGAAGATGTGATCATGGAATATCTAAATTGGATAAGCTGGCTAAGATTTTTGACCGAATCCATGGTTCAGTGTGCCAGGCG
This sequence comes from Euclidia mi, assembly GCA_944739405.2. Taxonomy (NCBI): domain Eukaryota; kingdom Metazoa; phylum Arthropoda; class Insecta; order Lepidoptera; family Erebidae; genus Euclidia; species Euclidia mi. Next base: position 8,951,094 of record OX123183.2, on the reverse strand, counting down.
TTTAGGGTTACATAATTTTATTTATTGGACAAATCTCTTGTATATAATTATAGTTGTTCTTATTCTGCATACTCTTTGCTCTTTATACATACATTTTCTACTTCAGACTGCATACACAGTTTCAACGCTGTCTTTACTTCTAAAAGTTTTATAAATAACCCAAATTTAGAAGCAGTTATTGACATAATATTATTACCACGAGGCTTTCAGAACAGGCATATGCTGACGGGACGCACAATCTTCTTTGAAATATGCACCAATTACTATTCCATATCAAAGAAGTCTATCATAGTTACGGTGAGATAAATAGTAACACCCAATGGAACTTTTAACCTGACATAGCAAATACGATACGCTCACAGGAGCTCCAATGAATAAATAACGGTGGTATCGTGAAATTAATATGGCCGTATTATGCACATAACAATCGGTGATAATGGCAGGCAGCGAGCTGAATTTTAATTGCAATTCACTCGCTCCACCGCCGTTGGTAGACTATGTTCGAAGATACTGTTTAGATTGCAAATGACTAGGTATCCGGTTTGTTGGCTGGAAATATTTCATGCAGCAATTTATATTGCAAATTTTAATAACGCTTGTCGCAGTTTCTTTGTATATTACTGTTGCATACGTATAGTTTTTGTTGCATTTGGATTTTTATTAGATAACCTTTATCCGATCCTCCAGTTTGGTCTCGTCTGCAATTTTCACCTAAATAAATGTTGATACGTTAGACTTTTTAGTGCTGATATAATCTTTAGTTGAAATCTATTCCACAGATTTCAACATAAGGTTATATCTGATTGTGGCGACTTACTGAACATAGACATAAAGTTCTACGATATTCTTCGAGCGGGAAGAGGCTGTGTATACTCTGCAAACCAGGGCTGAATCGACCGGTGTCTGTTGACATAGTTTGCTGGTAATTATGTTAAATACAACTAAACACAATTTAATCTATTGTTGCTTTTGGTAAAACAGGGAAAAGAAGAAACCAATAAAATTGAAATCTACATTTAGAGCACGCAACATTGTTACTAAAGTCAGTTTGATGGCTCTAATGATTTTTATAACTTTCCTCGTATATTAAAAAACAGCAATAGACTTAGTTAAGTTTAGTGAGCCCAACGAAATAATTAGTCGTTGGTTGTCTCATGATCAAAATTTTGCCATATATTAAGTTTGCCATAACGATCTCCATAGCTCACAGACTTGCTGTGAGCAAGGAGAACGTTAGGTATCAACATTGTGGTCTAACACTGTCGTATAGCAAAACATTGACAATATAATATTCGTATAATTTCAAATCCATCACACAGTTTAGTCATAACCACGTGCCGGTATGTAGACGTAACTAATAATTTCGCCTTTAATTGAAATCTCCCTTTGTACATGAGTAGATTCAATTTTCATACCAGAATGAGTATTAATTTCAATTATTTCACTTCATCGCAGTAACATGCCTATTTCCTTAGTGTAACCAATATGTAGATATTAATTATGTCGAATTTATTGCTACCTCATTACTCACTAAATATACTATTAGTAATATATTATTGGTATGTGTTTAATATAATAGTATTGTCATATCTACCTGTCCTTTGGATGGATACACTGAAAATATGATTATTTTACATAAATGTGATTGTGGGTAAATTTCGTCTGAAATTGTCTACTGGATGTATTTAATTGTCTTATGATGCTTAAAAAAATATTTCAGTAGCACAGAGTTATAAATTTACCTGCTTGGAGCAACCGAGATATTTTCTACATAGTGATCATTTTAAGACCAGTAATAGCGATTCATGAAAGATTAAAGCGTGAAAGATTTTCTCGTTGCTTGATTATATTTTTAAAACAGGAATGGAGGCATAACCAACCACTTGTTGGTTGGTTATGCCTCCATTCCTGTCAAAAAATATATATTTATTTAACGATTCAGCATTAGTATTATATATATTCTAGGCATGTATAAAAAACCTTTCCATAATGAAAATGTTCAAATACCGTCTTATCGTCAGAAGGCTGACTCTCGTAATTATCTTTGTTTAACTGGCGAAGTGTGGGTGTGTAACTCTGCCTACCCCTTCGGGGATAAAGGCATAAAGTTATGTTATATTGTTTGTTGAAACTGCTGATTCGAATTAGTCTCGGTGTCATCAATGGTATTCTCGTAAACGAACTGACTCGATTGATATCGCGACTACATCTTAAATTAAGCAAAGCGTAAAACTATGTGTCAACACGTCTCCCTATGTCTCAAATTATTGCAGCAGTCATTTAGTGCAGCAAGACACCAATTGAGTGCCAGATTAAAATCAAGTCGCATTTCAGTCGCAGTTCACTTATAGTGTCGGTGTCTTTTAAAATTATAAAATACAAAAATCCCTTCCTCCTGATATTCAATAATAAGTACGTGACCACTCCTAAATATTACATTCTGTATCCATTTAATAAAATTCATTTACGCAATATCATATACAGCAATTACCAACTTCAAAATTTCCTCCATTTGCAATTTTCAATGACACAAAGCCTTAGCCGCAGCCTTAGAATAATTGTGCTAATATTTGAAATAATTGCGTCGGTATAAACTTACGTACACACATGGATTAATTGGAGAACTCCCGCATTCCACACATTGAAACGGTGGGTTTGCCGTAATTCGTATGTTGTACTGTATCTCTATTGTAGGAATTGTTTGTATAGTAACCAAGTTAGGAAGATATATATTTAAGATGCATAGAGGTATGCATGCATAAGGTGCATAGGGTTCCCACCAAGAACTTAGGGTCCCAAGCCAACCTCACCTGCAAGTGGTGCACCTGCCGATCAACGGACGAGGCTCTGGCAAACAAAATGTCCCAATAAGCGGCAATAGGCTCGCCACCTATTACGTGGGATCAAAACACTGGCGAAAAGTGGGCGTTTAATATGTCTCTGCCTACCCCTTCGGGGAAACAGGCGTGAGTCTATGTATGTATGTATGTATATTTAAGATAGATATAATTGAAATTTAAGTACCTACGTACTCAACTGTTTGTATCTTTTTGTGACGGAATAAATAGGTATTGTAAGATTTGAGTAAGATAAGTACATTGTATAGTAGGCACGTGGTATAGTAGACCAAGTCCTCCGATTGACTTACATTAAATTTAGTCTGGTAGAGAGAGAATGTAAAGTATAGCTACCCAATTTCATTCCGTGGGTTTCGTAAGAGCTGACTAAGGTAAATATACGAAGCAACTAGTGTCTTTGGGTAGAAATGGAAATCTCACTTTTGACTCCTCTAGTGTTGGCAGTCGCGGATCGCTTATCATCCGTGATTCTTCTGCTCGTTTGCATCTTATCTCAAAAACAAACAATTGGTGACGACAAATAATGTCGTTTAATTTACTCCATAAGTAAAAATCTCTAGTATATTTTCCGGCACAACATTTATAATTCATACAAATGGTCAAAGTTCACAACAAATTTCTTATAAACAGTTATGCTTCATTTATTCCTAAGTGTTATGCGTCGTTACTGTTTTAATGGAAAAAGCAAATAGATCGTCCTCATTTTATAGAAAGTAACCATAAAATATTAGCCTTAATTGTAATATCCGACCTCATATTTTCTAATTACTGGTCCATTTTTGATCATCTTTAAGATTTTTCCCAAAAAATATACGGAACAATAACCATGAAATTAATAAATGAGATTATGATAGCCTCGACTTCCGTTAGTCGAATCCGTATCACAATTTTAAGGTTTCCGTGGCTAAATGGCAAAAATACGGTACCTTTACAAATTTTCCATGTCTAAATTCTGTCTGTCCATCTGTATGTCACAGCCACTTTATTCCGCAACTGGTAGGTAGGTAGATGTAGTCTGTAAGCCGCTTCACACTAAAGTATATAGCAGTAGACTTTGAAAACATTTAAAAACAACTGACCTATCTTTAGTAAAAGTGTAGTCTCATGTGTGAATCAAACCTACGACAAGCGCAGCAGTGCCAAAAGCTGAAGCAACAGCAGGAACCACTACACTACACAACTCAAGAATGAACTGCAATGCTGTTCTGTTCCTCACAAAGTTCATTCTGTACTAAGACTTATGTGGTAGAGGGACCATAAAAAGTTGAGCTCATTACCATGACAGTAGGGTCAGAGACGGCACATAACCGTTAAACGTGGTCACTGCTGCTCAATTCAGTTAATGAATGCGACCGGATCGCGATGTTAGTGTGCGGGCTCTAGAATAGCGGGTCTTATATTTCGTACATGTGAGTATAGAAGAGAAAGGCATTCTATAGGGTTCCTTTCTTTGCTTTCACGCGAACCTTTTGGGGCTGGATATACAGACAACTTCAATGAAAAACGTTTTAAAAAGCACGCTGCTCCTCTGAAAAGACCTTGCTACTTATATACTATGGTTAAAAGCGTTTACAACTACTTCCATGCAGACGTAAAATTACTTCTGAAAATATGTATTAAAATACTTTGCTGTATTTTGTAACTTTCATGTCAGTATAGCTTTTAGAGAGAGTCGGGTATTGGCACAACAGGTAGCCCATATGTGTATTGTTTTGATGTATAGTATTGCAGAGTTTCATTAAAACCGTTCAGCGATCTTCATAAACTTACTGATTTAATATGAAGACTGAACTGACTGAACTAAACATTTACCAAATCTCTACTTTCCTGGCCCCACGTTTAGGGTCATTACACACGGCATTTGCGCGTGGAGACAAGGCAGTCCGGTAGCTAATGAGCTTAAAACGTCAAGCGTCGAGTCCCTTAGCATCGCTACCCTTTACCTGAACAATGGACAATTTGAAGCCCCACTGAGTTTTTGCGGACCTTTACAAATTGAAAAGTTGTTTTAAATAGCCCAAATGTCCCACAAAATCATTTTAATTAGGATTTGAATGACGCAGACTTATTCCTAAGTGGCTGTGGTTTATTTTTTTTGAAGTTAGATATCATCCTTATATTTTTTCTTTTGGTTTATTTATTTTAGTATCCTGTGTCGCGAAGGACTTGTCAAATATAACTACAGACAAGAAACGTGATCGGAATAAAAATACCTATGTAGAAGGTAAACAGTGGGAATCAAATCCACAACGCTCGGTATTATAGTAAACGTCAAGATGACGCTAAACCACTACATAAACCGTGACTATGATTTTTCCTAACGTATACGATTTTTTAATATCTTTGAGATCGCCATAAAAAAAATCTTTAGAATGTAACAGCATGGCACTAAAGAGGTAGATAAAACCATTATGAATTTTAAAATATTTTGTGGAGTTAATCAAAATGCTTTTCCAATTTAGAATATGATGATTAAATAACAAAGCCTTATTTATCTTCAGCACAAAATCTCTTCTAAGCCATTATCACTTTTATCAATTAAAAACACTAACTATAACTATTTACTGAGACCGTCAACCCTTGCTGCTATTTCAATTTCGCTGTGTTTGTATCAAAGCCTGGTTTAATAACAAAATGGTAGCAAACGTTATTAAAAGTTGTGATTATTTTCAGACGAGAGTCAGTTGTGTTCTACATGTAATAAAATGGAATGCAAACGGGCTCGATGCCTCGTTTGCAAATTGTTTTATGCTTTGAAAGCAATTACACGACTCACGTTTCGAATTTTGGTTGAATGTTGCGTGTTCGTTGTGAATAGAATGTAGTCTTATCCGAGATCATCGGCTTTATAATAGAGCTACATAAAACAGTACTGCAAAATAATGTTGATATTCTGTTTAGGCTTTGCCTTTTTGGAAACCATTGGTACTGCATCAATAGTTTCAGAGATAATCTATATTTTGTTTTTCCTGTTTTAAATAATCATAAATATAAACTACCTTTCATACAATTGTGAAATCAGTAAATTCCCCCTCCACATCACGGTAATCGGATACCTCTTGTATTGTATTCTCATTAAAACAGGTTACGAAACCTCTGACCACGACTCATTAAGAATTCACACTTTATCAAATTTCAAGAGCGAATGACTAAAACTATTAACTTAGGTTGAATGCACTACAATATTATTATACTCGTAAAGCAATTTGCAACTTGCAAAATATTAATTTTATTATAAATTCCAGCTGCGTCGAGTAATTTACTAAGTTTATATAAACATAAAATAAAAATGTGCAAAATAAAAGTTTATTTCAATTCATCGTTTTATGCTACTAAGTTTAAGTAAGACACTCAATTCTAAATGAAAATTATGAGAAAGGATAAAGTACAGATACAAGTTACTAAGCAAAATAGGTTGCGAACATTTTATTAAATGAAAATGATAGTTAAAGATTTTTACTTGGCTATTTCTCTTTGATACCTACGGCGTATGTTTTTATCAAATATTTCTATATACATCAAGTATCGTATATATATCTATAGCACATGTGTAGACATGTGTTATTTATTGTTAATAGTACCTCTCATAGAGGGAGCGATAGCCTAGTGGAGATACTTACACACAACCTATCAGAGAGATAGAGGGAGAGAGAGAATCTACGGCGTGTACCACCGACTCAACGAAGTTCTCTTGCCGCGTGCCCCAGAAAGCACGTTAAGCCGTCGGTCTCGGCTGTCATGTCGTTATAGGCAGTACCTCTAAATAAACTGACACTAGTCCAAAACATGTAGTATTCTTAAATATCCTTTTGGGTTGCGGAGTTCAGTCAGCAGTCGCTCGGAGGAAAAGCTTATATTCAGTCAAATTCGTATCCCAAATATGGGCAAATAAAGGCGAGCACCATATTATCTCTCATAGGTATATCATAGGCTAGATTTTATAATTATCTTAGATTTATTTACATATTACGTTTAAAATCGCTCATTAATTTAATACTTAAGAAGAAGCTAAGCATGTCAACTTATTTACGTAATAAACGAGCGGTACAATCCACTCATTTGTTCTAAAATACCCAGCTGTGTTCACACTCGACCCACGAGCCATTAGGGTCAAAGGCACCTTAGTAATACTATTTACTGGACAATCTATTCATTTTTTTGTATCTCTGGTGAAAAGGCTTCAAACAGCACCTTTTGTTTGACTTTAATTTAGCCAACCTAATCTTAATTGTTAATCCAAGGTTTCGCGCCCACCGAATTAACAAGAATTGGGTAAAAAAATAAAAAAACAGAATTATCTCTTTTGTAATTAATACTGAATCGACAGTGGGGTTTTGTTTTTGTAAAATATGTTAGGTTTGCGCTTATGTGAGATTCAGAGAGTTAATTAAGAAAAGGGTTACTGACATCGATAAGATAAAAATGAAAGAACAGTTACAACACTTGTATTTTCATATGTAACGTTATTTTTATATCATTTTATGATTCGGAATGTGTTTATTTATGTGCTTATGAGCCTACTGAGTTAAGGATACTGCAAATGAAATTGTTGTTTAATATTCACAAAGTGAAATAATAAGTCATGTTTCGGGTCCGGGGCAAATATAAGGTCTGTAATTTTTCCTGTAAAATTTTACATAATTACTCGATTGAACATTTCAACATAGATATTAGTTTATTTGCTACTACCATATAGTTATTACTGGATAACACTACCAAATGCCATATTTTGCCAGCGCTTTTAATTAACATTCGTTAAACAGCCAGTAAGTTTATATTTATAGCGTTCATTTATAACAATATATGTATACTGAATACATACGGAATACTGATTGTTTGCTACACTTACCATATTTTGTACTCGTTTAATATCAAATTAAAATTATATGAATTTAACTAAACAAAATGAGAAGTGATCATAGGAATAAGGCTGTGAATCCATCAAAGATGATCGAGAGGAAATCGCTGTGCAAGGCATCATCTGAAAAAAAGAAATTAAATTTTATTTCGCTGGTCTAATTCATCAGATATTATTAACATAGTATGCTAATAAGGCTGTGAATTCATCAAAGATGAGTGAAGCGGTGTGCAAGCAATCAACTTCTAAAAACGTTTTTTTATTTGGCCCGTCTAGTTCAATTGGTGTTATTAACATTATGCTTCCTTCGTATTACCGCTTAGCTACTGCGCACATCTTATATGTAGGTATACACGGCTTAAGGTGATGCATTTGTCTTTGTTTTATTGGCCTCTGTCGGATAAATACAATATGCATCCAGGCGATCGGGACGTTTTACAACAATGAACGTGGAATAAATGGATATTTTCATAATGAGGATCACAATTTGAACCCAGTACTGGACGTCGAACTAAAAACTTGAGACAATTATGTTCGAAAATTTGTAGTTGCGATAAATTGGCGATAGTAAAATTGCTTCTGTGATAAAGGCTAGTATGTATTGTTTTTTATTATAATACTAATATTATTTGGTACGGTGCGATCTGCGACTGCACTATCAATATTTTTGTTAATATTACCAAAATACTGATAGTGCAGTCGATAACTTAACTAGACAAGGTAACATTGTGTCAGCTATATCGTTATTTGCTAGGTGCGAATATGTATCGAATGGCATATACCTTCGATGTGTCACGTGGTCAACGAAAAAAGAGTAGTTTAGTGAAAATTAACTTTCAATAGTTCAACATCATTACCAATCGCTAGCCAGACACAGGAACAATCACGAATATACACAGACAAATCAAAGTGCATGATATTCAAAAGTCAATTGAACCACAAACTTTTTATATTTCTTTATAGACTCACGACTGTATCCCCGAAGGGGTAGGCAAAGGTGTAATATTGCACCCACATTTCGCCATGAATTTTTAAGCCCCACGTAATTCATGGTGAAATGTGGGTGCAATATTACACCTTTGCCTACCCCTTCGGGGATACAGTCGTCAGTATCCCCGAAGGGGAACCTATTGCCGTTACCGGGCACATCACCAGACTCCGAGCTGCTACTAAGAATTCGGAAAACCCAGTAACACTTTTGCCTGACCCAAGAATCAAACCCGGGACCTCCGATCAGTAGTCGCATATGCTATCCACTGGACCACGGAGGCAGTCAGTGAATCACAAACGTTTCATGTAATAAGCCTTATTTATAGATAGCTTTAAATAGATGACAACCAATAGTCGTTTCTACTTAATTTTCTTCTGAATTCAATTATTGATTGCATAAATAAATGTATTGGTTTGAAATTAAATGGGACGATTATTTATTTAGTTTCTCAAAATTTCTCAGCTAGGGTATTATATCGGATTGACTTTTAATATAGAATCACTAGTCTATTTGCCTTAAAATAAACTAGAATGAAAATCAAATTGAATAGTAAAGTAATGCATTTATTGAATTAATATTAAACTATTTCACTTATTAAAAACTTGTGTTATACTTTCATAATTATAAATGTGAAAGTGCATTTGTTTGTTTTTACTTCTTTTAAGTGACAATAAGAGCGATGTTGTGTGTTGAGTGTAGAGGTAGTCAGGAGGCTGGGTAATGACATAGTATACTACCGGCAACAACTAACTCCCATGTGGCTCGAGCCGTGGACGAAGTCTAGAAATACATAATTAATATGTATATTATCTCCTTAACGTATAGTATATTAAAAACATATTGTCGATATTACTTTTATGAATTATCTACAATTTGATGTAATATAATATAATATCCTACCTTATACACACAAAATCACCTAGTCCCTAACTAAACAGAGCTTATACTATGGGTACTAGACGATGGATTAACATACATACATTGATGATTTGTGAGTTTTAATGAAACAAGTATTACGCATTTTTTTCTAACCGCCAGTGTAAATTCCGTAACTGTAGAACGAAAACCCGGTAAAGACAGTTTTCATTATCCCAGCGTTCCTCAGCAGTTACAAACCTTTTTTTAAGGATGGCAGTTATAAATTATCTCTCAAGTTCCTAACGAGAGGTTTAACCCGAAGTATATGTGTTGTCATGCTCAGTTTATTGCATTTTACTCATTATCGTCTTTCCGGTGCGAGCTTTTACGATTTTTAGGGCGGAACAAGAGCACAACCGGCACTTTTGAAAGGGATGGAATCTGGGGGCACGGCAGTGCCCCCACCAAGTCGAGCAGAAAAGCGGCACGACCATACCATCCTTTTCTCGAAGCAAGTCAGGCCATTTTCGACCCCCTTTAACTTCGTTGTGGATAAAAGTAGAAGCCTGATTGTATAGTAACCACGCAGACATTGTGTAAAGATGGTGTATTTCAAATTTCATTCAATTTGAACCAGTAGTTTAAGAATTATAACGAGTCAAAATTCTTAATTTTGTCACTCACTGACCGATCAAATTCAAATTCAAAATCCTTTATTCATTTGGGTCACAATGTGACGCTTATGAACGTCAAAATAATAAATTTATAAAATAATTACTTATACTCAAATTTAAAACATTATTACTGTATGCTTCTACATTTACATTTACTGCCACGTTCGCAAAGCAATAGGTAGAACCATGAGAAAGAACGGGCAATAAAACTCACGGTCACTCTTTTTCATCGCCAGGTTTTGCATAATACACAATTACATTTTGTAAGGTGCTGCAACTGTTACACCTTCTATATCACTTGTATATATTTACTGTACATAATAATACTCAAGCAAAATACTTTTGGTTAGCCTCCTCAGAATAGACATGGTGAAACATTAGCATCCACTGACATTATATATACCTAATAATGCAGGCAATCCGCGAAAGTGATCAGAACCATGATGGAAATGATGCAGTTAAATATTAAAATCTAATACCAGCCCGCAAGACCGTCATCGACCAGCCATCGCAAGTAGCACCCGTTCACGAGTATGACGCATGTGCCAGCCATCATCCCTCTCGCCATATTAGAGGGACAGGGATGACCCGACACGACGCCACCACAAGAAATTACATTTTAGTGAGCATGACGACAACGGTATACGAACCAGCAGTAAGAAACAATCTATTGGTATACTGACCATGACCGCCAATTACCTCCATTTTCCAGATCGTTATTATTAACATAAGTTAGTGGAACGCGTGAAGGAATACAAATGTAGAAAGAATTTTGTGAAGGTGACAAGTGAACAATGATATGATCAGGGATAAATAATGTTAAACTACATTCAACAAATCATAAAAATATCCAAATCCTGCAAAAATCATGTGTTCACGAGGCACCTCCACTTAACATGTAAATAAAATAATCGTGAGTTAAACAAGCCTAAGCCTATCCCCACGGTGTCTTATCATTTAAAAATTCCTTAATAGTGTAATAACCCCTTTGTAAAAGAAAGTTCCTAATTGTCCGTTTGTATTTGTGCATGGGAAAATTCATTATTTCAAGAGGCAATTTGTTGAAAAATCGTATACCAATCCCCGCAAATGAGTTCTGAACTTTATGTAGACGGTAGTTAGTTCCCACAAGTTTATGCTTATTCCTTGTGTTCACTTTGTGCAAATCACTATTATTGCGGTATAGAATTAAGTTTTTCTTAATGCACATTAAATTAGCATATATATATTGCGATGCAACTGTCAATATATCTACTTCTTTAAATTTATCACGTAAAGAATCTCTAGCATCTAACTTATAAATTGCACGTATGGCCCTTTTTTGAATGACAAAAATAGTGTGTATATCAGCAGCTGTACCCCATAACATTATTCCGTAAGACATTACGCTGTGAAAATAACTAAAGTAAACTAGTCTAGCAGTATCTATATCTGTGAATTCCCTAACTTTTCTAACTGCAAACGCTGCAGAACTAAGTTTTACTGCGAGACAGGATATTTGATCATCAAAAGTCTAAGGCACTTCTAGCAAACATAGAAGCTTCAAATTTAGGAAACAATTAGTGTTTAGTGTATGAACCAAGGAAAAACTAAAATATATTTCAATTTCGCTCCAGTTTTCGAGAAACATTAACTGCATAAATAACTTTGTAATCCCATATGAATATAAGGGATTACAAAATTACATTTGCAGTTAGAGCTTTAATTAAGAAAATTCGTTGTTGGTGTACAAGCAGTAGAAGGTACCGTAAAGGACAAAAGTAAGACTATCCACAAAAAGAAATGAGATCCCATAAAAACAATGCTTGTCAAAAATACCCAAGTCTCGCGACCGTAAAAAGTTGTGAGATCTATGTAATACCAAGTCGGTTAATTAAAAATCTTTAATGTTTTAAATAAATAGATGGACTCGGCCATCGCATGGAAACACAACATATCTCATAAGTAATACATATATAAATTAGATTGTTTAATGCGATTGCCAAGTCAATATATTTATTTAAAACATTAAAGATTTTTAATTAACCGACTTGGTATTACATGGATCTCACAACTTTTTACGGTCGCGAGACTTGGGTATTTTTGAAAAGCATTGTTTTTATGGGATTTAAATTGTTCCCGTTTTATGTTAAGCAATCTGATTCTAGGCGATACTCGATAAGCGATTAAGTATCTTAGAAGTAAATTGTTACAGGGTGCCAACAATTTCTTGTCAATTTATAAGGTCTGTGTAGATTAGGCGAAATTGAGATGAAAATGTCGGTCAAATTACTGTTTTATATAAGCAAAATCGGATTCAAAACATAGACTTACAAACAGATATTTGTAAGTCTAATTTTCTATCAGCTCCTCAAAAGATTGTTTTTTTTGTGTACACATTTGCACACGAATTTTAGCTCTGTAGTTTGTAATGTTAGCCCTAAGTTGTGATAGCTTTCACACCGTCATAATAATACATAATATACTGAATCAGACCTAGACTTAAAGCATTATTAGTGTAAAACTTGCTGTCGTAGTACTGAGTATTGAGGTTTAGGCATAAGAAATCTACATAAAGAAAGCTATACTAAATATGACTTGCTTACTCAAAACTTCGCATATATTTTTCTCATTAGTTTACAAACATAAACCTTATCACAAACAACCAAATTACCCATAAGACGAATTATGTGAGAAGCAATTCCGAAATAAACTTAAACAACACAGTCCTGAGTCCAAAGCTGTGCTAAATTCAAGCCTTAGCTCTCGATGTGATGCAATGCAAATCAGTCTTGACAAACACTGAAGTAGCCGCTTTAATCTATGGGACAATCGTGTATGTACAGCTAAGGATAAAACACGTGGGCTAGTTTGTGTTTAGATTTGAGAGCGTACTTGTGGTACTAAGAAGATGGATGAAAAACGATTACTACATTGGTTCACGACAAATAATTTGCTACTCAACTCTGGCAAAACAAAATGTGTGAAATTCACTTTGCCGAATCTCAAAAATGTTCTTACTAATATAATTTTAAATAACGAAACAATTAACCTAGTTGATTCAACTGTATTTTTAGGTTTAACTTTAGATTGTAAGCTTCAGTGGGGTGCCCAAATATCCTGTCTGGCAGTCAAACTTAGTTCTGCAGCATTTGCAGTTAGGAAAGTTCGCCAATTCACAGACGTAGATACTGCTAGACTAGTTTACTTTAGTTACTTTCACAGTGTAATGTCGTACGGGATACTATTATGGGGTACGGCGGCCGATATTCAGACAATTTTTGTTATTCAAAAGAGGGCCATACGTGCAATATATAAGTTAGGTGCTAGAGATTCTTTACGAGATAAATTTAAAGAAGTAGAAATATTTACAGTTGCATCGCAGTATATATTTGCTAATTTAATGTACGTTAAGAAAAACTTAACTCTTTACCGTAAAAATAGTGACGTGCACAAAGTGAACACAAGGAATAAGCATAAACTAGTGGGCACTAACTACCGTCTACATAAAGTTCATAACTCATTTGCGGGACTCGGTATACAATTCTTCAACAAATTACCTCTGGAAATAATGAATTTACCTCTGCACAAATTTAAAACCACTACTAGGAATTTTCTTTTAAAAAGGGGTTATTACACTATTAAAGAATTTCTAGATGACAAGACATCATGGGTCTAGTTGCTTTTTTTTTTAAATTCACCATTATTGTTATTTTTATGACTGTGTAAAATACTCTCTTCTTAATTAGTAACATGTTAAGTGGAGGTGCCTCGTGAACACATGATTTTTGCAGGATTTGGATATTATTACGATTTGTTGAATGTAGTTTAACATTATTTATTCCTGATCATATCGTTGTTCACTTGTCACCTTCACAAAATTCTTTCTACATTTGCATTCCTTCACGCGGTCCACTGATTTATGTTCATAATAACGATCTGGAAAATGGAGGTAATTGGCGGTCATGGTCAGTATACCAATAGATTGTTTCTTACTGCCGGTTCGTATACCGTTATCGTCATGCTCACTAAAATGTCATTTCTTGTGGTGGCGTCGTGTGTCGGGTCATCCCTGTCCCTCTAATATGGCGAGAGGGATGATGGCTGGCACATGCGTCATACTCGTGAACGGGTGCTACTTGCGATGACTGGTCGATGATGGTCTTGCGGGCTGGTATTAGATTTTAATATTTAACTGCATCATTTCCATTATGGGTCTGATCACTTTCGCGGATTGCCTGCATTATTAGGTATATATAATGTAAGTGGATGCTCCTGTTTCCCCATGTCTATTCTGAGGAGACTAACCAAATGAACATCAAAAGTATTATGCTTGAGTATTATTATGTACAGTAAATATATACAAATGATATAGAAGGTGTAACAGTTGCAGCACCTTACAAAATGTAAATTATGTGTATTATGCAAAACCTGGCGAAGAAAAAGAGTGACCGTGAGTTTTATTGCCCGTTCTTTCTCATGGTTCTACCTATTGCTTTGCGAACGTGGCAGTAAATGTAAATGTAGAGTCTTTAAGTAATTATTTTATAAATTTATTATTTTGACGTTCATAAGCGTCACATTGTGACCCAAATGAATAAACGATTTTGAATTTGAATTTGAATTTGAATTACATGAAGCAGAAATGAGGATGTTGCGATGGATGTATGGAGTTACGAGAATGGATACGATTAGGAATGAATACTTGACAGGTAGTCTGAAAGTGGCGCTATAGACAAGAATGTGAAAGGAAGTCGCTTGGCTTGATATGGACAGATTATGCAAAGAGATGATATGTAGGTAACTAAGCAAGTGATTAATATTATGGTAGAGAAATGGCGTCCAAGTGAAACTGACACATCTTGTCAACCGAAAATAAAATATGGAGTTATCGATGTGTGCGTTAGTGTACCGTTTCTACGGATTGATTACTACTTAGGTAACCTATCTACCTTTTTCTTGTTATATCATTGGCTGTGGGAAAGATAATCAACATGGTTGATCATTTTTGACTAAAGCACAACACAGCGACAAGCTGCGACGTGTGGGACGACCGGTTGGCGCAGCGGGAGTGTAAGCCACTGCTACTCCGATGATGGGGGTTCGATTCCCGCTCAAGTCAAACATTTGTGTGCATGAACATGGATGTTTGTCTTGGTCTGAGTGTTTCTATGTATAATATGTATGCATTTACAAAAAAAATGTATACCTATCATACGAGACATCACTTTGTATGACACAAAAAAAAAGGTTTTTTGTGTGGGTGTAATTTTTGTCCATTGGCTGTATGTTCGAAAAGTCCTCCACGACACAGGATTTTTCTGAGTGCGAGAGTTGTGATTTCACTATAATGAAGACGTTCGTTAGTATCCAAAACTCTCCCTCAAATTATTCTCCCTTTCTTTTGTCCTAGAATTCTGCATTTCTGTATACATAACGAGCTTGAATAGTTCGCAATTCAATATCACCCCCGAATAACCAGATAGCAGTTCATCAATCTATTAACCTCCCACATGATCAGATTTGTCAACGTTCGTCACAAACAATGACTAGTAATGTGCGGGGGCGGAGAGAATTCGAATGAGTCAATTATTTGCTGAATGGTGTCTGTCAAGTGTCTTAGCGCGTTTGTTTGTAAGATCGATGCGTGTGGCTGATCACTGATTGATGAATGTATTCTGTGATATTGTTTGGTGAAAATCTAGAGCTAAGATTGATAATATTGTAGTTTATGAAATTTGTTTTTTGAGTAGTGACGGATTAAGGATACAAAGTGGCACTACAGAATTTTTTTGTGCCAGTTAGGTGGCAGACGAGCTGACGGCTCACCACACACGTGGTAACTGCCGCCCATAGACCTTGGCCAGGTTAGAGACACACCCAAGTCACTGCCTGGCTACTATACCATTCACATTGCACTGCACATTCGTACGTTACTACTTGGGGGTAGAATGACGAATACTTGCCTACCTAGACAGCCCCGGAACGAGAGGCCATTAAAAACCATCGATTTCATATTGCAGGTGTCGTAAGAGGCGACTAAGCAGAATACATGAACCATATAATATGTTTAGGAAGAGACGGAAAATTCAAAATAGCACAATATTCCATATCTGTACAGCGTGGTATAAATAGTAAACCAAATCACGGTCACAATACTATTGTGCCGCAAGCTAGGAGGGGGTATGTCCAGCACTGGACTGCGAAACGCTGTGTAAAGACGAACTGTCTAGTGTATAGTTTTGCTATGAATAGGGAGGCCAACATGAATAATGTCCTACATTTTATATTAATGGTAGTAGGTATAGGTCGATGGTTTAGATTTCCTTACCACGAATATTCTAAGATATCGAAGCGGCTCAAATAAATGGGCAGGCTGTGGTTCTGTAGCATAAAGCGTTCACGTAAACACTAGCAAGATACAGTGACAAGATACGGTGAAACTATTCGATTCACGAGAAACAGATCAGATTGTAGGTACCTATGTCGCGTCTCTTCCAACATTTATTCCGCCTGGGATCTGACTGAAATTGAGTACTTGAAATGAAAATAATACCAGCAATAAAATAGTTGGTTGTTGAATGACTAATTGAATAGCCAAGGTAATTAATTAATTATGTGGGAAAATCCCTAGCGTTAAACTTGATAATGTGATCATAATTAAACCCAAAGTATAAAGCCTTTATTACAAACTTCATTCAATACATAAATTTAAATTAGCATTACATCTAGATTACAGCCAATTAGGGTTGTAGACGCAATATTCCAAACAACATAATACCTTAAAGGTTCTACACAGTTCTCAGAATATTAATATGTTTGCTAATGTGCCCGGAGTGGCTAGCAACTCTGAGAATAATCCTGGATTATGTGGCGATTCAATTTCATCAATCGTAATACATTTGATACTTCTGTCTGTGTGTGATGCGTTCGGACACCGTGGTGGAAATGTTTTGTCTGCCTTTACTTGTATGAGTGACTGTATATTTGTGTGTGTGAGTCTGGCAGTTATGAGTATGTGTGAGCGATTTTCTGCACGTCAGTAATTGTTCGGATGTGTGAGTGAGCTTAGTTGCGGATACTCTCGAGTGTGTTCATGTATGTGGGTGTCTGGACGTCTTTGAAGTTATTGAGTGAGTGAATCATTAGGGAAAGCAGATGACGTTACGGGATGTGTAACGAAGATTATATTTATGGTTTCATACGCCATTCAACATTGGCTTAAATAGCTTCGTGGTTAGATTTAAAGTTGATACGAAGAGTAAACTGAGTTTTAAATGGCTTGCATTTTGTTTTAACAGATTTTCATTTAATTCATTCGTTTGTAACGTAGTATAGATATAATAAACATAATTCGGCTTGTTAAAATATTTTACAAAATAATTTAATAATGTCTGAAATGAGATACCTGTATTGAGTATTTAAATTGTGTTTTCACAAATGTGACAACATTTTACAAGGACGTAACAAGCCAAATTTGTTTGTTGATTTAACCAATTGCTTACTATAGTCAGAACAATAAAATGATGTTTACAGCATGTAGCTTAGAAGATAATAGCCTAGTAGACCGCAACATCCACCCTCATCAGTAGGACTTAGGTCGACCACACCTTGAGGTCCAATGGTGGCCCTATATTATGAGGGAGTACTTAAAGCCTTATTAGGTAGGCAACATAATAACCGTATTGTATTAAATACATATCGTGTATCAAAACTTAATAGGTATAATCGAGTAACCTATGTTTTACAATTTTATTTAAACCACATTCACACAACACCAACTAGTCCCAAACTAAGCAGAAGCTTGTACTATGGGGTAAACAGGTCTTATTCTCGATATTTTAATTAATTTAAGGTATAAATACCTACGTTTTACCGACGTTTCGCCCATCTTACAACTGCCTTGGTCGCGGCAGGACTGATGTCATCTCAGCGTCGTCCTTGTGAAGCGCGGGTTTCGGCAGCTACCCTGACTTGTATTTTATTTTTATCCGAACTGTCGGTACGTTGACACACAACACTTATAACGTCTACACACTGATGAGCTGTGTTACTGCGGCGGGGTTTACATTTGTTGATTACTGGATTCCAAGTTGTAGACAGTCTGTATCCGCTTGCTTGCTCCGCGCCGCAACCCACGCCGGCCCCTCTGCCCGGCCACTTGAAAGCGATAACGATCAAACGCCCGCGCGTTTTTATCGCCTCGGCGCGCGGGTCGGGTTCCACGCAATCGGACCTTGTGACTCAATTTGTTTTGAAAGGTTGTCAAGTGTTATACTATTTATGTTTGTTATGAAACTAACTATACAATGTTATCTTTGTTTATTTAGATTACGACTCTGGTGTCGAGTGATGCTCGTTTGAAATTTAGATAGCGCGTTTTAGAGCTCGCTTTGTATTTAAAAGTTCATACCTCAAAACTTAAAGCGGTGACATATCGTTTTTAATATTTTATTACGTTACTTATATAATAGATAATAAGATAAAGATAAAAAAGTACACTTGTTTATACATATTTATGAATTACAGGCCTCTGATTCCAAACCATTATCTGGCGCCGCGCGGCGTAATTTATGTTAAATTTGATAAGGCCATATAATGCACAAATAACATTTTTAAACATACAAATAAATAAACACTAAATAAGTAGTCTCATATTCTTTTAAAACAAAAAGAAATCATACGAATAGCATTCACCACTTATGAGTAATATAAACATTTCTGAAACAGTTCCCATGCTCTCAGTAAAATCACTGTTGCGCGCCAAAATCTACTTAAGGTCTCGAAAAAAGTCAAATCTTATATTTCATGCTGGAATTATTATATATACGTGTTAGTTATTTACATACCTTGATAAACACAATAGATCTTAAAGAATAAAACTAAATTTAACAGGAAAAACAGCACAAATACACTCACACATTCCGCACATTCCGCTCCGACTCAACACTCAATGACAACATTGACAACGAACGTTTTTTTTTTTTTTAATTTCTCTATGGAGTCGATACTCGACTGGGATTAGTATGACGGGAAATTTAACGTAGAAACGAGATACATAATACAAACTAAGCCCTAGAGTGACAGAGACGAGTATATTTCACTCTTTCGACCGCGGGAGCCATGTCATATACAGTATGACACGGGCAAAGTAGACTGAGATGCGATGTCATATGCCATATAACACGGGCAATTTAGTGTTTGAATTTTGTTATATGCCATATAACACGGGCAAGCAAGCGGGTATACATCTTCCCGGTTGAAATTTTTATGCTTTTTGATTTCAACCGCTTCACGTACTATTCTGGAGTAATAGTGACGCTCGGTAGATAAGACCTTTGGTTGATAAAATTCGATCCAATGGTTTGGTCCAGACTCCAACAAATGCTCAATTATGGCAGATTTGTTAATTTGCCGGTTTTTTACAGCTGCGATATGTTCCTTGACCCTTTCAGCGATGGTTCGTTTGCTCTGTCCGATATAGGAACTACCACAACTGCAGTCGACCAGGTGTTTGTAGAGGAATTACATCTTTCGGGATGCGCAGATTGTGTGCTACCTTGGAGAGCTGACTATATACAGTCTTTATGGAGTATGTCTGTAGTACTGTTCCAACTTTGTCCGTCACTCCCTTTATGTGAGGCATGTAAGCCGGTACTCTGCTTACTTCCGGTTTACGGTCCTTCCTCTTCAGACGTTGTATCTTTTTGTTGAATCCATTGCATCTAAGTATCTCCTGAACATGTGACAGCTCACTGTTCAAATGTTCAGGGTCTTCAGGGTCACAGAGGTCATACGCTCTGTTTACTAGTGAAGTCACTACGGATTCCAAGTGTCGCGGGTGATGATGCGAGTATGCGTTGAGATATCTATCTGTGTGTGTTTGTTTTCAATAAACAGTGTGTCCCAAGGTACTGTTTTCCCTCGCTGTCACTTTTACGTCGAGAAAGGGTAACGACCCGTCTGCCTCCATTTCAAATGTAAATCTAATATTAGGGTGTATGGAGTTTAAACTATTTGCGAACTACATCTTGCTTGTCGCTCTTCAAATTAACAAGTCTGCCGTAGCTGAGCATTTGTTGGAGTCTGGACCAAACCACTAGATCGAATTACATCAACCAAAGGTCTTATCTACCGAGCGCCACTATTACTCCAGGATAGTACGTGAAGCGGTTGAAATCAAAAAGCATAAAAATTTCTACCGGGAAGATGGATACAGACTGTCTACAACTTGGAATCCAATAATCAACAAATGTAAACCCCGCCGCAGTAACACAGTTCATCAGTGTATAGACGTCATAAGTGTTGTATGTCAACGTACCGACAGTTTGGATAAAAATAAAAAACAAGTGAGGGTAGCTGCCGAAACCCGCGCTTCATAAGAACGACGTTGAGATGACATCAGTCCTGCCGTGACCAAGGCTGTTGTAAGACGGCCGAAACGTCGGTAAAACATAGGTATTTATACCTTAAATTAATTAAAATATCGCGAGTAAGACCAGTTTAAATAAAATTGTACGATGTATTCAAATCGCGAAAGTTTAAAATCGATTATTGACCTATGTTTGAAACAAAAATACTGAATCATAAGTTCAACTCAACCAATCCATTAAACATACATCATAATAGCCCAGAATCGTTAGTATATCGATTCAGTTGCTTTTGAGTTTATCGAGTCATACAGACGGATAGGGAAAAAGGGGACTTCATCTGTACAATATGTTCAGATAATATTATGGAACATTTATTCCGCGAGCGAAATCGCGGCCTCTAGTACTTACAAATTAATAAGACTATCATAATTCAACTCACTCCACCGCACTACTTATCCCATTACTCAGTAAAATATAGTTTCTAGTTTTACCACGAATTCACGAAATGTTCCTCGGAATAAGAGATTATCACAGCTGAAAGCTTATTATGTGGGCATTACATGGCTTTGCCCAAATAATTGCTCCGTGTTTTATACGAGAAGTACCGAAAACAGTATACGTAAGTTATGATTTTTATTTCGCGAGATTATGGCTGCTTTTTCATTAGAGATGTGCTGTGATGAAGCTTAGCTGCGAGGATGCGAAACCTGAGCTATGAAACTATGTGACTGTTTCCACTATATGCTAAGCTATGTAGCTAAGCTGTACTATGAAAATGCGCAGCCATGAGAAAGCTGTGTGAGAAAGATGCGTTGATTGAGATGATCAATGACCAACACAAACTTTTCATTGCATAAAGCTATACTACTAGCGATCATCCATTATAGTCCTAGCATTAAACAAACTAGGATAAACTTGTTTCAGCTCGAGGTCCATTACTTCTTAAGGTAATGTCCTCCTGACC
This sequence comes from Euclidia mi, assembly GCA_944739405.2. Lineage (NCBI taxonomy): Eukaryota > Metazoa > Arthropoda > Insecta > Lepidoptera > Erebidae > Euclidia > Euclidia mi. The sequence goes on along the minus strand of OX123183.2, from coordinate 8,929,539 downwards.
GATTTTGGCCACGGTGGCTTGTCTATATAATATGAGACTTGCCATCTGCGCGGGACATATTAAATTGCACAAGCGTGTGCGCATACACAAGTGTACTTTTTATTCCCTCACTCTCATAGTCCAATGGGACGCCAAAAGCGACACGACCCGAGAGATATTGGGCGCAGGACCAACGTGCTTGCCAAGGCACGGGGGTGTGACACTACCTACGGAAAAACCCAATATCAGTTTTTGTTCGACCAGGGAATTGACCTCATGATCCGCAGTCGCTTACACTACCGCAGGGCCACAGAGGCAGTTAAGTGGTACTGACTCTTCATAACAACTGTCAAAGATCTGCATGACACATAACTTCGAAAATTCAGTTGTGCGCAAAGTGGGCACGAATTCGATACTTTTGTCTGCATCCATCCATATAACGTAGCTTGGTCAAACTTGTTTCTACCGGTGCTAAGCTGTACCTATGTATATGTATGGTAGATATCATACACATCTATAACAACATAACACAGCACATCTCCAGTATAAACGCATCCTGTGTACATTATTGAATATTAGATATACCATTAATATTTTATGCGGCGAAAACAACCTTCCTAAGGTATTTATCTTCGCATAGGATAGTAAATGTGTTAGTTAATTTCTTATCATGAAATATTTGAGTGTTGGGATTATGTACGATTATTGTTAGGAGTAGAGTAATTCCAACAATTACTTTTGAGTATATTATGTATTCCATTTCATATTTGCTTTCAAATTATAATTTGTTTGTGTGAAGAATAGGCTTACATTGAAATGAGTATTGAGGATGTCTTTATAGTATTTTCCAGAAGTGTATTCTTTCTTTTTCATCTTAGTGTGTGACCACCCAGAGGCCCCCGACATGATGTAATAATTCCCGTCCTGCAATAAGCACCGGGATCGACAACTTAACGTGGCAACGCGTAACGCGTGCAAACGCGGTTGTGGCCTGTGTGCCACACGCGGTCACCCATCCAAGTTGCGACCTGTGCCAGCGTTGTTTAACTTTCCGACCGTAATAACGAACGGCAAGCCAAGTGTCACTAAGTGTTATGCGAATTGTGTATGATGGTATTTCTATATAATTTATGTTGTGTTTCAAGATATATGTTGTTGCAAGCGCAATCATTATAGTCATGAATATGCCTAAGTATTGGTAGCGGATGAATGTACGAACCATTAAGTCAGTTTATCTTCTTTATATCGAGTACATAACCACTAAAACTACAATCAATGTCACTTTAAACTCGATCACAATATCTTACTGCATCAGTTGATGCATAAGTAGTTGAATCTATGATAAAACGACAAAACGTAGACATTCATCGAAAAAAAAATTAAGTCCAGGGTATGTAGATTAAAATGCTTCAAACTTTCACGATTTATACACATATGATATATTTATGCGACGTGTATATAGGCTAACTAGAGGACGCCAGCAGCTACGCCTGCATTTTTTATAATTTAGCCGTTTTGACCGATCCCGTGGAAATTTTGGGAAATCCCTTCTTAGTGCACCCCTACGGTCCCCAAGGAACCTACATGCAAAATTTCAGCTTCCTGTGCCCAATAGTTTCGGCTGTAGCGTGTCTGTCAGTCAGTCAGTAACGCAAGGATTTTATATATTAAGATTAACGACGGGTAGGTAGCAGGTATACTAAATAATTTGAAATATCTTTACAAACATACACTCAATGCTTTCTCATATGCTCAGCTTGGTACAAACAGTATGAAAGTCCGTTTATCAGTTTTTTTAATGTATCGCGAACAGACAGACACGTACAGGGATGAATTTTGATGTATATTACGCCGCGATTGGTGTGACAGTTTAATTTATTAAATTTCAACACATAACAATTTTATTTATATAAAAGAATAAGGATTTAACATAGAATATAAAACGTAACTTAAGCAGCAATCAACTTTAAAAACGGGTTTTAAGTCAAATTACGAATAAAAAGATATTTTCCAGAGTATTTCTGTTCCTGTTGAAATTAGGCACAGCCTCTTAAGCTTTGTAATATTCATGACACAAAACAAGAAAAGGTTCAAGCAATTTGAAAAGACTGGCTTGTACTCAATCGTCTTGTATTTGCTTATCTCGACATTAAACGAATACAAGAAAATCCTTATGTTTCGTAATTGAATTTAAAAGGAGAGTGTGAGTTTGATGCGAAAAGAGGTGGTGACGTGTATGATAAAAGATATGGGTATGTTGCTGTTGTGTAGAATATAATCTAAGTTGAATGTTTAGCCCACAAAATTCGTATTTTGCGTTTGTCTACAGGTTATCATAAAATTACTTAAAGAAACGTGTAAAATGAAATTACACTGACAATAAATCTCATACCAAAAAAATCGTGTAACCGATAGGGAAGGTGTGATAATTATAATCGAGCATGATAAATAGTGTGCTGCGTTAGCAATGCATGATTGAATTGAAATTAATTTATGGTACAAAGTCACACTTTTGAAAATCACAATATTTTTTAACATAGGTTTATTTTACATTTCGTCATCTTACTGGTCGAGGTAACATCTGCCTTTGTAAAGTGGAAATCACGCTCGGAAACGACTTATACCTGCGAACCTGAAAATTTATCCCATGCATCAGTTATCTGTTGATAACTGATGCATGGGATAAATTTTCAGGTTGGGTACTGAGCTATTTTAAAACTCCCTGTATCTTTCCACTAACATCACAAGTTATGAAGGCTAGAGGGCGCACTCATTGCTCAAACATTCAAATTTAACTTTGAATTATAAAAGTTTAACTTAATTAAGTTGCGTAACCCGGAATACACATTTTAGCTGCGAAATGATCGTGTAAGTTAAAAATAAAGTTCGTTTATTTTCAACTTGGCATTAGGATATTAAATAAGTCTCTTTGTTGAAGTTCGATAGGTTTTCAATAGAAACTTTAAATGCCATTTGAAAGAATAATACATAAAAGTTTTCTAAGTGGCTGAAGATATTATAGAAATGGCAAGCATTAATTTTCTTACTTGACAAACTAACTTAAAGAAGATTAATTTTTGCAATCAGATATTCTTTTTAAGTTATAAGAATTGTTATTTACCAGTGTAAGGTTGCAATTTTTCATAATTTATATAGTTTTTACTGTGAAGGTCAAGTAAAAATCATTAATCGCAATTAAGATCGAAGGATCGACACTTTATTAAAAAAAAACAATTACTAACATAAGCTAAAGTAGTCAATTCACCCTTCACTTGATTTGGTAATGTGCCCAATCAAAACACCACTTTTTATTACCCACTGACTAGATTACGACGGCGGTTCTGCCCGTGTTGGGATCGAGATTAAAATAGCCTATAGGTACCCATCACTCTTCAGCGTCCTAACTATTTCCACACACAACAATCATACTATAACATAGGCCTGTTACAACGTTAAAGAGGGGCTAACAAATAAACTAGCAAACACACTTTTGCTATAAGCATTACAATCAGGTATCGCGGTAAGAATAAGAGAAAACACTATGATAAACAAACAAACACACTTTCCTAATCGTCAGCCTTTGAGATTCCATTTCTGGACAAGGCCATTTCTTTGAAAGGATGAAGGAGGAATTAGGTCTACTCTACCACGCTGGCCAAAGGGGCTGGTACAGGATTCGTATCATGTTTTATAGTGCTTTTTCTCCGCATAATATGTCGCCCTTTGTCGGTTCTTACGACACCCACACGATTACATGGGGGGTGACATTCCATATTCTTAAACCATCTCTACACACTTATACATTCATAATAATTATTAGTATAGTACGCAAGGATTAAATAGTGCAATCCCGCACTGCTATACTCACATAACGTTCTGTACCTTCTACCTTCACTTTAATTAAACCGCTTCCGCATGCATTACACTTTTAAATCCACTCATGTGACAGACCCCGATTCGAATCACGACCACTCGACAACTCTGCATTCAAATGCTGACTCGACAGTTACCAGCTTTCACACGATTTATCTAATAGTACCCGTGTTTGAGTGTTTAAGCTGGCTGGATTTTGCGAAATTCTCACTTTAAAGCTGATAATCAAATCTGTTTGTGCATATGGATTTTTACTTTATGGTTTTAATCGGATTTAGAGTAAGAAGGATTTGCAATCTCATAGCAAGGAATAGTTACGAAACGAAAATATCTTTCAAATAACAAAAATGTCGCTGCAAATAAAAATGTAGTAGCTTAATAATTTAAACGCAAAAGGTATATTGTTTAACAATACCAATTTGCATTTTATTGTAGACTAGAGGACGCCAGCAGCTACGCCTGCATTATTTTTAAATTTACCCGTTTTGGCCGATCCCGTGGGAATTTCGGAAAATCCCTTCTTAGTGCACCCCTACGATACCCAAGGAACATACATGCCAAATTTCAGCTTCCTGCGCCCAATAGTTTCCGCTGTAGCGTGTCTGTCAGTCAATCAGTAACGCAAGGATTTTATATTATACTAGAGGTCGCCAGCAGCTACGCCTGCATTTTTTTTTAAATTTACCCGTTTTGGCCCATCCCGTGGGAATTTCGGGAAATCCCTTCTTAGTGCACCCTTACGGTCCCCAAGCAACATACATGCCAAATTTCAGCTTCCTGCGCCCAATAGTTTCGGCTGTAGCGTGTCTGTCAGTCAGTCAGTAACGCAAGGATTTTATATATTAAGATAATATGTAATATTAGGCTAATAATTTTACAAAAATATCATCCAAATGTCATCCAGTTGCCTGTAGTCATCGATATATAATACTACTTGGACAAGATGACGGGTCACGTACAAAATCTTAGCTAAAATCTGTCCGCGACATTTGATTCCTACCAAACAGAGACAAATGTTTTAAAACAATTTTAAGTTCAACCAAATTACAACCATCAAACAGAGTAATAAAGTCACAAATCATAAAAATGTTATCTAATACTTACGACCAGTCGTGATAAAAACGTCATTTTCGTTTATTTTATTATTTTTTCGAATTTCAAATTCGAATTTTACTACATGGTATGGACTATGACACGTATGGACTCGCGCAGAACACTAAAATAATTTAGAATATGAATGAACTTAAAAGTTTTCATCTCTCAGACTCATAGCGAGACTTGACTGGCCGTTCGTAACAGATCAGCAAAGTTAAGCAACGCTTGTACTGGTCGCCACTTGGATGGGTGACCGTGTGTGGCATTTACATCTGAGCGCTACCGTGCTTCGGAGGGCACGAAAAGCTGTCGGTCCCGGTTCTTGTCTTAGGATAAGGATCGTTAGGCCATGTCGGAGGCCTTCGGGCGGTCTGAAAACTCCGACACCAGAGTTGGCCACACACTCACACGAAAAACAAAAAGAAACAAAAACAAACTGGTTCTTTACTTTTAAGTTTCGGCCATCTATGTTTCTTAGTAAATATAAATTATAATTTAACCATCTGGTCCCCGCGGCATCGTAGCAGTTATAGATTAGCCTAACTTAATGTGTATAATGTTTATTTACTTTTAATGCACTATACACAAAAATGTAAGTACGCCTGTTTTCAAATGTATTTATTGTCGATGGCTCACCAAGCTGGATATCGCAGGATGTGACAAAATCAAAATCAAAATCAAAATCATTTATTCATCTAGGTCACAATGTGACGCTTATGAACGTCAATTTTAAAATTAAATTACTTAATGCTTCTACATTTACATTTATTGCCTCGTTCGCAAAGCAATAGGTAGAGCCACGAGAAAGAACGGGCAATAAAACTCGAGGCCACTCTTTTAAATCGCCAATATTATGGTACATATTTTCATTTTTGTAAGGATACATAAAAATACACCTTAATTCCATATCTTTATAATCATCTTCAATCTTCATGGTACAATGACAGTTCTATTTATTTATTTAGGTTCACCTATTACAATTACGTAGGTTCTGAATGCACACCTTTAATAGGTAAACACAACACACATTATAGTAACTTAATTACATAAACATAATTATTTTTAACACTTTCACGGACAGTAAACGAGACACAATTGAAGTTTTATTGTTATCGCGTATATAGGCGTTTACTCTCCATGAAAGTGTTACAAAAACTTAACCACCTTCAAATTGGACAGAATTAAAATGACACCAAACGGAAAGCACTAAGCTTTCAAATGAAAAAAATAATAATTAAAATCCGTTCAACCAGTCGAAAGTTCTGAGGTAACAAACCCAAAAAAGTACAGTCGAAAATATTTGTGTGCTTGAACATGAATGTTTGTCTTGGTCTGGGTGCCTCTATGCATAATATGCAGGTATTAAAAAAAAGAAGTAGCTATATATGTCTATCCAATGTGTAGTATTCACAGTACCAGTTTATGCTTAGTTTGGGTACGTATAGTATTATATTTATCTATGGTTTGGGACTAGATGGTGTCGTAAGTGGTTAAAAAACAACAAATAATTCAAATGGCCTTAACCAATTTTAAACAACCAATTTTGATGTTCTGGTAACAAATTATTAAAAAAATATTACAAAAAAATCGACTCCATGCATCTACTATTCTGGTTTGTGTATGTGTTATCACTGTTATCTGTGGCTTGTCAAGATTTTTTGATGTGCGTCAAACAATTTTTTATGACGGATTAAATAATTAATTTCGTTCAAAATATGATATAATTTGTTAATTCTAAGCTTAAAATATAACTCATTTTTTATTTATTTACCGAAAGTAAGATACTCCATCCGTTAAATTGCATTTTCGGGCAATATTTTTGCAACCTTTTATCAGGCATTGCGGCATTGTGAAACGTATTGACGTTGGCTGTGTTTAAAACCAACTAAACACAATATACGATCGCGCTGTCAAGCGAGGCGTTATTTGCCGAGACGGTTTTTTGGCGCGGACACGATATCTGGTAGTATTATATATCGATGCCTGTAGTTTTCATGGAATGGCTGCTCATCTCAGTATCGCGGAGGACAATAAACATACAATCAATGGACACAACGGACACCCACGCTTTATACAACAATTTTGTAGATTACACAAATTTGTAGCAACTGTTTAAACATCTACGCTAAACATTACTTCACGCATTTTATCTCCGAAGGGCAGGCAGAGGTGTACTTATTACACACTCACTCTTCGCCAGTTATAATTCAGTCCCAATATAATAGGGAGCGAGCCTATTGCCATCTACCGGGCACATCATTAAGCGAGCGATAATTAATTTATTATGCACACATAACTTCGAAAAATCCGAGGTGGGTGCCCGGGGTGCCTAGGGATCGAACCAGAGATCATCGTCTCGGCAGTCCGTTACGTACACCACTGAGCGATCGCCGCAGCTACGCTACCTGTGCAGGAATAAACCTTTCCATTTATTTAACTGAAAAGAAATGAGACATACATCATCAACAGTGTATCGTAGCTGATAGAACCAAGTCATAAATTTACAGCAGGCAAATCAGCAGATTGGACGTACAAATCGTGTTCCATTAATTATTATGTCCACATTGAAATGGATAATAGACTCGGCTAATGTTCATAAATGTTGCAAAACCTTTGTCCACAACGAAGCCTGGTGAGCTAAATGCAATGCATTATTCAGTTTTAGCTGATGTGTCGTTCACATGGTATGAGTGCTGTTATATTTGTGAGTGGTAGAGATGATTTTAGCATAATTTGACTGATTTGGAGAGCGGTCGTGGTCACGATGAGGCCTCCACATTGTTTTTTTAGGGTTCCGTACCTAAAAGGTAAAAAACGGGACCCTATTACTAAGCGTCCGTCTGTCTGTCTGTCACCAGGCTGTATCTCATAAACCGTGATAGCTAGGAAGCTGAATTTTTCAGAAATTATGTATTTCGCTTGCCGCTATAACAACAAATATTGAAAATAAAAAAATGAAAATATTAAGGGTGGGTCCCATACAAAGAACGTGATTTTTTCGTATTTTTTGCTCAAAAGTACTGACTGTAACAGGTAGACGCTTTAAATTTTCACAGAATATGTAGTTGTACATTACCTCTCAAAATAAATAAAAACTAAATAAAAAAAAGTAAATAATAAAGGGGGGCTCCCATACAACAAACGTTATTTTTAAGCAATTTGCTACTCGATCTTAATAAACAGGTAGAAACTTAAAAAGTATTTAAGTTTACATACAACGAACGTAATTTTCTCTTATATATGATGGTACGGAACCCTTCGTGCGCGAGTCCGACTCGCACTTGCCCAATTTTTTTCTATGTAATGAGCGGCAAACAAGCATACGGATCATCAGATGGGATGCGATTTTCGCCGCCCATGGACTTGTGTATACACCAGAGGAGTCACAAGTACGCGCGGTACCACTCTTTAGGTTGAAAAAAGAATATGAAGAGGAGGAGAGGGACGAGGGAAAGGTATAAAAAATCTGTTATCTCGCTCTTTCGGATAGAAACATTGCAAAATAAGTGGCTCTTACAAAATTAAAAGTAAATTAAAATGACGGACAAAAGTACCGAATTTGCTATCCGGGAGTTAACTAAGACTGTGCTTTCTCTCCAGAGTAAAGTAGTTTCGCTGGAAAAGCTTATCAATAATCAAAATAAGCTGATTAAAAACTTAATTAGTGACAAAAGTGGCATAGTGCAAAGTGGTAAAAAAGAAACTGAGGGTAATGTAACACGATCTACTCCGCAACAATTAACAGCAAGACCAATACGCGAGGCACGTACTCGTGCGGCATCGGCGATCTCCGCAAACGCTCGGAAACCGGTCGCTAGGCTCGTCAACACTATCACCGCGACGTCATCAACGGTGGCCCCTACCTCGAGCCCAGAATCGACGCCACAACTCACTGCGATCGAGACGGCGCGGCGCCCACTAGTGCGCGTACCGATGATTCACCGCAGGACGCACACGCCACTAGCGAAAGCGAATGGATCGAGGTCGAGCGTAGAATCAAACGACGTTCGATCGAGAAGGTGATTCGTGGTACTGCCTCCCCGACGTCTACGAGTTTGTCAGCAGCCGAACGCAAAAGCTACCTGCATTAAGTGCGTTAAGGTTGGAACTACGGTTGAACAAGTGACAGCGCATTTAAAAACAATATGCCCTGAAGATACTTGCACAGTGGATGCATTGAAATCGCGAGGAGACTATGCATCATATAAACTATCTGTACCCACCAAAAATTGCTCGAAATACTTAGCATCAGAAAACTAGGCACAAGGCGTGCACATTAAACCATGGCGTGGTGGATTTCGTAACCAAGGTGCCAAAACCACGGAAACTTAAACTATGTACTATTGTGTACCAAAACGTCAGAGGACTACGATCTAAACTAGATACTTGTAAGTTATCTATAATTAACGAATCAGCTGACATATTTGCCCTCACATAAACTTTTTTAACAAGTAGTGTTAACGACGCTGAGATTTTTCCTAGCGGCTTCAATGTTATTTGGAGGGACCGCGCTAATAATACTGAATGGGGTGGAGTTTTATTAGCGGTACGGAGCCAATATAAAATGCAGCAGATTAGTGACATTGATGGCTATACGAATGACATTGAAGCGATAATTGCGAAACTTTACTTAAAGCATAAAACAGTTGTATTTTGCGTCGTATATATACCACCTAATGACTGTGATGCTAAGTATATGAACACCTTTCTATTGTTGGAAAATATCGTACGCAAGTATCCTGAGTTAGACGTATTTTTTATTGGAGATTTTAATTTGAAATCAGCTAGTCAGAGTGTTAGAATGGAGTTTACGCATTTAATGTATTTTTGTAAATTAAAACAATATAATACTGTTGAGAATATTTATGGCAATAAGTTAGATTTGGTGTTGAGCAGTCTGAGTAGTGAGTACGTACAGGTGAGCGGTGATGTTTTACCACTTGTCCCGGCGGACTCTTAACACCCACCGCTTGGTGTGACGCTGTGTGTGCCGCGGCCGGAGTCGCGCGCGCAGTTGGCGTGCTCGGAGGCCCCGCCGCCTTCCGATGAATTGTATGATTCTATGCAGGTCTGCAATTTTAGGCGAGTTGACTCTCGCCAGCTTTATGTGGATATTTCTCAATTGAATTGGGATGAAATATACTCGATCACGGATGTTAACGAAGCCTTAACTACTTTCTATGACAAATTGAGTGCATGCTTGCATCGTTATGTCCCCGTTAAAAAACCAAAAAGGCTTAACCAGAGGTATCAATAATAAAATAACAAATACTACTTTTTTTAAAGTTTAAAGAAACAAAAAATGTGTTTTATTATGACATGTTTAAATCATACAGGCAACATGTCAAGATATTGATCCGTTTAGCCTATGAGAACCACATAGCGCAGGCAGAGGCGGGTATAAGTAGGGACCCTAAGCTATTTTGGCAATTTATTAAAAAATAGCGTACAACAAGTGAAACGAATACAGAGTACGTATATGACGGACAAAGTGTGTCTGGAGTGGATGCCGCCAATGCATTTGCACACTTTTTTACGTCTGCATTTTTAACAGACGGACCTGCATTGCCTCATGACTCTGCCAGGAAACAGACTTCTAATATGGAACATTCGAACTTCACATCACATACCGTTTCTCTTCAAAAAATTACAGAAAGGGACATTATACGATCAGTAAAGAGACTAAAGTCACTATCATCCACGGGTCCTGATGGTATACCTCCCTTTCTAGTAAAAGATTGTGTATCGGTGTTTAAGGAACCTCTCTTATATATCTATAATTTAACGCTTCATACAGCTTCATATCCGGCCCTATTGAAGGTCTCCCGGGTAACCCCTATACCTAAGGAGGGCCCAAAAGAAGATGTTAGGAACTATAGGCCTCTTGCCGTGCTGTCTGCCTTCGGCAAGTTATTTGAATCAATCCTAAACTTCCATATAACTACACAAATAAGGTCTCAGTTAAGCATATGTCAACATGGGTTTAGGTCAGGAAGGTCGACTACAACAAACCTCGTCAACTTTGTGGACTATACTGCTAGAGAAATGGATGATGATGGGCAGGTGGACGTGGCTTACTTTGACTTTAAAAAAACGTTTGATCGCGTCCACATTGACACCCTATTAGAAAAATGCGCTGCCATGGACTTCACTTATAAGTTACTACAATTATTTTGCTGTTATTTTAAAAATAGAACACAATATGTTCAAGTATGTGGTTGTCGATCTGTCCCCTATTTGACGAGGTCTGGGGTGAGCCAGGGTAGTACCTTAGGAACAACACACTTCCTAATAATGATTAATGTCTTGCCGCAGGCAGTGAGTACGGCTCGGTGTCTTATGTTCGCTGATGACCTCAAGCTGTTTGTAGGTTATAGGAGTGTGAGTGACTGTGATGCGCTTCAGCAGGACATAAACAATGTAGTAACGTGGAGTGAGCGTAATCACTTGGAATTCAATCCGACTAAGTGTAAAACTATTACGCTTACTCGGTCTCACTCACCTTATGACTATCAGTACGGCTTAGGTGGTGCTCTGCTGGAGCGTGTTACAGAAACTTGCGATCTGGGTGTGATTGTAGACTGGGAGCTTACCTTAAACACCCATATAACTGTGATGTGCAAACGGGCAAATAAGGCTCTTGGCTTTGTCATGAGGCAATCAGCTCGCTTCACTAGCAGAAATACGGTTATCTCCTTGTACTTTGCCTTGGTGCGCAGCAAACTCGAATACAACTCCCTGGTTTGGGACCCACACAAGGCAAGTTATAGGGTGATGATTGAACGAGTTCAACGCAAATTCGCAAGGGCATTGTATAGGAAGCTATATGGATATTATCCGTATTTATACCCGTCTTTGTTCGTGTTAGGCATAGTGGGCATTGGTACTCTCGAGTTAAGACGTAAGTTCGCAGTAATGGTACACTATTTCTTATTGCTCAACGGTGAAATAGATGATCCCGATACTCTCAGACGTTGTGGATTTTCAGTTCCAAACCAGTACAACAGGCTGCGCTCGCGACGTCTGTTTGCGGCCCCGCCTTTCCGCACATGTACCTCGCAGTACGCGCCTACCAATCGAGCCATTGCAATGCCTAATACTATGGTTGCTCAACAGCCAAATGTTGATATATTTTATGATAAGTTTTCGCAATTTAAGCGACATATTATAGAATTTTTATTTCATCTGTAAGTAAATTTATTTATGTGTAGATTAATCACAATTTTAATAATACTGGTTTTTCTATCATTGTCGCTTGAGAATATGATATAAATTATTAATGTAATATGACAATTTTGATAGAAGTATATTTTAAAATTTTATTTGAATATAATAATTATTATGACTAATTTGACTTATATTTTGTTTGACTTGTATAATTGTTATGACATTCATGTAGATACCATTGAATTTTAATGAAAGATTTAGATTTAAGTTATTAAATGCAGGAATGAAAATGTATATTAATTGCAATGCTTTATATGTTTTGAAATAATATTATCTTAGCTCTAGTTACGTGTTGGGTGACTGTAAGTAGTGAGAGTAACTGTATTAAATAAATAAATAAATAAATAAGGAATGGCTCCTTCGGCACTAAAGATGGTACTTAGTTAGAATAGATTGACTGCCTCGTTGGTCTCGCGGCATAAATATGCGCGTGGGATTGGGAGGTCTCGGGTTCGATCCCCGGGTCAGGCAAAGTAATATTGGGATTTTCCGTTAGGAAATTCTTAGTAGCAGCACGGAGTCTCGTAATGTGCCCGGTACGGCAATAGGCTCGCCCCCTATTACGTAGGACTAAAATAAATCTGGCAAAAAGTGGGTGTAGTCACTAGCAATATACCTTTGCCTACCTCTTCGGGGATGTAGGCATGAGACTATGTATGTATGTATATGTATGTATGTATATGTATGTATGTGTATGTATATGTATATATATCTATGTATGTATATTGAATTATAGTAAAACTATCCGCTCTACTACGATTTCTGCGAAATATTCGGTATTAGTCCAAATGGATTAAAAACAGGCACAATGTCATTCCTGTCATATGAATTGACCACTTATCCTCTTGCAAGTGATTTGTGAAATATGCATTGACTTGATTTATGTGTTTTCGTATCAGAATTGTAGGAAATGTGCTAAGCCAAACTAAGAGCCAAACATACAGTCAATTTATAAAATTCAACACAGGGCAATAATAATATAATGGCAACGCGGCAACGTTAACTTATCGTTAGGTCCATAGATTATATAATATGAATGTTAAATCTTTAAAACATTGACCTTCTACGAGGCTGTATCATGGGTTTGATCCCCAATCGTACAAAAGTAATTAAAGACGTATAAAGAATTACGTCCCATCGCCGATCACTTAAAAAATGGTTATGCATATGTTAGGCGGGTAAATGTTAAACAAGACAAACAGCAAATAGCAACAAACTTGATATAGGTAAACAGTAAAATTGTATTAAACTAATTTCGGTAGTTTACACTAACCAAAACTCAAATAAACACCCGTTCTCCTAACACCTGCAGACTACAAAAGCTGATCACTATAAGCAAACGATTGCATATGCTTTTAACTCACAAAACATGGCAAAACAAAAACAGTTCAATTCAATTCAATTGATTTATTGAGTATCTTTTGATCTTAGTAGAAACTATTTATATACACGCACCATCTAGTCCTAAACTAAACAGAGCTTGTACGACCCATCGTACAAGCTCTGCGTGGCATGGATTAACAAACAACAGATCAAAGTTACCAAAAATTTGATTTTCAACCTAAAAAAGTAATTCCCTTAAAATAACGTTGATCATAACTAAACATATATGATTGAAACACAGCAAAGCCATAAACTCCACAAAAACATAGGGTATCAAAACATTTAATTGGAAGTCGGCAAATAAACGGTACGTCTGCAAACAATTCTAGTCACGGAAATCACGAGGCCACAGCAAAACGATATTAGCAGCATCCAATCGCAAACGCCGTATTTTTCGATGAATAAATATCAAGTAGGGTGACTGCCACAGTTGGTATCCGGTAAAAAGTATTTTGCAATAATTTGTGATATTTATGTCAAATGTAGCAAGCACGTTTTTTACGATGTTGCGTAACTCAGTACATAGGAACGTTTTGTTGCATATTTTTAATGATTAGATATTTTATGGTCGATTAATATTTCATATAAGAAATTATTGATATTGTACTGACTATACAATAGATTATGGTATACTGTGATACTCTCCAAAGTCCCTAATACAATGATTTAAAAATCGATACTTAATCCCATGCATTGTTTTGTACCTGAAAAGTACTACACGTTTACCTCAGATACTTACATTTTATCCGGACTCAAAACGCTACTGACTTCAGCTTTCTTCCTGCATAAATAAATAATTGATTAAATACAAGGCGTGGGAAATGATTTTGCTTTTGATTATTAACTCCGCTAACGGCTGTCAGAAATTTAAATAAGAAGCAAGTCCATCGGATCCACGTGCTCGCCAAAGCACGGAATAAGCGATAATTTACAATATAGTCAAGGGTTTGAACCCTAAACTCTTTGGGTAGCAGTCCGTTAGTCTCTTCACCAGGCTATCGCTGCCTACTTTAAGTACATGTGGACGTCAAATTAATTTTGATTCACTCTTATTATTTACTAGAGGATGCCAGCAGCTACGCCTGCAATGTTTTTAAATTAGCCCGTTTTGGCCGATCTCGTAGGAATTTCGCGAAATCCTTTCTTAGTGCACCCCTGCGGTCCCCAAGGAACATACATGCCAAATTTCAGCTTCCTGCACCCAATAGTTTCGGCTGTAGCGTGTCTGTCAGTCAGTCAGTAACGCAAGGATTTTATATATTAAGATGATAACTTCATTCGTTCTCATTCCAAATTCATTTTAATGCGCCTTGTTAATTGTACACCAGTTTTAAATGGAATTTTCCCTTTAGTAGAAATATCAGAAACAGTAAAATAACTCATTTACACATACTATTAAAGTGCTCCTTTCATCAAAGCAATAGAAAGTAACAAAAGTGAAAACTAAATTACTTAATTTTGTTTTTACTTTACAACTTTATTCAAAGACTAATTAGCATAAAAATATTGCAATGCGTTTAGTTTTTTACAAAAGAAAAATTTTTCATTTGATGTTGTCACATTAAATGTAAAAAAATTAAGTTTGAAAGCTTTATTCAACGTATAAAACTTTGCATATCTATAAATAAACATCAGTTGGACATTTGAGGCAAAAACATTATTGTTATTAGACGACAGGAGATAAATGATAGGCAATGCAAAAGTGCTAATATAACATTTTATGAACGACGTATTGTTTATGTGTACTTCACTACATAGGATAAAACAAAGTCTGTCTTCTGTCTGTCTGTCCCTATGTATGCTTAAATCTTTAAAACTATGCAACGGATTTTGAAGCGGTTTATTTTGATAGATAGAGTGATTCAAGAGTAAAGTTTATATGTAGTTAGTAGCCTAGTTATTTAAATAAAATAAGACAAGTAATAGCGGTTGTCAAAAGTGCCTAGAAAAAATCATTTTTCTTATTCCTTTGATATGTATTTTCACCCCATCAGATCTCAAAGCTCCTCGACAGTGCATCGGCGCCTTCTTCAGCAGTGCAGGCAGGTGAGTGTACTGTACGTTGCAAAACATTTTTATCTCTTTTCAATTTCCTCCAAGATACCAACAAAGATTAGACCTTGTATCTTCGCGAAAGTTTGATTAAAGTTGCTAGTTCGGAAAACGGACGAACTTTACCTTGTAAATATGTTTTGCTGTAGGTAAAGGAGAAGTTTCTAGGCCAAACTGAATACTAACGTAGTGATATTAAAATATTTCTAAAGATTTTTTCGTTTAAAAGGGGTGATTTTGTTTTGTTGTTTTGCAAGTGAAGGAGTTTCGCTAGCTGGAAATGCGTTGCATTAAGACTTAAGGTGTACTTTTCGTTTCTTGGAGTGAAATGTATTTTACGATTTGCTTTTCAAATAGATTTCAAGCTCTTGGAAGATTTCAAATCAGTCTACATTTTACGAAAACTTAAAATAAAATTATAATGACTTATCCTAGCGTAATCAGAAATGTTTTAGTTACAAAGGAAAGAAGGGTACCAAATTAAACGAGGAGCACTGTGTGTAAATAACACGAGCATTCATAATTCATAATATGACTTAACAGTGTATGAATTTCATTTTTCATCGACTTCATATTATATTACCTAGCAATAAAATATGAAGTCACATCTATATACGCTAATATATATATTATTATGCTTAAAAGGTAAATTCACACGGGACATCTAAAGTAACGTGAACCACGACTCCCACCAATTTAAAATAATGTGATGATTCTAAAAGATTTCTTTTTTCTTGTTCTGGTCCCAATCTATTTGGGGTTGGCGCAGTACGTCCTTCACTTCCATTCTTTTTTGTCACCCATCATCTGATCATTTACCCCTTTCTCTTTCATATCCATCCTCACACAGTCCATCCATCTTTTCCTTGGCCTCCCTCTCCCTTTCCATCCCTCTACCTTCATATTCATCGCTTTCTTACCTACATACATCTCTTCGCATAATATGTCCATACCAAGCTAAACGACTTTCTTTCACTTTCTCGTCTATAGGCGCCACTTTCAGACTACCTCTCACGTATTCATTCCTAATCTTATCCATTCTCTTAACTCCACACATCCATCGCAACATTCTCATCTCTGCCACATGTAATCGTTTTTCATCCATCTTCTTAGTAGCCCAACACTCAGCTCCATACAATACGACAGGCCTTATAACCGCGTTATATATGCGTCCCTTGATTTTCAAAGGCATTTTAGGATCGCATATTGTGCCCGAGACCTGTCGCCATTTCATCCATCCCGAGTTGATCCTTTGCCGAACGTCTCGGTCAATTTCGCCGTCGTGTTGCAAGAGTGAACCAAGGTAGCGAAAGTCGGAGCATACTGGTACGGTAATACCACCGAGTGTAACCGGGCTTGGACTAGAGAGGCCGCCAAAGTCACAGAACATGTATTCAGTTTTGGTTCTGCTTATCCTAAGGCCTACGTTCTCCAGTCTCTGCCGCCACTCCTCCATCTTGCTCTGCACCTCCTGTCCACTTTCTGCTACCAAGACGATGTTGTCGGCAAACAGCATGCACCAGGGTGCCTCTTCCTGTATGTCCGATGATATGGCATCCATAATCAACAAGAAGAGGTAAGGACTAAGAGCCGACCCTTGGTGCAAGCCTACAGCCACATCGAATCTGGCTGTGATTCCAGCTGCGGACCGGACTTGCGTGTGGCATTCAGCACACATAGCTTGGATCAACTTCAGGTACTTTTCAGGCACTCCTTTCTTCTTGAGGGCCCACCACAAGACTTCACGCGGTACCCGGTCATATGCCTTTTCGAGGTCAACGAATACCATATGCAGATTTTTATGCACCTCCCTGTATTTTTCACAAATTTGGCAAAGTGCAAAAATGGCATCCACCGTACCTCGACCAGGTATAAAACCGAATTGGTTGCGTGAAATCACACTTTCTGCTCGCAAACGTCGCTCAATTACTCTTTCCCATACTTTCATACTATGGGGCATTAACTTTATTCCCCGATAATTGTTGCATTCTTGGACATTTACCTTATTTTTAAAAATGGGCACTAGGTAACTGCTGCACCATTCCTTGGATACTGTCTCCTCATGCAACATCTTATTGAAGAATAAAGTCAGCCACACCCATCCATCCTCCCCTAACACCTTCCATGCTTCTACTGGTATTCCATCTGGTCCTAATGCTTTCCCATTCTTCATTCCACTCACAGCCCGTTTTACCTCATCCTTACTTATTACATTCACTAGTCCAATATTCTTCGCCTTGTTCTCAAGCTTTTTGCTCCAATCATTCTCTTCATTCATTAACTTTTCGAAATATGTCCTCCATCTTTCTTTAATCCTATCATCCTCCGTAAGAACCACTCCTGTTTCGTCTTTCATACACTTGATATGGGATACATCCCTCGCCTTTCTCCCTCATGCCTTAGCCAGTCGGTATAAATACTTTTGGCCCTCGGGTTTCTCAAGTAAACCGTATATATCGTTAAGGGCTTTTGCTCTAGCTAAGGCAACAGCTTTTTTAGCTCTTTTCTTACATTCATCATACTTCTTTTTCTTACTTTCTATCAACGAGTCATTGCCTTCTTTCATCAGCTGCCATTCCTTAAACCTTGCTTTCTTTTCCTTGAGCACACTCTGTACTTCCTCTTTCCACCACCAGGTATCCTTATCTTTCATACGTTTTCCTTTCGATTCTCCTAAAACATCTTTTTCCACGCACTTTATACATTTACTCACCTCCTCCCAACTCTCATTCACGCTGCAATCCTTCATATCGCCCATCTCAATCATTTTATCTACCACTCTATCTCTGAACTCTACTGCACATTCATTCTTCTCTAACATATGCCATTTCACTTTTGGGGTTAGCTGCTCCTTGATCCTTTTCGAGCTCAGCCGAATTTTTAATTCGACCACCAGGAGTCTGTGCTGTGAGACTAAGTCTTCTCCCGGCACCACCTTACAGTCTTTGATCCAGTTGATACGTTAACGCCTTAGCAGAAAATAATCAATCTGGGTCATATGGTGGCCACTGTTGTAGGTTACCAGGTGTTGCTCTTTTTTTTGGAACCAAGTGTTAGCCACTACAAGATCAAAAGCGGCAGCCGCTTGGAGAATTGCTTCTCCTTCGCTATTTCGGCTGCCGAAACCCCAGCCTCCATGTACTCTTCCATACTCTCCAATTGTTTGACCCACATGACCATTAAAATCTCCTCCCACAATTATCTCTTCATTCTCCGGAATATCCGTCATCATGCTATCGAAATCCATCCAAAACTTCTCTTTCTCACAATCATCACATCCTACCTGAGGGGCATACACACTTATCACATTCAGAATAATATCTTGCAATATCACTTTCACAGCAATCAATCTGTCATTAATTCTATTTACACATGTCACACCATCTTTCAGATTTTCATCTAACACAATTCCCACACCATTTCTTTTCCCATTACTTCCACAATAATAAAACTTGTATCCTTCTCCGATCTCCCTAGCTTTCGTACCTTTCCATCTTGTTTCCTGCAGACATGCCACATTTATTCGTCTTCTTTTCAAAACATCAGCTAACTCTCTAACCCGTCCAGTCATCGTACCTACATTCAAACTTGCATACCTCACCCTTACGTCACAGGCTTGCTTCTTACGTTGCACTCGCCCGGAGTAGTGCTGTTGCACTACTCCGGGCGAGTATGCAAGGGTTGTTACCCTTGCATACTTCTCGCAGGTGCCGGGTGCTGCCCCTGCGCGTCGCCTGCGGGGATAAGATAAGATAAGATAAGTTTATTTGCCAGAACATGGTCATATACAGGTGGTGGTTTTAAGTTTAATACAGCATATTCTGCCACATGTGGCGTGCAAATTATTTTTGCAATTACATAATAACGTTATTTGTGTAGGTAATGAAATTCGGTATACAAACAAAGGACATTCAAATTAATAGTAAAACACAAAATCAAATTAGTAGCTTAAGTAATAATATAATATAATAGGGTAAAACGTATGAATCATGTCAAAATTTAAGTGGTAATACATGTCATATTCATGTCAAAAAAAAAATAATGTCAAAATGTAATAATTGTGTTTCATGTCAATTAAATTAAATTATAATAATTTTATCTGTAAGATATTCATTTATGGAGTAATATTTTTTCACTAATAATATTTTAAATAATCTGTATTTGAACGTGGATTGGGGTAACTTGATGAGCTCTTTAGGTAAATGGTTGAATAATTTTATGGCCATACAAGAGGCATTTCGCCTGAATACCTCAATTCTTATGTGTGGTAACTTTAATCTATCCTTGTGTCTAGTTCTACTCCCTTCGTTTTCGCCAAGTTTAACAAACAGTTCGGGATGATGTTTTACAAATTTGCATAATTCAAAGATGTACAGACATGGCAATGGTAAGATTTTGTATTTCTCAAACAGTGGTTTACAACTATCCAGATAACTGGCTCAACACATCGACCTAATACACTTTTTTTGAGCTCGGAATAAAATATCTGTATCCACTGAATTACCCCATACAATAATCCCGTATCGCAAAATAGGCGCCACATATACATGATATACCATCATTGCCGTATGAAGGTCTACTATTTGCCTAACTCTTCTTAAAACATAGACGTATCGATCAATTTTTGTAGCTAATTTATCAATATGTGATTTCCAGTTACAGTTTTGGTCTATAGTCATTCCTAAAAATACACATTCATTAGTAAATATTAAAGGTTTATTGTTAAAATGAATATTTAAATTCTTCCTTATTGTGTTGTACGTTTGAAATTTGATGATATTTGTTTTAGCCATGTTTAATTTTAGAATATTACTTTCTAGCCACGTCACAGTTGTTTGTAGGGTGTCAAGTATATCGTTTTTTAGCGTCGTTTCATCTTCACTTTTTATTATTAGTGTGGTATCGTCGGCGAATAGTATACATTCTTGATTTATGGCATCTGGCAGGTCTTTAATGTATATTAAAAACAAGAGAGGAGATAATAAACTCCCTTGTGGGACACCGTAGTTTATTTCGCCGTACGTTGAACGAAATATATTTTGTTGGAATTTGTCGATGCTCGTTATTTCTACACACTGTACTCTACTTGACAGGTAACTTTGAAGCCAAGTGTTCGCTGTTCCGCGTATGCCATAGTTATAAAGCTTCGAAAGTATGGTTTTATGGCAGACAAAGTCGAACGCTTTAGACATATCTAGAAACGCACACGCTATTACCGTCTTGTCTTTTAAGCTTTGTGTTATATGTTTCATCAGGGAGAAAGCTGCAAGAGAGGTACATTTTTGCTTGCGGAAGCCATATTGCTCATTCTTAAGGGTACTGGCCGTCGTAATGAATTTATTTAGTTTATCATACATAATTTTCTCGAAAATTTTTGCGATAACCGGTATTAGTGTGATGGGTCTGTAATTACTCATTTGTAATTTGTCGCCTTTTTTGTAAAGGGGTTTCACCATTGACTTTTTTAAGCTATCTGGGAAGACTCCTTGTGATAGTGATAGATTTATGATATGTGTCAACGGAAAGGCTGAGTACATTGCACAGTGTTTGATCACTTTGGTGTTTATACCGTCATACCCAGTATCATTCGTGTTTCTTAACGCCATTATAGTTTCGTATACCTCAGGCTCGTCTACGGGTGTTAAGAAAATGCTGTCATTACTCTACGGAATACATACACAAATATCGGGTGTTGCTTTACTTTTAGGGTTAGGGATGTTTGTTAAGGAAATGTAATATTGATTGAACAGTTCACATATCTGGTTTAGGTTGTTATACACTTTGTTTTCGAATTTAATTATGTTAATTTCGGTATTTTTGGTTGCGCTATTTGTGTGTTCTTTGATAACGTTCCATGCTGCTTTATCTTTGCTTTTTGATTTTGCAATGTAGTGTCGGTTATTAATTCGTTGCGCTTGGTGTATACATTTTTTGAGGATTTTCGAATATTGTTTATAATTTTTATTATTTTGTGTTTTTTTGTCTTTATATAGATGGTATTTCAGATAGAGAACTCTTTTTTTAACACAGCAATGTTTAATACCTTTAGTTAGCCATAGATTTTTTGTAGGTTTGTTCACACGTTTGATTCTTTTATACGGAAAACATAAATTATAAAAGAGTTTTACTGTATCGTGGAAGTAATCGAACGCCTGGTTCGTATCTTGTGATTCATATACCTCTGAGAAGGGCAAACACGATATATAATAACCATATCTTGAAATATTCTCACTACTAAGGTCCCTTATGTTCTGAAACCAAACGTTGATTCCACTTTTTAGCTTTCCAGTGAAGGACAAGTTAACTGTTACTGATTTTCCAGTTTCATGATCTGAAAGAGCTAGGTGATGAAGTTTTGAACTACTGCCGAAAAAAGCATGTTTAGATTTAATAGCGAGCAATATACCATATTGCTCGCTATTAAATCTAAACATGCTTTTTTCGTGGTAGGCACTTTAATGTGATTTATTAAGCCATTGTTGCTGAGAATCGAGTCAAGTTCTCTACATGATTTGTTAGGTGTGAGCAAGTCAATGTTCCAATCACCGCATAGTATCGTCTTTTTGTTGGTCGTTTTGCTAAGTACGGCAGCCAGATCCTGCAATTTCTCTAAAAAAAATTTTAAATTCGACGTAGGGGTTGTATAGATACACACCACAATGAGGTTTAGGTTTGAGATTTCAACAGCACAGCATTCGAAATGGAGAGGCATTGGTAGTATTAAGTTACCTATTTCTTTAAATTCTAAGTTTTTTCGTATTAGTATACATGTACCACCTCTACGTTGGTTTGGTCGAGAAAAGTATGATGCTAACTTGTAGTTATTTAATTTGATATTTTTTTCATTTCCACGTTTAATGAATGTTTCTCTTAGGCAGATAATGTCAATATTAGTATTGTTACTGTTTAGATTATTTATTGCTATTTCAAGTTGGTCTTGTTTGTTTAACAGCCCGGCCATGTTTTGGTGAAATAGAGTAATGTCAATATAATTATTCTCGAAAAAAAATAATTTTGGGTGCTGATTGTTGATTATTGTTTTTATTATTAAAGTATGATGTAATTTTTTATTGGTATGTTTTTTTTACCGTCCCGTTAGATTTTACGTTAGTGGTTGCTGATACTTTCTGCATGTTGAGTTGGTACTTAATTTTATTTAGGATTTCACGCTGGTAGTAACTGTGGTCTATTTCCATATTTAGTTTTTTACATAAAGTGTTTAAATAGTTATGAGAGTCATAATGGTAATAAAAGTCATCATTGTTGTGACATTTTAAATACTTGCAGTTTTTGTAGTTATTCACGATTTGTTCTATATTACTGTTTAACATATTCACGTTAAGAAAAGCATTGTTTTGAATATTAATTAAGAATACAGTTTGATTGCGTAGTCTGACATTAACTTATATGGGTATTTGTCCTGGGTGAGCTTTCTTAAAAAATCATCATTGCAGCTGTTCAGGATCTGTTCACTGGTTGCGTTCGGTTTAATCATAGAAGATACGCGATATCTATCATTCCATTTGTTTGATCTTGTTTTTAGTATGTTCCTGGCTAGTCCTAGAGCTTGCTGGTCCCCAAATATATATAAATTGTGCCTGTCGTCAGACTTTGCTGGTGTATATGAGCTTGACTTAGGTTCTTGTTTCATGAACTGTTGTGATGTTTCAGTAACGCCATCTAGTACTAGTGGGTTCGAACCAATTACAACAAGTTTCTCTTTTGGAGATTCTGGAGCCGTTGTGATTTCAGGGGTTTTGGTTTTATTTGGCGATTTCGGCCTTATTGGTGTTATCGTTTGGGTTTTGCCAAAATTATCAGATATGTGACGTTTTGAGCTAACTCTGCGTTTTGATTTTGGGCTTTTTCTCAGAGATGTTATTGGGCTTCTGCAAAGTGATTTAAGAGTATCGATTTTTTGGTGCAGTTTACTAATAACTGTTTTCAAATTGTTATTTTCGCAAATACCATTTTTTAGTTCATTCTGTGTACTTCCCAAGTTTGTTTTCAAGCTATCCAATTCAATTTTTAATTCTTTAACGATTTGAACATTTATTGAGTGGTTTGAAACGTTCAGGCTTTTACTCAAATAGTCCTCGGATATTGTTGAGTCCAGTGAGCTCCTATTTAATGGTTCAAACGATTTAGCTTTAGTAAATCGGTGTCGTCTGATCGTTATATTGTTGACATCCATTGTTTGCGACATGTGATGACCTCTGTTTGAATTAAGTTGAACTAAGATGGCACCGTCAATCAATATAATAATAGTCGATCAATGTCATTCCAGTTACTTCAGCTATTCAATAATAGGTGGCGTTGTTATCTTTAGTTCTCTGTGAGCAGATAGATGGTACCATTTTCAACAAATCTATCTGTCAGTGAATGACACGCCAAAATTTCGAAAAGATTTTCTACTAACGTACCCTTTTTTTCGCAGAAACATGTAGATCTGTGTA
Source organism: Euclidia mi (assembly GCA_944739405.2). NCBI lineage: Eukaryota > Metazoa > Arthropoda > Insecta > Lepidoptera > Erebidae > Euclidia > Euclidia mi. The sequence continues at coordinate 8,905,474 of OX123183.2, read as the reverse complement.
TTCAGTGTTTTCACTAACTTGTCATGGTGTGTTGGTTACTCTGGAACATGTTTATTGGCAAGCAGTCCTAAGATGGTTCACTGTTTTTGTTTTATATCACTTATTATTGTGTTGTTTGTATGCTTCACAACTTTTGCACTATCGCATATTAGACCTAGATAACACTGTCACTAGTTATTTGGAGTTTAATTTACTTTTAAGAAACTTTCACTGATGCTAAGGTGCTTTATCGATTTTTTATAATTTATTTGTTAGGAGCACAGTCGTAAGCAAGGTTTACAAGAGAGCGCCATCAAGCGAAAAAAAGGGGGAACGCCCTAACCCTATCGCACTCATTAACATTCGTGGCCATACTGCAAATAATTTTGGCATGGATTTTACTAGCCGGCCGCCTGCCTGACGACAACCCTCCTTGGGAATGTTTTCGTCGTAAAGAAGGAGAGATAGAAGAAACGGGGTAAATGGATAGGATGTATGATGAGGAAGAGGGGGTTTGTAGGCGGGGGTACTGTAGTCACTGGAAGTACATAGGGTAGTGACTACAGTAGCTTAGAGAGCCGGGAGCGCGTACCCGAAGCTCTGTCTAATGATCGAACAGACCAATAGACAGAAGCACCCCTTGGCTTATAACAAATACATAATACCTTCCTTTCCTTACTTTTGGTCTTACTAAATGAATTTAATTTTTTACATTAATACAGTCTCCAATAAATGAATAAAATCCATATAATCCTTTTCAAATCACTTTATACTTACATCTGCAGCGGAGCATAGCCGATCATCCAACAGTCCTAGCGTACACGTCTTGGAAAATTCACCCCTTCAAGCAATTCAGACCCTCAAATGCAAAGTGCAAGGGAGATCAGATAGACAGACTGTATAAACGTTGAATTTGGTCTCCGAGCAGATCTTATCGTTGCCGTATAATTTTATTTTAGCTACATTTGAACGTGTTAAGACGTGATATCTTATTTTCCTAATGAGTTCTTGAACGCCACATTTTAAGCTTATGGCGACGATTTCGTTTTATGCGAAGAAGTAATGACTGAAATGCATACTGTCGTTTAAAAGAAAATTTTGTTTTAAAATGATAGTGGGACATACGCGGAGATACTTAGTTTAGATAAAGGGAATTTGAATAATGTGAGTAGGTCCATAGAGTAAAGTAATACTGCGGAAAGGTAGATCTTAGGGGTTGGTTCGTTTCTCCATAATTATTTTTAATAACTGCCAGCTTAACTTTAAAATAATATTTTTAATTATTGCTAGCTGGCCGTATTATACAATTGATCCAACGCCAATGGATCTTCTCTTTAATAGAATTACCCATTTTTATAAGGTGCTATCAACAAAATATCCTTTATCGACACTTTGTATCTGTAGGAGCTGAATAATACTTTCCGAGATTTTCTATTTAGTCAATGAGTGCGTAAGTAACTTTTTATAATTTAACTAGCTGACCCGGCAAACGTTGTTTTGCAATTTTTTTTTTTTTTTGAAAAATAGATGTTGGCCTATTCTCATAGATACCGGATAAGCACAAAAAATTTCATCAAAATTGGTTAAGCCGTTTCGGAGGAGTATGGGAACGAAAACTGTGACACGAGAATTTTATATATTAGATATAATATACACATTTTTTCAAAGAAAATGGTTACTATCTATCTAGGGATTTTATTAAGCGATGGTAGATTTTTTCGAGTCTTCTATCAGATCTGTTATCTTTTATCTGTAGTGATATAATCTGTGAATCTAGGTAATCTAACACTTTCTCCAGGGACCTAGTTATACAGAAACTTGCTTTTAGAACAGGCATGAAGCGGTTCATTTATTCCCGTTACTTTAACTGCCTACATCCAAGAGCATTCCTCGCTACCCACCGGTGGGTATTGGTCCGCCAGATGGTCAGGCGGGCCCCGAACGAATCCCCTTGGCGGCGGATGAAGGTGTTGGGCTCCGCCGCCTAAACAACCAGCGGCCGCAGAGGATAGGGAGGACGGCAACGCAACACCGCATCTCCTCTTCCTCTGCGGCCCCACCGCAACGCAACGATGGTGCGCCCCCATTTGGTCGCGGGAGATAGGGCGCGCGGCAACGCAACACAGACAGAACTGTCCCCCGCACCCGCACCTTGGGACGCATTCTGCGCAGGCCTCACCCGAGCCCACGTAGAGCGTCCCCTCCCGGGATCCCGCTTAGCTTCACCGTGGGTATACCTCAAACCCACGGTTACTGAGCCCCCCCCACCACGACAAGGTGGAGATCCGACGGGGGGGATTACCCATTACCCACTAGTTTAAATAATAAGTGTAGGTGTCTAACAACTTTTTTAATCGTAGACTATTGCGCGAAACAAACCTGTCTTACTTGTGTTTATCATTATTATTGCCGACAAAGTAACAAATACCTAACCTTTTTAGAGGCGAATATTTGCTGTTATTTAACTTTATAAATAGTTTGAAATGCTTTAATTTTAATATTTCGTTTCACTGGTTCATTTTTCGTACGCATGTGTGTAAATAACTTCTCTAAATGCCTTTTATCGTACACATATAACTATTACAAAAACATGCTAAACACTTAAAAGTGGACAGTGACAGTCTCAATAGGATCCTGTAATCGATACCCCTCCCCCCCCGTGGGATCTCCACCTTGGGGGCGCACCATCGTTGCGTCGCGGTGGGGCCGCAGAGGAAGAGGAGATGCGGTGTTGCGTTGCCGTCCTCCCTATCCTCTGCGGCCGCTGGGTGTTTTGGCGGCGGAGCCCAACACCTTCATCCGCCGCCAAGGGGGTTTCGTTCGGGGCCCGCCTGACCATCTGACGGGCCAATACCCGTCGGGGGGTAGCGAGGAATGCTTGGGTGAAACCCTACCCTCCGACACATGGGTACATGAGGAGCACGGGTTGGTTTTTAGTCAGTAAGAGTCTGACAGTCCCCTTCGTCCTTCCCCCCCAGGGCGAAGGGACTCCATGAGGATTTTCCAAGCCGACAAAAAAAAAAAACAAAAAAAAAAGGGATCCTGTAATCGATACCTGGGAAGGACACCGACGTGTGTCGTCCTCGTAAGTCGCGCAGAGAGCGGACGTAGTGCCTCCTTAGGGACGTGTTTAAGTGACGTACATGTAAGATTTCAGTTACAAATTATAGTATAACAGAAATTACTTTTTAGTACTCTTCCTGAAAAAGGTTTAGGTGTACAATTCACGCGGACAGAGTCGCGGGTGAAGTCTACTTTATTCATTTAATCATATCATTTCTTCTACTGATGTAATATTACACCTGTGCGAACCGCTTCAGGGATAGAACCGTGATAATATAAACAAAAACTCTTCTTCTACTCTAAATGCCTACTATCATTGATACCTGGAAATGACACTGACGTGTGTCGTTCTCGTAAGTGGCGCAGAGATTAGACCTAGTGCCTTCAGTTAGACGGTATTGTATAACAAGAATTACTTTTATTAGTTGTATATGACAAATATCTTGAGGTTCAAAAGATTAATAGTATTTTTTGGGTTTCGTAGCTCGTCAAAATTAATACAAAATATCTACAAATTATACAATTACATCTGAATCTTCCTTATGGCAGGCGTCACTCTTTCAATTGGTGAAGGGACATGGTAATCCGCTCAGTAGTTTGCAACAAGTAACATTAGTCGTAGATCTACTACGCCGTAACAGATCTACGTCGTAGACCATCTACGACACAATCTGTTCTATTATTACTAATGCACGGCAGATTCAAATCATGAGTGAAACATGATTGAATCAGAGCATATTAGATGTGAGCTTAACGCGGTTATTGTAGAACGTATACTGTAACAATAACGTGTTTAGCATGTGTGCTTGTGTAACAGAGTTAGCGAGAGTTCGACGTGGATGCGAATCACAATCTCAAAATTGTGATTATTTCATTTTCATGGTTCATAATTATTTTTTGTGCTCAATTTATTATTTTTTGGCTGCTATTTGGTTTGATAATTTGCAATTTTATTTGTTCATATAGTGGCTAATTTGCACAAGTAGGATAAACTGTAATTGTACATTTTTCATTTAGAATTATTTTCAATATTTTCATAAAACTATTTTATGTGTATACTCCAATTAAACTAGACAAAAAATAAATAAAAATGCACTGTTTACCAACGAGTACTATGGTAGACAATGTGGCTAGATTGTGGATAACATTTTAGTAATAATGAACTGATACACCATTTCTTGTAACATGGCATCTAAGCACAATACAACTATCAGACTCATTTCTGATTTTATTACGTTAAAAGTTATTGTACGTACTAGAGAAACTACTCATCATCACCAGCCTTTAACAGTCCACTGCTGGACTAGGCCACTCCTGTAAAAGGAGGAATTGGCCTACTATACCACCGTGGCCAAACGGGTTGGTATAGGGTTTGTATCAAGTTTGCCTTCTCTTACAGTGATATTCTCTGCATAATATGCTCCCTCTGTCGGCTCTTACGACACCCATGTGGGACGATATGGGGTGGTGACATTACGTATTCTTAATCCGTCACCACACGGACATACACGAATAACTACTACAACAACAAAAAGGCATTCAAACATTCATACTTAACACAGAAATTCAACAATTCTAGACTGTTATCGTCATCAACGTAGCAACGTATTAATTAATAGCACACCGTTCTGAATCTGAATAAACTGGGTCACAAACATTGGCGTGAGTTGGTAATTCTAATCAAATATGAACGCGGATGCGAAAGGTATATAGTCGAGTTGTTAGGGGAGATGTATGATGTAGATTGAATAACAATAATATCAGGTTTATAATCTGTTTCAAGACTGGGCATAAGCCTCTTCTCACTACGAGAAAAGTCAGACTGCGATAGTCTAGACTTTCAGACTGCTCCGTAAAGGGTGCGTATGGCGCGCACCATGACGGACTTTTCGAAGTTATGTGTTGTTCTCACTTGATAAAGTAGCGCTCATAGCGATACCTGGCTTGCCGTTTGTAGTAGATCGTCAAAGTTAAGCAACGCTTTCACAGGTCACCACTTGGATGGATGACCGCGTATGGCATTTACATCAGAGCACTACCGTGCTTCGAAGGGCAGGTAAAGCTGTAGGTCTCGGTTTCTGTCTTAAGACAAGCATAGTTAGGCCATGTTGGTGGGGTTTGAGCGGTTTGAAAACTAGGACACCAGTATTGGCCACACACTCACACGAAATATGAACTTGGTAAAGAAAGGAAAAATAGTAACAAATCTGAATGTCTGAGAGCTGTCGTTCTTGTCACTCTCTTATGTGAAGTTTGCCATCACACACGAAGTGAGCGTGGTGGATTTGACTGCTGGATTCTGCATATTTAGTGAGGCTGAACACTTAATTCACCCGACAGTTTGGTCCTCAATTACTTAAAAACTAGCTGATCTGCTCGCTTGTTCACTCGTTTAATCTGATATTGATCAGATTAAAGGAGCGAAACCGCGTTATATAGATAAACTACTTACATTGTTGTACGTAAAACAGCGTCATCTATGATGATGAAATTACGTCAATTTTACATTTTAGTTCATGGTTATTTATAAAACAACTAACAAGCTTTTACTCAATAAAAAAAACAGATCCTATATGGATCAGATGTGACGACATTATCTTAAAATAATATTGCTCAAAATCACGAAACATTTTATGACAATAATACCAATTAGAAGTAGCAGTCACCATTCTCATTGTAATATTATAAGGTTTAATAAACCATCAATGCAATGGTTAAAACTGTACTTTCTGCAAGCAAATCTAATTCTCTGACCATACACGTTGGCTTTATCCACATTTGATGATTTATTTGACTGATGAATACATAGACTAATATTCGCTCGCTGCAATCTATTTTATCATCCAACTAACTATCTTGCCAGAAGGGAACCAATAAATTAGTTTTAATATTCGAAATAATGAATCCCATAAAAACAATACTTGTCAAAAATACCAACTCTCGAGACCGTAAAAAGTTGTAAGATTCATGTAATACCAAGTCCGTTAATGAAAAATGTTTAATGTTTTAAATAAATAGATTGACTCGGCCATCGCATGGAAACACAATATATCTCATAAGTAATACGTATATAAATTAGATTGTTTAATGCGATTACCAAATCAATATATTTATTTAAAACATTAAAGATTTTTAACTAACCGACTTGGTATTACATGAATCTCGCAACTGTTTACGGTCCCGAGACTTGGTATTTTTGACAAGTATTGTTTTTATGGGATCTCATTTCTTTTTATAGATACATAGTCTTACTTTTGTCCCTTACAGTACCTTCTACTTCTTGTACACCAACAATGAATTTTCTTAATTAAAGCTCTAACTGCAAATGTAATTTTGTAATCCTTTATATTCATATGAGATTACAAAGTTATTTATGCAGTTGATGTATCTCAAAAACTGGACCGAAATTGCAAAATATTTTAGTTTTTCCTTGGTTCATACACTAAACACTAATTGATTTCGAAATTTCAAGCTTCTATGTTTGCTAGAAGTGTCATAGACTTTTGATGATCGGTCAGTGAGTGACAAAATTAAGAATTTTGACTCGTTATAATTCTTAAACTACTGGTTCAAATTGAATGAAATTTGAAATACACCATCTTTATACAATGCCTGCATGTTTACTAAACAATCAGGCTTCTAGTTTTATCTAATCGAATTGCTTCGAGAAAAGGATGGTACGGCCGTGCCGCTTGTTTGCTCGACTTGGTGGGGGCACTGCCGTGCCCCCAGATCTTTCCACCAAGATTGCTTAGTTTTAGGGCCAAACCTCATTTTATTAGTCTCGTACCGCGCGTTGCAATTCATTCTGTGTTATTTATGTATGTTCTTGGTTTAGTTTTAATAATTAAGATAGCAAGATCTTACTTTATGTAGTAAAGTTTAACTTGTTTATTACGTTTTCTAAACTGGAACATAAAATGTGATTATAATTATGTATAATATAAAATATTTCTTGCCTTTGGGCATCAGTGATGATGAAAATAATTATGTTTTAACATATTACAGTTGAAAACTTTTTGATTGTCGGTTTCATTTCACTTTAAAATTGCGTGAAAAGACCTAATGCATGCACTGGATAGAATTTGGTTCGATATTTACTTTTGTAGAGATAATAATTGAAACTCTTTCTTTTGTGATCGCAATTTTGCCTTTGACTTATAATGACTGTATTGAAACATCAATACATTACCTGTCCCACGAGCGACATATGGCTCATAACAGTTGATTTCCCATTATGTTTATCGTCAAATAGTGGATGTGTTAAATTATTTTACTTCTCTAGATTTCACAGGGTTCGATAGAGGACCTCTCAACTCTCGATATGTCAGCCTTAACCCCAGTTTAACCCTTACACAGCCTCTACTCCGTATCTGAAAGTAATAGGAAAACTGAATCGCTTATCAGGAAATTGAACACAGAATCTTGCGATCTGTCGCGCTTCAAAGCTTACGCATATGGCCCTAAGCCCAAGAGATAAACCGATTATGAATATAACTTCATTAAATATACCTTTTTTAGCATCATAGATAAATTGGACGATTATTTCGTCTTTCGAAATACGCGAACCACGAAAAACAATTGGAGGAGTTTTTCGTTATCCTGTCCCCAAAATTGCGTTAACATTTCTGCTCAATAAAGTAAAGGGACTCATAGTCGAATAAACATGATAATATCTGAATTCAATTTACTAAGTATCCCGAGTCTCTATGCACAGAACTTTTTTTCTGGCTTTTCTTCCTCTATCATTTTATAGTTATTTGTTCTATTTATGTTTGGGTTTTTATTTCTTTGGATATAAGGTTTGAAGCGTATTGGGAAGTTCCAAAAAATATCAGGAAAATGATGGCAAACTTCTGCTTCGAGTTTGTAGTTGGTTGGTTCTATGTTGGATTGGGGCTTATTATTGGTACAAAGTGTAAGGAGCATTCGGCAACATGACAAACACACGCATCAATTGACTGTTTTGATGGAAGGAAAGTCGATGATAAAAATCACACCTCTTTGTGTCTCATAAAACTCGTATAGGCTCCATCCGCTGTAACCTAATGGAAGGAAAGAGGAACCCACCACGCACCCTCGGATTGACCCCCCCAACTATTACAATAGAAAAAGGTTGACAATACCGAACTCCTCTAAAAGAATAAGGGATATAGGAATGGTGTGGGTTTCAGGAAGATACCTGAATTGCAGTATCCCGCTGTATGCGCCGACTATTCTTCGACACGTGTTTCGCCTCTGCACGAGGCATCCTCAGGAGCGATGGGCAACGACTGAGCGCTTTCCTACCGTGAGCGTGTCTTATAAACGATTGTACTTTCTAATTCCCTCCGCCGCTCGACTGATGTGCGTCATTATGACGGTATGCGAATATATTCAGCAATGGGGAACCGTTAAAGTTGGTTTGATCGTTCAGTAATGTATTCTTGTCCCGCTTTAAAATTTCTAATTGTTCCAATACGCACATTCTGATACCCTTTTGACAAGTGTGTATGACGTCAAATGAATGTCCGCTATTTAGACTATGGCCCGTTTCAAGTAAATGTTCGGCAAAATGAGACTTTTCTGGCTGGTTGTTTCTAAACGCCGCTAAATGTTCTTTTTATCTCAGCTCAAAACTTCGACCCGCCTGTCCTATGTACTTATTTGACATTGGTCGCATGTTAAGCAGTAAATACCGGACTTTTTGTACTTGCATACTTTATCTTTATCATTGCATATAAATTTTAACGTTTTGTAAGGTTTCTAGGCTGATCTGATACCGTTCCTTCTCAGTATACGCGCCATACGGTCAGTTATACTTCCAAAATAGGTAAGAACAGCAGTATTATTTATAGGTTCTTTTATGGAGGGATACAAAAGTGACTTGGCCATTCTAATTTGTTTTCCTCGAATCATCTTGTCAATTAGGCGTTTACTATATCCGGTGTGTCTAGTACCCTCAAATACTCTAACCCAGGTTTGTACCATAAACTTAATCTTTATTAACGTGTTAAGCGTGAACGTTACTTTACAAGCATACATGTGCTTGTAAAGTAACCGAGTTAGCGAGAGTTCGCCGTGGATGCGAATCACAATCTTAAAATTATGATTATTTCATTTGCATGGTTCATAATTATTTCTTTGTGCTTTATTTATTACTTGTGGGTGCATAGGGTTCCCACCAACAACTTAGGGTCCCAAGCCAACCTCACCTGCAAGTGGTGCACCTGCCGATCAACGGACGAGGCTCTGGCAAACAAAATATCCCGATAAGCGGCAATAGGCTCGCCACCTATTACGTGGGATCAAAACACTGGCGAAAGGTGGGCGTTTAATATGCCTCTGCCTACCCCTTCGGGGAAACAGGCGTGAGTCTATGTATGTATGTATGTATTAATTACTTTTTGGCTGCTATTACGGTTTGATAATTTGCAATTTTATTTGTTCTTATAGTGGCTAATTTGCACACGTAGGATAAACTGTTATTGTACATTTTTCATTTAGAGTTATTTTGAATACTTTCATAAAACTATTTAATGTATATACTCCAATTTAACTAGACGTAAAATAAATAAAAATGCACTGTTTACCAACGAGTACTATGGTATACAATGTGGCTAGATGGTTGATAACATGTTAGTAATAATGAACTGATACACCATTTCTTGTAACATGGTCACGTCTAAGCACAATACAACTATCAGACCGTATGTTCCTCTCACATTTCATAACGTTAAAAATTAATATACGTACTAGAGAAACTACTACTATAACAAAAAGGCTTTCAAACATTCATACTTAACACAGAAACTCAACAATTCTAGACTGTTATAGTCATGAACGTAGTATTAATTATTCGCACACCGTTCTGAATCTGAATAGACTGAGTCGCAAACGTTGGCGTGAGTTGGTAATTCTAATCAAATATGAACGCGGATGCGAAAGGTATATAGTCGAGTTGTTAGGGGAGATGTATGATGTAGATTGAAAAACAATAATATCAGGTTTATAATCTGTTTCAAGACTGGGCAAAAGCCTCTTTTCACTACGAGAAAAGTCACTCTGCGATAGTCTAGACTTTCAGACTGCTCCGTAAAGGGTGCGTATGGCGCGCACCATGACGGACTTTTCAAAGTCATGTGTTACTCTCACTTGATAAAGTAGCGCTCATAGCGAGACCTGGCTTGCCGTTTGTAGTAGATCGTCAAAGTTAAGCAATGCTTAGGCCATGTTGGAGGCGTTTGAGCGGTCTGAAAACTAGGACACCAGTATTGGCCACACACTCACACGGAAGAAGAACTTTGCCATCACACACAAAGTGAGCGTGGTGGATTTGACCGCTGGATTCTGCATATTTAGTGAGACTGAAAACTTAATAAACCTGACAGTTTGGTCCTCAATGACTTAACTAGCAGATCTGCACGCTTGTTCGCTCGTTTAATCTGATGTTGATCACATGAAAGGAGCAAAAACGCGTTATGTACAACAATGTAGGTAGTTTATCTATAATAAACTACCTACATTGTTGTACATACATTTAACATGGTTAATTATAACACAACTGACAAGCTTTTAGGCAATCAAAGAAAAATAAAATCAGATCCTGTATTGATCAGATGTGACGACATTATTTTAAAATAATATTGCTCAAATCACGAAATAGTTAATGACAATAATACCAATTACAAGTTAAGTTGCAGTCGCTATTCCCTTTGTAATAATTCAAAGCTTTTTAACCATTTATGGTTTAAACTGCACAAACTATCAGCAAATTTAATCTAATCTCTGAACATACACGTTGGCATCATCCATATTTGTTGATTTATTTGGCTGATTAATACTTAGATTCGCTCACTGCAATCTATTTTATCATCCAATTATCTTACCAAAAAGGAACCAATAAGTTTGTTTTAATATTCGAAATAATTAGTCTTTCCACCATGATTGCTTAATTTTAGGGCCAAACCTCATTTTATTAGTCTCGTAACTCGCGTTGCAATTCATTAAAGCGCTCACTAAAATTTTACAATTAACTTTAACCTACTATTCTGTGATTTTTATGTGTGCTCTTAGTTTAGTTCTATTAATTAAGATAGCAAGATCTTACTTTATATAGTAAAGTTAAATATTTATGTTTTCTTTTACAAAATGTTTGTCTTATATACAGCAGTGGACGTCTATTGGTTGAGTTGATGAAAATATGCTTGACCTTACAAGAGTAGGAAACTTTTTGAACGTCTGTTTGATCCATTTTAAATTGCGTGAAAAGACCTAAGGCATACATCAGATAGGGTATGTTCGCTTTGACTTATTGAAATATCAACCCATTCCCTTTCCCATGAGCCACATATGGTTCATAACGATTAATTACCTATTGTGTTTATCGTCGAATAGTAGATGTGTTAAATTATCATTATTCTTCAGATTTCATACAGTTAGAAAGAGGGCCTCTCGACTCTTAATATGTCAGCCTTAACCCTATTGTAACACTTAACACAGCCTCCACTCCGTATCTGAAAGTAACAGGAACGCCGAATAGCTTATCTCAATCAGGAAATTGAACACAGAATCTTGCGATCAGTCGCTTTTCAAAGCATAAGCATATGTCACTAAGCTCAAGAGATAAACCGATTACAAATATATCTTCATTAAATATACTTTTTCTAGCCTCATAGATAAATTGGACGATTATTTCGCCTTTCGAAATATGCAAACCACGAAAAATAATTGGAGGAGTTTTTCGTAATCCTGTCCCCAAAATCGCGTTAACAATTCTGCTCAATAAAGTAAAGGGACTCATAGTCGAATAAACATGATAATATTTGAATTCAATTTACAAACTACCCCGAGCCTCTACATAGAGAACTTTTTTGCTGGCTTTTCTTCCTCTATCATTTTATTGTTATTTGTCCTCTTAATGTTTGGTTTTTTATTTCTTTGGATATAGGGTTTGAAGCGTATTGGGAAGTTCCAAGAAATGTCAGGAAAATGATGGCAAACTTCGGCTTCGTTTCTGGTTGGTTGGTTCCGTGTTCGATTGGAGCTTATGATTGGTACAAATTGTAAGGAGCCTTTGGCAATACGTCAAACCCACGCACCTAACCTTTATAGACGGAAAGCCGATGACAAAAAATCACACCTCATTTTCACAAGATGCATACTGTTACTTTGTCAATGTGTTTATAAAACATTATGTAAACTGTGCCATATTACTTATAAGATATGTATGTATGTTCATGTATGTTGTGGAAATAAATGCTTTTCTTCTTCTTCTTCTTTGTGTTTCAGAGAGCATACACAGGCTCCATTCGGTGTGTCTAGTCTGCCAGTCAAATACTTTAACACTGATCTTTGTGTCCAATCTGGTTATACTAGAAAACGTTTAGTCTACAATTCGAAAATATAAATTTATGAAGCGAAATTACACTGGAATGGCGATGATGGTGATATTTCTTGTCAATCATGAGGTCACTGCTAAATATGAGATATTGTCGCTGAGGTAGCTGTACAGAGTTTAAATAATGCTTGTTTGAAATAGATATATTGTCTATAATAATTAAACGAGAATATCAGTTTAGATTTTTTTTTATGTATGGCAATTATTTTTTGACTCTGGTCACATTATGAATGAACAAATCATTCTCACCCTTTCCTGAAAAAAAACCTTATTCTGAGCACACCCCTTGCATTTCGTGTGAATTGTTTAATTGAGTTAACTTGAGCAAAAACTTGTTTTTGCTCAAGTTAACTCAATTATTAAAAATTAAAAATGTTAATTATCGCTCGCTAAATGATGTGCCCGGTAGATGGCAATAGGCTCGCCCCCTATTACATTGGGACCGAAACATATCTGGCGAAGTGTGGGTGTGTAATACACCTCTGCCTACCCCTTCGGGGATAAAAGGCGTGAAGATATGTTATGTTATGTAACTCAATTATTAAACTCAAGTTTTTGTGATATATATTGACAACACTGACATTTTGAGAAATTGTGAATTCTACTACCACGTGCATCGTTTCTTGGAGACGCTGCGTTGAGGTTTGGTAAAGCTAAGTAGATAATTCACTAGTTAATATTGGCCAATTTTAGTCTTGTGTGTGTCTAGCTTACCTCCAGGCCACCAGAGAAGATACCACAGGTAACTGCACATTGTAATTTGTTATCGCTGAGAATCTCAGTAATATATGTCAGACATTTGCTTGTCCTAAACAGCTGGATGAATGTTATCTAGCTTCCACTGCCGTCTGTAAACAATTCTCAGTCTCAGTCAAATACATGTACGTAAGTAACATGTCCACTTTTTACTTAGGTACCTTATTTTAATTATGAATAACTTACTTAAACATTTATAATAAACAGCTAACTAAAATAATGTTCATTTTAAATGATTAATGCCATAATCCAACAAAACAATTATTTAAATGCACTTGATACGTAATTGAAATCATAAAAAATAGCGTTTCATTGTTAAAACAATAAAACAAAAAAAAATATGACGCCAAACATGACAAACGAGCTAAATGACAACGAAGTTAATGACAATTGTAATAATGATAATAACGATAATAATTATTAATATGAATGAATGAATGGATGAATGAATGAATGAATGAAAATTGTTTTATTTGCAAATCCAATGCAACAGTAACAATGTAGTGGGACAATTAAACAGAAAAACTGTTTTTGGATGGCAAATAAGGTACCTGCGTCAGTATAAGGTGCAGAATCCAGGTGAGACTGCAACACTGATATTCCCGCAGGACCTAATTACATACTTACATACAATCTCTTATAACTAGTCATAAATAATTATAAATAGTACTTAAACTATGAATTAATATATAAATATAAATACACTGATTAAATAATCCAAATAAAAACATATAAAGAATACTCAGATATTACAATTTCTTAAAAGTAATGCTCAGATATTACAACTATAAATAGATTTTTTTATGCGTTTCCGAACGCTTACAATCACGTTTTGTTGTATTTGATAGATGGTATGTTCGGTCGGCCATTGTGATTGTCAAAGAATATACAAATACTGCGTAAGAGTGATTGTAGTGATTGTGCAAATATTAAAAACAGCAATAGGAATGTTAATGTGTCAATACTAAAAACTACTCTATAGAATGTATCCAACATTCTGCATACATATTGTACCTACTACAGAGTACAGAGGATGATAATGTCATTTACTACACAATATGTTTAAATACCGAATGTAAGTTACCGCTTCACTGTACAATACTAAGCTTATGATATTTTTTGTATTTGTCGTAATAATTGCTTAAACTTAGTTTGGAATGTGTGTACTGTTTTCAGGCTACGCAGGGGAGGAGGAAGATCGTTCCAACACTTCGTTGAAGCAAAACGGAATCCACCTCTGAATGAAAAAGTACGGTGCTTCGAGGTGACCATGAGATCTGATGAGGCCCTTGTATTATATATATTAACCTCTCGCGACCATGTCAACTTCTCATAGAGGTAAGCTGGTTTTTTATACAAAACTATGCCAAAAAGCAATGTTGCAAAATGAAGGTGCCTACGTTCAGTCATCTTCATGAGGTTCCCATTGTTCAAAAATGGAGTGACATGTGTGCGAGGTGGGATTTTGTAACAAAGCCTAGCACATGCATTTTGTACTCTCTGTATTAATTTTTGAGTTCGTTTCAATATGCATGCCCCAAATACAGTGTCTGCATAATTTAGTATGGACAATACCAAAGACTCACAGAGTTGTATGCGCACATCTGTGCTGAGGTGATCCCGAATGCGGTATAGCAATTTGAGACGGTAAAAACAGTTTTTACAGATTCAAGAACATGCGTCTCAAAATGCAATTGTCCATCCATCATCAAACCCAAATTACGCGCTTCGCTAACTTGCTGTAAGGAACTACCATCCACCATTACTACTGGATTGTGGGCCTGTATTTTATTAATGCATTTTTTAGAGCCGAATATAATGTACTTGGATTTGTTAGGATTAAGCACTAGTGAGTTGTTTTTTGCCTAGTCAGCTATCCTCCCTAAATCAGTATTTATTTTAATTACAGCCTCATTGCAATCATCTGGACGAAAGAAGGTGTATATTTGGAGATCATCAGCATACATGTGGAATTTGGTGTTATGTATATGGTTGGTAACATCGGCGCAGTATACAATGAAGAGGAGAGGGCCGAGTACTGATCCCTGAGGAACACCCCGAGTCACCTGACAACAAGAGGAGTAAGCCGTAGTACCATCCCTGTTGTTATACAGTTGGAAAAATTGAGATCTGTCAGTCAGATAACTGTGGAACCATTTCACTGTTGCTGAGTCACACCCATAATATGAAAGTTTTGCCAGAAGAAGAGAAATATTGATTGTTTTGAAGGCGCGCGAAAAATCTAGCAGTGTGAGCAAAGTACCCATGCCCTGATCCCTAAAAATATGATAATGAGTTAACATATTGACTATTTCAGTCCATTTAAATGGATGTGTAATGTTGGATTTACGTTAATCACTTTGTGATCACTTTATAGCAAACAAGTTGAACTATGTCAATTTGATTGGCATGAATGTGTTTGTTATTGCATTTTTAGGTTTCCATGCCTAAAAGGTAAAAAACGGGACCCTATTACGAAGCCTCCACTGTCTGTCTGTCTGTCTGTCACCAGGCTGTATCTCATAAACCGTGATAGCTAGAAAGCTGTAATTTTCACAAATTATGTATTTCGGTTGCCGCTATAACAAAAATTCTAAAATAAAAAATGAAAATATTAAATGAAAATATTAAAAACAATAAACGTAATTTTTAAGCAATTTGTTACTCGATCTTAATAAACAGATATAAATTTAAAAAATATTTAAGTATACATACAACAAACGTGATATTTTTTAAAGATGATGGTACGGAACCCTTCGTGCGCGAGTCCGACTCGCACTTGCCCAATTTTTTAATCGCTTGCCTACATATGACTGGCATACATTATTATAACAAGCTATTTTTAAAAATCGACTACTGTACTGTACTAAAATGTTTTATTTGTGTTCATACTTCCTACAACTGTTCACACTACAGTAAGATAGACTGCACGGTCGGCGCAGTATTAAGCGGCGAAACGGCCGCTTAAGCCACTGCGCCTACGCCACAGTGTTCTGTTTTCAATCCCAACACGAGACAATATTTTGTGTGATTTATAAATTGTTTTCTTAAGTCTGAGTGTTCATTTTGTCCGATGGTTATATGTTTGTGTAAGTCCTCCGCGACACGGAATTTGTTCCTAGCGCGGGAGTAGTTTGCAAAAATAAAATAAAATCACGTGTAAGAGCTGTTAATTATAGCTGTCTGCAGAGCTGTCCACCAAACAAGTATTTCACTAGTTTTCGAATGACTGCCCTTATAACAAAAAGCGAAGCACAATATTGTTCAAATACCTTTTGCACACTAACTAATAAATTAGCCCATTCAAACAACATCACTAACATATTTGTCTCAAAGAACGTACAACAACTCGTGTAGACGTCCCGTTTTGAAACAAGTTAGTCATATATTCAAACAGTCTGAATTATAAACAAAGTTTAGTTGTCGGCCACGTTTTAGAGCGATATTATTCTCCTGACTAGCGTTATAAGATACGTCAATAGTGATTTATGGCGAAACGGAGGCGCAATCTCTAAATAAATGACCTTTCACAATACTTGGGGTGCTTGTATATTGAGGAAACAAATTGCAGAAGGTGAAGTTCAAACTGATTTATGCTGACCATGATTGGATTTTACTGCAGCTATTTGTGTCTTGTGCTTAAATTTTAATACATTTTCGATATTAGAGATGAATTTTCGAAAACCAACAGCAATTTATAATAATTATACCAGCAACTGATTTCACCAGAACTCGATAGATAATAGAAAATTATTATTATGTAACCGTTTCTGCCTACGTTTCGGAACATCGTTTCTTGGTGCACCCTTATGCTCCTGAAAAATCATACATGCCTAATTTTAGCTTTATGCGCCCAATAGCTTTGGCTTTGCAATTTTATGTGTAACTGATCGACTGACTGATAAACTAGTATAAGAATTATCATACATACAAACGCGTCGGTCCAGACATAAAGCATACGTTATTTTATTTGTTCGAGGGCCACTTATTTATGTGTTGCGCTCACCGTCCACTATCTGTCACCGCATGGAATATTTGTGCAAGTAAGGCTCTTAAGTCAGAAATATGGCGTATATACGACTGAATGTATTAAATTTGTAAGGATGATTAGGTTTTTGAACTTGATGTGTATTGAAGATTTTATACCAAAAACAAATTCAGCATGGAATATATTAACGGAAACGATACTCTAGTAGAATCATTTTATACTACAGTTTGGCATGGAATATATTGACTGAGGCGATAACCCTAATGTAGATACAAACAGGGTATTAAAAGTACCACGCGCAGCAGACAGAAAGTGAACCCCGGGTTCTGCAGGCGAAAAGACTTGCGTGTAGTAACATAATTATGTAGATACATAAAAACAGTTCAAGCCTTTTGGGACTAAATTTACAAAACTAACCTCAACTTTCCAACACAAGCACAAATTATATTAAGTGTACTTAGCATATTGTAGATTACTCAGTAGATATAATTTAGATTATTTACATTATTGAAGATAAATTATTTTTAATAAGTACTTTATTTATTAAATGATAATTAAATAGAATTCCAATATCAAGATAATATCCAACACCAAAACAATCAAAACAATACTACGATTATGCAATTATTACCAATCTTAAGAGGTTTAAGCTATCATTACCTACTTGAAAATTGTGTTAGTCTTTACCTAATAATACCTACCCGTGTTATTTCATGACAAATGTTTTATATCATTATATACCATTTTGCCAAATGTCGTTCCATGTTGTGGTTTAGACGCGTAGACATCAAGGCCACTAAAGAATAATACTTTGAACTAGTAGCGGTGTACATTTCACTTTCACTAGTAGAAATATGCGCTATGTGACCGGAATAAACAAAGATATACGCGGACGAAACAAACTGAAACTGTGTGTGTGAGACTCATATGAACCATTGCGATGACCACATAATATCTTAATATACTTAGTATTTACTTGGGCTTACGCAAATATTACACATTGAATTCAAACTAAGATTTAGAATTTATTATATTAAATCAAATGATCTACAAGCAACATTTTTATTACTAGCCGACGTTTCAATTTCTTCACAGGAACTGTGGACACCGCAGACTGAGTTGACATTTGTCTTTGTCTTGATTTTAAAAATAATATCTTTAAAAGTAATATATTGCAATAGAATCCGTAAACCGTAGTTTGATTATAATAATATTTTTTATATTTAATAAATATTTAATATAATAATCAAAATGCTATTATGACACTAATAAAGAGAGGCCCATGTCCAACAGTGTACCTTGAAAGACGGTTATGATGACGATGATTAGACTGTCAGGCAGAGGGTCTGAGGTTCAAACCCACGGCATGACGCAGACTTTACTGTATGGCATTAAAGTTAAAACAGCCGCAGCCGTTTAAAACTGCGCCATGTTCAATCAAAACGTCGGACAAAATCTTTTGCTATCTACAATTCTACATATTGAAAACTTGTTAAAATTGAATAAGCTAATTGATGGCATTATTTCTTTCTTCGCAAATTTCAGCTTCCTGCGCCCAAATCCATGGAGCGCTTCCACCTTCCCCATGTGCCTTCATCCATATTATGTTTTATATCAAAAAGCATGTTGGAAAATATACAAGTGCTTGCGTGCTATTTTTTATGGGAAATCACATACTTGCGCGAAATTAGAAGATTACCTGACCAAAGTTGTATCGGTAATGGTCTCTGTAATCTGCATACATTTTTCATTTTTATAATAAGTTCATTCATTATTCATAAGCAGCTTAATAAGGAAATTATTATCTTTTAACCAAATTAATAGAGTAATCGAAAAATAAAATTATGGCATATCGTTAACGATTTCTACACTAATTTTAATTTGTAGTGTTACAAAAAGTTATGTAGAAATTAATATTAATTTATTATTGAAAATCGCTTCAATTAATGGAGATATATCATGTGTTACGAATGAGGGCTGGATTATTTTCATGATTAGTGTTTGAATATTAGACTACTATTTTCAAATATCAATAATTTCGTCTTAGCTTCGTGGAAACAGAATCATTACATTTATAATAATTAGAAATGTTCAAGTTCGAATCACTAGCTTTTGGGTGCAAATACATGAAACAGAGTAATGATATAGGTAAGTTGTAATGTTAAAAAAATTTAACTTAAAAATATAGGTAATATGATATTAAGTGTAATAAAATGTTTAGTCCTAGACAAGAAACAGAAGTCGTAAATTTCAGTTGCACCATCCAAGACCATGGGATGATTAATTCTTACAGAATTATCTCACAACAGACGACGGCTGGCGTAGACTGTAACAAAACGTCGAGACAAATATAAAAGTATTTCGTGTTACTTTTTTTAATAGTTACGCGGTTGAAACATTACATAAATATTGATATGTATAAAAAGCGGCGATAGCCCAGTGGTGTACGTAACGGACTGCCGAGACGAGAGTCTCGGGTTCGATCCCCAGTTACCCCGGGCACACACCTCTGATTTTTCGAAGTTATGTGTGTATTAATAAGTGTTAATTATCGCTCGATTAACAATGTGCCCGGTAGATGGCAATAGGCTCGCCCCCTATTACATTGGGACCGAAACATAACTGGCAAAGTGTGGGTGTGTAATACACCTCTGCCTACCACTACGGGAATAAAGGCGTGAAGTTATGATATGTTATGTATAAATGTACGCGAAAATTGAGAGTATTTCTTTCAAGCCTCAATATTTTATTATGACGTAATTCCAACTTTGACAACAAACTCCCACTAGTTCGTGTGAGTCAGTCAGGCCCATTCATTCTTAAGCCACGACCGTTCTTGCCGTGACGGCTGGGCTCTTCACTATCAAGTGACGTTTATGGCCCATTGCCTCTATTAAATGGGCCGAACAGAATGACACAACTTATATAGGAATTATTGGTGTGTTATTATTTTCTAAGTTTTGACGGCTGAGGAATTCTTCGCGTAAGTTATTTGTGGAGATATTCTGGGTCGATCAGTAAAGTGATCATGAAAGGGAATCAAATTTTATGCTGTCATTATCCAAGGGGAACAACGGTTAGCAGTTCTGCCTGATTTGAAGAAACCATCAATGCTGCTATTATCATGGCTATAGATGGCTGTTGTATTTTATTGAAACACTATTTTGTTGGAATAGGCAGTGCAGCGATAGCCTAGTGGAGATGCCAACGGACTGCCATGCAGAGGGTATCGTTTTAAAATCGACGGCACGCATCAATGACTTTTGGAAGTTAAGTGCGTATTAAATTGTTTATTATCGCTTGCCCCGTGCCTCGGAGAGTACGTTAAGCCGTCGGTCCTGTGGTTGTTATGAAGATCTTTTGACAGTCGTTAGAGTTCGTCAGTACCTCTAAATAAACTGACACTAGTCTTATCCATGGAATATCGCTATCCCTTCAGGTTGTGAAGGTCAGACAGGCGGTCGCTCTGTGGAAAAGCAATATTCAGTCAAATCGGGATAGAATAGTAAGCGGACCTCAGATTGAAAACTGGGATAACGCTGGGATGATGACACATAACATGTTATATGAGACCGCTATCCAAGTGAGTTCCTTTTTCCATTTTGATGTGCCATATACTTCTAGATACCACTATCATTGTATACAGATTTCGTCACCATGGCATGTCATGCAGCTGGCATAATTAATTATCATCCTTGTTTGCGCTAGTGTAAACTAGTGCAAATCGAATCATCAGCTCTGTTGGTGGCATACAGTATAACAATTATTGGAGACAATTTAATGTTAATTTAACCGTTTCTGCCAGATCCCGCAGGGATTTCGATAAATGCCTTCTTAGTGCCAAGTTTCTGCACCCAATAGTTTTAGCTGTATGGTATATGCCATTCAGTT
Source organism: Euclidia mi (assembly GCA_944739405.2). Lineage (NCBI taxonomy): Eukaryota > Metazoa > Arthropoda > Insecta > Lepidoptera > Erebidae > Euclidia > Euclidia mi. The sequence continues at coordinate 8,884,418 of OX123183.2, read as the reverse complement.
AGTAACACAAGGATTTAATATATACAGGTACTCTATCTGTAATGGTATACCAAAATATGTTAACTAACCTTGGATAGACAATTTGACTTTACATTCGACCTTGTAATTGCCAGCCTAATATAATCAGAGTAGAAATCAATTAAAATGGAAAACGTTATACATTTGATAACCTGAATTCCATGTAGGATTCGTGAAACGTAAATAGATTCGAACAGATCGTAATTAAGGTATATTAATGTACGTTATTATAACATTTACAAGTAAACTGCGGTTAACATAGGCAGCGTGCAATTAGCATACATACATACACATACATACATACATACATAGACTCACGCCTGTTTCCCCGAAGGGGTAGGCAGAGGCATATTAAACGCCCACTTTTCGCCAATGTTTTGATCCCACGTAATAGGTGGCGAGCCTATTGCCGCTTATCGGGATATTTTGTTTGCCAGAGCCTCGTCCGTTGATCGGCAGGTGCACCACTTGCAGGTGAGGTTGGCTTGGGACCCTAAGTTCTTGGTGGGAACCCTATGCAATTAGTATGTTTATGATTTTAATATTATGTATTAAATTGTTTCATGTATATTGTTATGTAGTAAGCTGCTGTAGGGGGATGTTAAGATGTTGTGTGTGAGGTAACAGATGTAACCTAAAATACTGAAATATATTATTTATCGGTAACATTTCATCATCCACCTAGCGTTATTCCAGTTGGAACCCGGGGTTCGCTTTCAGTTCTTTTCAGTTTACCACAGAGTTACTTCCATTGGAACTTTGCGACCCAAAGGGATAAAAATATCCCATCCTTGGAAGAATGATAAAAAGCAATGTTTTTATCGAGAACAATTCTACTCGAGACTTAACGCCGCCGGTCTGTTCTTAGTGAATACAAATTCATTCTTTTTATATATATACTCACGCCTGTATCCCCGAAGGGGTAGGCAGAGGTGTAATATTACACCCACATTTCGCCATGAATTTTTAGGTCCCACGTAATAGGGGGCGAGCCTATTGCCAGACTCACACACGGGCACATTACCAGACTCCGTGCTGCTACTGAGAATTCGGAAAAACTCAGTAAATCTTTTTGCCCGACCCGGGAATCGAACTCGGGTCCTCCAATCAGCAGTCGCATACACTATCCACTGGACCACGGAGGCAGTCAATCAAAATCAAAAATCCAAATGTTCTGATAATCACTTACAAGAGCCTTAGCCTGATTAGTATTCTTAAACTATGTCACCTCTCTACCTATGCCCTATATCCCCGTGTTTGGAAAGACAGTGTCTTTAAATATTAAAATCATATTCATTCTCAGAATATGTTACTTAAGGTACTGATCACCGGTAAATTTTAACTTGTACGATAAACTTTTTTTTCTAAGAAAAATAAGTTTAAAAACTATAACCCTACTACGTAAAAAAGGGGGTCTAAAAAGGACGAACAAGAAAAAGGGTAATTCAGATATAAATCCAGAATAGTATAAGTACAGATATGCTCAAGCTAGAGCCGTGGTCGCACCTATTGTATACCTAACGCCTAAGGCCAGGAATACTGAATTAAATAAACTAACGTGTTCTATAATATAATCTCAATAGCATTATCAATCACTTCAAGGTTATAGCCAGTATCCGCACCTCAAGGTTGATATAATATATGCTCGTCACACACAGTATTCCAAGGCTTAAACATTTAGATACTACAAGTCTTAATCTCTAAATCTAGACCGGGCTCAGACATTTGATTTAGTACCTATTTATAGCGCATGATCGTTTCAACCTTAAACATTGTTAATGTTGTAGGTGTGTTTATTATTAATTTAAACGTGCAAAAGTGTAACGTTTTTTTTATGTGTGTAGAGAGAAATCAAAGAAGCATAGCGTTCGTTACAAAATATATTAGCTAAGAAGCGTTACACAATTATATAACCCGGAAGCAAACGGTAAGAGCTAAGACCTAGACTCAGGGCAGGGTAGATAGGCAGGCTGACTAGGCTTCGGTCCTCCAGAAGAGAAGTATAACTTATCTCAGTGGCCAGGATCTAAGAGGGAAACTGAGACGCTAGTGTCGCTATCTGCTGGCGCAGCTCGGCTACGGAACCAGACTTGTCACCCCCCCGAATAATTAGTTCATAAACCAGCTTCGATTTTACCAAATGATTAAAGTTAATTTTAAAAGACATTGCTAAGTTACTAAGAAAAAGATTAAACAGATAAAAGATTAACCTAACAGCACCAAAAGTCACTCACACAGGGGTTATACTTATAATATAACAATAAAATAAAAGGTAATGTAAATATGTTCACAGTGGGTCGTTTAAAGAGAAATATATTTATTATGTAGCAAGTAAACAAGTTACGTTCGCAATGCGTAAGAATAATGCGAAGCGGAATCTACCCTCACATAAAAAATGTAATTGTACAATTAAAATAATTCCCAAAACCGTTACTTAGTCTAACGAATTTGAGTTAGAAAAGAAGTTATAAAAGTACATAAGATGTGGCGCAAGGCTTTAGTCGACTATATTGCCCGATTTATATAAGCTTTAATGCGTTATAATTTATATAACACATTTAGAAACGAAAAATCAACGACTTATCGACTGTGAACACACTTACACACAGAAACACAGAAAAACACAGAAAAGGAAGCGACCAGAAGCCGAGTCAGATGCCTGAGCCCTTAAAATTGTTTGGCGCCAGTGTGTATCTCAAAAGGTTCGGAGTAGTCCGGACAAGATAAAATAGAAGGAGAGGACAAGCAGTCTTTCAACTTGATAAAAGTCTGGTCCGCCTCTTTAGACCAACAAAAAGGGGGAGCCTTTTTACCTTGAGAGGTTAATTTGTTTAGAGGTGACGATATACGACTAAAGTTTGGAATAAATCGCCTATTCATGAAGCCACGCCCAGAAAACGACGTAGTTCCTTTTTATTAGAAGGGGTAGGGTAATTAATTATGGCATCAATTTTATCAGGATCCGCATGGAGACCTTGCGAATCGACAACGTAACCTAAATATTTTATTTTATCCCGAAAGAAATTACACTTATCTAAGTTTATAGTGAGATTTGCCATTTTCAATTTTTCGAAAATACGTAATAAAAGCGTAATATGTTCTTCAAACGTTGACGATATACATACAATGTCGTCGATAAAACAGAAGACCTTGTTTTCAAATTCAGGACCGTAAAACAGAGTATCGACTAAACGTTGCTGAGTTACGGGTGCGTTTGTTAGACCAAACGCCATTCTTTTAAAATGAAACGTGCCACGAGTAGGTACATAGAAAGCGGTCTTAAAACGATCGTCTTCTTTAATTAACGTCTGCCAGAAACATTTAGAAATATCTAAACTAGATAGGTATTTAGCATCTCTCAAGTTATCTAGAATTTCCGAAATGTAGGGCAAATTATAAGCATCTTTTCTAGTAACAGAATTCAATTTACGACTATCTAAGCAAAATCTTAGTTCGCCGTTCTTTTTAGGGGTTAAAATAACCGGGTTAGACCACGGACTTTCAGACGGTTCAACGACATCTTCCTTCAACATTTCGTCTAGTTGTTGTATCAAAATGCGTTGTTTATCGGGAGACATACGATAATAACGCTGACGAATAGGTGGGCTATCGCCTGTGTCAATAGAGTGAGTAATGAGAGTTGTACAACCGAGACCCCGCTTTTTATAAGAAATATCGGAAAATTTAGAAATAATGTTATCAGCGGCAGCTCTCTGTTCAATAGATAAATTATTATAAGACACAAGGTGCGGTGAGTCATCGGTCCGCAGCTCAGTAACTTGTAAGTCAGTTTCATTCAATAACAACACCGACTCTAAATGGTTAGGAAATAAATTAAAAATTCGCCAAAAATCCATACCGAGAATTAAACTATTTTTAATCCCTGGCACTACATGAAAATTTAGGGAAACTGTTTTATTTTGAAATTCAATAGGAAGAGAGATAGACCCTAAAGAACACAATTTTTCACCACCAGCGGTTACCAAACTCAAAGGCTGAGAACAATCCAACTGATACTCATTATTTAAAAAGAAATTATGAGAATTGTTACCCAAGATTGTAACACATGAGCCAGAATCCAACAGGCCGACTACAGGTTTACCATTTACAATATCAGAAATATAAGGCGAGTATTCTATATTAGAATTGCGGATTGAGGATAGACTAAAACAGTTAAAAAATTTTTTTAGATAATTTAACCAATTATTCCACTCGGTTTTATTGAAATTATTTGATTTATTTCTTCCCCAATCCTTGCTTATTAGTTTTTTGGGTTATTAGCTTTAGGATTACATTTAGGACAATCAGACACACAAAAACCTTTTAGACCGCATTTAAAACAAATTAAAAAGTGTGGTTGGCGACAATAATACAAACTATGAGAATTGGATCGACACCTGGGACAGAACCGGTTGTCGTTTTTATTAGTGGTGGGTAATTTGATAGCGTTTATCTGTGGTGGAGCGTTAAAGTTTTTATTAGAGTTATTATAATAATTTTTTGGTTTGTAATTAGAAAAATTAGGTTTTTGAGGTTGGTGGGCAAACTCGGACAACAAGATATTGGGTGTGGCTTTGGAAGATTCCCGATGGTCTTTAGTTCGTTTATGAAAGGTCTCAAATTCACGACAGACACTAACGAGACTAGGGATATCGGCCACCTTAGCCGTTAAAATAGTTTGATTGTAACATGGCAGGACATTACGCAACAAAATATCTAATTTTTCAGACTCACTAATAGGCACATCAAGACGAGAAAACATACCCTGCATTTTAGCAACAAAAAGTGTTATATTTTCGTCCTCAGCTTGAAGGCGAAACCTAATTTCGTTTAAAATTTTAAAATCATAGTCAGTCGGGCTAAAATCACGCTTTAAAAGACAACACAATTCACTCCAACTAGAAACCTGTTCTTTGAGCGAACGATACCAGAACAATGCATCGCCCGTAAATATCTCAAAAGCAAATAGTAACATTTTATTTTCGGGAATACACCTAGCCTGCATAAACTCATTAATTCTTTCTCTCATTAAAATGGCCTCTGGGAATAGGAGTATTGAGAAGACTTTTTTTATACTAGAAAAGGTTATAGTTTCCTCCTCTACTACAAAGTTTTTGCCATGTAATACGCATCTCTGCCACATGCTGGATGCACATGTGTGAGAGTTATATGCATAGGTTTGAAACTTCCGAGCTCATTACCATAAAATTTTATTTGGCTTTCGGGATACGAAATAAAAGCTTTCGTCATACAGTCATGACATAACTCACCAAAGATATATATCTTTGGTGAGTTATGTCATGACTGTATTTAGCTTTTATATTAAAGCTTGTATTAAGGCTTGTGTGCTTTGTAGCTTTAATATTAAAGCTACCATACATCAAGCACACTCATATTGCATTCAAAAGTAATTTTATAACGATACCAATTGATACCAATTGTAACCATTACCATAGATGTTCATTATACCCGAGGCCGGGTAAGCGACAACTAACAAATTAATATGCACATCATTTTGGAAAGTATATGGTGCCTGTCGTGGATTACACCCAAGATCCTGTTCGTGGCAGCTTTCTGGACTCTCCACAAAACTATCAAAAATTAAGTTTCTTTGAAAAACAAATACTACTCAGTACCAGAGCCCCTATGTATTAGCTACCGAAAATTTACCGTCCGACTTGATCTTAAATACCCCAGCCTAACTTTTAGACGATTGACAACTTCGACGTAATAACACGGGGTAAAAAAATAAGTAGGGGAAAACGCGGGGCGAATTTACTCCGGTGCAAATAATCGGGTTCGTTTCCCCAGTTCTGTCAAACTCCAACGGAATACGACAGGCGAGTATTCAAGAGGCTTCACAAAACAATTTCTGGATCCACAATTCTTTCTGATACCTTTGTGTTACGCTGCTATTCTTTCATGTTGTACATGAATTTCAATTTGAAATTTGAATACTTTTAAAGAAAACTTTTTAAATTTTAATCGCTTGCTACATCCATTGTGGCATCTCGTCTTTTATTTTCTTTTTATACTCCATGTTCAATTAAATATTGGCGGCTGAAAGGGTTATTATGATAACCCTCCTAATAAAGAATAAGTGTGCCGTGTGGTTGACGGCATAGAATAGAAGTGTCACCACCCCCTATCCTCCCGTGGGTGTCGTAAGAGGCGACTAAGGGATAACACGATGCAAATACCATCTTTGCGTAGAGACGGAAAACTCGACATCAAACCCTATACGACTGCCTCGTTGGTCTCGCGGCATAAATGTGTGCGTGGGATCGGGAGGTCCCGGGTTCGATTCCTGGGTCGTGCAGTGTTATTGGGTTTTTCTGTCACGAAATTCTCAGTAGCAGCACGGAGTCTGGAAATGTGCCCGGTACGGCAATAGGCTCGCCCCTTATTACGTGGGACTAAAGTATATCTGCCGAAAAGTGGGTGTAGAAATACACCTCTGCCTACCCCTTCGGGGATAAAAGGCGTGACGATATGTATGTATGTATGTATGCTTTATGAGTCTGTAGCTTTGTATTATGACTATAATTGTTATTAAAGTATTGTACGTAAATATTAAAAGTATTTTATAATTCTATAGTTTTGTGTTGTGGATATAATTGCTGAAGCATTGGTTGTAAAATTACTATGTTATCATCAGCTGCCCATAGTCCACTGCCGGATATAGGCCTCTTCAAATTACGATTTAAATACATATAAAAAAAACCTTCCAGTGCATAAGATGATAGCCTCTTATAATTTACAAACCATTGTAACGGGTTCTGGTATTAAAACGCAGAAAAGGTTCTATGCGTTTATTTGCCGAGTATTGTCTCACTTTCCTTGCCACGAGTATGACAGACCAACAACACGACACTGGCCTGAACACTAAGGACTGCAGTCTCCCACGCTGTTCCCTCCGGTAGTGTGCAGGGCAGGTTGCTCGAAGGGCTGCGCGTAGCGGCAGATCCTCGCAGGCCGTTGGCTCAGCTGGCAGGTGCCGTTGGTGTGTGTGCGATGAGCGGGGCAGGCCAGACTCTTCGGCAGAGGTGACGCCGAAGGCGATGCAGCAGGTGTAGCGGTCTAGGTAGCGTAGCCCGGAGCTTAAGGTAAACCTGGAACCCACAGCTGGGACCAGGATACACGTAGAATGTATATGGATATAGCGATATAGAATAGAGTAGCGGTAGTAGGTTAGTGTAGAGTAGCGGTGACGGCCTCTCTGTCGGCCCCTTTATATACCGGCCCTCCATCAGCGTTGGTGTCGGCGCATTACCAAATAAGGGCAAAACTTACGAGCGCGGACGATGGCCTTCCCTGATTGGCCGAGCGTATGGACGGTATTATGACGTACACTCGGTAGGTACCGGTCATACGCTACACCATTTATTGTATTGCATCAGAATCGAAACAACAGCATACCGCGCAGGATATCAAAACCAGGCGTCCATTTCAACTCCACATTCCTTAGTATAAAGCATCTCAGCATTATAAATTACCATTCCACTCCTACATTTAAACTCAACAGTCCACGAGTGTCCTTCTCAAACTAATGCAAGCCTTTTATTTAAGTGCTCTGCGAATTCTTGGAAGAAAATTAACATAGACTCAAAGAGAAATTTAGGTAACTTTTAATTTTGTTCCATTAACGGAATTCCTACCTTCTCATAAAGAATATCTAGACATATCTTTAAGTTGTAAATTAAATCATTTGATAGTACAGACTTTTAGTTAACGTTATACTACATGGTAAATCGATTTGGATGACTAATAAATCGGCTTGGGCTTTTAAAGAAGATTTATTATTCTTGTGAGTAACTCTAGAGTATTATAGTAAGTGGTGTACGTTGTGGACTGCCGAGATGATGGTCTCGCGTTCGATTCCCAGGTACCCCGGACACACACCTGTGACTTTTCGAAGTTATATAAATGTCTAAGGCAATTTTGGGTCTTCAATATTCCTTACTTATATATCCAATGCTTATTGAGGACAACAGTTCATTACCTCGCCGTCCCACATACGAACTCAATACACGCACAAATTCTGAATACACTCGTAAATAGTTCAAGCCGAACATTTTCGAATATATTATTTACGTTCGGGTTTCCTCGCGATGTTTTCCTTAAGCGATTCGAGCCGTGATAAATTCTCCTACATATATATATGTATGTGTATGTGTGCATATGTGTCTATGTGAATCAATTAACGAGGGCCGTTTAGTGTCGACCCGAACTAGTGCCATATAAAGTAATTATATGGAACTGTTTAGTTAATAAGTTTATGTTGTAGGTTCTGTATAATAATAGATCACGTTGTCTTCATTTATGGGCGTTAGTTCGTAAAATAATGTATGTATTTATGACATTTATGCTGAAAACCTCTGGTGGAAAAGTAAGGCTAAAATCCACTTTGTTTTCGACTCACTTCTTGTGTACAATCGCACAGATACAGCTGAGTATCCAATCTCATCCCGGGGTACCTATTCGGTTACTTTAATTTGAAAGAACTTTAGATTTAGATTAACTCTCACAACATTGTATTATGTTCCTACAAACAAAAGTTTATGGATTCTTTCTTACAATGCAATATGTATAGTATATAAAAAAAAAAAACATTTTGAAAGCATTTCCCTGTCTGCTAATGCCTACTTATAGTATTTTACAAGTTTGCTTGTTCATTTCTGACTAAATTGTGCGAAACTGCGAAAATTAAAGTGGGACATATTAGTAACAAGATCTGGCTTGGGGCTCTACTCACATGAATTTTCTTATGCTTATAGATCTCTCTCAGGAATCACACTATCTATAGGTGTACCGTATAAAAAGCCGTTCGGTATTTTTTGTCCTAATCTCGACCATACAGACAGGCAGGAAGAATAGGGGACTTCATTACATTATGTGTATAGACGATATATACAACTTAAGAGAGAAATAACTAAACTGTATTCTCCGTGCATAAGAAATCCCGTGAAGTAAGAAAGAACAGCAGTATTTCAGTCTAACTAACTGCTCTCCACTCAAACTGCCTTCTAGAAATAACCATAAAAACACAAGTTACTTGAGAAACGATTACACAATTCTACTTAGTTCCAACCATAGATTATATAGATATACTGGTAGTTCCAACCACAAAACACTTGTTAAAAAACATATGTACACTCGGTTGGAGATTTTAGTTTCAGTTGGAAGCCATTTAAACAGAACAGTATAACATACTAATGATTATGTAACGGGTCTGAATCGTGTTAACTAAACGAAAAGAAAGATGAAATACCTTTCTGTTTGCCCGTACGTTTCGGCATGGGTTACACCAGCCGTGGTCACGGGATGACTGATGTTCGTCAGCGCTGCCTCCAAGAAGTGCGGGTTTCGGAACGTACCCTCACTTGGTCTTCAAAGTAGTTACAACAGTATAAGTCAGTACATTGTTGTTTGAAATATGTACAAAGGCATAAAAACATATTGGAGTTGAGTATTGGATGGAACTGAAGGTCTATTAGACTTATGCAACAAATCTTGAGTATTATATGAAGTTCCTTTAGTTATTAACATAACTAAAGGAACTTCATATAATACTCAAGATTTGTTCAACAAGCTTCTCTTAGAATTCGCTTTACTCTACATGAATTGTAAAATATAGTTATAGTTCCTGTGTGGCAATTGAGTGCTTTTACCATAAGATTATTACTTATTCTAGGCAAGCGTGCTCCACCTTCGAACGTATCATCGCTTAACATCAGGCGAGATCGCGATCAAACGTTAACCTATCAAAATTAAAAAATGTGCGAATTATGGTAAACCCTTTTATAGTTACTAACTTAATAAAATTAATAAATACGCATACTTATAATATTCTATCGTAAGTTGCTACGTAATGAAAACTAATAGAAAGCCTTCTAAAACGCCTGCCTATAAACGCATTGAATACAGAGCCAGTATTATTTACTTTTCAATAAAAAGACTATTTACTTTTCCCGCCAAGTATTTAAGTCACCTGACCTCCTTTTTACATCACTGGTAATTAGCATTAGCTTTGAAAACTCCCTACACTGATGGCAACTTTTTATTAAAGCTCCTATGTCAGGAACTCAATAGCTTACTTATAAACGAGCTCTTAGATTTAAAATGAGGTTACTTCACTTAGTTATTTCAGTTTAAAACAACCGGCAAAAGAAAACACACGTAAATTGCCTGTTTTATATTTTATATAAGGTGGAACAACCCAAAAAACTTAAACACGAATTTTTATTCGTCTAACAACTTCACGTAAACATATACAACGATAACGTTTCACTGAAACAACGAGATCACGATCTTTGTTACTTAACCATATACACACAAAATGAGCAAAAGAAAACTCGTAAGATAATTAAATTAAACTTAAAGTTTTTTTTGCTTTCCATTCTACTTTTATTTACATTCCTAATTAAATAATTTTAAGTACGTAATAAAGCGTAGGTCACACTTGAAGCGGCGTACCAAAAGTGTAAACTGTACATTTCATATGCGCATCGCGTACCACTGTAGAAGAATCCACTTTCACTAAGTATATTATGTAGACGAGGTTTGGAGGCTTCATTGAAAAGAGAAGATTTCCCGCCACATGAAAGGGTGTTTAAAGTACCTCGCCAAATACGTGTATGAGAAAAAAAAACTTGTTTCACTACCTTCCGAATAAAAAGGCAGTTATTATATGACACTGGTGAGACACTTAGTTACGTGATCGTAACCTTTTATCGCTTGGAAATTTTAGGGTTATTGATATTGAAAACTAAAAATGTTTCTGCGGTGATACGGGGCGGGCAAGAATATAAAGAGTTTTTTTTAATTATATGATGTATATTATTGTCTGATATGTTAAATGAATTATTACTATTTATAGGGATACTTGTTTTATTATGACGTAATTTGGTAATCAGGAAAAAATTTATAATGAAAACAATTTTTTGAGGTTATGTTTTACTAGAAACATCTATACCGAGGTACAAACGGCTACATGACAAGTTAAACAAATCCATTAAAAACTGATCTGTCACTAATGGGATAGTTTAAACAATGACAGATCGGATTAAAATAGTTTAACTTTATGTACATATAGCCATGTGTACATAACATAAAGACGCAAACAACCAAGTATACAAGTATTTTTGTAACCAAAGGTAGTACGCTCGTGCAGGGCTCTTACAAGCGACACGTTCTACAATAACTTGACCAGAGTGCTTGACTGTGGCCTTAACCTCGTCGTGGGAGGAGGAAATAACGAGCGATGGTAGCTTTGTGGGGAGACCAATAGAGGCACAGGGTCTCGGGTTCGAACCCCCGTCGCGCACCAATGATTTTTCTAAGTTATGTGTGTATTCAAATGTCCATTATCGTTGCTCCGTGTTTCGTAAGGCACAATAAGCCGTGAGTCCCGGCTGTCACCAAGGTTTGTAGTTAGAATCCTCAAATAACCTGACACTGGTCTTGGAATATCGCTATCCTTCTCGGTTGCGGAGGTCAGACGATAGTCGCTCCGTGTAAAAGCGAATGTTTCTACCATATCAGGTTAGATTAGAATAGCGTACTCTTAGACTCCTAAGCGAAAAGTTAAGGGTGTAACTGGGACAAAACGGCAGGACGATGACTTAAGATTGAGAAAATAAAATACACATTGTTTAAGTTTTATATATTTTATTCAACATCTTCCCTCACAATTACCTCATCTAATACTGCAGCTGGAGGCACCAAATTGCTTTCGTACCTCGCCCATCCAAGGTACCACACCAGTGTCATCACGTGGGCACAACAACCTACGGTACGTCGACCTACGAGGCAACTACAACAATATTCAGTAATAGCTGCCCGGCCATTCAAATTATTTTCAATTATTATATACACATAATACTGTCTTCTGTTTACGTGCCTTGACTTTATTTTGCCTCTGATTAATGAATTATCCCCACTGCCTCTGACATTAAATTCAGCCATATCAAACATTTCTCTGGATACTTCAATTATATATCTGCCATGGAAACGTACATGTTCGCCATAATACGAACGGGCTTGCCGTATTTGGTACGTTCCCAAAGCGAACAATATCAATTCTTCGTATTCTAGACGGGGAAACAAAATATTATTGCCATTAGCTGTAATACTCCTGAAGAAGGATGACCGTCTATTAAGATTTAAAGTATTCACTGCTTTGGATAAATTGTTTTGTAAGGTCATCCTTTCTCTTATTATATTTACAATTTGGACAGCATCAACTCTATCGTGAAGGCGAACACCAAACTTATTTATTAAAGCTGCGCCTATTTAGAAATATGCCATCATGTTTGGCACATTTTTATTAAAATGATCAAATCTAAATAGCCTGAAATCTCTTTTAAAATACCCATTGACCACTTCTACCACCCATCTTACTATAGTCACACATCTGCTTTTATTTGCTTGAGTGGTAGTTAATTGGTGTTCACCTTCATTAAGAGTATCTGGTACATAAACCTTATAATTACAACTCTCAAGCAAGCTGATGCTATCCCTAAAACCCCTGTCTAGAATAAATATGTCATCAGCCTGAAAATATTGTCTGATTAGGGAATTTTCATTTTGAAATAATGTCTTCATTATATCTGCATCTGATGTGGTAGCCTTGTAGGGTCCATAACAGTTTAATATGTAACCATCACTTAGAACGATCATAAATGGTTTCAGGAGATTCCGATATTTGTGTAAAGAATATGTGTCTTTCTGAAACATGTAATTCCCACTTTTATTTAAAAATATATATGTGCCATCACATATCACAATAGCTTGACTATTATTTTCATTATAAATTCCATTTGGAATTAATAGATTATGTTGTAGTGTTTCTTCCCTACTCATGTGGTTTAAACCTAAGTTTCTTGTAACAAAGTCCTGTAATAATATCTCCCTCACACTACCCATCAGTCTTTCTATTGTGGTACGTGGTACTTGTAAGAGCGTAGATATTCTCTCATCAGAGTCTCCTGTTCGCATTTTAATTAAAATACAGGCTAAGCCTAATATACCCCTATGCATTTCTAAGATGCGAGGTATATCATATAATAAATATATGAAATTAGCTTTTGTTAAGCCCATCCAGTATCCAAACAGGTGGTCATCTATTTGCTGGACAGACTCCATGCTGTCAAAATCAAGGAAAGGCCTTGGTGCATTTATAAATGACAGCATATGCTCAATTTGGTCTACAGTAAAACTAGACAAGCTGTTTTCTGATACATATAAAGAATCCCAGCTATTTTGGTGTAGATGCTCGGAGCACACACGCGCATGTTTTGGAATATAATAATTATAATTAGTTAGTACTGTTAACCTTAGTGCATCTGAGATGGTTTGTAGTTGTAAATTGCTACAATTACAAAAAATGCAATGTGATGCTGTATTGGGAGCTCTTTTGTAACTCCTAAATATGATATCAGGGTATTGCTGCTGGTGTGAGGCTTCAGGACTCTCTGACCTAACTCTTTCTTGTGAAGGACCTTGAAGGACTGGCTCAGGCTCATTGTGGTCATTTGGGTTTTCATTGTTCGAATCCTCAAGATGTGTGTTGTCTGCAGTCAAAGTGTCCTCCGGATTTGCTGACATGCCAATTGTTGTATTTTCTTCAATAGCTTGGCTTCGTATGGTATGTCTTTTAATACGCATAAAGCAAGCATGGCATAGGTGATCAGATGCTGAGATCTGTAATGTAAAGACAAATGTTAATAAATAATGTATACGGGCAAATAATATATCTTGACCTAGCCACACAGTTAGTTAATTGGGTGTGTGATTTCCATACTTTGTCTCCTAAATGGCCTATTTAGGAGGCCTACATAGGCAACCATAGTAAGCTGTAACCTAGCCTCATAACATGGGAATTGATTATTATAATTATAATAATATATAATTAACGCATATGAATATAACCAAGAGCATTAAGAAAAATATCATTTATTACCAAACTCAATTGAATTCAAAAGTGAAGAAATAGTAAAAGTTTAAACATGATGCAAGTAGTCAACCAGAGACTCATCAATTAGTACCTACCTGCTTTATGTCACTTAATAGGAATTATTTTAATGGTGTATATTATGTGATACTAATATACACATGTGGCTTTGTTCTTTTTGTAGGCATAATACATAATATGTGGGTGAAATATTAAAATTATTTATCTTTATAATAGCTTATAATAGAAAAAAACAGGTTAATGATTGGAAATATTTACCTGACAGGGTGCTATGTTATTCTCGACTAACTGCATGAATTGTGTGTTGTAAGCCATTTCATTTAAAATCAAGTGACTTTGACGATTAGCCAATGTTCGCCCACATACTGCACATACTTTTCGATGACCTCGACGAGATGGGCTTGCACAGCTATCAGCTTCACATTCTCTATGAAGTTGTCGGTTGACAGTTTGCATAGCCAAGTGAAAACATTCTTCACAAATGTAATCCTCTTCAGTTATCTGAAATAAATATAATCATTACTACTACATCCATACATACATATAATTTTTTTCAATCTGTTTAGTGAAGATGTTTGGCATATAGTAGGTTAACAGATGGAACAATAATAGGACTCAAGCTTGATTGAGTTTTTGTTCCATCATGCCACTAAACACTGAGACTAAGATGTAAATATGTGGTATGTAAGACATTGCAGTTATTAAGCAAGGATAGTTTCAAGACCTAAAAAGGATCTGTATGTAAGCTTTTATAGCATCTTTTTATTTATTTTTGGTGTTATTGTACAGTTTTGGTAGGTGATTCTTAGCTAACAAAGCTGTAAATTCATTTACACTTAACAATAATTCATGAAAAATATATCATAAGTATATGTTAGTACTTACTATGATTGGAGATATCCAGTTGCTGATCAAAGAGACGACTCTCGTGTTTTGTTCAAACACGAGGTACCGATTTTGTGTGTTTGATGAATTCACACGTATGTTGCAGTTCACACAGCATAATATATTATATTATGCTGATCCATCATGCAAGCACAATGCTTAACATACACAAGACTGAATCGTAAAGCACTCAGTGTCCGTGTTAAATGAGCCAAGGTTATCAGGAATGCAAGATCTCGTTATCTGTTGGGAAAGCAAGGGTCGGTAGGAGCAGAAAAAGTAAAAACCAATAAATCGCACAGTACGCAACGACGCAAGAGCAAACGATGGACTGCAAAGAATCAATTCGTAAATAACCGACGTCATCATTTGACAGTTTTGACACTTTACTTTGACGTTGAGAGATATGCTTGGAAGATTCTAAGATGAATTAAAATAATTAATATCTTTTTAACCAGATTGCCAATGCCCGTGATAAATATTTTATGTATATAAAAAAAATTAAGCTATTTTTAAATAACAAAATCATTACTATACATTATGGGATGTATTTTCATGTTTGACAGGTCAGATGTGAACATGATTCTTTCTCATGAGTAAGTGACATGGGTAATGCTAGATGTAAATTACAGTTTATCAGAATGTCACGTTTAGCGGAAGTTGAATATATCATATTTAATACAGGTGTGGAAGATACTGATATGTATAATGGTTTTTAGGGATTTAAAACGGATGCAATATCTTTAATGTTGACAATAATTTAGAAAAAAAACAAACATTTAATTTTGATACCAGATGACGGTATAATATTTTTATATTACACGCACTTTAGAAATAACTCTTGTACTTCGGGTGATAAACATGCTATCAACGGGCACAAAAACACTTAGATTTGTTTGATCTCCATACAGAATCGAACTTACAGCACTCGGCACAGAGTTAAACGGCGAGGGGATCGCTTAGGCCACTATGCCATCAGTATTATCGCAAGAGAAGAATTCAAAGATCACAATAAAAGTGCACAAGTATGTGTCGGCAATAGGTTTTACTCTGCAGTAATAGAGCGCATCATTTAGTTGAAATTGAGGTCCATACGAAGTGCTATGTGAATATCGCGAATACTTGGGACTTACTCCGGCTTTGATTAAATATCTTCGGCAGTTCACCGGCAGTTATTTACAAAGGTTTTTCAAATAAATCATCTGGATAAACTTTGAAAGCTTTCTCGTGTGCGGGTAGACAATGCATCGGAATATTTCAATCGTAGTCATTTTAAAGCTCTATAGAATTAAATAGCTCATCTTTACTATTAGTAAACTGCATGTAGAGTTAATGGTTTATTATAATAGTATCTATCTCTTAAATTCAAAGTTTGTCCTTAATTTTGTTAGCAGCATAGCACTATCAAAAACGAAACGTGGTAGGTGTGTATTAAAAGAGCAAATGAAAATCCAACAACAAGGACTATTTGGCAATACAACCTATCGCCATTTTTTTCTTATTTCAGCAAATGAGTGGGGTCGAAGCAATAGGCGGTTAGTGAATATTTTCATTTTTAGGTGCACAGTTTTTATATTGATACCAAAGACTTTACCAGACACTTCTTCGGAGAATTGTTTTAAAAATTTACAACAGGGGTAATTTTTCCTTTTTGACTTCGAGATCTTAAAATCGCATATAATATGAAAACAAATCTTACAATAAGTCTGCGCCAGTGCTTTTTATTCATATTTGAAATATGAATTTAACCAACCACATAATAAATCGAATTATAATTTACACCACAGTTTATCCCAACTTGCTCGTTAAACGGAATAATTCTTGAAATAACAGTCTGCGAAATCTTTTCTTTATTGAATAAAATCATGGAATTACGTGCTCAGCCAACTACATCCAAAAATTACGGGTTTGAAAAATACCAGTGCGTACTGAAGCGTACCGATCAGACGACTACGCCTAAGGGTTACATAGAATGTCAACGGCGTATTTACATAACCTAATGTCACTGTATTGTAATGTCACCAGCGTATTATTGTCGGCAATTGAAACTGTTTCGAGTGATACGCCGATTCAAATTTTGTGTGTACTTTGTGCTTCGATACTTTCCTGGTTTTCTTTTTAATATTGCTGTAAAAGCTACGAAATGCTTTGGGTTTTCCGTTTAACTGTATGGTTTACCGTTCAATACATTTCAAGGCGCTAGGGTGCGAGAGTGGTGCAGTGAGTAACTATCGTAACTACTACATTTCAACCGCTTAAAGCTAATAAAGTATAGCAGTTTACCAGCAATAGTATGCTATTTCATAATAGTACTTCATAAATTAAGACTTAGTAAATGTGAACTCTGTTGAAGAACTATCGACCGATCTCGCTCTTGAGCCACGTCTATAAGCTATTTTCCAGGGTCATCACGAACCGTCTCGCGCGTAGACTCGACGAGTTTCAGCCGCCCGAACAGGCCGGTTTTCGAGGAGGATATGGCACCATAGACCACATCCACACAGTGCGGCAGATTATACAGAAGACAGAGGAGTATAATCAGCCCCTGTGCTTAGCGTTTGTGGACTATGAGAAGGCCTTTGACTCCATCGAAACCTGGTCTGTTCTGGAGTCTTTGCAATGGTGCCAAATCGATTGGCGGTACGTCCAATTGCTGAGAGGTCTGTATGACGCCGCGACTATGACCGTCCAAGTACAGAACCAGCAGTCTGAACCTATCCACCTGCATCGAGGTGTGAGACAAGGGGATGTTATCTCCCCCAAATTGTTCACAAATGCAATGGAGGATATGTTCAAGACGCTGCACTGGAAAGGACGCGGTATTAACATAAACGGCGAGTACCTCTCACACTTAAAATTTGCAGTCGATATCGTTATCGTGGCTGAAACCGTGCAAGACTTGCAGTATATGCCGAGCAGCCTAGCTGATTCTTCTGCTCGCATCGGTCTCCGGAAGAACTTGGATAAAACCAAAATAATGTTCAATGAACATGTCTCTCCGGAACCCATTATCCTAAACGGGGTCCCTCTCGAAGTTGTTCAAGAGTACGTCTACCTTGGGCAAACCTTGCAGTTGGGTAGAAACAACTTCGAGAGGGAGGCTTGCAGAAGAATACAGCTTGGCTGGGCGGCATATAGGAAACTCTATCGAGTCTTTTCGTAATCCCTACCGCAAAGCCTTAAGACAAAAGTCTTCAATGAGTGCGTTCTACCCGTTATGACTTACGGTGCCGAGACGTGGACACTGACGGTGCGACTAGTCCACCAATTTAAGGTCGCTCAGCGAGCTATGGAGAGGGCTATGCTCGGAGTTTCTCTGAATGATCGAATTCGTAATGAAGTGATCCGACAGAGAACCAAGGTAATCGACATAGCTCAGAGAATTAGCACGTTGAAGTGGCAGTGGGCTGGTCACATCTGTCGCAGAACCGATAACCGATGGAGTAGCCGTGTTCTAGAGTGAAGACCGCGCCTTGGCAAACGTAGTGTAAGAAGCCCTCCGGCTAGGTGGAGTGACGATATACGCAAAGTGGCTGGCAGCGGCTGGACACGAAGAGCCGAAAATCGGGCTCAGTGGCGTGCCATTGGCGAGGCCTATATCCAGCAGTGGACTACGACAGGCTGATGATGATGATGAGATGTGATTGCTGAGGCAGGATCGAAAATCAGTATTTTTTATTTATAAAATACCGTAGCAAAAGCAACGCTAAAAGAATATTTAAACTAAATACTATATACTTAACCTATTTAAACCACGTAAGTGATGATGATGTCTATATTTTATGAACAAATCGTATATGTGATCGTATAATCGTATATAGTGACGTGTGTGTTCAACTGAAAACTTTATTGCGACACACAAATCATTTTTATCAAAGTTTATCTGTAAAAAAAGATCATGTCAAATATGTATGCATGAAAAAAAATGCATTCAAGTTTGCATGAAAAAATACCTTGAAACCGGCTGAAAACAAGGAGATTATTCAGTTACTGATATTTTTATCAATTTGCAAGAACTATATCCGTTTGTTTATTATTTTATTAATTGAATTGAGCTTCGGTGCATCGGATTGCCAACGGCGTATTGCAGAATCTAAAGGCTTTGCCGCGTATTCAGGGGCTTATAGCAACATGTACAATTTGAAATATAATATCATTAAATCATCCTAGTTCCTTTACTTCCAATCATCATCTAATCAGCCTAGAGATGACCACTGCTGAACATAAGGCCCCCCGTCCGTTACATTTGGGCTCTCTCCACGAACCGATCTTAAGCCATTCAAATTTTAGGGCGGAGGTAGGTCTAACTCACACTTTTATTTATCAATGACTTAGACATACTTCTACTCTCTGCATCTGAGTCCGATGCAGAGTTTGGCGAATGGTCATATGTGTAGCGCAGGTCGTGCAGATCCCTAAGACAAGACTGGTGGACTATCCTTCCCGAAGTTGCCGCCCGTTGTTGGTCTGGTTCCACAAGAAACAGACGTAACCAAAACCTCCAGCCGCCACACACACACACAGCGTGCAGACAAACACAAAAACACGCGCGCAAGCAGACACATTCACCTATACCCACACACTTATACACGCTCAGTAACACACATACACACACCTACACACTCTTATATGGGCGCACACACACACGCACCTAAACACCCCTTCAAACACTCACACACATACACAAACACATACTCAACACAGACTCATACCAACAAAAATAAACATGGAAGTGAAACAAAATAGTAGAGTACCCCAGGAGGGTACCAGCGTCCGTGACGCTGGAGAATCCCTCCCTGCACCATCGTCTGCAGGCTGCCCCACGTATTCTGGGGGGGGCAATGTTTCACATTGTCAAGATACACTAAATCTGCACGACCTGGCCAACGCCATGCCTCGTGCAATTCACACTTCATCCACTTCCTGGAACATCGCTCCGCGTCGAGCAAACGCAGGCGCCCCGTCGCGCTCCTCCGGTGGGGATCGGTAACGCTGCGCAGCCGTCGTGTGGAAACAAGGAGCCGCGCCGCAAACGCGGCCCAAGAAGACGCGACTCCGACACCAAGCACGAAGAGGGATCGCCCTGAGGACTCCACACCACCCAGCGCCGGGTCGAAACGGGCGAAAACAGACGCCACACCTAAAAGCGAAAGGAGCTACGCAGACGCGACAAACTGGCAGCAGATGGTAGCCTTCGCTACCACCCCCGCCACGGATCTGACGGTGGAACAGGCGAAGCAGCTCGAACTCTCGATTGAATAGAGTATAGTTGAGACTGCCTTCGCCACACCGCCGAACAACGGGCCGGCACTCGCACCTTCCTTTAGGGGCAAACCTCTTGCAGTGGAGGGTGTCCTGAAGTAATGGTGCGAGAACGAAAACTCACTGACGTGGCTCAAAAACACGGTAGCCAAATTAAGATCGCCGATTGAGGGGACCAGGCTGGTCGTCATCAGGCAGTCAGATATGGCGAAGCGCGTACGCGCAGCGCTATGGCTGCCGAGGGCGATCACCCTGGAGCTACCTAAAATCGACCATCTCCTCATTGCCTAAAACCCCTGGTCCGCCGTACAAACGTGGCAATTGTACGGCGCATACTTGCAGGAGCACGGCGTGTACCTTACCTTGGGCAACCCGGAACCCGAGATCCCCAAGATCACGGGATGCGGCCGTCGGGTTTCCTTCTTCGCTGGCAGCGTGTACGTAATGTTCCACGCTTCCAGTGGAGGGGAGAGCTCGGCGGCTGAAGGGCCCAGGGAAACGCCGAGTACAGGAATGCACACAGCGGGACGAGCTGCACCAGCCATCCCAAGCACCTTGGGCACAGCCCGTATTACACCGACGCCCGCAGCGACTAAACAAACACCCACCACTGCGATGGACGCAAAAAACGAGCTTGAATCATCTGACGGGGAGTCTATGGACAGCAATGTTCTCGACTCTTCGTCAGACTAGAGTCATACAAACTAACCTCCAGCATAAGCAAATTGCAACGGCTACCCTACGCAGGCTGCTGGAGGTTAATCAGCAGACAATAGCCCTAATCCAGGAGCCGTGGATTAGAGGCGACAACGTATGTGGTCTAAACAACATTGGAGGTAAGCTACTGCACAACTGCTCGGTCACTAAACCAAGAACATGCATATACATTCCCCGAACAATACCAGCACTACTGCTAACCAACTTCTGTTCTAGAGACCTCACTGCCGTAGGACTCCAAACAGGGCCCAACAAACAGATGTTAGTACTAGCTTCGGTCTACATGCCTGGCGATGAGGACATCCCATCAAAAGAGCTGGCCAAGCTGGCCGAGCTGGTGCAGCACTGTGAGGACCACGGCTGGCAGGTAATCATCTCGGAGGATGCAAACGCGCACCATCCGCTGTGGGGAAGCCCCGACGCAAACAGACGAGGTGAGATCTTGACTGAATACATCTTTTCAACAAATCTATCTGTAGTTAACAACGGTTCGGAGCCCACCTTTGTTAGCTCCAGATATCAAACCATAGTAGACATCACGCTAGCATACGAATCTGCTATGACATACGTGTGCAAGAGAACGTCCAACAACCTAGGCGCAACCCATATTATTATTATGCCTGTGCACCCACACTCCCAAAGTCGTCTAGCAAAACCCAGTGGTGGGGAAGAAGACTAGAGGGACTCAGGCAAAACCTGAGGAAACTCTTTAACTGGGCTAAAAACACGAGAATGGAAGCAGACTGGCTCAAATACAAAGAAGCCCAGTCACACTACAAGAAACGCATAAGATTCCGCAGAGGCGAGTCCTTGCGGCGTTTCTGCAGCGGTATAAACACCACGAATGAAGCAGCCAGGGTGAAAAAGATCTTGTCTCAGGACAGCAACAAAACCCTTGGCGCCATTAAAAAGCAAGATGGAACCTACGCAACTACGGACGCTGAAATTAGCCAAGTGCTAATTGAAACTCACTTCCCAGGTTGTGAAGTAACCAATGACCGTCTGTGGGACGAGTCTGACTACAGACCACCGACCCAAACCGACTGGCTGGTAGCCGAAAATGTGGTCACCACAGACCGCCTGAAATGGGCAATAGACAGCTTCCAGGCCTTCAAATCCGCAGGCCTGGATGAAATCATACCAGCATTCCTACAATGGGGATGCACAACGATTGTGCCGCACCTGCTCGACATCTACAGGGCCTCAATAGCACATAGATACATACCTTGCAGGTGGAGGGAAGTTAAAGTCATATTCCTCCCAAAACCTGGTAAAACTGACTACTCCCAAGCGAAAGCATATAGACCCATCAGCTTGACCTCCTTCTTATTGAAAACGCTGGAGAGACTTACGGACCGATACCTCCGTGAGGGCGCATTACTGCGCAAGCCACTACACCCACACCAACACGCCTACAGAAGTGGCAGGTCAATTGAATCGGCGCTGCATTCCGTTGTGGGAACCATTGAAACAGCGCTTACCAACAAGTTAATGACACTGGGGGCCTTCATTGACATAGAAGGTGCCTTCGACAAAACTAAGTTCAACAGTATCAGCCAGGCCCTCAAAAAGTTCGGAGTTGAGCAAACCCTTAGTGGCTGGATTGATCAACTGCTGAAACAGAGGGCAATACAATTCACGGTAAATTCCACCACGAGGGGCTTAGTTGCAAAAGGCTGCCCTCGGGGAGGTGTACTCTCACCCCTGTTGTGGAATATTGTGGTGGACAATCTGTTACGGAACTTAAACGACAGACGATTCTTGACGGTCGGCTATGCAGACGACATTACCATCCTGATCAAAGGTGACTCAGAAGACACGATCCGCAATCGGATGCAAGCAGCCATCAGGATCATGGAGGAATGGTGCAACCCACATGAACTGACGGTTAACCCCAACATAACGGAGCTAGTACTTTTCACCAACAAAAGGAAAACCCATATGTGCAAAACACCAAAACTCTTTGGAACGGAGCTTACCCTATCGAATGAAGTCAAGTACTTGGGCGTAATACTTGACCATAAGCTAAACTGGGGCAAGCACATCAGCACAAAAACAACAAAAGCATACACAATCTTCTGGCAATGTCGGAGAATCATAGGCAAAAAATGGGGTCTCAAACCATCAATCACCCTGCGGATCTACACTGCCATTATACGCCCCATGCTTAAATATGGTGCAGTAGTGTGGTGGCCACGCACGCAACTAAGCACACTCACAAAAAAGCTACAGAGCCTTCAACGCCTAGCCTGCTTGGCAACAACAGGCTGCATGAAGACCACCCCAACAGCCGCCTTGGAGATACTACTGGACCTAAGACCGCTGCACCTAATGATCCAGCAGGAAGCTGGCGCTGCAGCAATCCGTCAAGACAAGCTCGGGCTATGGAGAATGGTACTACAAGCTCTCGGCAGCAACTGCTTTAACAGCGGCCTCATCATGGAATGCCACCTAGAGCTGCAAAAGATTGCAGAGAAGAATCGGGTTACGCTGCAATTAATTAAAGGCCACAGCAACTCCGCAGGCAGAACAACTGGCACGGCAAGGATCGGACACAATGATAATGGGACCCGAGCCGATTGTATCGATACCAGCAAGCCAACTCAAAACGTGGCTACGCGAGAGAACCGCACATGAACACGAAAAACAGTGGGCAGACATAAAATAATGCAGACAAACTAAAAATGCTATCCCCTGCTTGAACAAGCGACTCTCGCACAACCTGCCGCATTCTAATAGAAAAACTCTTAAACATCTGATGGGCATAATAACCGGCCACTGTCCACTCAACAAGCACCTATTCAACATACGCGTTACGGACAGCCCACTGTGCAGGGGCTGCATGGAAACCGAAGAAACACCCGCTCACGTCATTCTGCACTGCACAAGTGGGAGCGATAAGCGGGCAAAGCTGCTGAACAACCCCAGAACCATGTGTGAGGCTTTGAACGACACCAGCCAACTAATGGCTTTCTGGAAGGAGCTAAGGTGGTATGAGTAGTCGGCGTCAATCAAGTCGCCACTTACGCACAATGGCCCAAATAAGTGGCTAAGTGCCGAAAACCTACGACCAACTATAACTATAAGCCACTCAAACACATTTTTAACGGCACTAATATGACTAGAAATTACACAAACATATGTTTTTAGTCAATGCCAGAGCACTTTAGAAAAATTAACAGAGGACTTGGGTCACAGATCTTTCTTGACATAATTTTATATTAAATGGCAATAAATAGAAGAGTTACAGAAGATTTAAACTAAACTGACAACAAGTACTAGTCAATGATACATGAGATATGGAGAGAACCCAACTGACTAAATGGACCAATCTAATAAGGATTGCCATGGCATTGAAAAGATCCGACCACAATTTTACTAGGATCAGAGACGGAAGAAAATGAATATAGTTGTACAGCGGGAAGCGGTTGGAAGTAGGTGGCTGAAGATCTGTCTGTGTTGAGAATCTTGAGGGAGGTCTATGTCCTACCATGAACAACTCTAGGCTGAGAGGATAAAGGCTCACATCATGCGGCCGATCAGGAGAGTAGTGATATGTGAAGTTAGGTAACTTAATGAAACAACCGGCTTGCACCGGTCGTGGTCGCACAAATTAGTTCCTCTGTTGACGCGTTGGAGAATAACTCAGGTATTTATACCAAAAAATATGTAAATTATCACGAGTAAGACCCGCTAAATAAAATTGTTTGATATCGACTGTTGCTACATTGAAGTGTAGTAGCAGTTCACAATAGAAGTGATAATCGAATATCGACTGCCAATGCAATTGCGAACCAATCACTTAAGCTTACTATGAGCCGATAAATCCATGATACTAAATGGTTTTAAACTTTCGCGATTTAATTTTTTGTGCGTTATTCGTAGATAAGTCTTAATCGCGATTCGACTTATATCTGCTATGTGAAAAGGGGTGTATTCTCATGAATGTAACTCAGTTCTTATATTATTACAGGATATAGTTAGATTAAAGCGAATATTTACAACGTTAGGTTCTTATTGCTCTATTATCCCTCCGATACGTGTTTATTTAAATCGTTACAAGTTTCATTCATGTTTATGTTCATGTTCAGAAAACATAAAAATGTGACTTTAGAGTTTACTATTATTAATCATTATTAACAATTGTCGTTAATAAATTATTTTAAGAAAAACTGCGGCTGTCAGCAAGTGCTGACAAGTTACAAGTTCCCTGTTCATGTTTATGTTCATGTTCAGAAAACATAAAAATGTGACTTTAGAGTTTACTATTATTAATCATTATTAACAATTGTCGTTAATAAATCATTTTAAGAAAAACTGCGGCTGTCAGCAAGTGCTGACAGCCGCAGTTTTTCTTAAAATATTGCAAGATTGCTAAGTAGCAATCTTGCAGAATAAAACAATATTCGTATTATTCTATAACAGCAGTAACGCCGAATGATAGGTATAGTTTTTACGTTACTTAATAATAGAATAATACGTACTATCATTTGCACAAACAATGACTTATTAAAATGTAATACTTAACAAAAAGAACATTTTATTATATTTAATAGCACTTTTCCTCCGTGTACAATTAAGAATACGGTGACAATCCGTATCCGGATTGTCACCACCCCATAACATCCCGTGGGTGTCGTAAGAGCCGACAAAGGGAGCATATTATGCATAGAACAGCACTGTAAGAGAAGGAAAACTTGATACCAACCCTATACCAACCCGTTTGGCCAGCGCGGTATAGTAGGATTAGTAGGCCAATTCCTCCTTTCAAAGAAGAGGCCTAGTCCAGCAGTCGACTGTTAAAGGCTGATGATGAATAGCATTTAACAGATAAATCAAAATAAAAACGTTGTATAGTTTTTGTGAAAAAATAATCATATAATACTCGTTTTCTTGGCAACTCAAAATAGGTTAGTAATGTTATTCTAAAAAAATTGGGCAAGTGCGAGTCGGAAGTCGCGCACCAAGGGTTCCGTACCATAATCTATAATAGAAAATCACGTTCGTTGTATGTATACTTAAATATTTTTTAAGTTACTATCTGTTTATTAAGAACGAAAAAAAATGTTTAAAATGACGTTTGTTCTATGGGAGCCCTCTTTAATAATTACTTTATATTTATTTAATTATTTATTTTGAATGGTAATATACAACTACATATTCTATGAAAATTTTAAGCGTCTACCTGCTACCGTTAGTAATATTGAGCAAGAAATACGAAAAAGAACATGTTTATTGTATGGGATCCCCTCTTAATATTTTTTTATTTTTAGTATTTTTTGTTATAGCAGCAACCGAAATATATATTTTGTGAAAATTTCAGCTTTCTAGCTATCACGGTTTATGAGATACAGCCTGGTGACAGATAGACAGACGGACAGACAGACAACGGAAGCTTAGTAATAGGGTCCCGTTTTTTACCTTTTAGGTACGGAACCCTAAAAAGTAATTTCTACTTACAGCCAACAAATTTGATACATCGTTTTCGTTTCAACACGCCAATGCACATACCCGTTTTCACCTGTCACCGAATTGGAAAAGTTCCATAACCGAGTTGAATGTCCTCTATACTTCACGCTTATCGATTACGTACACACTAGATATGGAAGAGGTAGCTGAAAGCGTCGGACCCAAACATTATGAGTATGTCCATAATAGTTTGATTGTTTTGGCACACAATAGTTAATACTTTTAATAAAACCATTAAGCACAAAATAGAACTTTATTAATACTGTACATAATTGAGTATCAATAAAAAATGCCTTCATGAGAAGAAGCAGGAAAGAAAGACACGGTCACTTTCAATCGTTTGTTGTTTACGACTTAACTTGCTAACAGTCTATTCCTATTAGGTTTAAAAGCCAGTGTATTCGTATTTAATAAGCTTATCTATATATATATATATAATTCTCGTGTCACAGTGTTAGTTATAATACTCCCCCGAAACAGTCCTAATAGAAAATTTTGATAAAATGTATATAGCCTATGTCACCCAGGCCATTGTAACGAATCTATTGACACCCCACTTATTAAAATCAGTTCAGTAGTTAAGGCGCTACGGGGGTGTTTCACCGCAGCGCCTTAACTACTGAACTGTTTTTAAATGTTACATAAATAAAAACATATATACATAGACTGCCAAAAACATTACCCTTCTCTTTGGATTCGACGTAAACGGGTGACATTACTTAATACATATGTTGTTTCAATTTCTATACCGCTCTCGCGGCAAGAAATTATCAAAAATTCTTATATACACCTTACATTAAACCTTTGAATATAAAAGACAATTAGACCCGTCCCTCGCGCCACTATATATGCTCGCAGTGCGAACGAAACCATAGCGCGATTCAGCCTGACGGCACAACGCCATCTATTGAGCGCGCAGGTAAACTTATCTTGTAGGAGAAATATTTGAATTTTTTTTTTGTTGTATTATTATTTAAAAAATATAAGTATTTAAATTGATTTTTTTATCTTAGCAATAATCTTTTTTTGCAGGGTTAACTACTGAAACCGAAATATTTGCGAAAGGCTGATGATGCGAAGATTGTATGGATTTAAAATCTTGTTCTGAAAATAAAATAATAAATCAGAAACCTCTATTATATTTCTTTATTTAGTCTGTTTGTTTGCATGGACCCCTCCTCAAGTGAAGGTGAAGGCCTCCTCTAAAGAGTTCCATGTGTCTCTATACTGAGCTATTTGTGGCCAGCAGGTACCAGCTACTTTTATCAACTCATCTGCCCATCTCGTGTAGGGTCTGCCTTTGAGACGTTTGCCGATTGGACCTTTCCACGGTGTATGTCCTGCTGGTCCATGTGTCGTCCTTTAGCCTCGCTACGTGCCCAGTCCACTTCCATTTTAGTTTCTTAGCGTAGGTTCCAGCATCCGTCGCTTTGGTGGTTTTTGGTCGTAATAAATTTTTTTCAAACCCCAAAATCATCAGGATGGCGAATCAGAACCCAAAAAAATATTTTTTGGACATTTTGTTTTAATTTTATTCTTTATATAATGTGGCATTAAAAATACATATAACCCTTAATTTTCAATCACCAACTCCTTTACTTTTATAGCCGTATTAGTAATTTAATCGTATCGCTAGATCAGTAATCAGCGCCAGGCGCATACCGGTGTCAAAAAATTCGTTGTGTTAGTCACAAAACTCCTCCAAAAAGGCTGGACCGATTTGTATAAAAATGGTATCGGTGGGTTTTAAGGTGGTGTAAGGTTGGTATAGGTGTTGTTGAAATAAAACCAATGAATGCTGAATAACGACTGACTATTTATTAATAAGTCTCTTCATTATATAGAAAATGGGTACATGAATACATAGGTTATAAAGTTGAATAGCTTACATCACTATATCTCCCTCATACAGAGAAAAAAAATTAAATAATCATTTATATTTTTTTTTAACTAACAAGCGACATGAATATAATATCATCATATTATCAACTTAGATTATACAATAACTAGCTTGATTACAATTTCATTGTTGTTTATAGTTATGAATGCAGTTTCATGTTACATAATAAAGGTACGATATATCAGTACAGGCTTTGATTACATGAGTATACAATTCTTATAATTAATGCATATACAAATTTAATAATATTCGTATGTAAATGTAAATATAAAAGAGTACAAACTTAACTTATTGGTTACGTACGTTTAAGTATTGTATGTGCTAGGGTAATACAATTTTGTTCTGTTTTTATGTACTAAATAAGGTTTTCCTTTCTTTAAAATTTCTACATTCGGCGTTAAATCTTGTATTACAGTGTAAGGACCAGAAAAAAGATCATCAAATTTATTTTTATTTTTAATTAAAATTAAATCATTTGGCTTATACTTGACTAGTTTTAACTTTTTGTCATAATTACATTTTCTTTTAATTTTACTACTGATTAAATTGGCTCGCGCCTCTCTTTGTGACGTCTGCAAACGATATTTCAACTCACATGAGTAGTCGTCATGATTATATAAAGGCTCGACATGATCCACCGATAAGTTACTAGGAAGTACACAGTTTCTGCCAAATACTAATTCAAAAGGTGTAAACTTACTTTCTGTGTGTACTGATATGTTGTAAGAGAAACACCAGAACGGTAACCAAGAGCTCCAAGTAACTGGATGGTTATCCGTGTGAATTCTGAGATAACTATTTAAATGTTTGTGTGTGTTCTCTAATGAACCAATTGTTTGGTGGTGATATGATGTTGAATTTAAATGCTTAATATTTAAAAGTGTGCATACTCCCTTAAAAACTGCTGACATAAACTCTGTTCCTTTGTCTGTCGCAACCTCTCGTGGAACGCCATACCTTAAAATAAAATGATTGACCAGGGACCGTGCTACTTCTTCAGATTTCTTGTTAACTAAAGGATACGCTTCGATGTATTTACTTAACTCGCACTGAATTGTTAATATATAGACATAACCATGTTGATCTCTGTCTAACGGCCCTACTAAGTCAAGGTATATTTTCTCAAATGCGTATGTAGCTGTTGTAGTTATCGACATTGGTTCTTTAATCGGTATGGAATGTTTTTGTGTTTGACACTTATGACAACGTTGCACAAATAATTTAATATCTTTTTCCATACTCGGCCAGTAATAGTATTTCTTAATGTTATTATACATCCTTCTGATGCCTGCGTGGCCACTAGTGGGCAAAAGATGGAAGTCATTAAGAATTACTCTTACATCATCTTTGTCAGTTATTCTTTTTACACCCTTCAATACGCAAATGCGTGGTCCGGACCACTGCTTTACATTTTTTATTTCACTTAATAATTTTTGATAAATATCTCATTACTTTCCTGCTTTAATATGTATAATTCTTTTATTTTATTTTTATTTATTTTATTTATTTAGTACAGCTACTCACTACACTAACAGTTGTCCAAAGCGTGTAGTGAGCCATTACATTTAGGTGGGTACATAATATTAACTTATTTTCTAATGTAGTCATTTGCAAAAAACATTTTACATATAATTAAAAACATATAAAATTTGGTGATAAATATGTCCACATCCGGATATTTACCAATAATGCTATTGAGCAGTGTGAGTGCTTGAGTAGTAGGCGCATACTGCGCGGTACAAGTTCGTACCTGTGGTGCGGCAAGTAAGCGCCGCGAGCGCACTCGCGTATATTGGTTGTGTGTCGAGGCCTACCATACCAGACACGAACAGAGACGGATATAAATAAGGGTAGAAGCCATATAACTTTTTGTATAAAAACCGAGCAAATTTGCGTTGTACCCGTTCAACCATTGTGATGTACTTCTCCTCATGTGGATCCCAGATTATCGAATTATATTCCAGAATACTGCGAACAAAGGAAAAGTACAGCAAAACGGTAACACACCTGCTCTGAAAAGGGATAGACTGCCTCATCACAAATCCCAATGCTTTTAAACCCTGCTTACAAATTAAAGAGACATGTGCATTAAATGTTAAGCATGTATCTAGAGTTATACCTAAGTCTCGTATTTCGCTGACTCGCTCCAACGGGTCACCAGAAATATTGTAACTATATGTAAGTGGCGAGCGAGAACGAGTAAATGTTACTGACTTACATTTACTGACATTAAATTCCAAGCGGTTATGTTCAGCCCACGCCACAACCCTGTCGATATCGCGCTGGAGCGCGTCACAGTCCGCCGTGCTACCGATTCCCAAGAATAACTTCAGGTCATCAGCAAACATTAAACACTGAGCAGTGCTGACAACGCTCGGCAAGTCATTCACCATGATCAGGAACAGAGTAGGGCCCAAGACATTACCCTGACTGACACCAGAACGAGTGTCATACGAGTCAGAGCGGTACCTACCAAGTTTCACAAATTGAGTGCGATTAGTAAAATAGCAAGCGAATAAGTCGAGAAGTTTAGGAGCAAAACCAAAAGCGGATAACTTTTGCAACAAGATATCATTCTGGACCCGATCAAAAGCTTATCTGAAATCAAAATATGTCACGTCAATTTGCCTATTATTATCCATTTCCGCAACACAATAATCAACAAAGTTGATCAAATTAGTAGTAGTCGATTTGCCCCTTCTAAACCCGTGCTGGCACTCGCTCAGTTGCTGTTGGATCTGTCTGGTGATATGACTATTTAAGATAAACTCAAATACCTTGCCGAGCGCTGAAAGCACGGCTATAGGTCTATAATTAACTACTTGACTCCTGGAGCCATCCTTGGGTATCGGTGTAACGTAAGACACCTTCCACAAACTAGGATATGTACCATTTCTTATGGCTAAGTTTAAAATGTGTAACAGTGGTTCTTTAAAAACGCTGATGCAGTCTTTAACCCCTTGTATGCCGGAAAGCAGATCTACGCGAGACACAATAGCTTTTTCATTGTGTCTGGCATTCCGGCATACAAGAGGTTAATAATGTAGGCCGGTAAACCATCGGGACCTATGGACGAACGAGCCTTCAACCGTTTCACCGCATGTAATAGGTCAGATTCACTGACGTGATCAACACTTACTCGCGAGGAACAAAAATGACTGTTAGTCACATTCTCCGTAATATTTGTCGGCAAAGATATTCTATCTGCTAAAAAAACAGATTTAAAGTGACTTGCAAAAGCGTTTGCTGCATCTATTTGAGTCACTACCTTGCCGTCATACTCAAATTCAGAACAAGCGCTTCGAGACGAACGTTGGGCTCTAACAAACGTCCAAAATGTCTTCGGATCCTTCTTTATATCCGTCTCCGCACGCTCAATAAAGTTATAGCACAGTATATAAAGACATACAGTAGTTTGACGCCTTTGATCTCGAAGAAAAAGCCGACAACGTCTAGACAAGGGTATGGAGGCTAGGGCTGCCACATTTAAACAATACCTACTTATTCAAACACCGTCTATTTATTTTAGAAAAATATAACAATTTGCTACGCTACATGAATATTATAGTGTAAATCACTTATTTATTATATGAAAATAATTAGCGATGAATAATTATTATAAAACAGTTTGCATTTAGTTTGCACTTGCGGTGACAGCTTTGCATACAAAGTGTCAGTCAGCACCTATTTCATACCGCAAGTGTCGTAGGAGGCGGTTAAGGATATGAAGCATTTTTTCAGATATACTAGGTGGTTATCGTACAAACCTAGTTAAAATAAAGCGATTGATATAGCGGTCGTTTAATGGATGGGCAACCATGGGATCAGCTTGCAG
The DNA here is from genome assembly GCA_944739405.2 of Euclidia mi. NCBI lineage: Eukaryota > Metazoa > Arthropoda > Insecta > Lepidoptera > Erebidae > Euclidia > Euclidia mi. The sequence continues at coordinate 8,852,357 of OX123183.2, read as the reverse complement.
AGCCTATGTTATCGATATGAAGTATTTTGAAGATCTATTTTCGAGCAAACTACGTTAAGGTAAAGCAATAGACATCTAGGTCATTTTATGGATGGGTGACCGGGCTATAAGATTACTGAGAACATGTGTGGGGTTTGTAAAAGGGGGCCAAAAATATGGTTATTTTTTAGCTAGGACGCGCCGTTACCAAGATACATATTAATATTTGATAGGTACATTTACCTAATACGAAGGTACTAGGTTAGGTACTTATTGCATGAAATTAAAATTACGCTCGAATCGAATATTACCTTACAACGCTTATTTTCTTACGTCTGCCATGTTGTTTACGTACAGTAATTACTACTTTATTCTGTGACAAGAGGATGCCCGCGGTTACACCGGCGTTATTTAAGGCTACTGCTCCGCTCCCGTCGCTCATAGCGTGATGTTATGTAACCTATAGCCTTCCCCGACAAATGTGCTATCTAACACTGAAAGAAATTTTCAAATCGGACCAGTAGTTACTGAGATTAGCGCTTTCAAACAAACAAACAAACTATTCAGTTTTATACATTAGTATTAGATTTGGCCCGACATGAGATATTGTAAAAAGTTAGTAGATTAGTGGATACGTGCACATTATTTTAAGTGGATACAGGTTTATACATACGTTTCAAAATAATATAAATAATTAAAATTAATGAAATTTTAATTTTTTGTGTAAGTAATTTGATGAAATCGCAGATTTTTTAAATGCTTATTTTTTAAATCTTTAAATGAAGCATGAAGAATTGCAATGTCTCACAGCACAAGTCGTACGTACCATCTTAATTAATATTCATAAGCTAATAAATAAGTAACGAACAAAAAACAAGCACGCGCCAGCCCCCAAAAACATGTACCTAGTTAGGAACTAAAGTAATATACGTAAGTAGGTACCGCTCTTCCCGCGTCTCACCTCTTGTCCCCCGCACGATTGACCCGTCTAGACGCTTTCGTCGAACGACTGTATGGATTATTTGACTGTGGTTATAGTATGCCTGCTTTATGAGTACTTTAGTGTGTTGCCTATAATATCGATACATTTCTTTATTAAATTCTAAGTGAAGTTGCTTATATTTCTTCAGATGAAAATATTTATTCTTTATATTCCTTATAATATCCGATGTATACCAAGTTGGATATGTATACTTATTATAATAATTAGGCTGCTTTTTGATTGGAACATGAGCATTAAAACATGCTAAAAGCTGTGCATAGAAAATACGTAATGCGTCGTCAACATTGTTACATATTAATAGCTCAGACCATGACAACATTGTCAGGCAGTCGTATAAGGCATAAAAGTTCGCGCGTTGAAAATTGTATTGAGGTGAGTCATATTGTTGTGGATCCGTGTGGGTCGGCGGCGGCGGGAGCCGAACTCGCTCAGCCGCCGGGCGCGACACGCTCAGGCGGACCCCGAGCGGCGGGTGATGCGCGTCCGGCGGCACTAACGGCTCCACATCTCCAACAACACACACACACTCATCGCTCAAGTTACTAAGAACTAAATCTAACATATTACCATAAGTATTTTTAATGCTATTCTGTTGTCTCAACTTACAAAAGGAAATAAAGTAGGCATAGTGTAGATTTACATTTTGACTGCACGAGTTTAGATTGAAGTCACCCAATACAATTACGTCTAATTTTGAATATCTCTCAATGGCGGTTTCTAATAGTGAGAAAGTATTAAGATACTTTTCATCCTTAGAGTTAGGAGGAATATATACAACACAGAACAGGATTCGTTTGTGTTTCAACGTTACAATAGCAATAACAGTTTCTGTGTCGGTTGTGTAATCGCTAATGTTTTGTATTCGTTCAACGGGGAACTGCGCCTGCACCGCCAATAATACTCCTAGCCTAACCAGCATCATTAGCGCGGTCATGACGCAGCACAGTGTACCCGTCAGGAAAGACTTCCCCGTCACATATACTACTCACTAGGAAAGTCTCGGTCAAAGCATAAATATGAGCAGATTCATTCAAAACCGATAATTTAAACGTGTTCAATTTCGATCGTAAACCTCTAACGTTTTGATAAAAAATCGAATATTTATCTCATTACAACTTGACTCTAACTCTTTCACAAATTCGCTTCGCGTTACTCGTGATGAAGAGTCTAGATCTTTTACACATAAAATACTCATACTTGGTAAATAACAAAAAACATTGCTCTCATAATTTATCAAATTATTTTTCCTATAGTTTTGCAACTTGTCATTATCAATAAAGATCAATTCCACAGAATCTTTCGGTTTATGATGTGTTTCTACAACTCTCGGTTGATCAGACCGGTCGTCCGTGGGAACCATAATATCCGAAAAAACTGCTTGACTTTTATTTATGCGTCTCTTTTGAGCTCGCGTCATAACATTAATATTTTCGTGCATTTCTCTTAACTCCTGGTGAGTAATTCGTGACAACACGTCTGCAGCCGTATTGTCCGAACCCTTAACATATTCTACTATAAAATCATACTCTTCTAACTGTAATCTAAATTTAGTGAGTCGGCTAGATGGTTCCTTCATATTGAACAAATATACTAACGGCCTATGGTCAGTTCTAATAATAAACTGCCGACCGTATAAGTATGGCCTGAAATGTTTGACAGCCCAAACAATCGCTAAAAGCTCTTTTTCGATTGTTGCATAATTTTTCTCTGACTTATTTAAACTACGACTACTATAAGCAATTGGTCGTCCGTCTTTGTTCGACAAGACAGCACCTAACGCGTAATTTGATGCGTCGGTTTGTAAAATAAACTGGTTTTGCTCTGAAAAATTTGGATATTGTAATAAAGGGGGTGTAATTAGACTTTCTTTTAATGACTCAAAACTTGACGAACATTCATCTGTCCAAACAAAAGGCACATTTTTCTTTGCTAAATAATTTAAACTATAAGCTAATTTTGCGAAATTTGGTATGAATTTTCTATAGTAATTTAAAAATGCAATAAAGGTTTTAAGTTCCTTAACATTTGTTGGACAGGGATAATTTTGAACGATTTTAATCTTTTCTGGATCTGGGCGTATGCCATCTCCTGATATAACATGGCCTAAATATAATACTTTTTTCTGCAGGAAATTGCACTTTAACGGGTTAACTTTTAAATTTACTGATCTAAGCCTTTCAAATACGTCCTGTAAATTTTTATTATGCGTTATCAAATTTCGGCCTGAAACAATTAAATCGTCTAAATATACCAAGCTTTTCTCCTGTGATAACGATAAGTCAATGCCAAGGTCATCATACGAGAAAATGAACTCGGACTAGTTTTTAAGCCTATAGGCATTCGTGTTATTTGATACTGTCCAGAGCAAAACGCAGTATATTTTCTTGAATTTTCGTCAAGGTCAATATTGTAGTATCCTTGGTACATATCTAAATGCGTGTAATAAATAGAACCAGACAACGAATCAAGTACTTCTGTAATGTTCGGCAATGGGAATTTGTCATCTTCGATACAATTATTTAATTTTCTATAATCTACAACCAATCGCCATTTTTTCTGACCAGTACTATCAAGTTTTTTCGGCACAAGCAAAACTGGGCTAGATCATTCGCTACGACATGGTTCTATGATCTTATCACTCAACATTTTATCAATTTGTTTCTTTAATTCACCTTTTTGAGAGTATGGTAAGCGATACGGTTTTGTAAAAACAGGCGAAACATTAGGTTTTAACGAAATGGTGTGTTTATAAATATTAGTGGTGGATAACTTATCGCCTGGCAAATAAAAAATATTGGCGTACTTAGCACATAAATTTTCAATTGATATCATTTCCTCCTTATTAAGATGTTTCAGATTTAATGACGCAAATAATTGTTTTACACGAATTGCATTATTCTCTGGTTTATCAAAAGAACATATAGTGTAATCACTAAGCTTATCTATTTTTGGATGTAAGTCATCAAAGGTAAACGGTTTATCTGTGGTGTTTAAAATTTTAATTGGAATTAAACCATTCACTGGAGTTGCTATAGAACTGGCTAAAAAGAATCCATCACATATGTCTTGAGAATGTACAACACAGTCCTCATTGATATCTGTATGCAAATATTGTATAGATTCACATCTTGGTGAAACATTAAAGCTATTACTGTATCTAAGTAAGGGTAAAACTAATTTATAATGGTTTTGTGTCAATAATGTAAAAGAAGTGTCATTAAAATTTTGAATAGATTTATGTTTGTTTAAAAAATCCTGACCAAGAATTCCATTAGATTTACATGGTAACGAATCAAATATATAAAATCTATTACAATCAAGGCAATGATCATCCGATGTTAAGGCGCTGTTATACCTCAGAAGCCGTGAAACTCCTCATTTTTCGTCGCACATCTAGCCATAACGGTACATATTACAAACTAGCAAAAATTAGAGCTTAAAGTCAAAAGTCTGAACAAAAGACTTTTGAAAGAATTTTTTATGTACGTAAAATAGAATCACGGTAAAAAAATCACAAAATCGAGGCAGAAAATAATCTTTCGTCTCACTGTTTGCAATATTTTGATCGTAAGCTGTCGTATTTTTTTTGATAATATTGTAGGAAATCTAATGAACTAAAGAATTACCCTATTTATTTTCATATTATACCTGTATATTTTGTAAAATTAAATAAAATCTGCCAAACGTCTATGATTTTGACGCTGGGTAGATCCTATCAATATCAAACGCTTCAGCAATTTAAACCTTATTAGCATAAGCGGTGTACTGAGTGTCAGTTGCTAGTTTACGCCCCGCCCAGACCTCATCATTCGGCTATGAGCCCTGTGAGAGATAGGTCATGTCCCTTGCGTCTCCGCTGCACGAAATTTTACGTAAACCTGTTTGTTATTATAATACGCCGATTTGAGTTCGTAATTTCATGTTTTATGTTATAGACTGAATACTTTGAATCAAATAGGCTTTTCATGTAACTATGGGCACATATAATTAGGACCTAAGTTTATACTCTTGTTGCGTTTAATGTGTTATTGTTTCTGTGCTTATAAATATATAATTAGAAGAATAAAATATGGACAATTAGAGAAATGAAGTTCTACGAAGGATTTGTACAAGAAAGCGTCGTAATAAAACAGAAATTCATCCATGGCCAAGTGATTATGAAATATGTAACATTTTTACACAAATTATTTTCATAAGAGTCTTTTATGACTAACTATGTTACTTATATATTATCGATTATGCATAATATAATTATATAAATTATTCTCACAATACATAGCTGCCACAGTTTTCAATTTTTGAAAGAGTAATAACATAAAATCGAATCATTTTATGTACCTACCTATATTTCAAATTCATTAGCTTGTCAGAGCGCCTGGAGCGCTAAGATGCCGCCACGGCGAACAATAATGATGACAGCGCTAATATGGCGCTCCGCAATCCGTACACAAGCGGTAACGAATGTTGTATTATTGTGTTTTGAACATAAACCTTTTTAGGTACATCGGGTAAAACTTTGATTATTCATAAACTATTAGGTATGTCTCAGTACATCTAATATCTTTTTAATTTCTAAAATCAATCATTTATAAGTAAGAAGGTGACTTCTCTACACAAGATATAGTATTTTTTAATAATAAAGTACGTGACTAATTATCTTTATTGTAATTACAGTGAAGTTAAAGATAACAGTTCTGCAACGTCTTACACACATTTGACTGCAGTCATTCCTAACACGATCTGTTCAAGAGCTAGCCAAGAAATGCCAAACAATTTTTTTAACAAATTTGACTCAAATTCCGTAGTGATAAGCAAAAATTACAAGAGGGATAGCAGTGACTGGTTCGAATTGCGTAAGAATATGTTGGCAGATTGAAATTTTTGTATAGTGGTAAAAAGAAGAGATAACAGCAGTAAAGCCAACTTAGTAAAAAATATTTTGTACAAATAAAATATTTGCAATGTACAATCAGTTGCGCATGGAATCTTAAATGAACAACTGGCTTTGCAACAACTGGCGAATCAAGAAAATGTAACAATCGAGCCTTGTGGATTATTCGATTATTGGCGCCACGCCAGATGGATTAATAGGTCCAAACACGATTGTGGAAATTTAATGTTCTAAAGTTGCATATAAGAATGGCCTGGAGAATAGTATAAGAGCAAATAAAATACAAATATGGAAACATGATAAAAAAGTGAACTGACTAGTCTAAACAAATATTGTAATTGTTATTACAAATTCAGGGGCAACGCCACGTTACACGCAAACAAAAGTGTTTATTTGCTGTGTGGAGTGGCGAAAGTATACCACTAAAAATAGAAATTATAGAAAGAGATGATGTTTTCTGGGAGAAGCTTGTGGCGTTTTATATGAATTGGCAGTTGCCTGAAATTGTTGATTCTCGTCAAGCTCAAGGGATGGCATTGCGAGATCACGGAGAGGAAAATGTTTCATCAGTGCTTGAAATTTCTACAATACCAAGCCGTAAAAGGAAAGTAAATGAAACTGTAATTCGTGAGCAACAGCAAATAATAAGTCTTATCACCTAACACACTGCCTTTAACATTCGATGAGAATAAAGAAAACCTGCCGGGTTGTAGCAGACAGCTAACTTTTGATGAGCTGTAAACTCTGTATTTCGTTAATAAATTATAAATGAATATAAATAAATATCTTTTAATATTTTTTTTCTTTGAAACAACACATATTTGAAGGGATAACACGATGCAAATACCATCTTTGCGTAGAGACGGTAAACTCAACATCAAACCCTATACGACTGCCTCGTTGGTCTTGCGGCATAAATGTGCGCGTGGAGCGGGAGGTCCCGGGTTCGATTCCTGGGTCGGGCAGTGTTATTGGGTTTTTCTGTCACGAAATTCTCAGTGGCAGCACGGAGTCTGGAAATGTGCCCGGTACGGCAATAGGCTCGCCCCTTATTACGTGGGACTAAAGTATATCTGGCGAAAAGTGGGTGTAGAAATACACCTCTGCCTTCCCCTTCGGGGATAAAAGGCGTGACGATATGTATGTATGTACATATTTGAAGCGAAAGAATTTTTTTATATTTTTCCATACAAACATGTATGACGAGAGCTAACGAAAAAGCAGTAACTCAAATTCTAATTCAATAATTTTCTAAGCGACATAGCAGTATATCATGAATAAGGTATACCCACATATATTTTTGATGTTTCATCTATTTTGAAAAATAATAATGGGTTGGGTTTCGAAACAAGTCGCCTGAATTTCAGGGTATTGGTAGTGTAGGGGGCTTAAGGGAGTTCGTTTTAATCACCTAATAGTAATTTTGTCTGCCGGAGTTGCGTCTAAATATTTTTAAACAATTTCCAAAATTTCATTAATACTTCGGCAATTATGCAAAACGGAACGTAGTTTTAATACTTTAGTACAGTTTTACAAATGTCTATTTTATGTTTTATGTGAAAAACGTGAAACGAAACGCAAAACTGCCATCTTGGAATGATCATATTGACAGCTAATGTCAAATTTGTGCGTCATTGCTTTCGAGTGCCTAGGGTTAGGTGCGACTGTAATAAGTAACTAAATAGGTTATGTTAGGTTCTCTTTTGACCCTTAATCCGAAAATAGGAGCCCTTCGCAGGACTCCGTCAACCTTAGTTTATTAAACTAGTGTGATGAATGTGGAAGTTGGCAGTGCCATGACACCAATGTTTGGAGTTTTTTTTTTCAGAGGAAACCAAGTATTTCCGGCAAGTGAAAATGGTGAGGGGGGTTTCAAGACCTCCCCTTCTCTCTCTCCAATCACTCACAACCCCTAAAAACGGCGACGTATTTCGAAACCTTTGCCATAGTAATTATACCTATAATAACAATAAACATCCATAAATAAATAAAAGAAATCAACTTTTACTAAACTTCAATTATCTTTTGCGCTTAGTAGAGCAGTATTGTGTTTTTTAGGGTACCGTAGCCAAAAATTGTAAAAACGGAACCCTTATAGATTCGCAATGTCTGTCTGTCTGTCCGCCCGTATGTCACAGCCAATTTATTGCAAAACAGATTTGAAAACTGGCAGGAATGGAATTAGATGTAGGTATTCTATGAACTGCTTCACTATTTTTATACAAAAACAAAACCAACATAATAATGGCCTCTCCATACATGGAACTGACTTAATTATTTTGAACATCTTACGGCACGTAGGTATTTACCTACTTTCGTCAACTATTAATACCTATAATGTCTAATGTAAACCAGTTTTGCTCATGGCTGCACTGAGAACAAAAATTGCGCTATGCCTATATTGTACAAACAGATTGATGTATGTAATATAAATTTTAATATCAGTATCTCAATTCAATATGCTAAAACGTTTTGCTTGCGATTTTGAAATATTGGAATACGGATGTCGCCAGAATACGGCCGCACACGACGAGAATGGAGGGGGGCGCCCCGCAGTAGACGGAGCTAAGCTCCGTCTACTGCGGGGCTTCATTCTAGATTATTCTTATTTATTCTTCATTCTACATTAGACATTATAGGTATTAATAGTTGACGAAAGTAGGTAAATACCTACGTGCCGTAAGATGTTCAAAATAATTAAGTCAGTTCCATGCATGGAGAGGCCATTATTATGTTGGTTTTGTTTTTGTATAAAAATAGTGAAGCAGTTCATAGAATACCTACATCTAATTCCATTCCTGCCAGTTTTCAAATCTGTTTTGCAATAAATTGGCTGTGACATACGGGCGGACAGACAGACAGACATTGCGAATCTATAAGGGTTCCGTTTTTACAATTTTTGGCTACGGTACCCTAAAAAACACAATACTGCTCTACTAAGCGCAAAAGATAATTGAAGTTTAGTAAAAGTTGATTTCTTTTATTTATTTATGGATGTTTATTGTTATTATAGGTATAATTACTATGGCAAAGGTTTCGAAATACGTCGCCGTTTTTAGGGGTTGTGAGTGATTGGAGAGAGAGAAGGGGAGGTCTTGAAACCCCCCTCACCATTTTCACTTGCCGGAAATACTTGGTTTCCTCTGAAAAAAAAAACTCCAAACATTGGTGTCATGGCACTGCCAACTTCCACATTCATCACACTAGTTTAATAAACTAAGGTTGACGGAGTCCTGCGAAGGGCTCCTATTTTCGGATTAAGGGTCAAAAGAGAACCTAACATAACCTATTTAGTTACTTATTACAGTCGCACCTAACCCTAGGCACTCGAAAGCAATGACGCACAAATTTGACATTAGCTGTCAATATGATCATTCCAAGATGGCAGTTTTGCGTTTCGTTTCACGTTTTTCACATAAAACATAAAATAGACATTTGTAAAACTGTACTAAAGTATTAAAACTACGTTCCGTTTTGCATAATTGCCGAAGTATTAATGAAATTTTGGAAATTGTTTAAAAATATTTCGACGCAACTCCGGCAGCCAAAATTACTATTAGGTGATTAAAACGAACTCCCTTAAGCCCCCTACACTACCAATACCCTGAAATTCAGGCGACTTGTTTCGAAACCCAACCCATTATTATTTTTCAAAATAGATGAAACATCAAAAATATATGTGGGTATACCTTATTCATGATATACTGCTATGTCGCTTAGAAAATTATTGAATTAGAATTTGAGTTACTGCTTTTTCGTTAGCTCTCGTCATACATGTTTGTATGGAAAAATATAAAAAAATTATTTCGCTTCAAATATGTACATACATACATATCGTCACGCCTTTTATCCCCGAAGGGGAAGGCAGAGGTGTATTTCTACACCCACTTTTCGCCAGATATACTTTAGTCCCACGTAATAAGGGGCGAGCCTATTGCCGTACCGGGCACATTTCCAGACTCCGTGCTGCCACTGAGAATTTCGTGACAGAAAAACCCAATAACACTGCCCGACCCAGGAATCGAACCCGGGACCTCCCGATCCCACGCGCACATTTATGCCGCAAGACCAACGAGGCAGTCGTATAGGGTTTGATGTCGAGTTTACCGTCTCTACGCAAAGATGGTATTTGCATCGTGTTATCCCTTCAAATATGTGTTGTTTCAAAGAAAAAAAATATTAAAAGATATTTATTTATATTCATTTATAATTTTTTAACGAAATTCAGAGTTTACAGCTCATCAAAAGTTAGCTGTCTGCTACAACCCGGCAGGTTTTCTTTATTCTCATCGAATGTTAAAGGCAGTGTGTTAGGTGATAAGACTTATTATTTGCTGTTGCTCACGAATTACAGTTTCATTTACTTTCCTTTTACGGCTTGGTATTGTAGAAATTTCAAGCACTGATGAAACATTTTCCTCTCCGTGATCTCGCAATGCCATCTCTTGAGCTTGACGAGAATCAACAATTTCAGGCAACTGCCAATTCATATAAAACGCCACAAGTTTCTCCCAGAAAACATCATCTCTTTCTATAATTTCTATTTTTAGTGGTATACTTTCGCCACTCCACACAGCAAATAAACACTTTTGTTTGCGTGTAACGTGGCGTTGCCCCTGAATTTGTAATAACAATTACAATATTTTTTTAGACTAGTCAGTTCACTTTTTTATCATGTTTCCATATTTGTATTTTATTTGCTCTTATACTATTCTCCAGGCCATTCTTATATGCAACTTTAGAACATTAAATTTCCACAATCGTGTTTGGACCTATTAATCCATCTGGCGTGGCGCCAATAATCGAATAATCCACAAGACTCGATTGTTACATTTTCTTGCTTCGCCAGTTGTTGCAAAGCCAGTTGTTCATTTAAGATTCCATGCGCAACTGATTTTACATTGCAAATATTTTATTTGTACAAAATATTTTTTACTAAGTTGGCTTTACTGCTGTTATCTCTTCTTTTTACCACTATACAAACATTTCAATCTGCCAACATATTCTTACGCAATTCGAACCAGTCACTGCTATCCCTCTTGTAATTTTTGCTTATCACTACGGAATTTGAGTCAAATTTGTTAAAAAAATTGTTTGGCATTTCTTGGCTAGCTCTTGAACAGATCGTGTTAGGAATGACTGCAGTCAAATGTGTGTAAGACGTTGCAGAACTGTTATCTTTAACTTCACTGTAATTACAATAAAGATAATTAGTCACGTACTTTATTATTAAAAAAATACTATATTTTGTGTAGAGAAGTCACCTTCTTACTTATAAATGATTGATTTTAGAAATTAAAAAGATATTAGATGTACTGAGACATACCTAATAGTTTATGAATAATCAAAGTTTTACCCGATGTACCTAAAAAGGTTTATGTTCAAAACACAATAATACAACATTCGTTACCGCTTGTGTACGGATTGCGGAGCGCCATATTAGCGCTGTCATCATTATTGTTCGCCGTGGCGGCATCTTAGCGCTCCAGGCGCTCTGACAAGCTAATGAATTTGAAATATAGGTAGGTACATAAAATGATTCGATTTTATGTTATTACTCTTTCAAAAATTGAAAACTGTGGCAGCTATGTATTGTGAGAATAATTTATATAATTATATTATGCATAATCGATAATATATAAGTAACATAGTTAGTCATAAAAGACTCTTATGAAAATATTAGATTTCCTACAATATTATCAAAAAAAATACGACAGCTTACGATCAAAATATTGCAAACAGTGCGACGAAAGATTATTTTCTGCCTCGATTTTGTGATTTTTTTACCGTGATTCTATTTTACGTACATAAAAAATTCTTTCAAAAGTCTTTTGTTCAGACTTTTGACTTTAAGTTCTAATTTTTGCTAGTTTGTAATATGTACCGTTATGGCTAGATGTGCGACGAAAAATGAGTAACTAAATAGGTTATGTTAGGTTCTCTTTTGACCCTTAATCCGAAAATAGGAGCCCTTCGCAGGACTCCGTCAACCTTAGTTCACGCGCCCCCCTTCATTCTCGTCGTGTGCGGCCGTATTCTGGCGACATCCGTATTCCAATATTTCAAAATCGCAAGCAAAACGTTTTAGCATATTGAATTGAGATACTGATATTAAAATTTATATTACATACATCAATCTGTTTGTACAATATAGGCATAGCGCAATTTTTGTTCTCAGTGCAGCCATGAGCAAAACTGGTTTACATTAGACATTATAGGTATTAATAGTTGACGAAAGTAGGTAAATACCTACGTGCCGTAAGATGTTCAAAATAATTAAGTCAGTTCCATGTATGGAGAGGCCATTATTATGTTTGTTTAGTTTTTGTATAAAAATAGTGGAGCAGTTCATAGAATACCTACATCTAATTCCATTCCTGCCAGTTTTCAAATCTGTTTTGCTATAAATTGGCTGTGACATACGGGCGGACAGACAGACAGACATTGCGAATCTATAAGGGTTCCGTTTTTACAATTTTTGGCTACGGTACCCTAAAAAACACAATACTGCTCTACTAAGAGCAAAAGCCGTATCTCAACTAAAGCGAGTTACGAGATAATTGAAGTTTAGTAAAAGTTGATTTCTTTTATTTAGGTATTTATGGATGTTTATTGTTATTATAGGTATAATTATTATGGTAAAGGTTTCGAAATACGTCGCCGTTTTTAGGGGTTGTGAGTGATTGGAGAGGGAGGAGGGGAGGTCTTGAAACCCCCCTCACCATTTTCACTTGCAGGAAATACTTGGTTTCCTCTGAAAAAAAAAATCTCCAAACATGGCTGTGTATGGCACTGCCAACCTCCACATTCATCACACTAGTTTAATAAACTAAGGTTGACGGAGCCCTGCGAAGGGCTCCTATTTTCGGATTAAGGGTCAAAAGAGAACCTAACATAACCTATTTAGTTACTTATTACAGTCGCACCTAACCCTAGGCACTCGAAAGCAATGACGCACAAATTTGACATTAGCTGTCAATATGATCATTCCAAGATGGCAGTTTTGCGTTTCGTTTCACGTTTTGCACATAAAACCTTAAAATTATATTTGTGAAACTGTAATACAGTATAAAAACTACGTTCCGTTTTGCATAATTGCCGAAGTATTTATGAAATTTTGGAAATTGTTTAAAAATATTTAGAAGCAACTCCGGTAGCCAAAATTACTTTTAGGGGATTAAAACAAACTCCCTTAAGCCCCCTACACTACCAATACCCTCAAATTCAGGCGACTCGTTTCAAAACCCAACCCATTATTATTTTTCAAAATAGATGAAAGATCAAAAATATATGTGGATATACCTTATTCATGAGATACTGCTATGTCGCTTAGAAAATTATAGAATTAGAATTTGAATTACTGCTTTTTTGTTAGCTCTCCTCATACATGTTTGTGGGGAAAAATATAAAAAAAATCTTTCGCTTCAAATATGTGTTGTTTCAAAGAAAATAAATATTAAAATATATTTATTTATATTAATTTATCATATATTAACGAAATACAGAGTTTACAGATCATCAAAAGTTAGCTGTCTGCTACAACCCGGCAGGTTTTCTTTATTCTCATCGAATGTTAAAGGCAGTGTGTGAGGTGATAAGGCTTCAATACTTATTATTTGCTGTTGTTCACGAGGCACAGTTTCATTTACTTTCCTTTTACGGCTTGGTATTGTAGAAATTTCAAGCACTCATGAAACATTTTCCTCTCCGTGATCTCGCTATGCCATCCCTTGAGCTTGACGAGAATCAACAATTTCAGGCAACTGCCAATTCATATACACACGCCACAAACTTTTATTCTCCTAGAAAACATCATATCTTTCTATAATTTCTATTTTTAGTGGTATACTTTCGCCACTCCACACAGCAAATATACACTTTTGTTTGCGTGTAACGTGGCGTTGCCCCTGAATTTGGTAATAACAATTACAATATTTGTTTAGACTAGTCAGTTCACTTTTTTATCATGTTTCCATATTTGTATTTTATTTGCTCTTATACTATTCTCCAGGCCATTCTTATAGGCAACTATAGTACATTAAGGACAGGTAGACCATGCAAAGTAGGCATATAATGCTACGAATCTTTACGCGACGTGAGCCGCGCGCTTACGTCGCGAGTGTGAACTTAGATGACCCCAATGCCGAGCGGCGACGTGTCACAGCACACAGGTAATCGTTTTATGCAGTAGGTCAACTTATTAATTTATTTTGTAAAAATAATAAAATAAGCGAGTTCATCCTTTATTCTTGTTTTATTACATACGCAGTGAATTAGAATAGGTTTTGTACATATACATATATATTCGACATTTTAGTTTATTATAGTGTATCTCATGAAGCGACACGCGCTTCGTTTGTGGTATATATATGTGATAGGTAGTGTAAAAACACGCTGTGAATGTGTGCGTAAAGGCGAGTGGTGTCAGTACATAACATTTCTTAGTATGATGTGTTTATGGTTGAGTGAAAAACACTTATAACAAAAAAACAACCGACATAAAATATAAACACTGCAAATTGCAAAATAGTAATTTCAGAAGTCATTGTTTTTGTTAGTTCTGTTTTTCCTTTTTAGACACAAATTATTATTTTGCTCTTTGTAGTGTTTATATTTCTATTGTCAGTTAGGTTTTTTTTCGAACAAAAATGTTTTTCACTCAAATTGAAAACCACATTTTTTTAAAGTGGGTATAAAAACAACATGGAATTACTTATAAATGATTTTTAATGCAAGATGAAATAATAAACGCAAAATGACTGTTTTTCGTAAATCAACATTTTGAGTAAGTATTTAGTAAATAACAAAGGAAATCTATTATATCTAATTTAATAGTGATCAATATTGATCACGCGTGAGCTTGGACCCGGTTGTGGTTCACACAATGATGGCGAAGTGTATCTATTGGGCTGCACGTTTTCTTTGTCTTGCAATGTTATATCTCTAATAGGCATACCACGTTCGTGTCTGCTGTCCACTAATTCTGGTAGCAAGCATTTCAAATAAAATTGTACCAGCTTTGGCTCCATGCTTTTCTTCCAGAACTCGTCATCTTTTTCAATGTTCTCTATGTGGATTTGCTCATTCTCTCCTGCCCAGATCCCAAGGAGACACACACGCCGTCCTGTGATAAGTTGTCCTTGGATTTGGTAGAACCAATTACTGTTTTTTTTAATTGTTTTGGTTTTAGTTTTTTTTATTATATTTTATTATTTGAATTTTATTTTCTTCAATAGCCTTCGTCAATCCTTGTTTTGATGCTGTTATTGGACACTTAATTTCAACAATCGTATCATTCCCAATTAACCCGTCAGGCGTGGCCCCCATATAACAGTGGGATTCGTCAATAAATAATCCACAGGGCAAAATAGTAAAGTTTTCTTGTCGCTGTAATTGCAGCAGCGCCTGATGTTCATTTTCTATACCATGGGCTATTGATGCAACATGAGCCAAGTTATTTTTATATAGTATATTTTAACTAAAGGAGCCGTACTGGATGACAACTTCCGCTTACATATGGAGCCAAAGTTAGATGCTGTTATAAGCTTCTGCCTTATCTCTAGCCACTCGCTACTATCTCTTTGCAAAACTGTGGACCTCTCTATAGAGCTTCGATCAGACGTAAGTTTTTTTAAATTTTCTATATATTCGTTTTTGGCTTGCTCCATTTGAGATTCTGTCATGTCTGGCGCTGAGGAAGCTGGCCCATAATCATTTTGGTTTTGTGTCTCTCTTAATTTCCTCTTTTTTTTTGTGGGATGCTCAACGTTGTATTTTCTTTTTAGAGCTCTTTTCTTCTCTACTTCCTCCACTTTTCCACCCGGGCTTTTCTTGGTAAAAGCTTTTTGAATAGTGGAAAGAGCAGCTTTTGAGTTAAATGAAACTGCTGCAGCGTGACAACGGCCCTGGTAACCTCCTTTTAATGCAAAATTTGTTCTTTTTCCCCCAATAAATTTAGCTATCACGTTATTAAAGCACTCGACAGTATTAGTGTCTACGTCTTCTATTAGACTTCGCGATTTCGCAGCAACGTTGGAAATAATTGCATTTAATCTAAAGGCAAACGTCGAATTTTGGATTTTTTTATACTCCTCATTTAAATTGTCTTTTTTGTCACAGAAGTAACGGCAAACGTCGAATTTTGGATTTTTTTATACTCCTCATTTAAATTGTCTTTTTTGTCACAGAAGTAACTCTGGCACATTCTGTGATCACCGTAAGCATGTGCCAAAGAGTTAATTATATCATTATGTAGTAACGATATAGCTACATTCCTATGATCCTGAGAAACTTTATTATGTTTTATGGAATTTACAATTGCTTTTCGCATTGACATTATTTTAAAATTGGTCAGCGTTTTCCGATGTGCCAACATATATTTAGTTTCTGTGGTAAGTCCACGTAACTTTTTGCAGAAATTACGCAAGATATGATTCCGGCACTCGATTTTCTCAACCGTCAGATTCTGATTTTCGTACGGTTTGGCATTGAGAATTTTACCATATGTTGAAGCATCTCCATCTCCTATCATTCTGGCGTATATAAGTCCATACATTGGAATCGAGGCTTTAAATCCTTCGACTATAATTTGAGTTTCCATTGAGCTTGAAGAACCTGTGTAGTTTTTGAAACAGACATGCTGTTTTGGATCGACCTTTTTGTTAGCGGCTCTGGCACACACCAAGCAATATTTGTTTTTTACTCCAAGATATAGAACTTGGCCAGTCTTTCTGCCAATTATTGCTGCCGTACCCGATGTAGATTTATAATTTGTTCTGTAAGACCTAGTACACCATGAGCCATCAACATATACGTCAATAACCGTTCTTTGTTCTTCCTTCTGCGAGTGCTATTTCTTTTTCTTTTGCTGCAGCAGCCGCCAAAGACTCACTAGCAGTTTTCTCCCAATTTGCATAAACATCATTTTGCAATTTTAAATAATATTTTGAAGAAAATGTCGGTATATTCATGGAAGAACATAATTCCTCAAATGTAGAGTATCCAATACCGGAAGCTATGATTCCCGCGGTTGCAGCTATATTTAAATTTACTTGCTGTGAATCCTTGTAATCTTCAGAATGAACCAGACAAGTTTCTTGGCACATATTGCATTGGAATTTAAAAACAGAGATAAGTCCTAGACTTCTTTCGCTGATTAAACGAAAATTACTCATCTTGCAATCGAATAAATTATTATGTCGCCCTTTTTCTTGCAGTTCTTTAAGAAGAAAATTTATATCAACGATTCGACGTCCTGTAACAGGATGGAAATCATCTTGATTTCTAGCTTCTTCTTCCACAATAAATGTATTGCAAATATCTTCTATTCCACTGAAACAATGAATAAAAAACAATGAAGCTTTTATAAAATGTACTAATAAAACTCACGGGTTGACTTTAGACTAGCAACTCTTTCTTACATGAATACAGAGGTTTCAATTTAGCTTGGTTAATTTAAAATATACTTTGAATATAAATATACAGTAAAAGAGTATGGGGGTGATATTAACCCAGCAGTGGGACTTTATGACTGTAAAAGTCAATGAGTAATAGTGTAATATCAATAAGGATAAATGATGAGGGAATTAATTTTATAAGTAAAACGAAAATCTTACACAGTAGGTTGCGCATTAACAAGATCAAGTGTCACAAGAGAGCTGTCGGTGTTATCAACTTCACTTGCACAAGCGCTTGCCATGGTGTCATGGTGTCTGAAAAAATACCATTCTATTAAGATTTCTGAAGCAAAAAATAAAATCGGTTTCAATTCTGCACCCAAATTCATTTATAAAATAATAATTTTATCCATAGATTAGTACTAAGTAGGATAGGCACACAAAATAAATATAATAATATACCTACATAAGTACAAAAGGCGGGCTTTACAACGTGCGATAGACGCACGCACACATATAACTCAAAGTAACAAACAAACTATCTCAAATAAATGCCCGTCGTCTCGTGAGTTGGTACCATTTTGCTTTGCGATAGGTATACTAGATACTTACTTTATATTTGTGTTTTTTTTGGACGCATACATTCCTTTGCATCGTGGTTTAGATGTACTGCAATAAAAAAAAAAGATCATGAAAACGTTATCGAATTATTCTACTGTTATGATTCTACTATGTAATTATGCAGGAATAAGACTTGTCGGTGCCAGAAGGTACCTACGTATATCCGCAGAAAAGAACAGAGATTCCTAATTTCATACTAATATTATAAATGTAAAAGTGTGTATTTTTATATCTACATTATGTATGTTCCGTTTTGATGTAAAAACGGCGGTTTTTGATAAATTTTAGTACATAGACAGATGGGACACTAGGGCCGGTAATAGGCTATGTAGGAACGGTTGGCTGACGAGCGATGCCGGGGGTAACGGCTAGTAGGTAATAAACACACACAGTTGCGGCCGGCAGCGCGGCGCGCGCTGCATTTCTTTTGTTATTATAATAGTACCTACCTAGAGGTAAGAAGCGCACTCTTATTGCTATTTCTTAGAAATTATGGACAGGTTTCGAACGTAAAGGAAAAGATAGACCGTATATTAGGTTTAAAAATCAAAAGTCGTAAGTATAAGTAAGTATTTAGATAATATTAATAGGTATGTGAATAAATAAAATTGTAAACAAACTTACCTGATTTCTCGTCTTAGCTTCCGGACTTTGCACCTGGCTACTTTCTTGTATTTATTTTTATTTCCCATACTTCTGTGCACTAATAAAAACAAATAAGAGTAACTGACTTCTTGTGATAGCCGCGCGCTTGAAAAAGGGACACAGGTCTCACCTCGACAAGGCCTAGCGGGCGACTGAAGTGACGAACGCGAGCGGCGCGAGCCGCTGTGTTATTATAATAATTTATTATTAAGAGAATTAAGCTATTTTGTAAAATGTAACCACAAATTACTTTTCTCTACGTTATTTCCTTTTTTAAGATATGATTTTTTTGTAATAAAACATTTATAAACTAAGAGTAAAACAAGAAAAACATAGTAAAAATATCGATTAAGCCTGTTTTTCGGATTTTTTTTTGATCGAGTAAAGTTTTCGGTATCGTGTTTTGAACCACAAATTGTCAAAATACATAGAGTAAACTAGAACAAGTTTTTTTTTGGATTTAAAAAATCACGATTTCTTTGTTTATTGTTAAATCAAAGTCATGTAAAATTGGGAATACCTGGCCTTAAATTTCCACAATCGTGTTTGGACCTATTAATCCATCTGGCGTGGCACCAATAAACGGATAATCCACAAGGCTCGATTGTTACATTTTCTTGCTTCGCCAGTTGTTGCAAAGCCAGTTGTTCATTTTAGATTCCATGCGCAACTGATTTTACACTGCAAATATTTTATTTGTACAAAATATGTTTACTAAGTTGGCTTTACTGCTGTTATCTCTTCTTTTTACCACTATACCAAAATTTCAATCTGTCAACATATTCTTACGCAATTCGAACCAGTCACTGCTATCCCTCTTATAATTTTTGCTTTTCACTATGAAATTTGAGTCTTTGTTAAAAAAAATGTTTGGCATTTCTTGGCTAGCTCTTGAACAGATCGTGTTAGGAATGACTGCAGTTAAATGTGTGTAAGATATTGCAGAACTGTTATCTTTAACTTCACTGTAATTACAATAAAGTTTAGTTAGTTACGTACTTTATTATTAAAAAAATACTATATCTTGTGTTATAGCAAACAGAGAAGTCACCATCTTACTTATAAATGATTGATTTGAGAAATTAAAAAGATATTAGATGTACTGAGACCTAATAGTTTATGAATAATCAAAGTTGTACCCGATGTACCTAAATAGGTTTATGTTCACAACACAATAATACAACATTCGTTACCGCTTGTGTGCGGACTGCGCCATATTAATGCTGTTTATTGTTCGCCGTGGCGGCATCTTAGCGCTCCAGGCACTCTGACTAGCTAATGAATTTGAAATATAGGTACATAAAATGATTCGGTTTTATGTTATTACTCTTTCAAAAATTGAAAACTGTGGCAGCTTTGTATTGTAAGAATAATTTATATAATTATATTATGCATAATCGATAATCTATAACATAGTTAGTCATGAAAGACTCTTATGAAAATAATTTGTGTAAAAATGTTACATATTTCATTATGAAATATGTAACATTTTTACACAAATTATTTTCTTTACTTGGCCATGGATGAATTTCTATTTACAAATCCTTCGTAGAACTTCATTTCTCTAATTTTCCATATTTTATTCTTCTAACTATATATTTATAAGCACAGAAACAATAACACATTAAACGCAACAAGAGTATAAACTTAGGTCCTAATTATATGTGCCCATAGTTACATGAAAAGCCTATTTGATTCAAAGTATTCAGTCTATAACATAAAACATGAAATTACGAACTCAAATGCGTATTATAATAACAAACAGGTTTACGTAAAATTTCGTGCAGCGGAGACGCAAGCGACATGACCTATCTCTCACAGGACTCATAGCCGAATGATGAGGTCTGGGTGGGGCGTAAACTAGCAACTGACACTCAGTACACCGCTTATGCTAATAAGGTTTAAATTGCTGAAGCGTTTGATATTGATGGGATCTACCGAGCGTCAAAATCATAGACGATTGGCAGATTTTATTTAATTTTACAAAATATACACGTATAATATGAAAATAAATAGGGTAATTCTTTAGTTCATTAGATTTTCTACAATATTATCAAATAAAATATGACAGCTTACGATCAAAATATTGCAAACAGTGAGACGAAAGATTATTTTCTGCCTCGATTTTGTGATTTTTTTACCGTGATTCTATTTTACATACATGAAAAATTCTTTCAAAAGTCTTTTGTTCAGACTTTTGACTTTAAGCTCTATTTTTTGCTAGTTTGTAATATGTTCCGTTATGGCTAGATGCGCGACGAAAAATTAGGTGTTTCAAGGCTTCTGAGGTATAACAGCGCCTTAACGTTAAATAAACATATCCAATTGCATGGACTTTGCCTCCTATACCGTTTATAACAACATTCTCTTTATGGATCGGAAAGTTATGTTCTAATGCGTATTTATATTTCAATGCCGAAATTGTAGCACCAGTGTCGATTAACCATGAGAATGTCTTATTATTCGAAGTAAGATTAACATAATACGTACTATCGGTTGCCAAAATAATTTCTTTATTCTCGAAAAAACTGGTTTTCAGATTGATTTCCCAGTTTTTCTGGCACAGTCAAAACTTGAACAGTTCGATTATTCGAAACGCGAATCCTTTGGTTACTAGAATTTCTAAAGTAAGTCTTACCTCTATAAGCATTACCGCGCTACGGTGAGCCTCGACCACGGTGTGCTGCCCCTCGGCCACGGTATGCTGACTCGCGATTTTGCGTTTGCATGCCTCCACGATAGTTGTAGCTACCGCGACGTGCACCTGAATAATTGACACGATTTCTATAATTATGACGCTCATTTCTATTGGAATAAATACCAAAAATATCGCCAGAGCTCGACGACGTCCCAGCCAATGAAGTTTCTTCATCTCTCGCACCTTGAATCGCGTCCTTCATTGAGTCGTAATTCCTTGCTGCAATAATAGTGGATATTCGACGGTTTGTCAAGCCATCGAGCAAATCTTTTAATAACAAATTTTTCATTCAATGGCTTCACAAATTTATATCCTTCAGCGTTACCTTTGGCTTGTGAAACTGTGAGGTCAACAAATAATTCCGACAGTTGTTTACCATAGTCCTCTATGGACTCGTTTTGTCTTAATTGTTGTATTTTAGATTATATAGCAATGGGCGACTTTTGGGGTAACAACACCCTGCGCATATCTTCTACCAATTCACTTACGCTAGCATAACTACATTTAAGCTGTAGTTTCGCGTTCTGAGACAATCTACTCTTTAGAATAAATTCAATTAAGTTACTTTTACATACGTCACTCTTAAGTAAAGATTCATAATAGAGAATGTTGTCTATTAATTGTTTAATAGAGTACTCGTTATCGGACATAACGGGCAATAAGCTGAGAGCTACCTTGAGATTAAAAGTTTCCATTTTGGTATTATCGCTCTCACTCTAACGTACTAAACACAGATCTAAAATTTGGCTATATAGAGAATCAAAATCTTTAAATAACTTACTCAGTAATATGCTTTCAGCATGGGCAACCTTACCCTGTAATATATCGCTAGATATGTCGTGCCTTACACAATAAAAATTTTTATAGATTTCCTTGGACTCATTTAATTTCTTAGTCAATATATTGCCTTGTCTACGTGAACTTCCTATTTTTATTAAATAAACTCGAATATTTTTTAACTCATTATATAAACGCTCTAACAACTCTGCCATAACTTACCATCTTATCTGCAATATAATTGGTACACATTATAGGATTAATGATTATATTTTACGTTTATACTAATACCGCACTACAGTTTATATACCGCTATAAAGTATTTTGGCCAAAACGAGTCCCCGACTATTCACGTGCATAATTATTACGAATTACCGAATGAACACTGACGCACTTATATTTTTATTTTCCAATTTGCGAATAAACACTGACGCACACTTATATTTTTATTTTTCGCGCACATACGTTACACATGTGATCGACCGATTTTACGCACTTTTATCACTGGCTTCCATTTCGAACCTGCGTCTTTTCTGCGGATCTCTCTGCGCGTCCTTGACCGGACCTCCTGACTATTGCGCTCCGATATATCTCCTGGTTTATCCACCGAATGTGACAATGCCGGTACATGCGTAGAAGAAATTACAGTACTCCAAGGCCCAAGGCCAACACCACGATGCTCATCAGTATAGTGATAGTGGATATGTGGAATCTGATTTCTTCCACATGGGCACTATTCGCACCTCCAGCTGCGTTCTGTACTACCAACGTTTCTTCTTTAGTTTGAGAAGATCCCATCTTCACAAATTGCCAAAATTTTCCACGTAACGTAATAAATTTCTGGAGTAGTCTCGAAAGATCCAAGCGTTATGAAATAATTATGCATCTTAAACTGCGTTCGATGAGATCTCTTTGTTTGAATCACAGTCCATATATGGCACAGAGGTGTCGAATTCGCGATCGCCCGCACCTGGCGTTGCCCAAAGGCAGGGTCGCCATGTAAAGTTGGTATAGGTGTTGTTGAAATAAAACCAATGAATGCTGCATAACGACTGACTATTTATTAATAAGTCTCTTCATTATATAGAAAATGGGTACATGAATACATAGGTTATAAAGTTGAATAGCTTACATCACTATAGTGGGTCTAAGAATCGGTAAAAATCTATTTTTCAAACTTCTTTTTTGACGTGGCATAAAAAATACACACAGCGCCTAATTTTCAAACTTTTATAGCCAACCTCTATTTTTAATGCCCATATTAGTAATTTAATCATATCACCAGATTAGTTATCCACGCCAGGCGTTTAAAGGTGTCAGAAAAATCATTTCACAGTGATTTTTTAACCCCTAAGTTATAAGGGTGACCAACCTAATTATTTTGTAATATTTTTATTTTTATTTTTGTAAGATGTGGCTTTAAAATACATACAATCGTTAATTTTAGTTCCCAGCCCCTTTTTAATGGCTATATTAGTAATTTAATTATATCATTAAATCAGTTATCCACGCCAGGCGTATACAAGTGTCAAGAAAATCATTGCAGTGTTAGTCACAATACTCTTCTGAAACGGCTGAATCGATTTGTATGAAATTTTATATGTATATTCAGCAGGTCTGTTAATCGTAATCTATTTTTAAGCCCCTAAGTAATAAGGGAGGTCCAACCCAAAAATATATTTTTTTTTAATTTTTGGACATAAAAAATTTTTGTTACGTGGTTATTATTATTGAAATTAAACTACAGTTTACGGATTTTATCGCGTTATATTGGTTTCACTGGATATTACATTTAAACCGAATGATCTAGAAACTACGTTTTTATTACTAGCCGACGTTTCGAATTCTTTACAGGATTCATGTTCACGGCAGACTGAGGTGATATTTGTCTTTGTCTTGAATTTAAAAGTTATCTCAAGTACCCGAAAATTTTTCAACTATTGGTGTTACTATTTACGCAGAATGTGCTCACTGTGTCTTAATGTCTTCTGGTGACTTTATCCTTTTTGGGTTTCATTAGCCTGATAACAGGGTCCCAAGCTGGAAGAACATTCCAACCATCTTCCCTATTGAAATTAGGATGATTTTTTAATTTCAATAGCTTCACGTATCATTCTTGGAAGTAAGCGGTGTTCTTTTGCGAGTATCTGTGGTTTATCAAATCGCAGGTAATGGTTGGTTCCTTGTTCTACATGTTCACACACAGCAGACTTCGTCGAGCGTTTGTGTTTAATGTCAGCTATATGTTCCTTTAGTCGAATGCCTATGCTTCTCTTGGTTTTTCCAATGTATGAGAGCCCACACTCACAGTCTATCTTGTAAACCCCGGCCTCTTGTAAGGGTAACTGACTCTTGACAGATGTTAATAATTGGCTTATCTTCGTTGGCAGCTTGTAGAAAGTTTTGATTGAAGCTCGCTTCAAGATGTAGCCAATCTTATCGGTCACGCCCTTGATGTATGGGAGGACAGCAGGTTGTCTCTTTACTGTGGCTGGCTTGTTCTTCGGGGATCTGTGGCGTTGGCGCGGCGGTCGGAGCTTGTTGTCTTGCAGAACTTGCTTGACATGTTGAAGCTTGGCGTCCAGGTGTTTCTTGTCACAGATCCCCCGGGCTCTCTGAAACAAAGACATAACCACGGTAGCTAACTGTTTAGGATGGTGGTGAGATTCACCGTTTAAGTACCTATTTGTATGTGTCTTTTTCCTATACACAGTGTGGCTCAAAGAGTTGTTTTTGTGCCTGATAACAAGTACATCTAAGAAAGCTAAAGAATTGTTTGCCTCTAATTCCATTGTAAATTTTATGTGGTTATGAATAGAATTAAGATGGTCTAGGAATACATTAACACTATCTGTTGGTAAAATTGTAAAAGTGTCATCTACATACCGCTTGTAGAACCTCGGTGTGATGGTGGCAGTCTGCAGGGCTCGCGCCTCGAAGTCCTCCATGAGAGCCCATTGCGACACCGCCTACTTGTATGTAGTATTTCTCATCCCATAACAGATAGCCAGTTGTTATGCAGTGTTTCAAGATTTCTGCATATTCCTCAGGCATGTTGTTCTCTATTAGCTTCCTTCTAGTTATTTAAATACAGTCATGTGCCGGTAAGCATGTGAATAATGACTGTACATCAAAACTAACCATCGTTTCCTTGTCAGAGAGATGTAGGTGTTTTATTTCACTGACAAAATAATAGGAATCCTTTACATGCGCTCTCGTCTTGCCTCTGAGTGGCGAGAGAATCTTTGCCATGTGTTGAGCCAATCTGTAGGTTGGTGCCCCTATTTGACTGACTATAGGGCGCAGTGCAGCATTTTCCTTGTGTATTTTCGGTAGACCATACAATTGAGGAGGTTTTGCACACGATGGTATTAAGTATTTCACGTCTAGATTCAGTTGTTCGGAGGAAATGTTAGGCATCCACTGGAGCACGAAGCAGACATTTATTATTTGTACCCCTTGTCTTGTTGACTACGGTGAAAACGGTCCTTATGATTATTTTCTACCCATTTTTTTGCAAAAGCACCCTCGCTGGGTCACCTTTCTCCATATTTAAACATTGATGATTATTTATTTGTTCCTTATAGGCTCTGAAGATCTAAGATTTAGCTATGATATCTTTAGTAACTTTGTTCTTAAAAAGGCGGCACGGAGTTCGCCGGGTCAGTTATCAGAATATATATTTTTATTTACGTTTATATCAAGTAATAAGTATACCAAATATTTAACAATATTTTAAATAAAAATATTTCACTTCTCTAATACGTAAAAACGTAGACCAGGTCAATGTCAACATATAAATTCTGAAAGATAACGGAAACTTTGATTTAATATAAAGTCATTATGAAACAAGAAACAGAAATAAAACGTGCAATAATCCATTTTTTGTTCTGTCGCACCTGTTTTATAACATTTCAAATTACTGTAAATGTGTAATAAAGGTACGAAGTTACGAAAGATACTGGGACGAATTAAATATAATTAATCATCCCAGTACCCTTTTCTAGGTTTCTCGGGCCCAGGCATCTTGAATGGTAAACAAAACCTAACGTCGCACTCAGGTAATGGTGAAACAGTAGTTTTAGAAATCCTCTAGTTTAAATGTTATAACTGGTAAACCAAATTAAAACACTAAATAATAAAAATATGACAATGTAAGTTTATATAATATACTAGCTGACCCAGCGAACTCCGTTTCGCCTTTTTAAGAGTTTTTATTTAATTCCCTTTTTTTCAAGCCCCTTTTCCAAAGTTACCATTCACTTAGCGCTTAATCTCTTATCATTTCAGAGTCTATAAATGCTGAACAAACAAACATAGATTTTTGTATAATATAGAATTCCCCATTCCTTAAATTTCGGAGACGATACCCATATGGACTTCAAAAAAAAATCCCGTCCGCCATCTTTGATCACGAAATAGATGTTGTATTTGGATTCACCATCCCTTAAGTCATCAGAAACGATACCCATATTGTTTTTTTTTTAATTTCCCATCCGCCATCTTTGATCACGAAATAGATGGTGTTTTTGAATTCCCCGTTCCTTAAAATATCGGAGACGATACCCATATCGACTTAAAAAAATATCCTGTCCGCCATCTTTGATCACGAAATAGATGTTTTATTTGGATTCTCCATCCCTTAAATCATCAGAGACGATACCCATATTGATTTTTTAAATTTTCCCATCCGCCATCTTTGATTTCCCATCCACCATCTTGAATCACGAAACAGATGTTGTATTTGGATTCCCCATCCCTTTTAACATCGCAGACGATAGCATTGACTTTTTAAAAATTTTCACATCCGCTATCTTTGATCACGAAATAGATGTTGTATTTCGATTCCCCACCCCTTAAATCTTGAAAACGATACCCATATAGATTGTATCCTATTCGTTTAGTCTTTTTTTACCTTTTACCCAACCCTCCCCCTTCTCGTTTGACCATTTTATTATTTTTGTCTGGCCCCTAAAAGTTGTGGCTTAATTTTATAATAGCCTATAGCCTTTCGGAATAATTGGGCTATCATAGGCAATAACAATTTTTAAAATCCGACTGCTAGTTCCTAAGATTAGCCGACATTATTTTTTAGCCTTTTTAGCCTTTTGCCCGGCCCCAACGGGTCGAAGATTTATATTATACAGCCTATAGCCTTCCGGAATAACTGGGCTATCGTATACAAAAAGAATTTTTCAGATCCGACTGGTAGTTTCTGAGATTAGCGCGTTCAAACAAACAAACAAACAAAAAACAAACAAACAAACAAATTCTTTCGCTTTATTATATTAGTAAAGATAAAGATATTTTTTATTTTATATATTTGATACAAATCTCCTTTATTGGGCGGATACTTCCATAGTTGTCGTTTTAACTGTTTAAGAAATATAACTGCAAAAAGTATTTACACATACAAACTACTCAGTAAAGACTGTATTATCCGGTATCTGTGACGTTTCGCTAGATCGGCCAATATGGCGACTGTGATTTGTCTGTCAGAACCATTAATTATATTGTTAATTACAATTTAACAAAATACTCGACAGTCCAAATTTTGCGGATATATGTTGTCGACTCGATATCTTTATTTTTAATGTTTTATTATTCAGGTAAGGTTTCGATGTACTCCTTGACGAAATAATTATTATTAGATTTGACACTGCGATAGCAGCGCAGTCCGTCGGTTCCAATGTGAAACATTCCAAAATCCACAACTACTTACAAATTAAATTAATAATTTGCTATAAAATAAAATTGCGACTTTAATTAAAGATCTAAGCTATCCTATCTCTCAAGTTGGACCAGACTGCTCACGGTGTGCCAATTTAATTTAAAATCGGTTAAGTAGTTTAGGAATCCATCGCGGACAAACATCGTGACAGGAGATTTATATATATTAAGATATTTTTTTAATCTAATTGGCGGCAAACGAGTATACGAATTACCGCCGCCCATGGATACAAGCAACATCATAGGAGTCACAACTACCTTAGTTTGGTTTGGGAAAAGATGGAAGAGTGGTATGATAATGAAGAAATAGGGGATGGGGCATCCAACACCCCTCCACACCAAACAAAACGCACCAATCATGCTGAAATCAGCAAGGATATTCTCCTTATAGCATGTTTAATAATATGTACACATAAATTACGTCACCACCAATGTCACAAAAAATATACGGAACTAACACCATTATTCCGCCCATACTACAAAAACAGTACATTAACATAATTATATTTATTTAGATTAACAAGACAATGTCCCAAGGAAATAATTCGTTTCCACAATCAGACTGCAAATGAGGTGGATAGTCCAATCAATAGCCTATTAAGGCAAATTAACATTCAAAATTACGGGTATCAATTTCCAAATCACGTCTTAATCATTCTGGCTTCGAGTTGTGTATAACAGCTGATTTCTGAAGTCCTAATCAGTATGCACGAGGGCTGTCTCTTAGAGGAGACGATTGCAAGAGGTGACCATTTTTAGTAAAATGTGGATGTATTTGGTTTGGTTGTTGTTGTGAGAGATTAAAAGCCTCATTATAAAACATAGGCTTAGTTTAGTTTGAAGTATAGCCCTGATTTTAAAGCCAAGTCAGTGCGTTGACATCGTGCGGGTTCATATAAAAAAGAAGTGCGGTAATCTAGTGCGTACACGCTCTTAAAGTTGTTATACGTCGACTTGACAAAGGCCTCTCCTAGTATGCGTTAGTGTAAGTATTTACACTGCGGATCAATAACAAGATTTAGCCGGATTTCATGTCGAGGACTCCTTCTCTTCTCAAAGATACTGTTTGCTTTGTGTATTTTGCTCAGTGGCTTCTTACGACACGCGTATCAAGAAGCCTTTTATACACATACCTTTTACCCATGATTTTCTTTTTTCACAAATGCTTATATGTTTTAGCGTTTATAGAAAAAAATCCCATCAAATGATAATATTACGCAATGTTGGTGCAGTTTTATATTAATAATAAAATATTAATATAAAACTGCACCAACATTTTAAGTAAATCATAAGGAGTAAGTGATATTCTATCCTATAAGCAATAATAATTAAAAATGATACTTATCTAGTAACTACTTTGATGACGTCACCCTTCCCAACACAGAAAGCCTCATATCAATCAGGGTTCAATATATAACTTGAAAGTAAATTTTGATAGCAAAGCTGAATTTAATAACTGTTACAGTTTACTTACAAACGTCCCCGGAGTATATTATACCGAACCGTTTATCTAACTGATTGATTAAACCCATCTAAAGGGAATCTCATCAATTTGAGAACAAGTTATTAATTTACTACTCTCTGTATATTAGTGTATGCCTCTTTCGTATTGAAAATTGAATTTGCGTGTGCATATGACAAACTTACATTTTTTATTCAGATAATAATGCTATAGTTTGTGATCTAAAATTGACTTTATTTTTAATATAAAATTATTACGTCACAATACTTCAAACAAACTTACAAGCAAGCTTTTTCATATTTTGTCAAAGATGAAAAGATGACCATAAGGCCGCCCTCACATTGCGCGTCAGCATTAACGCAGCGTAGACGCTGCGTCAGCCATGCGTTCTTCAAAGACAAAAGCGTTCTCAAAGAACGCTCGGCTGACGCGACGTAGACGCGGCGTCGACGCCGGAGAGACACTGCGTTGGCGCTGAAGCCAATATGAGGGTGGCCTAAATAGCGCTGATACATCTGAGCATTTACTTGTAATAGACCACCGAACATTCGCCGTTATTTTATTTGTCATACTGAACAACGAACAGAGCTGAACATTGCTACGAATATTTTCAATATCTATTTAACGAATCCTCTAGTCAGCAAAAAGGCCGAACCAAAACTGTCCATTCGCTCACCAGAACGCTCGATAAAATGCTCCCTAAAACACTCTCGTTTGTTTCCTGTTATGTAACATTCGCAAGAATGCTCATTACAAGTGATTGCTCAAGTGTATCAGCACCATAAGTATATCTCAGACATGCGGGTTGCCTGACAATGCTCTAACTTACCGTTATGTAGATATATAGCGATTAAATGTGTTATCAATCGTGTTAAAAGTACGTCGTATTTTACAGTGGACTTTTGAGGAGATATTTTTTGAAAATAAAACAACATACAACAGCAAGGTGTGATAATCTTACGAGTTTCAATTTCAAGAAGAAGCCTAGTTATACCCGTATGAGATTGCAAATCCTAGCCTTCCTTATTCCTTAAGGACTAGTTATGAAGCAAAATGTAGACTCATATTGCGTCGCGATTATAATGATAGATGATGGTGGAAAACTGGAGTCTAACTAAGATGTGATTTCGTTAATGTTATTTATTAATTTATTAATATAATATTATCTGTATTTTATTATCTGTATTGTATATATGAACAGTCAAAACGTGTCCAAAAAGGCACGTTTGGCTGTACATAGAGGTGTGTTAGTGCCTACCCTTATGTATGGTAGTGAACGTTGGGTATGGCAGAAGAGATTTGAAAGTAGAATAAATGCTGTAGAAATGAGAGCACTGAGAAGTATGTGTGGTGTGTCTTTGACCGACAGAGTAAATAATTGTGTGATACGAGAGTGGTGTGGGGTAAAAGAAGATGTAGTGACAAGCATTGAGAAAGGCATGTTAAGATGGTTTGGGCACATGGAGAGGATGGATGACGATAGACTGACAAAGAAGATATATCAGGCTAGTGTGAATGGGACAGGACAAAGGGGAAGACCTAGGAGAACGTTCTCTGACCAGATTGGAGACATCCTGAAAAAAGGACAAGTCAGAAGTACCCTTAACAGAAGAGCATGCATGAGAAACTTGATGGGAGTCGAGCAGGCATAAAACCGAATTGGTTTTGTGAAATCTCACTCTCGTCACGCAGGCGTCGCTCAATTACTCTCTCCCATACTTTCATACTTTATTCCCCGATAATTGTTGCAGTCTTGGATCACACCATTATTTTTTTAAATGGGCACCTGATAACTGTTGCACCATATATGCACCATGTATGGTCTCCTAGTGCAACACCTTATTGAAGAATAAAGTCAGCCACGCCCATCCATCATCACCTAACGCTTTCCATGCTTCTACTGGTATTCCACTTGGTCCTCTAGCTATCCCCTAACAGCGATAGAGGAGAAATACCAAAGACGGCCTGTAGCGGCCAGAATGTTGTAAATCGTTGAAATTAAACATATAATTTTAAAAATTTATACATCGTTTTCGTTTCTTGATAGACCATCGGATAAAGATTTTCGTTTTTAAAGATGATTATTTTGAATAGGCTATGGTAATAGCAGATGAATGTCTTATGTTGCCAGCATTAAAAATAAAATGAAGTTTGGTAGGCAAAAATTGTTTTAAGGAAATAATATATTTATTATTATATTAGAAAACAATATCTTTTATTTAATTTATAAATATATTTGTAAAAGGAATCAAGAAATATTTAATTTATTATATATTCCATAATTATTAATCGGTAAAAATCATTTTGTTTTTTAATCTATAGTATAAATATTTTTCAAACCATTTGCAACACATTTTTATCTGTTATGTCATTCGTGTTGTACGGTTTTAATTGTAATGTAATTGGATATAAATTCAATAATAATGATCACTACCTTCTACCCATGCTAAGAATATGCAGCAGTGTTTGTGATTGTGGTTAGTTTTTTGGACGAGTATAGTATGAGGTTCCCTAGTACACAGGTGATTATTCATTATTATTGGCCTCACTTTATGTAGATTTTGTTCTATATGACACAAAGACATTCCTTTATTTACATCTAGGTATTATAATTATGTTAAAATTCAATTTTGAGGTATATTTAGTTGTGGAATAATTTCCATTTCAAATATCTCGTATAATTTCAACAAAGAGTTATTTAAAAAAAAACATACAGGGTAATAGAGTATTCATTCATCTTCAAAACACACATGGTTTCGTGTTTGTCCTTCCCAGGCCCATAAAGTATGGCCAAATGGTACATCTCCTTTATAGTTTACTGACATCTAGTGGTGTTTTTATGAACTACGTACGATGGCCAAAATTTTTTTTAATGTTCCTGCTGCCACTGTCGTTACAGAGTATCAGCTATGGATTACAAAGTCACAGAAAATGCTGATACGAAACTTCCTAAGTGTGTACTTTCTACTATCGAAGTTTGTGATGATGATTTATACCCAAATAATTATAAAGACATTTCTCAAAATTCTGGCAACTCTTCCCATAAGTGGTGCGACAGCAGAGCGATCCATTTCTACGCTTAGGCGTGTAAAAACGTGGTTGTGACCTAACAGGTTTAGCTCTTCTAAACATTCATCCGGAAATAGTACCAGACGTCTCAAATATTATCACCCGATTCGCAATACAAAAAGAGGACTCCCATTTGTTTTAAAGGTCATTTATAAAATAAAATTGTGTCTTGTGCAATAATGTTTATTTTATTCCAGATACCAATTTTTTATTAGTGTAGTGAGTGAGTGACCCCCTCCAAAATTTTAGGCTGCGGCCGCGCCTGTATCTGTGTGTTTTCGTGTATCCTCTCGGCACATACAATTTAATCCACCGGCAGGTCAACTAAACGATATTATTATTGATATTGATTGAAATGTTAATAAAAATATTTTTAACTGTTAGCAGCTGTTTTATTTTTTATGTATTCTTTGCACATAGAATTAAAACTAGTTAAAGATGTGAAACAACAAAAACTATAATGCCATAACAGCATTACTTTGCAGGATTATACATAGTTTATTTGTGGTAGGAGAAAAATATTTATGGCAAAATAACCCCATGGATTCTTCGCAAAAATGAGTTTGTATCTTTATATTTAGTGCTTTACAAGTATATTCAAATTGATCTCATCTCTGTTGGTGGGTGAGCACAGGCTTCATACATTTTTGCCCATGGTCCTTTACTCGTTTTATTTTAGACTGCCATAGTAAACTACAAAGAACTTTAGTAAATTCGGCATGTGTGTTATTGTTTATCCGTTAGTAAATGACGTCTGCTCTATCTATAATTCTGCAGTGTTTGGAATGTAGATAGTGTCATATATATTGAAGGAGATGTAAAGTGTAACTGTTCAGTAGTTTAAATAAAAAGTAAAAGATATTTTTATATTTATTTAAGAGCAGGGCTCTTGTCATCTTGTCTCTTCCATGAAGTCCTATCTTCAGCCAGCGTTTTGAACTCTTGATACGACGATACTTTCTCTTTTTCTCTTACAGAAAACAGTTAATGTATTGAAAAATCCTTCTAATTTAACCAGGTAGTATAGTTGAACGCCCTGAGACCGCCTTGCGGCCGGGGTTGTCGCTACCCAGGGTGATTTGCATGATAACACCCACCCCATCGAACCCCATCGACGTCAATTGGGCACAAGAGATGAATAAACGGGATTCAACGATTGATTTACGGATTTCAGGTGCTTTTTTATTAGGTTTACCAGTTTGTAGACACGTTACGGAAGGATTTTTCTTCCCTTCAGGATGTTCGTATCAAGTAAAGGTGATTACGATAGGGGTTAATAGAATCATCATTGAAAAATCTATAGCTTCAGCACCCATCTATTGTACATCCATCGTTACCGAGGAGATGTCACCCATAATAAGTATCTAAGGATTTTATTATTTTATATGTGCACTGACTTGTAAATCTGTCGGTATTGGTTTTCATCTCAAAACATTCTTGTCCTGAGACAAAAACTACACAAATCACAAATCTTTAGGCCATGTCAGAGGCCTTTAGGTGGCCTGAAAACGCCGGCACAAGAATTTGTCACACATTTATGCGAAAAAAACAAACAAATTCTTCTTAAAGTCAGTATAGCGCGCCGCTGGCCTTAAAACTAGACCTAACCTAACCTTTGCGTAGCAATCTTTTTTTTTGCCAGACTACCGCTGCTCCACATAGCTTAAAAATTACGATTTTTAATATAACAATTCAAAAATGGACCAGGCTCAAAATGTAAATTGCCTGCAGCCCATAAATGATCGTTTTATTGAGTAGTACGTTGTTAAGAAGCCTACTTAAATCCAAGGCTGTGGTTCGTGTCTACCTTTTAATATTCCTGATTAAATTAATGTCACTCCCCTTCATTGAATCCTTAATTTTAATTACAGTTACATTTTTAAAGACTGTTTTTGTTCACAATATTAAGTGGGACAAGATTTTAAGTAGCTGTTTTACGTTTGGTTAACTGCGGAATTCAATATTCGAAATATAGACAGATCTGTAGATTTTAGATTAGTTTTTGACAGTTTTTGACATAAGCACCATACAAAATATGACAACAACACGAATCGAAAATCTACAGATCTATCTATAGTTCGAATATTGAAAATGGCCGTAAGTGGGAAACATAAACGAATTAGTGCTCATCTGCCTCTTTATTCTATTTTGGATAGATAACAATTTTCTTAAATAGAAAGCGTATTTTACTCGCTCGAAAAATGTGTAGATCGTTTTATTTTGCCAGTACGAAAAGACATCGCAGATAGTTATGAGCTTTTTGCAGAATATTCTGTAACGTATATTTATTTCTCAGGGGTAAAAATTTTATTGCATTCATTCGTCCAAATTTATTTTAAATGCCCATATGATTTCTTTAAATTCAATGTTGTTGAATTGGAAATCGGTTCTAGGACAGACTTTTTCTACGGATAAAGCAAAAAAATTTTTTATTCATTTGTACAAAAATACGTAAGAGAGTCAGTAGGGCGCGCCGAGAATTGAAACTCTTCGTTGTAGTCTATTGGTATCTCCACTCAACCTGTTTCTCCACGGACTTGCAGACAGTATCGGATTCTTCAAGAGTTAACAGCGTTGTAAAACTGTGCTCCATTCGTAGTAAAGTAACAGTAAACTTAAGCTACAATTGAGAAGTGAACTTATGTCGCAAATAAGTTTGAAATGCATGGTTGGCGTAGTGGTTTAAGCGGCCGCGTCGCCGCTTGACACTGCGCCGAAGTGTTGTGGATTCGATCCCCACACGAGACAATACTTTGTCTTTTTTTATAGACTCACGCCTGTATCCTCGAAGGGCTAGACAGAGATGTAATATATATTACACCCACATTTCGCCATGAATTTTTAGGTCCCACTTAATAGGAGGCGAGCCTATTGCCGTTACCAGGCACATCATCAGACTCCGTGCTGCTACTGAGAAGTCGGAAAAACCCAGTAACACTTTTGCCTGACCCGGGAATCGAACCCGAGACCTCCTATCAGCAGTCGCATATG
Organism: Euclidia mi; assembly: GCA_944739405.2. NCBI lineage: Eukaryota > Metazoa > Arthropoda > Insecta > Lepidoptera > Erebidae > Euclidia > Euclidia mi. The sequence continues at coordinate 8,817,095 of OX123183.2, read as the reverse complement.
CTAGCCACTGGACCACGTAGGCAGTCTTAATACTTGATGTGATTCGTAAATTGTTGTTTCGAGTCTTGGTGTTCATTGTGTCCGTTAGTTGAATGTTTGTAAAGTCCCCCGCGACACAGGATTTAGATCTAGCAGGAATTGTCTCTTTAAAAAAATGATCTAAATAATTTCAGCGCGTCATACGAAAAGTATATTAATCGTACGAAATCAATCTGCGTGCCCACATAGTGATCTGAACTGTCTGGAACATTCAAAAGCTTCTGCTACATGTCGACATAATAATAATAATTGTTCAGAACATTTATTCGATTGCCAGAAAATTCTACTATCACAATGCTTTAAACAATATAATTCATACAAACAAGTGAGTTACTAGAATAATTATGTTCGTAATTATTGACAGCAAAATTAAATAAATCGTTAGATGAAATAAATACAAATGCATGTATATGTCAAATTAACCTAACTAACTATTAATAAAATAATTAAATTCGCGATAACTGAGTGGAGAAATCCACGGACTGCTACACAGAGGGTCTAGGGATCGAATCCACGGCACGCACCAATGACTTTTTGGAGTGTGTATTAAATTGTTAATTATCGCTTGCTAATCTGTGAAGAAAAACATCGTGAGGAAACTTGCATGTCTGCGAGTTCTCCATAATGTTCTTGAAAGACATGTGATGTCTGCCAACCCGCACTTGGCCAGCGTGTTGGACTATGGCCTTACCCTTCCTATGGTGAGAAGAGGCCCGTGCCCAGCCATGGGACAGTATAAAGGGCTGATGATGAAATTATTCAAAAATAAGTAATCTTTCCTACAAAATGTATAGTGACAAAAATAACACTTTTAAACAGTAGTATACTGAGTGCATTTTCAGAAATGTTATAGTCGTACAGCCACACAGAGTACAGTTTTAAGGTTCCGTAGACAAGAATGGCAAAAAATAAACCTTTATAGATTCGCCATGTCTGTTTGTCTATCTGTCCTTCTTTTACTTTAAACATGTATGTAATATTTAATTACAGCTGCATCCAACGGGCCCCGGCAAGCCGAGTAAGCCTACTATATGCTGTTTTGACATTATAAGAGATAATAGGTTGCCAATAGAATTGTCATTACGAATGGACCGTCGCAAGTCGAAGATCGTGCGAAGTGAGGTGACGGTGATAAATCGCAGCCTACGCTAAGATGTTGACGAGATATCATCATCATTGTCCTAGCGGTATCCCAGTTACATCCAAGACTTACTCGCCGTGGAGCCCAGGGTCCGCGAATCACGAGATATATTATAATGCAAATACGTATAAATCGCGCGCCGTGCAGTTATTTTGTATCTGGTCAAACACTGTATACACACACATTCACACTATCTATACTACACACTATCTACATTAGGAATACACTGGCACGGATAACTTGAAAAACAAGGGATGTATACGCAAGTCATCTGTATAGAAACTTGGCAACATATTGGGTGTTCTTTATGCCCTGCAACTGAATCTATGTATTCTGTAAATTACCGCGTGATAAAAGATTTATAAATAATTATTAAGTGTTGGAGTCATCTCTATAAAAGGTTTAAATAGGACTTTCAGTAGTTTTGTATCAGGATTTTTATATTAATTTCAATCAATGTAAGGAGATAAGGATTAGATACTGAAAATTGATCAATATATTAGGGTAAAATTCACATGAATTAGTGTGGCGAATTATTTTTTCCTTTTCTGTTCTCTCTATCTAGGTGCTATCATTACTTGCTTTATTCTTGCTCCTTAAGTATTCTACTTGTGCTTCTATAAAAGCAATAACCTGTCTAATCGTAGACTTTAGCGTTTTTTTATTAAACACCAAACTTGAGAACCAGTAAGCACCAAATAAGTACGCTAAAATATATTATAATGTTACGAATAATCATCAGCCAATCTTAAGGAAGATTGGCTGGTAGGAAAAGGTAGCGATTATAAGAATGGAGAAGGCCCCATTCTTATAATCGCTACCTTTTCCCACTTAGCGCGCTCCCTAAAGCCTCGGCCGGGAAAAACTATATAGTGATTCTCGTAACGAAGGCTTTAACTTTGTTATCCACGATTTTATTACGTGTAGAAAGATGTTCCAACACGGTTTAACGCGCTGAATTAGATTTGCACTGGACGACAATGAATTTGCATGTTTAATAGCAGTCGATGTGAAATATCTGTGGTGTTTGTGATGTAATGTAGGCGATTTCATTTGGGGACTACGGTTGAGTTTGTGGCTATTGGGGTGGTTGATCGATCTGCGATTTGTTACGAGTGGGACCATGATGCTGCGAATTTGTTTGATATTAAGAGAAGTATTTTGGCGAGAACACTGTATACGATAGTTTATTGGAGAATCCCGTCGTTAGAGATGATATGCGTGGATGATGAAGACCGTGCGCAACATTCATAGTAGGAAAATAGATCACGGGTTCCAAGGCGAAGATCTTAGATTGCAACTGGGAACATGCTAAGATGATAATGATATAAATCACTAGCACATCGAGTATGTATCATATACAATGTATTGTATCACAGTTTATCTCACTAACTTTTATATCGTAGAGTAAGGCGTTCTTCGCTTCTAAATACTTCAGTATATTTTTAGCTGTATTAATGCTTAAGCCTATCGAATTCGCTTCACTTTAGGTGTACGGTATTCAAATCTTAATGAGACTGTTTTAAGTAGTAGTTAGTACTTCAGATGGGGTCATAAGCAAAGACATGAAATAATGAATTGTCTTACGTCTTATGAACTAGGTATCGACGTACTAACCGCCATGATAACGGATGTCCTGAGGCATTGTTGCAGTGAGATAGACATGAAATGAAATGCGTTGACTACCGTCACCGGTCGCTATAATTACGATGGTAGTGCAATGCGCTTTGTAGAGATTTCATGTTATCGCTCTTGGTCGATTGGTGCGACGGCAGTCTCAGTATCTGATGGCCATAGAATCGGCCAGAACAACATTACACCAGGAAAATCACACACAGATTGAAAGGACAAAATTGAATTTATAAAGCGAGTATTGAGTTTTTTTGTATGTCTTTTATGGCACGTGGCAATGTTAAGATATAATTTTATGTGTGGAGATAGTTACCAGGTTTGGGAGAGACACAATTATTCTACTTTATTCCGCGAGACCCACGCCGGCGAACTTGCCTGTAAATTCTAATAACCTAAAACTCTGCCATGCGCTGTTTTATTTTTCGGAGGAAAAGAAGCGATCAATTGACATGAAAAGTTATCACATTTTAAATATTCTCTAAGTCTATGCAGATGATTATATTTTTCATTATATGTGCCATTTATAATGTCAGTTATTTGCCCCAAAAATCATAGCTACGTAAATATAATGTAAAAAAACCTAAACCATCTGATAAAAAATACTCGTATCAATCTCGATTTATATTTTGCCGGCAGCTTTAAATACCCTAAAATAATTGTAGCGTAAAAAAATAACCAATAGTCCCTACGTGATCTACTCTAAAAGATAAATTACAAGTTAACGACGTCTTACCTCACGTGACTTTTTTTAAAATAATCACCCAATAAATAACTTCCTTCCGTTTGTGGAAATGAGTGGTAACACGTTTAATGTCTTATTTTCACACAAGATTGCGAACTCTTTTACAATTTGTATAGACTGGATACTTTTTGTTGCTTTCATTTTCGTCAACTTACTATACAAATATGTATAAATTATAATTAGTGTTAATTAACTTTATAGTAATATTTTTTTAGCATAAAAAAAGATTGTTGTTATCATCATGCGTTTTTGGTAGATACATATTTGTTCCTTCTCCGAAATAAGTTAAAGAAAGTGCGTTCAAGAGAATGGAAAGAGAGTAATTTTGCTTTGCCTCTTTCGATCTATATTATATTGACAATAGGAAAATATGGCCAGACTGGTTAATAGCTTACGGGCTGTGGTTAGCAATTTCTATCAGTCTTTTGCTCGATTAATGCATAATATATGTTGTATTAAAAATAGAATCTGGCCACGGCTTCGCCAGTGTGAGTGTCAGTTATTGCGACTGAAGAAAGACTAAAAGACTGTATGTTATTCTAATAATGTAAATGTAATATATACTTATATTAGTAGCAGCAACTTCTAAATGAAATAGTAACAAACACCTATTTATCCATTCTCACCAACTTTGCGTTTATTAGGATACTCCTATTACGTTAGTAAGAACCAAAAAGCCCAGCCAATCATCTCAGTCCAAAGACTCTTCTATTAACTGATGGAGAAAGATCTCCTACAATGTTCTCCTCTCTCATCGCGAGGTACCCGCATCCTCCATTGCCCGCGATCCCAAGAAGGCTTTCGGTCCGTTCTGGAGTTGGAATATGATCCCACCATTGGATATATAATATATCCTTTATTGCACTAAGTCAACTGCGATCAAAGCTTTCAAAGCTAGTGGACACCCGCAACTCTAGAAGAGTCATAAATGCGTTGCCGTCTTACGGGTTGGAAAAAAAATAGGAGGAGGAGTGGGATGATGGAGAAGGAATATAGTATGGGGTCTAAGGATAGGTACTAGGGAAGTGATAGGTTCCTTCCTTTCGTCGATATTAATACAAATATGCGAAATGAGCAGCAGCCTCTTGCATCAAAGACTTGCGCAATTGGGATCACTTATCCAGGGTTTTGCCAATCGTGGCGATAACGGCAAAAACCTCCCATAAAAGAGCCAACCCAATAGCTAGTTTACCAGCATAAATTACTACTCGCACCAATAAGTTTTCATCTAGCTAATGACTGTTCTACTGTTCAGTTTATAGAGCAAAATATTCAGTAATTAGTAATTTGCGGGGATTGCTGGGGCTTTTATTCTAATCAGTAACCAATTTTAGTGGCACTGCGAGTGTTTTGAATAATGTATGTATATAATATTGTGCCAGCACCGGCAATTAAGAATGCTTGAGTTGAAAATAACTTTTTACTAAATAATATATCAGGTGAAATCGCATTAAATGTCAGCATGAATAATAACTCTGTTGTGTGATTTATATTATTTTTGAGATGATTGGTCTGATACAACAATATAATGATAATTATTAGTATTTTCCATAATATAATTATCTCGTGTACATGTTGTAACCAATTTTACTATTAAACAGTTATTTAGGAGTCAGCAATAAACACAATTTACTTGTAGTAAGGCTTATTGATTGAAGAAGAAAGAAATAAGAAAGAAAGACATTTAAAATAGATGCATTTGCATCTATTTTATCTATTTGATATACACAAATGTTAAATATTATACCAAATTGCATAATGAGCACACTAATTATAGAAAAGAGGCACTTCTTCAGCAGATTACTTCGATATCATGTTATTTTTCAATCAATCAATCATTTATTTGCTCAATAAAGGTGTACATACTCGTAGGTGTTTTATATAATGTTGCTTAATAGTATCTAATAGTTCTCTTTATTCTACCTGTCCGGCATGCAAATTTTAAAAATAATAGTATTATTAATTAAATATTTCAAAATCTCATTCATTATAATTTTAAGAAAAAAAAACATAAAATCCATTTCAATTAGTAACAATATTAATTAATGTCAATCAAATGTAATCAGTCAATCATAGCATTAGTCAAAATAGTAATTAAAATAAAAGTAAACAAGTTAAATTAAATTAATATGATGTACAATATGTCAATAATTATACAATTGAATTCACAATAATAAAATACAGTGTGAAAAATAATGTATATTAAATATCAATTTATTAAATGTTTTAATTGTTAATTACGGTAGTATTTATAATATAGCAGTCAAAATTAATCAAAAAAGTTATGTAATAATAAATGTAATTAGATGTCAAAATGAATATTTAGTTCAATTGCCTTTGACTAGCTATATAATATAGTCATTGACTAGCTTTTGCCCGCCGCTTCGCGTGCGTTATATTCGGAGTAACACAAATCTACTTTCAGTCACAAATTGTGTGAAGAAACTCCTGATTATTCTAAAGACTTCAGAAACTCTATAGGGTACAAAGTAACTCGGTCAGTATCCATGACATTATCTACCGTTATCTACCGAAAGGTACATATTAATTATCGCTTGTCCCGTGCCTCGGAGAGCAAGTTAAGTCATCGGTCCCGTTTGTCATGAAGATCTTTGACAATCGTTACAGGGCGTCAGTCAGTACCTTCTAATAAAACTGACACTAGTCTAAACCATGGAATATCGCTATCCCTTCGGGTTGCAGAGGTCAGATAGGCAGTCGCTCTGTGGAAAAGCTAATATTCAGCTAAATCCGGTTAGACTAGGAAGCGGACCCCGGATTGAAACTGGGATAACGCTAAGAGGATGATGATCTACCGAAAGGTACATAATAACATCACATACAGTCAAATGTCAAAGCCATGTTCTTATACATGTTCAATATATCACTATAAACATTTTCGCATTTTTAATATTAGTAAGGAAAATAGTTTCAACCGTTTAAGCTTATTATATAATTATTAGTTTATATATGCGAACAATTTAAATCAACGTGCACAATATGACATTATGTATGACGTGACAGTACTCACAGATATGCGAACACACATGCGCAGCAATCAATTATTAGCGCATGCGTTCTTTCTTCCAGGAGGTAAATTTGTGCCTTACAAAATTCTACCCTCCCTACAATCCCTCCCAGTTTATTTTTGCAACTTATGGTAGCCTATGTCCGTCTACATGGTCTAATATATCTCTATATTAAATTTCCACAAAATCAGTTCAGCCGTTTTAGCGTGAAAACGGAACATACATACATACACACTTTCGAATTTATAATATTAGTAAGGAATTTTATAACAGCATTTATCAACTAGAAACTTATGTAATTGATGTTTATATTGATTTAAATTTAGGAGTTTAATTTCATTGGGTAATCTGTTGTATATTGTAGATCCCATGCAGTATGTATATGCTTTTGTGTAATAAATACGTTTGTTATTGTTGTTGTCCATCTTTTTCAATTGCAATAGTTGGCGCGGTCAATCTTGCGGGTACCTCTTTCATTCCATTAATATAATAACAATGGAGTTCCGCCAAGTAATTATAAAACATTAGAACATTGCAAAAATCCAAGTGAACTAAAAGTGGCACGTCTAGATTCAGTTATAATATTCGGCGGCTGCTCTCAGCTCAGTGACACATTGCGTCATTTCCTCACACTCGCGGCGCACATACTCACTCACCCTCCAGGGACGATTACTTATGCTCAGCAAATAAATACTTTGCAATATATCATTTTGTTTCCCGAAGGAAATTTTTGAAGAAGGGTAATTTTTCGGATTCCGTGTTGATTGGCCGTGATATTGAATTTTGCGTTTAAGTTACAATAAAAGCCTTGAAAAGTAAACAATTTTTTGTAGAACAGTTATTTGATTTAGATTTGAATTGATTGGCCATGTTTACAGCTTAGACAACATTGTAGTCAAAATTAATTGGCCTTGATGCGACGATAGTTCGATGTATTAAATAAAATAAGCGAAGTGGAAAAAAGTAGAATTTTTTGAAAAGTAGAATTTTACAGATTTACAAAATCTACACTCCTTTTGTAATTTAGTCTATCAGTATTTTATATAACCAAAGCCCATCTGTTTATTTTAAATACAAAATGTCAAAGAATAAGTAAATGATTGAGTCCTAAATGTCAATGTCATGAAAAGTTTGTCAATTTAAACCGAAACAAGACATGAAATACCGTGTATTTACTAGGCTTGAAACGTATGCGACTCAAACAGTCCTGTTTTACACATGTATCCATTGCCATGAGCATATTCAACTTTCAATCAGCGTATTATTGATACAAGCGAAATTACAACGTAAACAACCCGTCAACGTTCCTGCAAATTGTTACTTTACAACGGAAGTGCATCGTGTAAACCAGTCATTACTTGTCGCTTTTTGTTATGGAAAGGAGATGTCCCAAAATTGCCCCACGTCCTATAACAAAGTGACATAATCTCAAAAAAAAGATTAAAATGTATAAAAAAATATGGCATCCTTCCCAAGTTAATTTTTTTACACCTTCATATGAAAAAATTGATATGAAAATAGTTCAGGCGCTGTTATGAAAAATTCGTTCGTATGAGTATTTATGGACCGATTAAAAAACATCTTTTTTTGTTTGGAAGGGTCCCCCCACGATAGTCCCACTACCATAAAGTCAGGTCTCCGATCTCCAGGATCCTGGAGAAATGAAGTAAAATCTCAAAAATAAGCGCTTTTTTTCTATTAAGGTAGATTTTAATATATTATATTTATTTTGTTCAATAAACAATCAACTGAGGATTATCTCCTTATTCATCTGATTATGAAAACGAGAATTAAAGTTTGTCCTTGAATAATAATAATAATATTTTACCATCTAGTCCCAAGCTAAGCAGAGCTTGTGTTATGGGTACTAGATAATGGATAAAAATACATATATATATATACTTTTGTTTGTAAATACATACTTATTATACATAGAAACACCCAGACCAAGACAAACATGCATGTTCATGCACACAAATGTTTGACTTGAGCGGGAATCGAACCCGCGACCTTCGGCGTAGCAGTCGCTTGCACTCCCGCTAACAGGTCGTCAATGTTTGAATACTATACTATATTATTATACAGAATTCAAATAAATCTTTGAATACTATATAATAATACTGAAATTGTATTTTTATGTGTAATAAAAAAGACGCTTTTAGTGATTTAGTTTAAAAATGAGTGGACTGGGAATTAAAGGATAGAAAGAAAAAAAGTCTATTGTTTATTATATATACATAGGCAAGCTCTGAGTTATACAGTTCGAATTCGATACATAGAAAATGAATAAATGAATGTTGAGAAAATGACGTGCATTTTTTATTCATTTTCTAACCCCTTAAAACATGGTCCAACAAACCTAGCGGGTGGTTCATTTCTTCGGGCTGCTTCCGCATCCAGTCCAAATAAAATATTACAGTCATGACATGGGCGCATACCCCCAATGTCCTGCGCCCATGTATACAAGAACAACAGTATTCAACCACGGCATTCCTTCCTTGGCTTATTTTTGAGATTTTACTTTCATTTTTCCGGCATGCTGGAGACCGGAGACCTGACGTTATGGCAGTGGGACTACCTTGGGGGTATACCCTTTCAAACAAAAGAAGAATTTTCAAAGAGAGTGAAAAACTAATAATGTAAAGTACAAAATTGAGCTTATTTTTGAGATTTTACTTTCATTTCTCCAGGATGCTGGAGACCGGAGACCTGACTTTATGGCAGTGGAACTACCTTGGGAGCACCCTTCCAAACAAAAAAAGAATTTTTGAAATCGGTCCATAAATACTCATACGAACGAATTTTTCATAACAGCGCCTGAACTATTTTCATAGCAATTTTTTCATATGAAGGTGTAAAAAAATGAACTTAGGAAGTATGCCATATTTTTTTATAATTTTTTTATCTTTTTTTAAAGATATGTCACTTTGTTATAGGACGTGGGGCAATTTTGTATGGATTGTGGGACATCTCCTTTTTAACTCAATAATGAAGACGGTCATATCTTCCCAAACACTCGAGAAATTGCGTCACCAGACTTCAAAAGATAGATTTAGTATCTGGCTTTTTCAAGGTTGGCGAGACAATTTTTCTCTGACGGTCATGAATTTAATAACTCTCCTCGGAATTCATTGAAAAAGGTCACTATTTACCCAAATAAACTCAAAAAATTGTTTGAAACATAAGTGGGGTAGAATCCTTTGGCTTTAGCTTAATATTCATCCACACGCAAACTAATATGACTTGAGTTAAACGAAACCAAAAAAAAAATGATTATTTTATTTCGTAATATTTGCTGTAACTTTAAAAGAAAATGTTTACATTTGAAATTGACTGTAATATCAGATGTAAATATCGAGGCGCTGGATAAAACTTTTGAAAGTTATGTGTGTCTTAAATTGTTACTCATCGTCATCTCTGTGCTTCGCAAAGCACATTAATTAAACCTTTTATACTTAATCATAAAGTAATTCAAATATTCTACACTTGACCTAAGCCTATATCCTAACCCTCAGGAGGAATAAAAACCAGAAGGCGGACAGCTCTAAGGAGATAGCGTGCGATTAGTGATGAAAAGGGAGTATGTTTAAGGTGTCATTTTAAACTCCTAATTAATTTTATTATACCGCCTCAATAAGAGCAGCATACCACTATTTCATATCCTTTAACCCACAATTTACAGATATTATAGGTAGACACACGTTTATCGCTTACAGATGAGAAGAAATTACCGATTGTTACAAAAAGCAACAAGAATAATTTTATTCTAGTTCGCCACAATACAATAATATAAAACTTTTTATATTCTTATAATAAATAATCTATTGCCATTATGTAAATAAGATGTTTATCGTCACAGACAATAGCCTTTTTGCGTAGGATTATAATGTGTGTATTGAAATTTCAATGTTTGTAAGCACTATAAAAGAAATTTTAATATTCTTTATTTTACCTTTTAGAGAGAAATTCTCTCGATGTAGAATAACATTTCTGTGTAAGTTTTAAACAAGTAATTTAAGAGGATATTTTATCCGTATGTGAGTAATATTTCAAACGGAAATTTGTTTTTGGTAACAAAGTCTTTAGAGATACGATTCATGACTATGGTTTTCCGGCAAACACGGGGGTATTTTACGGGAAACCATTCATTTTCCTCTCACCTTTGGGCTAGTGATACGACACTATTAGACTTTCTTAAATAAATATATCACCGGTATAATGGAAGAACTAAATAACTCAGATTTTCGCCAAATTAACCTATTACCATATTCGTGAACCCCAAACTGTTCCGCATCTTTTGGTTTCCATATCTTAACCCAATGCAAAAATAAAGCCATTTTCGTGTTTCAATGGTAGAAATAGATATTATGTTTAAATAAACACAAAATATTAGTAGAAAAAATGACTAACTCACTCTCACTTTCCTTTTTAAATATTTCTTTAGGTTCAAAACTCAATAAGTCTACTTAGTTGACGCAAATTGGTGTATTCACATCCATGTAACGTGTGGGAAAACTGTATAACTACCATAAAGAATTAGCTAACTACGGTATGTTTACAATATCGTGGTGTGGCAAAATTGGATAACGTTTTTGATTTTTATAATTTTTTTGGTTCATGAAATAAATTAGTTTGATTAAGCATACAATCGACAAGAAACATGCTTAAAGGACATAAAATTGCCGACGTTAAAACTGTTCTCCATTTGTTAATGATGTCAAAAAAAGTGTAAAAAAACATAAAATCGCGATTATCTCGAAACTTGAAATTTTGAGTTATTCAGTTCTGCTATTATACCGTCGTAAACTCTAACATCCTGATCTTTCTGAGATGATAGTTAAAGAAATCTGATAAACAATTCTAAAATAAAGACATTCTAATCTTTATCAACACATAGAACTAAAGATCTGTTAAACATATCACATAGCTTTCATCCCTTGTGAAATTTGAATAGCAACTTTTAAATAAACTCTATCTATAAAATATCTAATCTATTATATAGACACGTAGCTACGTGTCTATATATCATTTGCCTAAAATATGTATTTTCAAACTTTCACAATTTGTACAGACACTAATAAAAATTATGTAAATTCTATATCGTATAATTAATTATACCTTCCATTTCATTCAATTACAAGATATAGACCGATTACATAAATATAAGTTTGCTTTAAATATGCTTATTTGACTTTATCAGAACATAAAGAAATACCGATGAAACAATTTTGAAAGTTGATACCAAAAAATTGTTCTAGACGACAAGACATAACATAAGCCATTCTATACATTCTATATATTCGTATATTCGTGGAAAACTTCAGAGCAGCAGTATGCAGCATATTTCTCAGGAGGACGATGACGCATTGACATTTTAATAGAGCTTCGTTAAATAACATTTAATTTTCTGTAAAGTTTATTTTCTGTATGAAGTCTTGGTTGTAAAGTAGCGTCCACATGTACATCAAGGTATTCATATCTTGAAGTTTTGCTCACGTAGCAAGATAACGTTCAATATTTTAAACTGGAGTCACTGTACAGAGAATGGACAAAAAACCGACAAACCTAAGGTGCAAATATGATTCCTTGTAGTTGCTTAGAAGTGCTATGCGTAGTAAACATCTTCTTGATTTGTTTGAACTCTTTAATGTTTTTAGTACTATATGAACTGTTAAATTAAATGTATTGAAGCAGCACTTATATAAGCATCAATCTAAGCATACCGATACCCAAAATAAATCGCTCTCATCGTTTTCCCAACCCACTCTGTATTCTGGTATTCACTAGTGTACTTAAAGTGTGTATGAACATGAATCGTGTTACTTTTTCTTTCTCTAAAGTACCTACACATTTAAATTTTCGATTTTTTGCACGTTATGCCCTTGATGAGCTGCTCAAGCCATTTACAGGAATGGAAGTGAAATAGAGCAGACATACAAGTCTGATAATATTATATCAATTATTTTTACACCATATAAACCCATATAAACGTGAAATACTTATATAGACCTAAATTTCGTGTTACTCGCTGATTTGACTTTCTGTTCGTTACGTAAGCCGTAAGTTTGCAGGATTGACTACGATGTTTCGGTACTAAAGCTCAAACTTTGCACATCGCTTGCAGTATCGGTTATGCTCTCGGGTTATGATGAATTCCAAAAAGTAAGTCATCAAGAAGGCGCGCCGCATACGGAAGAAAGTTTTGCTGTACATTTTATGTTTTTTTCGAAGAACATGTTACTGAGTTTCCGATGACGAGAATATTTTGTTGAATAAATGTGGAAATTATGTGAAAAACGCATGGGAACAAAACCTAGTTAACTTGTTGGTTTGCGTTTTTCATTTTAATGCAATATCATCGTGTTAATTGCATTGTTGGACTGGAAATATGCTTATAAACTCATAAAGGGAGAAAATGAATCAATTCTACATTTTTCTACAACATAAAAATTATTTTATATTTGGTTAAACTAAACAAAACTCGATGCATTGTCTTTTATTGTGTCCAGTATTTTCAAATCCATTTTCGATGCAACGCTTTGTTTGTGTTTTATGTAGCAAGGCAGCGATAGCCGGAGATATAACGTATAATTTGCGGTCTCGGCTGTCATGAAGATCTTTGGTAGGATCGTTATAGGGAGTCAGTGCCTCTGAATAAATTGACACTAGGATAAACCATGGAATATCGCTTGCCCTTTGGGTATGCTTTGGGCTGCGGAGGTCGAACAGGCAGTTGCTAAAAAGGTTCATTAAATTCGGTTAAACTAGTTAGCGCACCCCGACTTGCAACTGGGATAACGATATCTTCGCTCTTCTAATAATTCTCTTCTTCAGTGTCCTTCTCGGTACAAGCTATACTTCTTTGGAATGCGCTCCCTCTCAAGATCAGGATGGCAACTAATCGATTCACGTTTAGGGCTAAGGTGCGCCAGTATTATAACAAACTGTCTCTTGAAAGGCCATAATAAAACCATCTCTCACGTGTGTTACATTGTGTATTAAATATATGTAAATTGTATGTATTTATTAGTGTAGTATGTATTATTTATATTATATTATTTTTATTTTGTTGTTGCCGTGTGGTTGACGGCATAGAATACAGGTGTCACCACCCCCTATCTTCTCGTGGGTGTCGTAAGAGGCGACTAAGGTATAACACGATGCAAATACCATCTTTGTGTAGAGACGGAAAACTCGACATCAAACCCTACGCGACTGCCTCGTTGGTCTTGCGGCATAAATGTGCGCGTGAGATCGGGAGGTCCCGGGTTCGATTCCTGGGTCGGGCAGTGTTATTGGGTTTTTCTGTCACGAAATCTCAGTAGCCGCACGGAGTCTGGAAATGTGCCCGGTACGGCAATAGGCTCGCCCCTTATTATGTGGGACTAAAGTATATCTGGCGAAAAGTGGATGTAAAAATACACCTCTGCCTACCCCTTCGGGAATAAAAGGCGTGACGTTATGTATGTGTGTGTATGTATATTATTTTTACTATATATATACGTATATATTGACTGCACGGTTGGCGTAGTGGTTTAAACAGCCGCCTCACCGCTTGACACTGTGCGGAATTGTTGTGGGTTCGATCCCCACATAAGACAACACTGTGTGATTCATAAATTGTTGTTTCGAGTGTGGGTGTTCATTGTGTTCGTTAGTTGTAAGTCTGTAAAGTTCCCCGCGACACAGGATTTAGTCCTAATGCGGGAGTTGTCTTTTTAAAATGAAAAAAAAAGAAAAATGAAATATGCATAGATATGTATGCTAATGGATTTGTACCAAATAATTAAATATTTCATCTTTATAGTTTAGACACTTGCCACAATTATTTTTGCACCACCCGAAGGTTGACTGGCAGAAAATTCTATTTAGCATTAAGTCCAACTTTTGCATTGTAATTGCAGGAAGTGTTAATAAATAAAAAAATAACGCTAGGAGGATGATAATGGTGACATTGGGTAGGATAATAAAATTACATTTCACTATTTTCTGAGAAATAATTCTAAATTTAATTATGAGCTTTAATATTCTATTTTGTATTGTTTTCCCTGCGTTACCATTACCAATTTCATCGAAAGCAGCTTATATCTAATCGGCGACATTACTCAGTATATCAGATTTTCTAAGAAGTGCCTACAGAAGATTCTGCGGATCAGACATAAAATTACATAATATACCTCTGGGTATAATACCACAAAACAAAGTTTTGACTTTGATGCTTAACTAGAATTTAACTTCTTGATAGTTTCACGCCCGTATCCCCGAAGGAGTAGGCAAAGATGTTATATTACTCTAATACTACTTACTAATTAATATTAATTGATTTTAGCAATAAGGCCGCCCATTGTGCATTTTATTTGTAAATTTCTTCTATTTCTCTTCTAACTCTGTGACTTCTGGTGTACGATAAAGAATTATCTATCTATCTAGTGCATCCACATTTCACCTTACGAATTTGAGGTCCCAAGTAATAGGGAGCAAACCTACTGCTGTCATCGAGCACATTGCCAGATTCCGTGCTGCTACTCAAAATACGGAAAAACTCAGTAACACTTTTGCCACACCCGGGAGCCAAACCGGGTACCTCCCGTTCAGCAGACGCATACGCTATACACTAGAGCATTTAACAAATTTAACCTTCTTAATAAATTGATAGCACTTGATTACACTGATGGCGTAGTGGCTTAAATTACCGTCTTGTCGTTTAGAACAGCGCCAAGTATTGTAGGTTCGAAACAACACTTTGTGTGTGTCACAATTTTTTATTTGAAGGTTAGGTCTTTTTTGGATCCGTTGATCGAATTTGAACGATTTATTCCGAATCCTGAATTTAGTTTTTTATCATTAGAATGTTTGTATAAATTTGTGTAAACTTCTCTGCCATACAGGATTTCATACTAGCCGCGATGACGTTATTTTTAAAAACATATAATGCCAACGCTCAGCCAAAAGTGCAACTACGTATAATACTAAGAAGTTCAATTTTGTATTGTTTTAAAGACAATTTATGTCTATGTTTATATTTTAAGCTATAATCGAAGAAAATACAGGACAACGTCGTAACCGTTTGGATATTTGCAAACGAAATTATAGAAATACGGCTAAGAAAAAACTGCTGAAGAAATTTTTTGTCGTATATCACGTAAACATTTTATTTACTTTGCAGCAAAATATTCATCTGATCCAGTTTTTAAGCTGCTACATACAAAATATGTTCATTTGTTACAAAGTAGGTAAATACTAACAGTCCACAAAATAAGCAATGCTGAAAAGTAGTATTGTTAAGGTATTATATTTGCTATCGAATTGTAGTCGTTTATGTTTGAGCCACTTAATAAATATAACGAAAGAAATGAATTATAAAGTAACGGCATAATGAAGTGTGTGTACAGAAATCACAAAAGTTTATATAAAACAACAATAAAAGAGATAGGTGTACTTGTACATGGATAGCACTCCATCATTTTATGACACTAAACAGATTCCACTACACAAGTATATCCAAAACTCAATTAGTTAGAAACAACAAGCCAGCATAACAACATGTAGGCCTAACCAGAATTACCATCCGTATTTGCATTGGAAAACTGGAGACATTGTCCGTTGATATCTGTAGCCAAAATTGTTTACTCCCTGCCGACCAATGAATAGTTCCGTGATTGTATAAACAGCTGGAGCATGTCCACTTTCGTTAATTGTGAATTTGTATTTGCATGGCTTACGTGAGGTGGAAGGTGTTTTGTTTTTAAGATTCGCTCGATTGGTTGTCTTGTTGATTTTCTGGCTTATTGCTTTAGGCTGCAGTGTCTCTAATAGGTAAGTTTGAAGTCGTAGGTTCAGTACACTTCTAAAACGTTTATTTTGTCGGATAAGAATTATTTTCATTTGTGTCTTGCTAATATAAATTGTAGATTTTATGAGTATGTTTTCAATTATCTGGTTACCATACTTATATGTTATGAATGGTTTATGATCTAAACAACTATCAGAATCTGTCTGCTAAGGTGGACCATCCAAGACTATTCTTTGTGTAATTAACACGATTAATCCTCCGGTGGTGTGGTTTACCTGTAATTTAATATATGTATCTAAGTATTATCAAAAGTATTTATTTATAATCTGGTGCCGAAATTGACTAAACTTCCGTTTTATAATAGCTTACGCCGTAACAAAAAGTTTCCATCTCTAAAACTAAATTATAATATTCAAAAGAGGCCTTATTAAAACTTAATAACTTTTTAACGTGGTAATAAGTATTTGAGACTGCCTCGTTGGTCTCGCGGCATTAATGTGCGCGTGAGATTGGGAGGTCTCGGGTTCGATTCCCGGGTCGGGCAAAGTGTTATTGAGTTTTTCCGTTAGGAAATTCTCAGTAGCAGCACGGAGTCTGGTAATGTGCCCGGTACGGCAATAGGCTCGCCCCCTATTACGTGGGACCTAAAATTCATGGCGAAATGTGGGTGTAATATTACACCTCTGCCTACCCCTTCGGGGATACAGGCGTGAGTCTATAAATAAATAAAAGTATTTTGTTAAAACTGCGAATGTTTGAAATAGAATTAGTTTTTATTATAAGTCAAATCGATTAGATCGATTGAGTAACATTTTGTTTAGTCTATTGAAAATTTTTGACAATGGTCACACTGAACTGTCACTTCCGTTGGCGCCTTGAAAAATTAACACGCCGTTTGCAAGCTCGCGTGCCTTGTACCTAAATTAAATTGATGGCCCTTTGAATTAACGCGAATTGAATCAACTTGTAATTAACTTAATACGTAATTGCCGCTTTTGACTTCCGGCAAGGTTTGTTGTAAATTGATGACATATTGAACATTTGTGAAAAGTTTTGTGAACCGTAAACGTGCATCGTGGTCTGGAGAAGGACTTCGCCGAATTGTACACTGATATCTATTCGATTCTCTTGTTATTTTGGCCAAAATTATGAGTTAATCCTATAGGTCCACTTCAAGAACATCACCAGGAAATATAAGGTAAAATTTTCATATAACTACATTATAATTTGTCATCGCTGAGAATCTCAGCAATATATGTCAGACATTTGACTGCTTTAGGACAACTGGATGAATATAAATTAGCTTCCCCTGTGCCTACAACCAATTCCCAGTAAGCCTACGGTAATTCTAGACATAATTTTGGTAGCAGAGCGTAGTTGAAATTTAGCCGCTGTTGCATTACTGAGTATAAACTCAGATTGGTATGAGCTTGTATCTTATCACCTTGTAGACAGTATTGTAGTGTTTGTCTGGTCAGTTATTGTCTAAAATACATAATATTTAATTGTATAAGTTGACCTAGATAATTTGAAACACATTGTCACACATAACCTCAATCAGTAATTGTTGATTTGTATTGTTGAAAAATTAACTTAAATTTGTTGTTGCATTAATAAGTCAGTTTGTTTGGATACATAACAGCTGTATGTATCAATAAATTTAGTAAATTTAGTTTATTGCATATATTCATAAACATAACCAACTTGACCTTGCCACTTGGGCGGGTCACATAAATAAACTTTGTTTTGTTATAATATAGATAATATTGCTAGGTAACACATATTCTGTGCTAACTTACTATTGTATATCTCAAATAATACAGGCAGTCTGTCTGTTGCAAATAATTAATTAATTAATTTGAAGTTTCAACTTTTAATTTGTTATAAGTTATAACCTTTGATAACTTGTGTTTGTTACAATATTGAAACTATTAATTTTGTTGGACAGTAGATACCTGTCACTTGCTTGTACCAGCAGTAAACAGCCTAATTCTTTGTTGGTTTCAAGGAATTAAGAAAAATTAAGTTTTGATTGTTAATATTATTTAACGCTTGTCCGGGCTCTTTTGAATTTTGGTTATGTCAGCTATCAAGGACTTGCGTGCGGCTGCTGGTGCAATTGCATCAGATTTGTGCTGGTTTGCCTCGGCCAGTGCTTTAGTGAACCAGCCTGATCGCCAGCAGGCCTTACTTCAAAGGTACGAGCGGATCGATGATCGCCTGGCAAGTGTGGAACAGCAGTTCCGCACTTTCAGCGCTTGCTGTCTCGAAGTGTCAGTCACTGATTTCACTGCTGACCAGCGAAATAAGGTCAGTGAAGACTATGCCCAGGTCTTAGACCTGTATGATGCTGTCTCCAATAGTGCGAGACAACTAGTTGCCGATAGGGAAGGGCAACCCGGCCTGAAGCAGGAGCTTCCTAGGTCAGCACCGGGGCTGGTGAGTAGGCTCCCTACTTTGGACCTCCCCCATTTTGATGGCTGCCTAGCAAGCTACCTGGGCTTCATTAATTTGTTCGACAGCCTGGTCAATGATAGGGCTGACCTTCGGCCAGCACAAAAATTGGCATATTTAATGTCGGTTCTGGATGGGGAGGCTAAGGGCCTCATCCAGCATCTGCCCGTGTCTGACGAGGCGTACCAGACGGCTCGGGACCTAATCACCCGTAGGTACCATAATAAGCGTGGCCTCGCCGACACGCACATCGAGCAGATTTTGGGTTTGCCGACGCTCACCCGGGTCTCTGGGTTGCGCACCGGTCTTGGACAACTCCGGTGGTGACACGCCGGCTAAGACGCAGCCGCCCAAGGTCAAGGAGCAGGCTCGCGGTCACACCCGAGCCAATGTTGACCGCCGCCCTCCGCGCTTTGCGGTCACGCAGAGCCCAGCGGAGTGCTCCTACTGCAAGGTCACGGGGCACAGAACGGCTAGTTGTAGGGCATTCTTGGACCTACATGTCGCCTCTCGTAGGCGCATCGCGAATGCCCGCCGCCTTTGCTTCTCTTGCTTGGGGTCCCACTACCAGCGAGACTGCCCAAACTCTCGCCCCTGTCCTCACTGTGGAGGACAGCATTTGGACATTCTCTGTATGAATGCCAGAGAGGTTAGCCGCTTGTCCAACCAGCCGACGCCGCGCACGGGCGGGTGTTTTGAAGGTGGCAGCCGAGGCTCACCGGCGCGTAGCCGAGAGTCGCCTCGCTCAATTGATCGCCACTCGCCCCGCTTGGAGAACCGTAGCGTGCGCATGCCTCCTCTCTCTCGCGCACCTGAATGTGCGACCGCGCAACGTCACCAGCACCATGACTGCTGCCCCAGGTATTCCCCTCCTTTGGCGGAGCGTCCCCGCCTTGACTCGCGCCCACCTCGTTTTGGGCGGGTGCGTCATTATGACCCCCCACAGATGGCGCGCGGATCGAGTCATCGCGCCTTTGAGGACTTCAAGCCGCACCCTCGTTTTGACTTGCCTGGTCCTGACCAACGCTCGCCGCCCAGGCAACAATAGGTCATTGACCCCTGCCCTATGACGCCAACCTCCCCCATTGAGACCGTTATCCCACCAACGGTTGCTGTTAGGGTCTGGGGACCCAAGGGGACCTCTGTTGTTGTCCGTGCTATATTGGACACAGGTTCACAAGGTTGCATTATTTCCACTTATTTGGTAGGGCAGGTTAAATTAAATATGGGCTCTTTTCCAAATTGTATACGGGGCATAGGTGACGTAGCCTCTAATTTTGAAGGACAAGTTAAGGTTTTGTTTGGCCCTGTTGAATCTTCACACCCGAGGATTAAAACCTCGGCTATTGTGTTGAAGAATATTTTGGGTATGCACCCACAGAAGCAACTACCTGCTGCTGTGGTGAATTTGACATCGGGATTGGAACTGGCAGACCCCAAATTTGACACACCGGGACAAATCGACTTGTTGATTGGCTCTGATGTCCTCGGTGGAATTTTGATTGGTGGGAAATGGGTCTTGGTGCCAAATGGTTTGACTGCTATCCCGACCATATTTGGATTTGCTTTGATGGGCCCTGTACCTAGGGACCCCCCTCCACCTGAACTTGATAATTTGTTGGCTGTAGGCTCCGCTCTCTCTGATGCGGTTCAGAGGTTTTGGGAGGTAGAGGAGACCCCTCAAGCTGCCCGTTTGAATCCAGAACATGAGGAGTGCGAGCTGTTCTTCCAGAACAACACTGGTCGACTCCGTTCTGGTCGGATTATTACGAGGCTACCCTTCCTGTCTGTTCGGCCTCCGCTTGGTGAGTCACGCCCTTTAGCCGAAAAGAGGTTGTTGGCCATGGAGCGCCGCATGGGTCGTGATCCGGAGCTCAGACAGAAGTACATTGAGTTCATGCGAGAATATGAACAATTGGGACACATGTCTGTGTCAAATTTGGATTGGCGTTCGGTGGAGCACTACTTTCTCCCGCATCATGCGGTATTGAAGCCATTGACTGGCAAGCTGCGCACAGTGTTTGATGATTCTGCGCAGACTTCAACAGGCGTATCCTTGAACCAGTGCTTGCATTCTGGTCCCAAGTTGGTCAAGGACCTTTGTGACGTCATCACCAGCTTCCGACGACATCAGGTTGTCTTTGTGGCCGACATAAAAATGATGTTCAGGCAGACGATTATCCACCCTGATGACCGTCGCTTCCAGCTGATCCTTTGGAGAGAGTCTCCTCGTGATCCCATGGTCGTCTACGAGCTCAATACCAATACGTACGGGTTAAGGTCGAGCCCCTATTTGGCAATACGTTCTCTTTGGGAGCTCGCAGATCGAGAAGGCTTACGTTTCCCACGAGTCTCCACCATCTTGAAAGACGATATTTACGTCGATGACATTTGCTCGGGCGCCTCCACAGCGGACGAGGCGATCCTCCTGCGGGACGAATTGATAGGTATTTTGGCCTCCGCTGGTTATGAGTTGCGCAAATGGATTTCCAAGTCACCAGCGCTTTTGGAAGGCTTGCCAGAGGATCATCAGCAGGATCCACATTTGTTTGAGATTGTTGACAACCCCGCCATGATGGCTGTTCTCGGCGTTCAGTACAGACCAGTCCAAGACATCTTTACGTATAACGTAGACTTGAAATTGCCTTGTTCTTGGACTAAACGTCTCGTGTTGCCTACTGTCGCCAGAACCTTTGATCCGAACGGTTGGATTTGTCCTATCATATATTGGGCAAAATGCTTCTTGCAGAAGCTTTGGACAGCAGGGTTGACCTGGGACGAACCTCTACACGGCACTCTTGTTGAGGAATGGACCTCTTTTGTATCCTCACTTCCTGCCGTCAACGAGATCTCTTTGCTCCTAGATGGGACGAGCCCATCCATCCTCCCGGGAAGTACAAGGCAACCCTTCACGGGTTTTGTGATGCCTCGGAACGTGGTCACGCGGCCGTGGTGTACTTGCGCACAGTCAGTGCCTCAGGTCAGGTGAGAGTTTCCCTGATCATGGCGAAGAGCAAGGTTGCACCCCTTCGGACATCTCTGACCATCCCAAAATTGGAACTCTCGGGAGCAGCCCTACTTGTGCGCTTATTGAACCACGTGTCCAGTACTTTGGGTAAAAGCATTTGTATTGATGGGACCTACGCCTGGACAGACAGCCAAATTGTACTTTGTTGGTTGAAGGCGTCTGTCCACACTTTGGAGGTATTTGTTGCTAATTGCGTTTCCCAAATCCAGAAATCCGAAGTCAAGCTGGTTTGGAGACACGTGCCAGGTGAGCTCAACCCCGCTGATTGTGCCTCGCGCGGATGCTTGACGCCTAGTTTGATAGGCCATTCGCTGTGGCGGGGTCCGGAATGGTTGAGTCGACCAGAAACTGATTGGCCTCGAACGCCAGTTTTGAATACTTCTAATTTGCCGGGTCTACGAACACTCGCTCTTGAAAAGGTGGAATGCGCCTTCGGCCCCGATTTTTTGTTGAATCGTTACAGCTCCCTTGACAAGTTGTTAGGTGTTACTGCTTGGATAAAGCGTTTTGTTTTTAATTTTAGGCACCCACAACAGAAACGACTGACACCGTTTATCTCACCACAGGAACGACAGGAGTCCCTCACCCTTTGGGTTCGTTCTGTGCAATTGGCGCATTTTGAAAAGGAGATTGCTATCCTTAAATCAGGGAGATCGAAATTGTCGGGAGCTCTCTCTAAATTGAACACCTTTTTGGACGATACGGGTCTCTTGCGCGTTGAAGAGCGTCTCAAGAACGCCAACCTCCCTTACGGGGCTCGTCATTCCCTTTTGTTACCTAAGGACGGTCATTTGGTACGCTTGTTGGTAACTGACCGTCACCTTAAAAATTCGCATGCTGTTTGTAATGCTTTGTTGGCCATTTTGCAACGCGAGTTTTGGATTTTGTCTGCCCAAAGAATTATTCGGAGTGTAGTCTTTCGCTGCATCCCTTGCTATAAGCTCAAGGCTTCTACCATGCAGCCGTTGATGGGGGACTTACCGGCAGATCGCGTAACTGAAAGCAGGACGTTGGACGGTGTTGGCACGGACTTCGCTGGTCCCTTTTTGGTAAAAACGTCGACACTTCGAAACAGCAAGACTGTTAAGGCCTACTTGTGTGTTTTTGTTTGCCTCTCCACAAAGGCCGTTCATTTGGAACTGGTCTCCTCGCTTACGACCGAGGCGTTTGTAGCCACATTTGACAGATTTGTATCCCGCAGAGGGCTGCCTTCCTTGATCCGTTCTGATTGCGGCACTAACTTCAAGGGCACCTATAATTATTTGAATGATGTTGTTAATTTCCTTGAAACCAACAAAGCTGATATAGGTGATAGGCTTGCCCGACGTGGGATAAATTGGTTGTTTTCCCCACCAAATTGTCCACACTGGGGTGATATTTTTGAAGCCGTTGTAAAATCGGCCAAAACACACTTGCGCAGGACAATCGGTGAGTCTGTCCTTACATTTGAGGAACTCGCAACTGTGTTTTGTAAGATTGAGGCCGTTTTGAACTCTCAGCCATTGTGCCCGATCTCCTCAGATCCGAATGATTTGGAGGCCCTTACGCCGGGCCATTTTTTGATTGGTCGCCCACTTGTCGCCTTGCCTGAGTACCCCTATATTGATACGAGACCTGGTCGTCTCTCGCGTTTTGAATTGGTACGCCAGATTACTCAGAGCTTTTGGAAACGCTGGAATTTGGAATATTTGCACATACTCCAGCAACGCGTTAAGTGGACCGACAAGACCGATTCACCCAAGATTGGAGACCTCGTTTTGATCAAGGAGGCTAACCTTCCGCTACTCAGATGGCGCAGGGGGCGCATCCTTCATTTGGTAACTGGGGCTAATGGAGTTCCCCGATTTGCTGAGGTCTTGGTGGACGGTTCGATTCTGAGGAGAGCGGTTGCAACATTGTCACGTCTACCAACCGATTAGCGGACCGGTAGGCCGGTTCGGGGCGGGTGGATGTTTGAAATAGAATTAGTTTTTATTATAAGTCAAATCGATTAGATCGATTGAGTAACATTTTGTTTAGTCTATTGAAAATTTCTGACAATGGTCACACTGAACTGTCACTTCCGTTGGCGCCTTGAAAAATTAACACGCCGTTTGCAAGCTCGCGTGCCTTGTACCTAAATTAAATTTATCGCCCTTTGAATTAACGCGAATTGAATCAACTTGTAATTAACTTTTTACGTAATTGCCGCTTTTGACTTCCGGCAAGGTTTGTTGTAAATTGATGACATATTGAACATTTGTGAAAAGTTTTGTGAACCGTAAACGTGCATCGTGGTCTGGAGAAGGACTTCGCCGAATTGTACACTGGTATCTATTCGATTCTCTTGTTATTTTGGCCAAAATTATGAGTTAATCCTATAGGTCCACTTCAAGAACATCACCAGGAAATATAAGGTAACATTTTCATATAACTACATTATAATTTGACATCGCTGAGAATCTCAGCAATATATGTCAGACATTTGACTGCTTTAGGACAACTGGATGAATATAAATTAGCTTCCACTGTGCCTGCAACCAATTCCCAGTAAGCCTACGGTAATTCTAGACAGCGAAAGTGGCTATTATCATATTAAGACTAATTAAAGATTATATCTTTCAGCTAAGGTAAGGCTACTAAACACAGCGTAATCACTATATTCAGACATTTTAGTCAATGTCATCTACTTCATATAAAACCAAGCTAACTAATTACCAAAATCCTTATTCTGTCACCTTTTGCATCAAATTATTTCATGTCTGCGCTTAATAAAACCAGCCAGGATCGCGTCCGAAAGAAATATCTGACGTCATCACTCTCCAGACTAAAAGCAATACAAACTGAAACGAAAAGAGCTTCCTTCTCGCTCGATAGCGGGGCATTGGAGAGCAAACGAAAAAGCAGTGCCGCGCAATGACATCGCTCCGATCAATTTTCGTTATTCGAGTACAGACAGGGTGAAATTGTGTAAAAAATGTCCCAACTACGTCCCTGTCTGCAATAAAAACAATCTGGCAAACCGAGTCCTTTTTTACGAAAAAAATGTTCAAATTTTTTATCGGTGTACAAAAGCGTTTCGAATCGTGAAATCAAAACAGAAATATTTTATTTAATTCTATTGACGTTTTATGTCCAGTTTTTTCAAAGCTCTATGTTGCATAATTATTTTGCGGTTTAGTAATGGAAGCTAGTTACGATTGGATTTTGAAGTAGACAATGCTTGTTCCTGTGATACTTTCATGTATGTAATTGTTGATTGTCAGTCTTTTGGTTTCCCAGGTATTCTTTTTGGTTAGGATGACTTGGCATGATGTCAACAACGAGTAGACTTCGGCTTGGTGATGGGTCTTGTGACACCCTGTATATATATTTCAATAAGCAATTTATGTTAACCTAACAATGGTTCTGAATCCGAAATTTTATTGGTTTTCTTCACGTCTGTTTCTTTGACTAGCTTTGTTTTTATGGTGGTATTCCGATTAACTGATACTACTCTACTGATACAAGTTTTAACAAAACCGAATAAACGTAGATTCAGTTAAATAAAAAATATTTCTTTAATACGAAGCCATTATTGTCGACACAATTAACGTTATTTTCGTTTGATGGGTACGTCTCAATGAACTTGACCACTTGCTCCGCGAACGTGGACACACAACACTGGGCAGGAGTAACATAATATGAATGAACACGAATATTGTCAAATACTTGGAAACAGAGCCTACGGTGCAGAAAAACCATTACAAATTCCCGTGCAGACATGTATGTTTCAGTGATAAACATTACAATGCGACAAATAGTAGTGGAGCTGACAACAAATATAACAAACTCATACAAATTACATACAGAGCATACACAATAAAAACCATCGTACCGCAAATAGACATTACAAATCGAAGCGAATGAAATCGTGAACAGAGTATAAAGATAAATTATTTAAAAACTAGAAGCACTTTGAATTTATAGATTACTATATATATTCACTGCAATCTTTGCGTGGCTGTCTGGTAGGATGAACTTCTACATAAAAGGATCTCAAGCTTCTGAGGCTTTGCCCACTGAATTTTTAATCTTTTGGAAGTAATAAGCTTGTGCTTATATATAAGCGAAGAATCTCCGGAAGAGATCGGGCCACCACCACCAACGACAATTGGCCCTTGCAACATTGAACACGCGCACACTGCGGACCGACGAGAAGATTGTCGAGCTTGTCGAGCTGGAAGAAGAATTGAGCAAGTTGCGATGGGATATCATAGGCTTATCTGAAGTCCGAAGACAGGGGGAGGACTCGATAGTTCTCAATTCCGGCAACTTGCTCTTCTACCGGGAGGGCGACCAACAGTCCCAAGGTGGTGTCGGGTTCATCGTCCACAAATCTCTCTTGACCAACGTGGTAAATATTGGGAGTGTGTCGAGCAGGGTAGCGTACCTTATACTCAGAATATCCAAGCGGTATTCGCTGAAGGTCATACAGGTATACGCTCCGACCTCGACGCACCCCGATGAGGAGGTGGAAGCCATGTACGAGGACATATCTCGGGCTATACATGGCTTCGAAACCCATTACACCGTGGTCATGGGAGATTTTAACGCGAAACTGGGCAAACGCGACGGTGATGAGCTGAGAGTGGGGCAATTTGGTTATGGGCATCGGAATTCCCAGGGTCACTTGTTGGCTAGCTTTATGGAGAAGGAAGGCCTCTATATGATGAATTCCTTCTTCAAGAAGCGAGAATGCCGCAAGTGGACCTGGGTAAGTCCAGATGGTGCCACCAAAAATGAGATCGACTTTATCATGTCGACGAAGAGGCAGATATTCAATGATGTCTCCGTGATCAATTCGCTTAAAGTAGGGAGCGATCACCGAATGGTAAGAGGCACATTGAATATCTGTACAAGCCTCGAACGGTCGAAGTTGATAAAGTCCACGCTCCGACCGGCACCGGTACATATCCAAAACCCCGAGAGCTTTCAGCTCGAACTCAAGAACCGTTTCGAATGCCTGGGCGAATGCGTAGATGTGGACGAGTAAAGTAACGGGTTCGTGGATGCTGTCCATACAACAGGGGCTTAATTTTTTAAGCCCCAGAAAAGCAAGAGAACCAGCAAGATCTCGAGTCCGATCCTCGAGCTGTTAGAGGAAAGGCGCAAGATGGTTCTGCTATCCTCCGACGACATGCCGAAATATCGGCACCTCAACAGACAGATTTCTAAGTCTCTGACTCGCGATCTCCGCCAATACAACACAAAATGTGTTCGTGAGGCGATCGAGCAGAATAAGGGATCCAAAGTGTTCCAGAGGGATCTGTCTGTTGAGCAGAGTCAGCTGACAAAGCTGAAGACGAAAGATGGCAGAATCGTATCGTCCAAGCCTGAGCTCTTGGAGGAGATCGAAAGGTTCTATGGACAGCTATACACGACAACGCAACAACCCGCAAGTACTCCAGCGTCAGACCCTAGAGCTGGATTGACCCGACACTATACCGAAGATATCCCGGACGTCAGCATGTACGAGATTAGTGTGGCTCTCAAACAGCTTAAAAACAATAAGGCGCCGGGTGATGACGGAATTACGAGCGAGCTTCTGATGGCTGGCGGTGCACCCGCTAGAGAAGCCCTTCGGAAGCTATTTAATTCCGTCATTCTCGAGGGTAAAACGCCACAGGCGTGGCACAGAGGTGTGGTGGTGCTTTTCTTTAAGAAAGGGGATAAAACCCTCTTAAAGAACTATAGACCCATCACACTTCTGAGCCACGTCTACAAACTGTTTTCGAGGGTCATCTCGAATCGTCTCCAGAGCAAGCTAGACGATTTCCAGCCTCTCGAACAGCCTACCATAGACCACATACATACGCTGCAGCAGGTTATACAGAAGTCCGAGGAGTATAACCAGCCCCTATGCTTGGCGTTTGTGGACTATGAGAAAGCCTTCGATTCGATCGAAACCTGGGCAGTGCAATAGTCTCTCCAACGGTGCCGGATTGACTACCGATATATAGAAGTGCTGAAGTGTTTGTATGAAAACGCCACTATGTCAGTCCGCCTCCAGGACCAGAGTTCGAAACCTATTCAACTCCAACGAGGAGTGAGACAGGGGGATGTCATCGATTTTTTTTTGATGTCATATCCCCGAAACTGTTTACCACTGCGCTGGAGGATGTTTTCAAGCTTCTGGACTGGAATGGACTCGGCATCAACATCAACGGCGAGTACATCACTCACCTTCGATTCGCAGACGATATCGTAGTCATGGCTGAGACCATGGAAGACCTAGGCACAATGCTCGATGGCCTCTGTAGAGTCTCCCAACAAGTAGGTCTTAAGATGAACATGGACAAGACGAAAATCATGTCGAACGTCCATGTTGTACCTGCTCCTATTCAGGTTGGGAACTCTACGCTCGAAGTTGTCGACAAGTATATCTACCTGGGACAAGTAGTCCAATTAGGTAGGTCCAACTTCGAGAAGGAGGTCAATCGTCGAATCCAACTCGGTTGGGCAGCGTTCGGGAAGCTACGACATATCTTCTCGTCCGATATCCCGCAGTGTCTCAAGACGAAAGTCTTTGACAAGTGTGTGTTGCCAGTGATCAGAGACGTGGTCGCTCACTATGGGCCTTATCAGAAGGCTCAAGGTCACTCAGAGGGCGATGGAGAGAGCTATGCTTGGAGTTTCCCTTCGAGATCGAATCAGAAATGAGGAGATCCGCAGTAGAACCAAAGTCGCCGACATAGCTCTCCAGATAGCCAAGCTGAAGTGGCAGTGGGCAGGGCACATAGCTCGAAGAACCGATGGCCGTTGGGGCAGAAAGGTTCTGGAGTGGCGGCCACGTACCGGACGACGCAGCAGAGGTAGGCCCCTCGCAAGGTGGACCGACGATCTCGTCAAGATCGCGGGAGGCGGTTGGATGCGGGCGGCTCAAGACCGGTCTGTGTGGAGAACCTTGGAGGAGGCCTATGTCCAGCAGTGGATGTCGTTTGGCTGATATGATGAATAAGCACAAAGATGTGCTTAAGATAATTGTGCTGGCTATAAATATTGTTGGACTTCGTTTGGAAAGATTTTGTTACGTAGAGTGGATGGTGAACAAAACGTCGTCATTAAATCTGAAAGTGACCTAGACAATCTTCGCCGAGATAAATGACTAGTTTCACGTTTTGGACACAACTTGCATGTTTTTAAGCATATTTTTTATTATATTCATACTGTGTTATACTTAAAAAAATATCAAGATATATTTTTTCTACACAACAAACACATCTACACTCAAACATACTATTTTTATATTGACACTAATAACGCATATGCCTGTTATACAATATCACCTAACATATCGCCGCCAACACCTCTTAAATGTCGTAATTTATGTGCTGTCAGCCTCAGTATGAGCTCAACAGTGGTATATATAATAATACGGTTAGTCTCAGTCACTTGGAATTTAAATAGTCTATGGGCAGACCGACACCCTATTGATGTGCCAACAAAAATCA
This sequence comes from Euclidia mi, assembly GCA_944739405.2. Taxonomy (NCBI): domain Eukaryota; kingdom Metazoa; phylum Arthropoda; class Insecta; order Lepidoptera; family Erebidae; genus Euclidia; species Euclidia mi. The sequence goes on along the minus strand of OX123183.2, from coordinate 8,787,765 downwards.
AATACAACATTCGATACTATTAAGAATATACATAGCGACCTAGATCAGATCTCGGTAGCTGAATCTACTACATGTATGATTGAGGACTGTCATGAAATTGCAAAACTCCATAAAAACTCCTTTAAACTTTTAAGTCAAAACATACGAAGTATAAATCAAAACTTCAACGACCTGAATACATTATTAAAAAGAAGTAACACGTCTTGGGATATGATTATTTTGTCTGAATGTTGGTTGTTAAAGCTGTCACAACTACCTGTACTTGCTGGATATAACTCAACCGCCACTGAACGCAATAATACCCAAAACGGAGGTTTGGTTGCCTTTTACCGTAATGATTTAAAAGTCTCCGTAACTGAACCCCAAATTCATGATGCAAATTGTCTGTCGTTAAAAGTTAATAAGGATACTGTAATTATTGCTTTTTATCGCCTCCCTTCGTACCGAAATGTCACTAAATTTCTGGACTCACTCAATGATCTTTTTAAATCCTTATCCTCAATCAAAAACATTATTCTAACCGGTGATATAAATATTGATATTAGTGACAGTACAACCGATTTGAATGCTACTGATTATTTGACCCTAACTGCATATTACGGTATGCTCCCGGCCCACGTACTGCCTACTAGGCAAAATCGGACTTGTCTTGACCATATAATAATAAAAACAAAAAATCCGTCTTTTTGTTATGTTGCTAACACGTCGTTAACTGATCACGACACCGTTTTACTTTTGCACCATGCTTCTGGTCACCTAGATACTATACTACATATTCTCAAAACATATCGCGTACTTGACTACGACAAAATTTCATTAGATCTAGCAAAAAATAATTTTGATCCTGTTTATGATTCTCTTAATGTGGATGATGCTACAAACTGCTTTATAAATTCGTTAAACAACCTTATACTTTCGAACTCAATTTTGAAGGTTGTGCCAAATAGGAAAAGAATTAGGAAACTGTGGATGACTACGGGCCTCCTGAGATGCCTTAAAAACCGAGATAATCTTCATCTTAAACTTAAAAAGTCCCCTGAGGATAAAATACTTACAGTTACCTATAAGAGGTATAGAAATTATTGCAAAATGATAATTAAAAAGACCAAAAACACTTATGATAAAAATTTAATTAATAATGCACATAACAACAGCAAAAAGCTGTGGGATGCAATAAAAAGTGTAACCAATACGGCTGGTTCGGCGATACACCGAAACCGTAGGTTCTAGGCGACTTGGGAAGGATTAATGGAATGGACTGTATTCTAAGGATAGCGAGTTTTTAGCCGCCTAGGATTGGATACGGGAAGAGGTGATTGTGAGTGGGTATAGGATATTCCAAGGATGGAGGGCACTTACCTTATACGGCAATCTTCTTCGTTTCCGAAGGGCAGTCTCCTGGTGGTTTCGTGATGCAGCTGCTTGTTTTCACTTCACTACACAGTCACTTCCACTTGCGAGCGGTTTTTTAAGAGGTAATAACTATAGTGGGAGCGGCGCGGTGATACGGTATAGCGGACGCGTATCGCGAATCGAATGTTCTCGAAAGTTCTGGACTGTCTCTCGCGTCGACGTTCCGCGGCGACCAATCCGCGGAAGGCAGTGCCCCTTCTTCGGGAATGGGAGACAGGGACGGAAATATGATATCGCTCGCACTAGAACAGCATGGAACGATTGACGTTGATGCGATTAGTTATAGATAGGAAGGTAGACGGCGCTACCATATCCCCCCGGCCCTAAAGGGTTGCCTTTAAAAGAAATAGAATTGAACTTAGCTATGTTGGGTGTACTACCGCATAACCCATCAATAGGCTAAGACAGCGATATGACAATAAAATTAATCTAAATTAACTTTAGCGAAAACTACATACGCAATAATAGAGAAAACTACTAACTAAATACTTAAACTAAGAGGTAGGTCCAACTTCAGGCTAGATCTCACTGAGTTGGAAGCGGACAGAGACGTACAACAGGGCGCACGTAACTCCCTTTAGCGGTTTTCACGGTAACAACGCGAGTTGTACCGTCCTTGGAGGTATGCAATTTCTCTACGATGACTAACGGCCATGAAAGCGGCGGAGCATTATCATGTATTATGACGACCAACGTACCCTCCTGTATAGGGGATGCAGGACTATTCTACTTGGATCTAGCCTGAAGCTGGTGTAGATATTCCGCACGCCAGCGCCGTCAGAACGACTGCACGAGTTTATCCAGCAGAGTATGTCTCTGGAGCAAGCTTGAAGAGTCTGCTTCAGGAGCCGGAAATGACGATAATGGCACTGTGTTCAGAAAATGTGCAGGGCTTAACGCGGATGGTTCTGCAGAGTCACTACTCAATGCCGTGAGCGGACGCGAGTTGATCAGTGCCTCGACTTGTGCAAGGACAGTTAAAAGCTCTTCGTAAGAGAGGATCTGTTGACCTATAACCTTGAAGAGATGCGTTTTTATTACTTTGACCATGCTTTCCCAACATCCACCGAAATGATGCTGGTGGAATAAACTTCCAGTCAATATGATTTATGGAAAGTTCTTAATGAAGACGAGTACGATATTCTTCCCCGAGAAACTTACAAAGGTCGCGTAAATAAGAGCTTGCGCCCACAAAACAAGTGCCGTTATCCGTGTACAAACACTGTATAGGGCCGCGCCGTGAGAGAAATCGTTTAAGGGCTGCCAGGAATGACACCGTGCTTAAATCTGTCGCAACTTCAATATGCGTAGCGCGCGTCGTTAAGCATGTAAAAATACATAGCCAGGCTTTACGGCTTTTAACACCTCGACCACGCACTGGCGTATACTGCAGTGGTCCTGCGTAATCACAACCGGTGTGTGTAAACGCTTTAGCAACCTGGTTGACGCGCTGGCTAGGGAGATCGGCCATGGGAGGGAAAGTCGGACGCGGACGAAATTTGAAACAGACGTTACATTTATGTATTCTGTGACGAAATATTCGTCGAGCGGCTAAAATCATTGGATTTTTGCCGCTCGACGAATCATTGGAGTTGCTTATGTCCTTATTTAGGCATAAGTATTGACTTATGCCTAAGTAAGGACATAAGCAACTCCGGACCGGCATGGAGGTGCTTCTTGTGATAAAAATCAACAAGAAGGTCGACAACATGATCATGTCGCGGCAGAATACAAGGATGTTTGTAGTTATAAGGTTCATCCGAATTTGACAGACCCCCAGAACCCCCAACGCGTATGACGCCGTGTTCATCGAGAAACGGCTTGAGTCTAAGGATAGCGGGAGAACAAGGTACATTGTCTTTTAAATTTTGAATGTCGTTACTAAAATGAACAGCTTGTACAGCTCGTAGTAACTTACATTCTGCGAATTTGATATCAGTACTTGATACAAAAGTCTCATTAGGTAGGTGTCTAAGAAACCTATAGACATAAACGATGGCGCGGAGTAACTTAGACCACGATGACATGCGTAGTGCGAGTGCATAGATGGGAGACTCCGCAACCTCAGCAATCACGGGATAAGAAACAGACTTCCGTTCGGGTACGTCTTCGTCTTCTGCACTGTGGTCAAAGGGTTGCATGGGCCATTCTGACGGATCATGGGAGATCCAAGAAGGTCCGCGACGCCACAATGGATGGAAGGTTAAGCGGAGTGACACCACGAGACAAGCAATCTGCGGGGTTCTCAATACCCGCGACGTGATTGAAACAAGTAGCAGGAACCAGTTCAATCAATTTGCTAACGCGGTTGGCAACAAAAGTCTGCCAGCGATGAGGAGAAGAATGAATCCAAGCGAGCACTACTTTGGAGTCGGAAAATGCGTATAATTTATTAATGGGGTAGTGGGGCAAAACTGTGTCTTGAACCTTGCGGAGCAACTGAGACAGCAGAAGGGCCGCGCACAACTCCAGTCTCGCAACTGAAATGGTTTTATCAGGCGAGACCTTAGACTTGGCACAAACTAACTGCACCGAGTAGTTAGAACCAATGCGGACTTGCAAATATACGACTCCGCCGTAAGCACGCTCGCTGGCGTCAGCGAAACCTATTACGTTTATGGTTCATCCATCTACCAACCCAAGATGACGCGGAATAGTAATTTGATTGAGCGCGGTAAGCTCAATGCAAAATTGGCCCCAAGCGGCGACAATATGGTCAGGGGGTGTTTCATCCCACTCACACTTTGATAGCCAAAGCTCTTTGATCAAGAGCTTGGCGTACAAAATTGTGGGAGCCACAAAACCCATTATGTCCCATAGTCGAGCCACTGTGGACAGCATAGTGCGTTTGGTGCACTTATCATCAGGCGGTGAGTCTTCAAACCGAAAACTATCACAGGATTTGTCCCAGCGTAAACCGAGAACTTTATGCGGTACAGACTTCTCAAACTCAATGTCTGGAGAAGCTTTATGAGAATCTGGTATGCGTGCGAGAACCTTCTTAGAGTTGCTTGTCCATTTGACAAGATCAAACTGGCCTCGCTTGAAAAGCTGAATGAGCTCTTCACAAAGCGAAATTGCTAGCGGAGCGGGTATGACACTACAGGCAAGGTCATCCATATACAAAGCGGAAGTGTAGTATAGTATAGTGTAGCGTAGCGTAGCTTAGCATAGCATAGCGTAGCATAGCATAGCATAGCATAGCATAGCATAGCATAGCATAGCATAGCGTAGCATAGCGTAGCAAAGCGTAGCATAGCGTAGCATAGCGTTGCATAGCATGGCGTAGCATAGCATAGCATAGCATAGCATAGCGTAGCATAGCGTAGCATAGCGTAGCATAGCGTAGCATAGCGTAGCATAGCGTAGCATAGCGTAGCATAGCGTAGCATAGCGTAGCATAGCGTAGCATAGCGTAGCATAGCGTAGCATAGCGTAGCATAGCGTAGCATAGCGTAGCATAGCGTAGCATAGCGTAGCATAGCGTAGCATAGCGTTGCATAGCATGGAGTAGCATAGCATAGCTAATTAGTGCTTTATCTTACACACAGTTTTAGCACCCACCTTGATCTCTTGAAGAGCAGAACAACAACAAGACGTAATACAATGAGAAGTATATAACGTAGGTACGGTACCCATTATCACATACCCAAGTACCGTCTCAATAGCGGGCGGTAAATCATATCGCTCACTTCGTACTATTTTAGTTAGTAGCAAGTGCGGAAATATAGAAGCTCCGATCAAAAGATCAATGCCTGCCGGATTCGCAAACTCCGCGTCGGCTAGCGGCAATGACTCGAGATGAGTGAGTGATGCTACGTCTACATTAGCGTTCGGCAATGCGTCCGTGATACGCTCCACGATAAGCGAAGAAATGTTAAAATTAATATTCCTATCAAAACGCAAATGTATTTTAATATCTACGGAACCCCTGCAATGCTTTTCTGATCCGCCTATCCCTTTGACGGTTGAGTTAGTATTTTTAAAGTTATTCCATAATCCGAGGCGTTTGAAGCATTCCGATGTTATGAGATTGGTCTGAGATGCGCTATCTAGCAGACAACGTACCATGTGCGGCGACCCATTAACATCATATACGATAACTTGCGCTGTCGCTAACAGAACAGTCTTAGACGTCATACACTGCGTTTTGGCCCTGCGCGCATCATTATAGACGCGCGAGTGCCGTCCTCGCGTGCGCGTCGCCCGCGCAATGGACGTCGTACACAACGATACCTCGCCCTGAGGCGTGCAGGGGGAGGGCACCGTGGCCTGCATCTGCGATGTAAGTGTGTCAAGGTTAGTGGCTTGGCTTGACAACGGGTTATCTTTATCGAAATTAAGCAATGAATGATGTTTATTATTGCAGAAGCGGCACTTTGTCTTACTAGAACAATTACTTGTTTTATGTCTTATGCTTAAGCAATTAATGCAAGCTTTGTTATCTTTTACGCATTTAAAACTAGCGGTTGCATTCTGATTATCGAAGGCGGGGCACTTATATAAATGGTCGTGCACTATATTACTGCACTGACACTTCTGTGAATTATTACTATTAGATTCCGAACATGTAACGTAAGATTGTGGATTAGGGACCGAGTTATTATTACTATTTCGCGATTTATTCAACCTTTGTTTGTTGCTGTTAGTGTTAGACGGGCCAGGTGAACCAGACTGCGTATTATGAAATATTCGACACTGATCTTTTGTGAACGAAATAAAACTATCTAGTGTAGGTATTTTATTATTGCGTTCCGTCATCTCGAATGCGCGAATTGTATCAGTGTCAAACTTTTTTAAAGCGAGTTGAAGCAACATGAAGTCGGAAAGATCTTCCAATTTTAAGTTCCTAAGAGAATTAACCGCGGTTACGAAGTTATCAATAAACAGCTGGAAATTCGCGACAGACGCGTTGCCGGACAGTTTGAGATTTAAAGCTTGGTCAAAGTAAGTAGACGCTAGGACGCGCGTGTCTTGATATCTGTCAAGTAGTGACTGAAATATGACCTGATAATTCTCAGCACTGGGTGTGACACCTGCAAATACGGACTGGGCTTTCGGTGACAGTTTACCTATTAAATAGTACAACCTGTCAGCATCTGTCAGAGAACCATTATCATGCACTGTAGACTTAAAACGACATAATCTCGATTGGCGGTAATCTCGGTTTGCGGGCAACGGGCTCTGCTGAACATTTACCCTCCAATTGCGATTGTATACGCTTAATAATACAATAAAGATCTTCGAATGAGGTATACGCCTGATAGTTCGGTTTTTCATCAGGATTGATAGAAAGTAATCTTGCGTTATAATCGTCTAACAACTTATGAAAATCTGTTCGAATACTATCTACTGTCATACAATAACTGAGAAATGCTTCGCTATTACTGTCAGACATAGATGCGGTTTTCGAGCGTTCATAGATGTTTTGAATGCGCTCAAATAAAATATTGCGTTTTGCTTCTAAGATTGTCATCTCTTTGTCTTCCGACACGCGTGACTTCTTTTGTTGTGACATGCTTACGTAAGTATAAGCTAATGAGAACGAAACAAAATAAGAATATCTAATGTACCTATTATTTTACCTAAGTAGGCTAAGTAGGCAACACTTTAGAGCTGTGGAATTAAAAGTTGCTCGAAATATGAGATTTACAAGACAACTATGATAGTTGCAGAAATAATAATTGAGTAAGTAGGTAGCTACATAAAAGTTAACCTACTGATGCGGGCGGAAACAACCATGTGACGGTTATGTGAATATATTAGGAGTATAGCTAGGTGCTATAACTGCCTAGGTATAGCGATATAACGTATAAAAACGTAAATAAATCCGACTCGTATGAATCAAAAAAATGGTTCGGCGATACACCGAAACCGTAGGTTCTAGGCGACTCGGGAAGGATTAATGGAATGGACTGTATTCAAAGGACAGCGGGTTCTTAGCCGCCTAGGTTTGGATACGGGAAGAGGTGATTGTGAGTGGGTATAGGATATTCCAAGGATGGAGGGCACTTACCTAATACGGCAATCTTCTTCGTTTCCGTAGGGCAGTCTCCTGGTGGTTTCGTGATGCAGCTGCTTGTTTTCACTTCACTACACGGTCACTTCCACTTGCGAGCGGTTTTTTAAGAGGTTATAACTATAGCGGGAGCGGCGCGGTGATACGGTATAGCGGACGCGTATCGCGAATCGAATGTTCTCGAAAGTTCTGGACTTTCTCTCGCGTCGACGTTCCGCGGCGACCAATCCGCGGAAAGCAGTGCCCCTTCTTCGGGAATGGGAGACAGGGAAGGAAATATGATATCGCTCGCACTAGAACAGCATGGAACGATTGACGTTGATGCGATTAGTTATAGATAGAAAGTAGATGGCGCTACCAACAGCTAATAAAAAATCACAAGCACTCGATCTACTCTCAACCACCCAACCACGTCGCAGCGTGAACAATGCGAACAACTATTTTGCCAACGTCGGTCGCTTGCTAGCTGAAAGACACCCTAAACCCTCGCATATAAATCAGTTAACTAACAGCTCTTGTGTATGCAGCCATACGTTTGTTTTATTAGAAACCGACGAATCGGAGGTTAAGATGTTGATAGGTAATCTCAGAAGTGACTGTGCGGTGGGATATGATAATATCTCTGGCACATTCCTTAAGAGATTTAAAGAAGTTTTGGCCCCACCTATTACATTTATATGTAACTTGGCTTTTGCAACGGGCTCTTTTCCGGATGCCTTCAAATTGGCAGTCGTGCACCCGATCTACAAGAGTGGGGACAGAGACCGACGGGATAATTATAGGCCCATATCGATTCTCCCAACACTTTCAAAAATACTGGAAAAACTAATGAATAATATACTCACTAAGTACCTCGAAAAATTCTCTATTCTCGCCCCAAAACAATATGGTTTTCGCAAGGGGATATTGACCAGTAAGGCAGTGCTTGATTTAACCAGTAAAATCGTAGCTAAGCTTGACCAGAAGCAAAAGATCACAGGGATATTCCTGGATCTAGCAAAGGCATTTGACACGGTCTCGGTCCCTATACTTGTAGATAAGTTGGAACAAATCGGCATAAGAGGTAGACAGCTTTCCCTGTTTAAGAGCTATCTTACTGGCAGACGTCAGTACCTAAAAATTGGTGATTGGACAAGTGATGAACTGCCTGTAACATATGGTGTTCCGCAAGGCAGCATAATCGGTTCAACTTTGTTCATAATTTATTTAAACGACCTATGTCGCCTGCAGCTATCTCATGGCTCCATTTTTGCATACGCCGATGATACGGCTTTGTTATTTCACGGTTCCTCCTGGGAAGCCGTTTTTAATTCCGCTCAGATGGGTTTTAACGCGGTCAATACTTGGTTGTCCCAAAACATACTTACCCTAAATGTTGAGAAAACAAGCTACATGACTTTCTCATTATCAGAGATAAGCGAACGTCGGTTGATACCTTATAAATTAACTGCTCATTCTTGCTTTCCACTATCCAACACTACTTGTAACTGTCCGTCACTCTCCAGTACAAACTGTGTCAAATATCTGGGTGTTCGAATCGATGGCACACTCTCATATCACACACATATTGCCACACTCACTTCAAGGCTCAGAAAGATGATGTACATCTTCTCTAATCTTCGACACGTTGCAGATGAGAGAGTGTTGAGACTTATATACCTTGCCCTCTGCCAATCTTTAACTGAATATTGTGTAGTAGTCTGGGGAGGATGCACCAAGACCCATCTTCTAAAATTAGAACGAGTGCAGAGAGCTTTACTGAAGGTAGGTTGGAAGTTACCGTGCTGGTTCCCTACAGCCGATCTTTATAAAAGATGTGGTATTCTCTCCATCCGAGCTCTATTTATACGCACTGTGATCTCTGTTACCCACGCACAAACATTCTACAACCTTAATAGAAATGTCAGTGTTAGACGGAAGCATGCAATTTATGCTCCCACCTCAGTCGTCACAAGCCTTGCGCAACGTAGTTTTTACTTTTTGGGAAGCTTTCTTTATAATAAGATTAACAAGGTATTTTATATATATCCGCTAAATAATCAAGAATGTTATAAAACTGTAACAAATTGGCTCTTTAATTTGAGTTATGATGAGCTGGAAAATTTTATTAATACAATAGAATGACATAAAAAGAAAAACAAAAAAATAAGTAAAATTAACTCAATATGGACTCAATGCGCAAACGCTTTCTCTAGCAAGTTACACCATACACCCAAACACACACACGCTCGCACTCACTCAGTAGCGCCGTTGCGCAGCCCACGTCTCTTACACTTACACACCAACCCACACATACATACACTTCATTCATACACACACACAATCTTAGTACAATATTTTATACAGGTACCGACAAATATAATTAACTAAAATATTATTTTTCAAAGTTGTGTAATACCAAAAGTGTTATAAATGTAAAGTAGGGAGTGCCTGGAGATTCGTAATACAGGTCTTGAACCTAGTACGGACTCCAGCTCTCACTAAGGAACAGCTAAGTTATTTGGTAATTTATTGTAATCAATTTTTGTTTGTAATCTTTGTACCTTGTGAGAGAAATAAAATATATTGTTATAGTTGTTTGTTATTGTGTCTACGGGTCTCTCTGGCTGGTGGGTTGGCCCAGACTACCTACACAATGACTCCACTAGTACTCGGATGGTCCATCGCATACTGCGGTATACACTCTGCATGGCAGTCTGTTGGTGTCGCCAATATGGCTATCGCAGCCGCTGTCTAAATAGTAAGTATGATTGTAAAAATATTTTTTCGTTTCTAGAAACAATTATATCTCCAACGGATCATCCCGAGGTTGGTAAAAATATTTTAGAGAAAAGGTCACTCCTAAATTGATGTTGGTTTTCGTGCACAAAAGTATGATTACACCAAAATAAAACATACATATTAAGGGGTTTATACAATCTTCCCAATTCCACCGAATGTAACACCACCCATCAGATCAAACTTTAAGAGTCATTAAATCCATTTCAGCAGCTTAGCAAATTAATTACAAAAACATGCAAAACGGCAATTTATCCATAGAAACGACGATCCACGATAACGAAATGCGTGTAAGTTTTAAATACAATAGCACGTTTGCTGCAGTAATCAATAAAATCTTTAAATGTTTTGTCGAAAACATTTTATAGACGTACAAGCTTTATGAAATAAAATATTCACAGTCAATACTCACTTTATTAATTAAACAGACTTCAATTAATACTGCAACTACATCGGAGACATAAAATTGAAGTAAATATTTTTATTGTTTCTTTTTCAAGAATCATTTATAATAATAATATAATATTCTATCACTTACACACAACAGCATCTGGTCCCAAACGAAATAGATCTTGTACTATGGATACTAGATAATAGATAAATACACATGTTTTCTTTTTAATACGTACGTACTATACGTAGAAACACCCAGACCAAGACAAACATCATGTTAACGCGCACAAATATGTGGCTTAAGTGCGAATCGAACCAGCGGGCTTCGGCGTAGCAGTCGCCACTGCCGCTACGCCACCGGGTTAATAGAAATGAATGTTATTATATATTAAAAAAATTGCTAAAAATAAAATTGTTATAAAATTGTACGGTAACAATTATTGCAAAGTGGATACCATCATACATATCCATGTTCTGTGGCAACACCAGATATATATACATACTAAGCATCTCAAAGTGCACTAGCTTCACGGCCCGTGCCAAGACATGACATTATGTACCATTCAAATATATCTGCGGATACGACCACGGCTCATAGTTTTTGGAAAATATCAGGAGTATACGCAAACAATACTAAATTAATCATAATAGACACATAATATCGCTTACATCAATTAGGAGCTGCGACAAACCTCCATTAGAACCAGCCACAGCCAATTACATAAGAAATACAGAAATTTCAACGAAATGTATTCCATCTATCCCGTATTATTTAAAACACGAATAGCCTCTAACTGCATAACGTCGTGTTCAAAACATATTATTCATCAGCACAGTGGTCTATAAGCGACCTGTTTGGATAAAATCCCCGACCCAAATCACACACACGTGGAATATTCTCGCATATTTGTTAAATTGCTTTCCAAACGCGACGTGCATGCAGTGTCCTGATATTTTCCGCTTTGCGCGCCAAATTATCAGAATAAGTTTGTACCAGGCTATTATTTTGTGATCATAAAATGTAATTTTCTGGTTCTTTGTGGGTTTTTCCTTCTTTCATGTTAAAAATAATTGGATATTTTAGGTCTACTCATGAAGTAATGAGTTTGACATCTTTCCGTTGAAGATTTTCTGTCTGTCAAAGCTATCAAAGGTAGGTACTAGGTATAAAACATCAAAGCAAGTATAAATTTTCTGATAAAAAGGCAGCAATAAACCTGAGAAAATAGTCAGAGGTAAAAATATAAATAGGTAGGCCACAGGTCATTAAACCCGGTACAATTCTAGAAACTTATTTAGTGTTAAAATTTGTACTTCACATTTTACTACCATATCAACATACCTACGCTCTGTTTTGTTTGAAGTGGTTAACTAACTGTGTATCATAATGGTTCAGACAATATTATATTATATAAAATTTATACATTTTAAATAAAACTGCAGTGACTATGTAAATAGATTTTAGTGCAGACCACGGTTGGTTTCAGCTGCTTCTACTCTCTATTTATGAGAATACCGAGAATAGTTTGGACACAAATACGAGTAATTAGTCTATCATCTATGAATATCATGTTGATATCGTTTTTATTTAATAATTACTATATACTAATTTTCACCTACCCGTTTTAACTCAATAATTTGCTGTAACATATACTCTCCAATTTGAAACAACTTAGCAGAGTTGTCGTGGCGCAGCGGTACAGCGACACGCTCGAGGGATCGAGTTCGAGCCCCGGTTGCCCCGGAACGCTTTTTGCTCTTTGCAAAAATTATTACAATTGGAATACGGAGCTGCAATACGAATATTCGAATCCTGCCTGATTGTTGCCTATTTGTATTTTATGATCGCATTTTGTTTTTATTGCAAATCTTATTCGTACTCCCTACATCGATTTCAAATTGGATATAGCCTGGTAATTTTCATCTGTTTGACACAGCTAATATCATGCCACTAAAACATACACCGCCAAAAGCTGCGTCTTCGGCGAAAGATTCATTATCTGTACCCGAATTAGACAAAATGGAAGCTAGTAGCCACAGCTCGGACTCACAGCGGAGCCTAAACCTCACACGCCGACCAAAAAGGAAACATGGCGATTCCTGCGACTTCCAAGCATCGGTACAAGAAATGAAAACCATGTTAGAAAGCTTTCAAACGCAACAGAATCTCAAGCTTGAACAACTTACCACGGCAATGCATAACATCCAAGAACAAGCCGAAGAAATAAAAAAGTCTATACAATTTGTGTCCGATAGGTACGATACTTTCCTTGAAAGAATGGAGAACCTAGAACACGAAACCGCCACCTATAGGAAGAAAATTGACTTCTTAGAATCAAAAATCGAGTCATTGGAACGCAATTTTCGCACATCAGCCATCGAAATGAGAAACATCCCCAAAGACCGGAACGAAACTAAAGAAACACTCCGCTCCATGGTAATGAACTTAGGCACCACTATTGATCAAAATATCAATGAGTCGGATATATATGACGTTAATCGGCTTAAAACTAAGAGCGAGGCTAATAGTCACGTCATTGCCCAGTTCACAACTACGTTTACGAAGAATAATATAATAAAGAAATGCAAGCAGTTTAATAAAAACAACAATACTAACAAGCTCAATACATCGCACATGAAGCTATCCATACCACCTCAGCCTATATATATTGATGAATTCCTAACGCCACAAGCCAAGAAACTGTATTATCTGACTAGAAATGCTAAAACCAGACACAACTGCCACAGCTGCTGGACTACTTACGGCAAGGTATATATCAAACAAACGGAAACCAGCCGACCTCTGCGTATTGATACCGAAAATGATCTTTTAAAACTGCAATCTCAATGACTAGCCTTTATTTTTATTTTTATTATGTTATTTCTTTTGATTTTTAAATGGTTTCAAAATACCACACACATCATACATACACAACACACATACACAACAATTATATTACTATACACAAAATACTGCGGTAAGAATTTGTATAATCGTAATGGTCTCTTATTACCAAATAACACTGATTTCCATAGCAAAATAACCTCACAGTATGAACGCACGTCTATTTTGATAGTATTCTTTAAAATTTTAACACCGGTGTTCTGTAATTCAATTGGTACTCCATCAAATTACCGAATATATCATCGCGACGGTACTTCCTACAGAAAATTGCTAAACGCAAATTACTATATGACTCTTTTCATTTTGCGAATATTTGAATCTTGTTTTACATTTAACATAAATAAGCTACAGCTAAGGTTATCAATTTGTCAGTATTCCTCCTTTCCCTATATCCACTGTGTAATCCCTAATACAAACCTCCAATACCATCAAATAATAATTCGATAGTTCAAATTTAATAGCATCTGATCTTGACCAACTTGCTATAGCAAACTCGTCAATATGTAGCATAGACTGTTGCCCACAAATTGTTACGAATCCTAATAAGACTATAAAAATTATTCACCAAAATATCAGAAGTATATCACGAAATGCTGAAGGGTTGTTAACGCTTTTAGTGAGATCACAACTAGATTGGGATTTCATCGTCTTGTCAGAATGCTGGTTAACATGTAATCACTATAACCCAGCACTAAACGGCTATAACTTCTGCAAAACGAACAGGAATCTAACTCAAAACGAAGGGGTCGTGGTTTATTTCAAAAACACTACTAATATCATTATAGAAGAACCTAACTTATCGGATAGTAATTGCCTAGTGTTAAAAATTAACAAAAGTATGGTTATCTTAGCTATTTACCGTCCAGCTGGTTATAAAAATGTGAATAATTTCTTACTGACATTAGACGAGTATTTGTCGACTATATCTGACTTTGCTAATATTGTGATAATTGGGGACCTTAATATCGACATTTCAGTGAATAGTAAGGATGGAAATATGCATACGTATCTTAATCTTCTAGCATCCCATGGAATGCTGCCTGCCCACTCCATACCCACTCACGGTAAAACTTGTCTAGACCATGTTGTACTAAAAACACGGCTACCAGCTAATTGCTATGTGACTGATTCCACCATTACCGACCACAACGCTGTATTCCTTACGTTAGAGCAGTATCGTGAACCTGGCAGAACTTATGGTACTAGAAAGCGCATAGAATATGAACAACTAGATAAAGATATAGCAAACACTAACTTCTCGGATATCCTCTCATCGTCAGACGTAGATATAGCCGTAACACTCCTTACTAAAAAAATTAATAGCCTAATCCTAACTAATACGACAGTACTAAAAACACCAAACCGGAAAAAAATCAGAAAGCCTTGGATTACCAGGGGTCTACTACGGTGCATTAGAAATCGTGACAAACTACACACAAAAGCAAAAAATAATCCTAACAACCCAGACATCACACTGATATACAAAAGGTACAGAAACTATTGCAATGAACTCTTGAAAAAGTTGAAGAGGGAACACGATAAGGCGGAACTTAGCTCTGCAGCTGCTACTAGTTCTAAAAAGCTATGGCAAACCATACAAGAAATCACTCACATAAAGAAAGCTAAACATGAAGCCCTGCAACTTATTGACAACCAGAACCATCTATCGTCTATTAATAACATCAATATTTTTTTTATAAATATAGGTAAATCTATTGCTATCCAATCTTCGTCTTGTGGTTCTGACGCCAATTCTCCTCTAGTATTACCAATCAAATCCCACCTCCAGTCGATGGTGTTAGTTGCCCCAGATGCAGATGAAATAAATACCCTTATTCTTAATTTGAAAAATGACTGTGCAACAGGTCGGGATGGTATCTCAACTATTTTCATAAAAAGATATCGCCAGACACTTCTGGAACCTATTACATTTATCTGTAAACTCGCTATCACCACTGGCAAATTTCCGAAACACTGGAAATTGGCGGAGGTCCTTCCTATCTTTAAAAGCGGTGACGGAGCCCAAGTCAGCAACTACAGACCGATTTCAATATTACCAGCGCTATCAAAAATATTAGAGCGAGTAATGAATAAGCGTTTAACTAGGTATCTTGAAAGTAACTCTCTATTATCAAGTTGCCAGTACGGTTTTCGATCAAAAAAATCTACCACCGATGCCATTCATGACCTGACTGACTTTATTACTAGCAAACTTGACCAAAATAAAAAAGTAATCGCAATCTTTTTGGATTTAGCTAAAGCTTTCGACACGGTCTCTGTCCCCCTGCTGTTGAAGAAACTAGAATACCTAGGTATTAGAGATATTCAATTGAAACTTTTCTCCAGCTATTTAACCAATCGCTCTCAGAGGGTCCGAGTTGGAGAATGGGTCAGCAGTGATCTCCCCATTGAACACGGCGTACCCCAAGGGAGTATCCTCGGCCCCACGTTGTTCCTGAGCTACATTAACGAGCTTTGTGAACTCAAAATTACTAATGGCAAGATTATCACCTTTGCTGACGACACAGCACTTGTCTTTGAAGCAAACACATGGGAGCAGGCATATATGTATGCACAATCGGGCTTCAACAAGGTTTTAACATGGCTTTATAATAATAAACTAGCTCTAAATATCGATAAAACTATGTGTATAGAATTTTCCAACAAAAATATTCCTCATTCCGGTCACCCTTTATATATCACTGCTCACACCTTGCATTGCTCAACCACTGCCGATACAACTTGCTCTTGTCCTATCCTCCAGAAAACCAACACAATTAAGTACCTAGGAATCACATTGGACAACACACTCACTTTCCATTCGCATATACTTCTTCTCGCAGCCAGAACGAGAAAACTTATTTATGTTTTTAAAAATCTGCGCCATGTTGCTAACGCGAGCATCATAAAAATGGTATACTTAGCACTCTGCCAGTCAATAATCACATACGGCATAACCATTTGTGGTGGTGCAGCGAAAACGCACCTAATTAAACTTGAAAGGGCTCAGAGGGCGGTTCTAAAAGTTGCTCATTTTCTACCTTATTTGCACCCTACAGCAGAGCTTTATAAAAAGACAGGTGTATTAACTGTACGTCAATTATTTATAAAAAATGTAGTCCTTCGGCAGCACTCATGCCTCCCTTACAATCCCAGTACGTTCATCAACAAAAGACGGAAGCATACGGTTTGTATCTTACCAAAAGTTAACACAAGTATCGCCCAACGCCACTTTGGCTACCTCGGCGGATATCTGTACAATATGGCTAACAAATTACTATCCATATATGACCTACCCAAAAAGAAATGCCAGGTAGTACTCTTCAATTGGCTTCAAAACCTCGACTACGATGCTACGGAACAATTGCTCTATATCAAGAGATAAACCTTCTACAAGCCTCTTTACTCACGCACCCATAAAAACATACGCAAACACACACACACACACACACACACACACACACAGACACACACACACACACACACCATTTAGTCAATTTGCATGTTAAGTTATTTTGTACGTTTTGTTCTCCTCTTTTTATGTCATAACCCGGTCTAAATCATGTACTTTTATCGATTCTTTAAGTGTGGAAGCTCTTGTGACCAAACCAACAATTCCCGGGTGGGGGCCTGGTGATCCGTCACACAGGACTTTCCTAGTACGGACTCCAGTCTCTCACAAAGGATCATAATATTAAATTTTATACTTATTGTAGCCAACCTATTCTAAATTATTAACCTTTGTAGAGAGAGAAATAAATGTTTATTATTATTATTATTATTATTTGTACCTATCCAATGCAGTCGAGAAACTAAGTATTTAAAAAAATATATAATTCTGCCTTGTTTATAATCTGCCCCATTTCTGGGTACAATTCTATTTTCATTATAAAAAGAGTAAGGCCATAATCCATCACACAAGTGCGAATTAGCAGATTTCACAATACAATATTATTACGTCTTTTGAGAACATAATATGAAACTCTCAAACATACAAGTTGCCTCACGATATCAACGTTTAGCAAACGATAATTAACAATTCAATACGCATTTCACTTCAAAATGTCTTAGATGTATTACCACTAGGCTATCGGCATTATATAAGTATTTCATCATCATCATCATCATCAGGCTGCCGTAGTCCACTGCTGGATATAGTCCTCTCCAATGGCACGCCACTGAGCCCGATTTTCGGCTCTTCCTGTCCAGCCGCTGCCAGCCACTTTACGTATATCGTCACTCCACCTAGCCGGATTGCGTCCTACACTACGTTTGCCAAGGCGCGGTCTCCACACTAGAACAGACTACTCCATCGGTTATCGGTTGTGCGACAGATGTGATCAGCCCACGGCCACTTCAACGTGCTAATTCTCTGAGCTATGTCGATTACCTTGGTTCTATGTCGGATCACTTCATTACGAATTCGATCCTTCAGAGAAACTCCGAGCATATAAGTATTTAATCACTAATAATCAACCCTTTCAATAGCCTGTCTTCACCAATAGGAACTAAATTGTGAACACACCTTACTCTACTCACCTATAGTAAAGGCGATAGGACATAAATATTTCATGAGACAGCTAGCAAATACACTTTCATATTTCATTTCTGAATTTCCATAGTGCGCACGTTTGCACTTCGCTCCGTGGTTTGATTTTACTGGTGATTTTTTTTCTAATAGTACATCTCTTTAGATTTTATGATCGCCAAGTACTCGAAGCCAGTTCCGGGTTTTAAATGTTTGTCAACTTTGAAGATTGTTTTTACTTACTAGTAACAAAGTATTAAACATTTCAAAGAATTATTGTTGATTTTAAGTTAATTATATGTTATGAATTATAGTTTATTTTACATACATATCGTGGGTGTAATGGAAGAACTAAATAACTCCGATTTTGGCCAAATTGACCTTTTACCATTTTCGTGAACCCCAAAATGTGCCGCATCTTTTGGTCTAACAAACATTCTTATATCTTAACGCAGTCCAAAAATAAAGCCATTTTTGTGTTTCAATTGTAGAAATAGATATTGTTACGAGCTGGGGTTCGTGATAAATTATATACACTATGCCAGAAAAACTGCACTTTATTCACTAACACAATAACACTAGATACACACTCTTAATTTTCACTTCACTAATAAACACACTATTCACACCACTAGACAACACTAAACACTTCCGACTTATTTCCTTCGCTTCTTGTTGATCGCTTTCCGTATTCAATTGAACTGTCCCCGGTCCGTTCGCTCCCGCTCTATTTATACTGGCCGGATAACATCACTAGCGCATTCTAGATACTTCCACAAAACTGTCGAATAATCGCGAACAGTCCGATGCTCGATACAGCAACGCCATCTAGTACAGAGTAGCTGAATTACCTTTAAACCACCGATACATTCAATCTCTTCTAGTACCCCCATTCACCGATAGATGGCGTAACACTGCCCCCCTCTTAAACGTGTTCGTCTCGAACATCGTTGGACCCATGGTAACGAGCCAACCGGTCCACATGAACTATCTTCGGTGCACCTCGCGACCCCTTCTGGATTCGATAGGTGACGTCGTTCATCCTGGTAATTATGCGATATGGCCCGTCCCATCTGGCTTGTAACCTAGGCGATTTGCCTTTGCTTCGTACTGGGTTATGAAGCCACACCAATGATCCCTCATCGAAGCCTTTGTTGTTTGCCTTCCGGTCGTAGCGAGTCTTCATCTTTTCAGACATCTGTTGTCCTGACTCCCTGATGTGCTCGTATACGTCGTTCATCTTGTTGCGTAGCTCGGTCGCGTAATCCGTTATATTGCGTGGAGATTCTGGCGGAATACCGGTGATTAAGTCTGCTGGTAAACGTAATTCTCTGCCGAAATTGGCAAAAGCTGGTGTTACTCCTATGGTTTCGTGGACCGCACTGCGATATGACAGAAGGAATGGTTGGATGTGCTTGTCCCAATCTCTTTGTTTGCTCTACACGACCTTCGCCAGGTACCTTTCCAGTGATTGGTTAAATCGTTCAACCATGCCATCTGATTGTGTGGTGATAAGCCGTGGTCCTGGTTTTATGTGCACCCATCACGCGACAAGTCTCCTTGAACACCTTAGATTCGAAGTTCCGGCCTTGATCGCTGTGGATTTCCAAGGGTACCCCGAATCGACAAAAGACTTCATGCACCAGCTTATCGGCCACTGTGGTAGCTTCTTGATTTGGGATTGCAAACACTTCAGGCCACTTCGTGAAGTAATCCATCACAACCAAGAAGTATTTGTTTCCATCCTGGCTCTCGGGAAACGGCCCAGCGACATCCAAAGCTATGCGCTCCCATGGGGCTCCCACATTGTACACCTTTAGTGCACCTCTGCTTCGAGTATGTGGGCCCTTGACAGCCGCACAACTTGTGCATTTGCGGCACCAATCCTCGACGTCATCCCGACAGTGGAGCCAATAAAACGAGGGTCTTCTTAACTCCCATGTGACCCCCCGAAGCACCATTGTGATAGAGCTGCAAGACTTCCGGCACCTTAGTTTTGGGCACTACCATTTGCAAATGGCACTGGTTACCGCGAGCGTTTTCCCATTTGCGGCACAGAACTCCATCCTGGACGACCAAGCTTTCCCACTGTGCCCAATAACTCTTGGTGATAGGGCTCATTGCTGCGATATCACTCCATTTGGGCCTAGGAGCGCCTGATTTTTTCCATTCAAGAATCGGCTGTACATCCTTGTCATCTTGCTGAGCACTCTGCAAAGCTTCTCTCCATTCGTCGCTTAGATCCGTCTTTAACATCCTCACTATCGCTGCCTGCTTTGCTTCCTGTCGGCTACAGTGCTTGCACTGGTCGGGACACGGCCTACGCGATAGGGCATCTGCGTTACCATGGGACTTGCCGCTGCGATGTTGTATTACAAAATCAAACTCTTGCAGTAGTTCAATCCATCTGGCTACTTGTCCTTCTGGGTCCTTAAATTGAAGTAGCCATTTTAGCGCAGCGTGGTCGGTTCGCAGGTGGAATTTACGCCCCAACAAATATTTGTTCAAATGCTGCAATGTCTTTACTACAGCCAAGAGTTCCCGCCGGGTGACGCAGTAGTTTCTTTCGGGTTTGGATAAGGCCTTGCTGAAGTATGCTATAACAACTTCTTGGTCACCCTTTCTCTGTGACAGCACGCCGCCAATTCCGGTGTTACTGGCATCTGTGTCAACTATGAATTCATGCTCATTGTCAGGGTAGCCTAGAATAGGTGCAGTACACAGATGTTCCTTGAGCTTCTGGAATGCAACGTCACAGCTCTCATTCCAACAGAACTGTACTCTGTCTTCGGTGAGCTTATGAAGAGGTCGAGCAATGTCAGCAAAGTTCTTCACAAACCGTCTATAGTAGGAGCATAATCCGAGGAATGCTCTGACCTGCGTTTTGTTCTCTGGAACTGGCCATTCCTTCACGGCAATGATCTTATCTGGGTCGGTTTGAATACCGTTTTCCGAGACTACATGTCCTAGAAAGTTCACTTGCCGTCTGAATAACGCGCATTTCTTCGGACTCAGCTTCAATTAGCTCCTCGTATCTTTGACAGCACTTGCTCCAAGTTTCGAAGGTGATCCTTGAAGGTGTGCCCCACGATGATGATGTCATCCAAGTAGACTAGGCAGGCGTCTCCAACCAGTCCCATGAGCACTCGCTCCATCAGTCTCTCAAAAGTAGCCGGAGCGTTGCACAATCCAAAGGGCATGACGTTAAATTGCCATAATCCTTTCCCTGTGGAGAATGCCGTCTTCTCCTTGTCTCGAGGATCTATTTCCACCTGCCAGTAGCCACTTTTTAGGTCTAAGGTAGAAAACCACTTCATCCCCGTCAGCCTATCCAGTGTGTCATCGATCCTTGGCAGCGGGTAGCTGTCCTTCTTTGTGATGTCGTTTAATCGGCGGTAGTCTACACAGAAGCGCATGCTGCCATCTTTCTTCTTAACTAGCACCACCGGAGAACACCACTGGCTGGACGAAGGCTCGATTACGCCTTCCTTCACCATACCGTCGATCATAGCTTCCACTTCACGTTCCCGCGCCACTGGCACACGTCTTGGTCGCTGGCGAATTGGTGCATCACTTCCCGTGTTTATTTTGTGCTGGACTAGTGCTGTCTTCCCTATGTCGGCATCACTGGTCGAGAAAATATCGGCGAACCGGTTCAACATCTTCTTAGCCTTGGTCATCTCTTCTTCTGACAGGGTACTTTGGCAGTCCTCCAAAAGTGAAGACACGTCGAATCGTGCAGCCTGAACCTTAGCGCTGGTAGGTTGCTCCTGACATCTACGCATCCAAGCCGCTCCTTCATAGGTGCCCAATTCCATCCCTTTCTTGAGCAACACTTCCTTGTCACTTGCATTTAGTGCGCGTACTGATGAAACTTTGGTACCCCTTACCAAGGTTCGTGCAATCTTCCCCGATGCCTCTTTCTCTAGGCCTTCGATAAGTACGCAGCGGTTCCCTCGACCAGAACTCCCGGGTAAACAAACCGGTACAACCGTTTCCGATCGCGGTTGAAGCCTGACATTCTTCAGGCAGTACACTTTTCCTGAAGTTGCGCCTTCCATGAAGACTTCTTCCGAGCCACATTTCAACACTCCCTGGTTAACATCGATCTCGCAGCGATACTCCCGCATGAAGTCTAGGCCCAGGATGCAGTCGTCTACTATATCAGCCACGATGACTTTGTGACGGTAAACTTTGTTGCCTAGCTTCAGATCCACCTCCATTTCACCTCGGACGGTTATGTGCTGACCGGTAGCTGTTCTCAGATTCACACATTCATTGTTCCTGAAGCAGCCCCGAAGAACCCTTCTTGCCAGATGGAAACCGACGACTGTCCGAGAAGCACCCGTGTCTAATGTCAGCTTGCATGGTGTTCTGTTAATTTCGCCTTCGATGATCAGGCTGTTCCCGTCGCATGATTGCGAGATCGAGATACTTGGGGCTCTTCCATTACCAGCCAGCACCCGCCCCGCAGTCCTGGCTTCTACTCGTTTCCCTGCTCTCGCTGCCTGGCAGGCACATCAGGCGACCCCTTTGGTGGAGACAGGGTGTCACCAGGCTGCCTACGCTTTGGGCAGCTCAAGCGGATATGGCCTCTTTCTCCGCAGTTGTAGCACCGAGGTGACGACAAAACTTCCCTGATGCGGTGACCTCGGTCGTCGCGTCGCACTGCTTCCTCCTCCAGAGCGTGGGCTAAGGCGTCCTTGAGGTCCTTAAAGTGCCCAAGCCTCACTGCTGCTCTTACCTCCAGGTCCCGGATCCCATCCGTAAACGCCTGTACGAGGTTCCCGTCAATAAGCGCAGGAGACGACTGGTATGCCTTCCTGACCAGCTTTTCCACCTCTAGAGCCCACTGCTGCAGAGTTTCTCCGGTGCGTTGCGTCCTGTCCTTCAGCTGAGCACGATACACATGTTCGAGGTGCGCGTCTCCGTACCTCGCCTCCAGCGCCTCCAGAAGCTTCTCGTAGGTGACGTCTTGTCCGAGTGCCTCCAACACTGTCAAGGCCCGGTCGCGGAGGCTCAAGGTTAAGGCGGTTAAGGCCTGTTCTTTATTCCACCCATTTGATCGCATCACAGCCTCGAACTGGATCTTGTATGCAGACCATGATGACGAGCCATCAAATGGTGGAACCTTAAATCCACGAGGTGAGGGCGCTACAGCTGCTGGTGTTACTTCGAGCCCACGCAATTTCTTCTCCACTTCAGCAACACAGATCTCGTGATGGTCATGTACACGCTTCTCTATAGATGCGACGCGAGTCTCAAGCTTGTCGTGCACGAGCATCTCTACGTCGCTGATACGGGCCTCGTGCTGCTGAAGTTCCTCCTTGACCGCCTTCAAATCCTTCCCCACAGCGGCGCTGAGGTCCTTCATAAGCACCACCTGCTCTTCTAGGCGGCGCGCGTGCTCCTCTTGACGGCGAGCCTGCTCCTCCTTGTCGCGCTGAAGCTGTTCCTCCAGGCGGCGCGCGTGCTCCTCTTGACGGCGAGCCTGTTCCTCCAGGCGGCGCGCGTGCTCCTCTTGACGGCGAGCCTGCTCCCCCTTGTCGCGCTGAAGCTGTTCTTCCATGCGGCGCGCGTGCTCCTCTTGACGGCGAGCCTACTCCTGTTGACGGCGAGCCTGCTCCTCCTTGTCGCGCTGTAGCTGTTCCTCCAGGCGGCGCGCGTGCTCCTCGTGACGGCGGGCCTGCTCCTGCATGAACGCCATCAGAGCCGCGATGTCGGGCACCGTCACGGAGTGTGTGGCGCTTGCAGGCTCTACTGCAGCCGCGGAGTCGCCTGGTCCACCAGGCGATGGAGAAGGAACGTCTCCGAAGCGTCTCTGGTCCAGGTCTTGCTGGCGCTGGTTCCTGGTACGCACTCCGTCAGTTTCTTCCTTCGGCATAACCGGCATAATTTATCCCTTTCTTCTGACACCAATTTGTTACGAGCTGGGGTTCGTGATAAATTATATACACTATGCCAGAAAAACTGCACTTTATTCACTAACACAATAACACTAGATACACACACTTAATTTTCACTTCACTAATAAACACACTATTCACACCACTAGACAACACTAAACACTTCCGACTTATTTCCTTCGCTTCTTGTTGATCGCTTTCCGTATTCAATTGAACTGTCCCCGGTCCGTTCGCTCCCGCTCTATTTATACTGGCCGGATAACATCACTAGCGCATTCTAGATACTTCCACAAAACTGTCGAATAATCGCGAACAGTCCGATGCTCGATACAGCAACGCCATCTAGTACAGAGTAGCTGAATTACCTTTAAACCACCGATACATTCAATCTCTTCTAGTACCCCCATTCACCGATAGATGGCGTAACAATATGTATAAATGAACATTAAATATTTGTAGAAGAAATGATTAAGTTTATAAATAAACTAGAGGACGCCAGCAGCTACGCCTGCAATTTTTTTTAATTTACCCGTTTTGGCCGATCCCGTGGGAATTTCGGGAAATCCCTTCTTAGTGCACCCCTACGATCCCCAAGGAACACACATGCCAAATTTCAGCTTCCTGCGCCCAATGGTTTCGGCTGTAGCGTGTCTGTCAGTCAGTCAGTAACGCAAGGATTTTATATATTAAGATGAACAACTGTGACTTCTGATCACTTGAGTATGAAATGAATTAGATAAACTGAGTTATTTAGTTCTTCCGCGCACGAAAATATTTTAATGAAACTAGTCAAATTGAAGGAAAACTAAACAACTAGAGTTATTTAATTCGGACATCAATACGCGTTATTTCGTTTTTAAATAAGTATTTTTATTTATTTCTTCTTGGAGAAAAAATAAATTTATAAGAGATTCCAATAAAATAAATGTCAATAGGTAAACTTATTTAATTTTGCTCTTTATAGTATACGTGTGTAAGCAAAGTTATCGCGCAATTCAGTAGTACAAATTAGCGCGAAATAATGTAAACCTACAGATCAACCATTCTCAAAGTGTGCTCCGCGGAGCGCCAGGGCTCCACGAAGCATCTCTAGAGGCTCCACGACAATTTGCTCTAATTAAAATAAAATTACTTAATTATAACTAAATCACTATGCAGAATACAGAAAAATGATCAATTTAGATTCTAAACGCACTGCAACTTAAAGTAGTAGTACGTGCTATATGCTATGTTTTTACCGTCGATTTGTTACAATCGAATAATGATAGTATAAACAGATATGTTATTATTAGAGATATTATGAGTAGTGTAGAATTGGGGTTTCTGGATCACAGATCCAGAAACCCCAATTCCACACTTGAATTATAAGACTTTTTTTTGTCACCAATTCAATCATTCAGCTATTCTAGTCTTCTTTCTTTTGCCCGACCCAGGAATCGAACCCGAGACCTCCCGATCAACGGTCGCATTCGCTATCCACAGGACCATGGAGGCAGTCATCATTAAATCGATTTACCCGTAAATATTCGCATATGAATCACACTTGATGTGAACTGGGTTATTAGTCAATTAATATTATAAGTAATCTCATTAATTATTATAATTACTTACTCAATAATTTTTTAATCATTCAGAAAAATACTTATTCACAATAAGGCAATGCTTATTCGTTCAAGTAAGTATTCGTTATATGATCTAATCACTAAGATGTCATGTTGATATGTAATCGATTCAACTTTGTGACCTAATGAGAATGGAATGCGTGCTCATCGCTGTCGACCGCTGCCTTATATACTCGTATAAAACAATAGGTGTTTAAATTGTGCTAAATTGTAGAAATAAAACTAAATATCGTTTCATTATTTTTATTAAATACTCATAAAACAATCAAGCAATGAAATAAACTACCATCATTAATTATTAATATCATACATTATTTGATTATAATTATATAATATAATAATTTAATCACATAAGAATTATTTGAATTAATTATTTACAAAGTGCCTACCTAGTTGAAATATTTTAGTAAAATACATTCGCTTATGAATTACATACCTATCTTTACGAAAATTTTATATGTCTTAGTGGATATTAAGTAAGTATGTACCTACATACTATGCGGTGTAGTGTATAATTTTATTAAACCTATGTTTTTGGCTCGATATCCTCTTGAATCTTGGCAATTAATTCTCTTGTACTTGAATATATATCATCAAATAATATAGTTTTGACGACGTGCTGAACGCACACATCAGCTTCACAGTTACATATCTGTTGTTGGGAATTTAGGAAACTGTCCGCATCGTAGATTTCAATCTTTATTATTTTTGTCCCTCGCGTGACCGGTTTCTTAATGTATTGAAAAATAATTTGTTCTGTTTTCGATCTCTTGCGAGTAAGACCGAGAGTTTTTTGGCCAGGTCGCTGATGATGTTGAACTGATGGTTGATCCACGGGTATAAAATTGAATAGTTCTTCTGTGTCCTGAAAATAACATGAGTCCTGTTAAAATACTTTCCAACACAAAACAGTACAAAATGGAGTTATGTAAAATACTGGCTGCCCAATGTCCAATGAATAGCGTATGCGTCTGCTGATCGAGAGGTCCCGGGTTCGATTCCCGGATCGGCAAAGTGTTTACTGAGTTTTCCTAATTCTTAGTAGCAGCTCGAAGTCTGGAAATGTGCCCGATGATGGCACTAGGCGTGCCCCTCCTATTACGTGGCACCTAAAAATTCATAGAATGGCGAAATGTGGATGTAGTATCACACCTCTGCTTGGCCCTTCGGATTGGTATGAGTGGTGTGTGTATGAATGAATAAATAAAGGTAGAAATAAATTTAACACCAATTCAACTAGGAATCGAACTGCTTGTACTTATTTTGACTATAACTTACTCAAAAACTATTCTCTACAGGTCATTTACAGGAATGATGGCCATTCCATCCGCATTTTATGTTAGTATAAAATTAAATAAATGAATTATAAAAGTGTTTGTGCAAGTATTTGTTTTTTTTTTTCAGTTATTGAATTGAATATTCAATAGCTCGGTAACCATAATGCTGTGTGAAACATGATTTAATCACGGTGCGAACATTACGAAAAATTGCAACACAATAATTATAAATAAAATAAAATATTACTCACCGACATATTGATAGGCTGCTTGCTCTCACTCGCTGTTATAATTCAACTAATTTATATTTATTTTTCCCCTCATATTTTATCCTTTATATAGATTTTAAAAAAAATCTCTTCTAAAGACATAAAGTTCAAATTGGTTACGAAATTATCTTTACTTCAAACGTGACAATGTAATTCTATATTCGAGACAATACGGCACCATACCGCCTCAGCTTGCATTCCTAATATTAAAGACAACACTGACTTACCGAAACCGGCAAAGCAACCGGCGTGAAACATACGAATTATGCGTCCCGGCTGCCATTTTACACTTGTTCTCGTCGTACCACGGAGGCACAACTCAAATCATCCATGCACTTAGTGCACGGATGTGTACAATGCATAGTCCACATAAAATACTCTTTTGTATCTACGCAGATTAAAAAAGGAGAACCTTTATGTGTGTATGTTTGTATGTCATTATTCTATTCTATACTTGGTATGAGAAATATATCGGTCTTTTAAAGCTAGTTTTCACCTGCGTTAAATATCTACTACGAGTATACCGGTTTATCTTCTATACAATTGTTGGTAAAAACAAACACTACATATCACATAATTACATGTACTTACCTACATAATCAAACTGAATTGTATATAATGTAAAAGTTTAGTTTTTTTCAAGATGCGTGAACAAAATCTAATATTTAGTTAATGATCAAAAATAAATCTCATCTAAGAGGAGACAAATCCAGGTGCAATTATAGTATGTGATTGCTTTTTAATACAAATAAAACATAATACGCTGTAATTGAATGTTATTTTGTATCTTGCACTATGCACATAAAGTAGAAATTATATGATCTCAAATATGTTACTAAGTGATTTTATGCAACATAATCTATTTTCATATTTGGTGATAGAGTTGACGAAGCGTTTTATCTATGTACTCCTTATTCCTTAAATGGGATTCTATAGTGAGGATTTACAACTATTTAAGAGGGCAGCTGCCGAAGCTGAATCACAACAAATCTTCATCTAGAAGCAGTCACATCTGAACTTGAAACTACCTCTACTACCTACCTAATTCTACCATAATGTAAGTATTCACTTTTCAATAATGACTTAATCTTCTTCTATTATATAATAACTTTTTATTTAATATACTGGTCCCTATTATTACATTTCTTGCCTGTGTTAGAGTATGCCATTCGCTCTAACTTCATTCAACACATTAATAATGAATTACATTAATAAAAAATATTATTGATATTTTTCTTACTATTCAATCATTCAAGCATTTCTTTCATTCACTTATCTGATGACACAATTAACTGTTTACTAATTGAAAAAGATGTAGTTTGACTGCTTACTAATTCTTTGTACTATTAATTTTCAGGTCTAAGCACACCGCTGAGCATCTTTTCCCCTCCGAGGACGAGTCGTCCGACGAGGTGCAGATGAAGGCCAAGCCAAAAGAAAATAAAAAGCGCAAGCCAACATCAAGCTGTGCGTCGCAGCCGTCCACGAGCAAGAAGAATAAGCCCACCATTCATCCCATCACTCCTGTGACCAAGTCAACAGCTCGTGACTTGTTCGGAGACGACAGCGACGACGACGACCTTCAAGTGGCGGCTGACAAGAAGCCTCCACCGATTTACTCGTATATTACGAGGAGATTGGCGAACGGCTTCTCTCGCCAAATTAACGAGGAGAAGAAAGGTGCGTTCTATGTAGAACTGAAAATTTATAAATGTGACGAGATAGAGCGAGTCCAACCCGTAAATAGGTGGCGTCACTCTATTATTACGGTCAAAAACAAAACTGATGACGATTCAGAGTCTTGGCGCCACCTTAACGCATATATAGCGAGCGTTAGAAAGGATTTCAAGAACTGCACTCCGACATTTATAGGCTCGTACCAATAATTTAAATTACCTATTATTGTTATTTTAAGCATAGTAATAATTATGTACTAATTATAACCTTATTATTTGTATTTCGTAGGTAGGCACTCTTGTGGATTATATAACTTACATTGTAATCGAATAATTAAATTATCAATTAAACAATTTAGTATGATATCTGTCGTATTTCTTTTGTTTTCAGTAACACAACCCAGCGATGACCCATCAGCAAGTTCTGATAACATTATTGATAATACTGATACATGTCGAATTGATATCCCCGAATATAATATGAATGTTGATGAGCGTGATTATTTATCAAAGACAATTTATTGTGAGAAATGTAAAATTTATATCCTCGAACATAAATACAGACATCATAAGAGAACGAATATCCACAAATCGAATTGTTTAATAAAGTCAAGGTTTAAAAATATTGATATTATTGCTACAGCATTCAAAAACAGAATTATGACTTATCGTTTAAATCCATCATATTCAGAAAACGAGTACCTTACGCCTGAGATGTTCTTAAATGACAAACGAAAAGATATCTTTAAAATTATTAAGTTTTCCTTATTAAGAAATACATGCATTAAAGTTAACTTTGAGCTTTTTGCTTATTTTTTACTACCTAAATTAAATGAGCAGCAACTCAAATCATTTAATACGAAATATGAAATTATATACCATAGTACTGATTTTAATGAGATATATTTAAATTTAATACAGACATTTAAAAGAAAATTTACCGAATTTGAGCATTGTGAGTCTGGTTGGTCATTTGTTTCTATAAATCATTTAGAGATAAATATAAATAAGTATTCCCCTATGCGGGGTGGTACTTATTTGGAATTACCCAAGGCTATTAAAAATACAAAGAGTTGTTTGAATATACAAAATAATGATGAATACTGTTTTTTATGGAGCATAGTTGCTGCATTATTTCCAGCCAAAAATAATGTGTGCAGGACGAACTCCTATCCACATTTTAGTTCAATATTTAATTTACAAGGTATTTCATTTCCTCCTTCTCCAAGAGATATTAAACTTTTTGAAAAAAATAATTCTGAGATAAGTATTAATATATATGGATTGGATGAACGTGATAAAGTAACAGGTCCTCTTTATATTACGAGTGATAAAAAAGATAAACACATTAACTTGTTATATTTTGAAAATAAAAATACAGGTCATTATTGTTTGATAAAAAACCTTTTGCGGCTAGTACGACGACAAGTGTCATGCCATAAAGGTACAATGTACTTATGTGAAACATGTTTACAATTTTTTACTTCCAAAACAAAGTATCATTCCCACAATTGCTCTAAAATTTTAACTATACTACCTGACAAAAACAGTATTTTACAGTTTAAAAATTATGAAAGAAAGCAAAAAATTAATTTTGTTATATATGCTGACTTTGAAAGTATATTATTGAACTATAAAGAGGAAGAGAATAATAAAAATACAGTTAAAAATAAATTACATGAACCATCTTGTTTTGCATTTTATGTGTGTTGCTCACATGATAGCAGATTGAATAAATTTGTAACATACAGAGGATCTGACTGTGTGGAAGTATTCATTAAAAGATTGATAGAAGAGGCAAAGTTAATTCATAATATTTTAATAACAAAAAAACCCATGAAACCTCTCACGACCGAGCAAATTGATTGTTATTTAAAAGCAACTTTATGTCATATATGTAATGATTTATTATTTGACGATAAAGTTTGTGATCATGACCACATTACAGGCGAGTATAGAGGTGCAGCACATTCGCATTGTAATTTAATGTATAGAGTGTGTCCATTTATACCTATTATATTCCATAATTTGGCTGGGTATGACTCTCATATATTCATAACAGAATTATCTAAATATGATGGTGAAATAAAAATAATTGCAGAAACTAAAGAAAAATATTTAACCATAACTAAAATAATAAATACAGGAAAAGGAAACAAACCAATTCAAATTAAATTTATAGATTCATTTCAATTTCTAAATTCAAGTCTTGATAATCTGAGTAAAAGTTTAACAGAAAGTGATTTTATTCATCTATCATCGTATTTCCCAGATAAAAAGCAATTCAATTTATTACAAAAGAAAGGTATTTATCCTTATGAATATATTTGTTCATGGCAGAAATACGAAGAAAAACAACTTCCTGCAAAGGATGATTTTTATAACACTTTACAGTTGAAACATATATCTGATGATGATTATCAACATGCTCAAACAGTGTGGAAATACTTTAACATAAATTCTCTTGGTGAATATACTGACTTATATTTAAAGTGTGATGTTCTATTATTATGTGATGTATTTGAAAATTTCAGAAAAATTTGTTTGTTGCATTATAAACTCGATCCTGCGTATTACGTAACATCACCTGGATTGAGTTGGGATGCTATGCTTCTTTACACTGGTGTTCGCTTAGAATTAATTAATGATTTAGAAATGTATAATATGTTGGAAAAAGGTATCCGTGGAGGGTTGGCTCAATGCTCTCACCGATACGCCAAAGCTAATAACATTTATTTACCTCATTTCGATAATTCCAAACCATCCTCATATTTAATGTATTTAGACTGTAATAATCTATATGGATATGCAATGACACGAAAATTACCAATTTCAGAATTTAAATTCATGTCACATTACGAAATAAATAATTTCAATTTATTTGATATTTCAGATAACGCTGATTATGGCTATATTTTAGAAGTAGATATAGAGTATCCAGATCATTTACATAATTCACATAGTGATTTGCCTTTTGCTCCTGAGAAATTCATACCTATTGGAGGGAAAACACAAAAATTAATTGCAAATTTGTATGATAAATATAACTACATCATTCATTATGTTCATTTAAAAGAATGTCTTAAAAATGGTCTAATTTTAAGAAAAATTCATAGAATACTTTGTTTTAGACAAGAAAGTTTTTTGAAAAAGTATATAGATTTGAATACTACGCTACGACAGGCTGCTTCAACATTCTTTGAAAGAGACTTCTTTAAACTTTTAAATAACTCAATATTTGGTAAAACAATTGAAAATAAACGTAAACATGTCGATGTTAAATTGATAACCAAATGGAGTGATCATTTGAATAAAACGAATAAAGTAATAGGTGCTAAAAAAATAATTACAAAGCCTAATTTAAAAAATATTACTGTATTCAACGAAAACTTTTTAGCCGTACAGCTGAACCCAGAGAAACTTATTTTAGATAGACCAATATATATTGGATTTGCGGTGTTAGAATACTCCAAGCAACATGTGTACAATTTTCATTATAATATCATTAAGAGTAAATATGGTGATAAAGTTAAATTATGCTATACTGATACAGACAGTTTATTGTATCTAATACATACTGAAAATTTTTATAAAGATATGCGTGATAATATTTCACATTATGATACAAGTAATTTTGAAACTAATAATCCTTATTGTATACCAAAAGTAAATGAAAGAGTACCTGGATTATTTAAAGACGAATTAGGAGGAGATCCAATCAGTGAATTTATAGGGTTAAGAGCAAAGCTGTATTGTATTAAATCGTTAAACACACAAATAAATAAAGCTAAAGGCGTATCAAAACCTATTTCTAAGCGTTTAACATTGTATAACTATAAAGATGTTTTATTTAAAAACCTAACACTAAAGTGTAAAATGAATATGATAAAATCAATGAAACATGTACTGTTCTCTCAAGAAGTAAATAAAGTAGTCTTAAATAGAATAGATGATAAGAGGTATACACTGAGAAATCAAATTGACACTGTGCCTTGGGGTCATTCCAGCCACATTTGTTAACAGCTGACTTATTTTGTATAAAAAATATGTTTAACATAAGTACTTAATTATAATTTTAATTCTAAGAATATTATGTATAGATTATGTACTACACACAAGACTAAAATATAAGATAAGTTGAATAATTATATGTTTTATTTTAATATATTGTAATGTTTATTCCAACACCTCTACTTATTATTATTATTGTACTCGTATTATTCTAATATCCGACTTGGAACTATCTGGTTATGTTTAATAAACAATGCATGGGATGCATGAAAATAGCCTCCTCGAGTGACGCTACATACTTATAGCACTAGTAGGTACGTCCGGCGCGTCCTGGGCAGTCAGCTTCGGTATCAATGTTGTTGACTGGCTAATATTTTCACCACTATAATATTTATTCCTACATGAAACGTCGATCATGAAAAAGAATGATTTCAGATGCCCTAAATAGTATAAATACAGCTGCAAATGTTCTTGATATATTAGATTTAAATATGAAGTGGGTTAAGCATCCAGTATCCTTAGAAGTTAAAAATATTGATGTGAAAAAAAATAAACTGCATCCGAAACATAGCGTACTTCTACCGAACAATATACGATGTATAATATGCGGTCCCTCGAATTGTGGAAAAACGAACGTCATGATTAGCTTGTTAATACATCAAAATGGTTTAAAATTTCAAAATGTTTATTTGTATTCCAAAACAAGCCTACAACCAAAATATTGTTTTCTAAAACAAATCTTAGCAAGAGTACCAAAAGTAAAACTGTTCACTTTTGAATTCGATGAGGACGTTATTCATCCTAATGACGCCTTACCAAATTCTATAATAATATTTGATGATGTGGTTGGTGAAAAACAAATGAATATACGGAATTATTATACAATGGGAAGGCATAGAGGAATAGATTGTTTTTATTTGTCTCAGACTTATACAAAAGTACCGAAGCAGTTGCTACGTGACAATGTTAATTTTCTAGTTATTTTTAAACAGGATGATTTGAACTTGAAGCATATTTATGATGAACCTCTCACGACCGAGCTTAGTTAGTTAGTTCTGATATGGATTGGTCTAAGTTCAAAAATATTTGTTCTAAAATATGGCTGACACCGTACGATTTTTTGACTATTAATAAAGACTGTGAACTAAACAATGGCAGATACAGACAATCATTTGACAACTATATAAATTTTGAATAACTAATAAAAAGCATTTTTATGATCATGTCAGTTCTTTCAGAGACAGAAAATAATAAATCGGTTTTATATTTTGACTGAAGATATAAATAAATACATTCGTTAAAAATGATCAGTGTTATCAATTCTCTGGTTGAATACAGTGTCGAGTAATAATATGGAGGAAAAAATTAAATTAGAATTAATTAAGTCTGTTGACTCAGTAAAAAATAAATTAAAACAGATGAAAAACCAGGAATATGAAATGAATTTATCCCTCGATAAAATACTAAAACCTGTTTCGGAG
The DNA here is from genome assembly GCA_944739405.2 of Euclidia mi. Lineage (NCBI taxonomy): Eukaryota > Metazoa > Arthropoda > Insecta > Lepidoptera > Erebidae > Euclidia > Euclidia mi. The sequence goes on along the minus strand of OX123183.2, from coordinate 8,753,487 downwards.
CCTCTCCAAACATTAGTGAATTTAAAAAAGAAACCGCTGGATAATGAACTAATAAAAAATGAGACAAATTCAGAAGTATTTGAATCAGATGAAAGTATTCAAAGTTGTTCTACTAAGTGTGATGATTTTTATGATGCCGATTTAAATATTGCAAGTGCATCTAACAGCAAAGAAAAAGGTAATAATTTAGAAATGTCATTAGAGGGTGAAGATGTCTACGGAATTTATGAGGGTCTAAATGTACCATTTGGAATAAGAACTGATAATAACCAATTAATGATAGGTAACTCAAAAGTATCATTTTCAAAAATTGACAGTTTGGATGCAAATAATATATTAATGGTAAAAATTGACGACAAAACTTACAATTTAACTCCAGGCCTGCAAGAACTTTTGCTTCGAAAAAAACCTGATCTGACATCAATAACGAGCGAAGATAAAATTGTATATAAAAATATATTACTTCAAACAAATGCGCATAAGAGAGATTTTAATCCTAAGGGTCAAATGAGAGGTGATAAAGGAAATAAATATCGAGATATAATCAAACCCTTGTTTTCTAATATTTCGAATGATAAATATCATATCAAACATGGAGGTAGTTTGCCTAAACTCAAGAAATATAAAACCCAAACTGACTTGGTATATTGGGATGACCCTAATGAATTGGTTGAAAGGTTAAAATTGTTGATAGCTTCAAGAGATGCTGGTAATACGAATCACGATAATGAAATTTTATCAATAATTGAAGAATTGAAAGAAGCTCGAGTAATAAAGGAATAAATAAATAGATGTGCTATATAGTTTTTATTTTAGTATTATACAGTCATTCATTATGATCATTGGCCAATTATTGTTAACGCAACGTGGATATTTTACTTCCCGCATATCTGGTTGTTGAATTCTTAGTAGGTACTACTCGCTTCAGAGTTATACAAACTATAAGATAAATTCCGAACTTATTATGAGCAAAGCCGATATAGTCAATGAAATTCATAAAAATGCGAGGATACATTTTCCACGTAGAAAAGTTATTATGAAGGATATAGATGATTTATGGCAAGCAGATTTAATTGATATGCAATCAGTTTCTAAGGAAAATAAAAGCTTTAGATTTATTCTTGCCGTTATTGATACGTTTTCTAAGTATGCTTGGACTTTTCCCTTGAAAAGTAAGAATAAAGACGACGTATATAATACATTTAAACTTTTGTTGGATAAAGGACGTATCCCGAATAATCTACAAACTGATAATGGAACAGAATTTTATAACAACAAATTTAATTCTCTCATGAAATCATATAATATTAATCATTATTCAACCTTCTCGACAAAGAAAGCTTCAATAGTTGAAAGATTTATCAGAACATTGAAATCTAAATTATACAAGGAATTTAGTTTACAGGGTAATTATAATTGGATAAATAAAACACTCAATAACGTTACATATAGATATAACCACACCAAACATCGAACAATTGACGAAATTCCAGCAAAGGTTAGTGATATTAATAAAGCACTTGTATTAAAAAGATATCTTATGTTAGTAAAAAAAGTTAATACTAAGAGTAAGTTTAAAGTAGGGGATTATGTGCGAATCAGTAAGTACAAAGGTACATTCGAAAAAGGATACACTCCCAACTGGTCGACAGAAGTATTTAAAGTTAGAAAAATACAAAACACAACCCCTGTCACTTATTTAATTGAAGACACAATCAGAGGTCATCCCATTTTAGGAGCATTCTACGCTCAAGAACTTCAAAAGACAAAACATCCTAATGTATACTTAGTCGAAAAAGTTCTTAGAAGAAAAGGAAACGAGGTTTTGGTAAAATGGTTAGGTTTACCCTGCTCTGAAAACAGCTGGATTAATAAATCGAATATATTGTAATTAAACCTATATATTAAACATTATTTTCATGATCAATCAGTATTATAATGTGTTTAGGAGAGATTAGTCTTCTCAATTGGTTTATAAATAATTTACCATTTGAATTACATATACCAGGATACAATTATTGTGGACCTAGTACCAAATTAAAGAAAAGACTTTTACGTGGTGATAAGGGTATAAATAAATTAGACGAATATTGCAAAGAACACGATATTGCCTATCACAAATCTTCAAATTTGAAAGATAGACATAAAGCAGATTTAGTTTTAATGAAAATGGCAAGGAAACGCACGGTTGCTTCTGATGCGAGTGTAAGTGAAAAGATTGCAGCCCATGTAGTAAATAAAGCTATGTTGGCTAAAGTTAAAACTGGTGCTGGCTTAAAACATCATGATCGTAAAACAAAATATTTAAGAAAAATGAAGCTTGATTTGAAAAATAAATTTAAGAATGTGATTTCTAAAACAAAAAAACATATACAAAAATTAAAGCCAAAATGCAGGGAAAAAGCAATAGAATTAGCTATGGCTGCTACAAGAGAAATCATTGATGATTCGTCTATAAAACTTCCTCGTATTATTCCTTTACCAAAAACTGGTGGAGTACTGCCTTTAATTCCAATTTTTGCGGGATTATCGGCGACTGGAGCCTTAGCAGGTGGTGCGGCCGGTATTGCTAAAACTATTAATGAATACAAGATGTTTAAAAAGCGTTTCGCTGAATTGAAGAGGCATAATGAGAAAATGGAAGCTCTTTGCATCGGAAGAGGATTACATCTTAAACCTCATAAAAATGGACTAGGGATTTACGTATCGAAACAAAAAAACTAAAGTATCGGCTACCCAATCGTCCTTTATCTAACTTAGACATTTTGAAATATGGAAATAGTATTCCCTATTTTCGAGGGGTCTTTATGCGAGATGAACTCCCAACACAACCTTTTAAAAAAGAATGTGGTGTCATTAATTTAGATACTTCCAAAAATCTCGGTTCTCATTGGGTAGCCTATGTAAAATATAATGATTACATAGAATATTTTGATAGTTATGGTAATCTTAAACCCCCAAAAGAATTTATAAGATACTTAGGTTCTAATATAAGCTATAATTATGACAATATACAACGTGATCACCCTTTTAATTGCGGGCATCTTTGCTTAAACTTTTTGAAGAATTTTTGGGATGGGTGCAAGATAAAATAAACAAGATACTTCAGCATTGTTCAGTATGTAAGCATGTCTATAACGGTAACTATCTCCGGAAATAAATCAGAATTGACTTCATACTTTCAACCACCTTTGAGTTTATCTGGTCAATATGAGTGTGGTTTACTATACTTTTCTGTATTAAACTCAGTACATAATTTTCGTGATAATATTCTACCTGTTATTAGAATTGAATGTGATTTAGTGTACGGTTCTTACTCCAACGGATTACCAGTTCATGTAATTCACGAATTTATAGCTAATACTGCTACAGGTAATTGGTGCATAGAATCTCCACAAAACGTTATTTATTTTCCTGTAAACAAAACATTAATTACATCTATATCTATTAAGATTGTTGATCAGTCCGGTCAGTGCATTGACTTTGGAAAAGAACAAATTGAACTACGCCTTCATTTAAAAAAGACAAAATGATCTTGTATTATAAAAGCCCTGCAGTTAATATAAAACGCCTTACTTCTTCTAAAGCATTTAAGGTGCAAAGACGTAGCAATCAAGTGAAGAAATTGACGAAACCGAATAAAGATTTTCTTAAAGCCCTAGGATTCCAAATATGAATATACTACAGGTTGCTGAGTTACCACACTTTGATACTTCGATTGAAAGTTACGAAGTCCATTCTTACAATCCCTACAATAACAGTTTTAGAGAAAATGATGAAATCAGAATTCCCGTACACCAACAAGACGTATATGTGCTGCCATCAGCCAGCTCAATTTACATCGAAGGTGAAGCAAAACTCATCGGAAAAGATGGGAATCCGATCAAAAAACCTGTTACGTTCACTAATAATCCTGTTATGTTTTTGTTTCAAGACATCAGATACGAAATAAACGGAATTGAAATAGATCGTATGAAAAATTCTGGCATAACTTCAACAATAAAGTCATATATTTCATTAAACGAAGCAGAAAATAAAGTAGCTGCATTATGGGGTTGGAATTTGGCCGGATTTAAAAGCGATGGTCATTTTAGTGCAGTAATACCGTTAAATAAAATTTTCGGGTTTGCTGAGGATTATAATAAAATTATAATTAATTGTAAACATGAACTAATAATGAATAGAAGCAATTCAAATTTAAACAGTGTCATACTTAGTGATGATATTACTCATTTTAAAATAGATATTCAAAGAGTGCAATGGCGGGTGCCACATATAAAAGTCTCAGATCGGGAACGACTAACACTATTGAAATATTTGGAAAAAGATAAATCTACTCAAATGGCATTTAGAAATTGGGATTTGTATGAATATCCTATACTCCCCAAATCTACAAAGCATTCTTGGTCAGTTAAAACGGCTTCACAGTTAGAAAAACCAAGATATGTAATTTTCTGCTTACAAACTAATAGAAAAAGTAATAAATCAAAAGACAGTTCCCTATTTGATCACTGTGACGTAACAAACGTAACGCTATTTTTGAATTCTCAATATTACCCCTACGAACCGTTAGGCTTAAAGTTTTCTGAAAATAAGTACAGTATATTATACGAAATGTATGTGAAATTTCGTCAGTCGTATTACAACAGCCCAGTCGATCCCTTACTTGATCTGGAAGATTTTAAGGAAAAAGCTCCACTTTTTGTCATTGATTGCTCGAGGCAAAATGATTGTCTAAAAACGGGGCCGGTAGACGTAAGGCTGGAATTTGAATGTTCAACATTAATACCAGATAATACAACTGCATATTGTTTAATTATAAACGATCGACTTGTGGAATACAAACCGTTAAGTAATATTGTGCGCAGGCTGTCATGATTGCCATTGTAGATGTTCAAGGTTTCAAAACAGAAGCAAACGAATTTATAATAAAAGAAATTGCGATATTATGCGATAAAAAAATACAAGTATTTCTAATAAAGGCTCCATTCCCATTCTACGATTTGACTAAACAAGAACGACGACAAGTAAGCTGGATTGAACGCAATAGAAAGATATACTGGAATGAAGGAATTGTGCCTTACTTCAATTATCAGAATTTGATTATAAATATTTTAAGAGATAAATGTATTTTTACCAAAGGTGCTGAAAAAGTGTTGTGGTTAAAAAGTATTGTAAATAATAATAATGTTAATAACTTAGAAGATAAAGGTTGTCCTAGTTTATTAAACTTGTATAAACAGTATGAACAGTCTCATGATCTGTATAGTTGTATTTATCATGATTCAACATGTGCTTTAAAAAACGTTCTCTGTTTAGATAAATGGTGTAAAACTATAACATTATAAATACAATTACCATGCAATACATTTTTGAAATAAATATTATCTTGTTTTATTTATTGGTGAAGTTATAGTAAATGACCCCATTCTACAGAAGGAGATCATGGTTCAATTTTGAATCTGAGTATCGAGTAGGTAATGCAAAATGAAAATTGACTAAAATGATTGAATTGATAAATTAAAATAGTGTTAAATTCAAGTGTGGAATTCGGGTTTCTGGATCTGTGATCCAGAAACCCCAATTCTACACTACTATTATGTTACTAAGGTAGGCAGCAATATCCTAATAGAGACATCAACAGACTGCCATTCACCAGGGCTCGGGTTAGAATTCTAGGCAGCAAATTTTCGAAGTAATGTGTTTACATTGTTAATGATGGCTTGCTTCGTGCCTCAGAGAGCAGCTCTTTAAGACTGGGTGGTGTGGACACTCTTCCAAATTTTTTTGTTGACATCAAGATTCGATGTCTTCCAGCCACCGGTGCTGGTTAGGTTTCTTAAAGGTTTGAGTACCGTGGGTCTAATCCATACAGAGCATACTTTTTCATAGGTTATTTAGAAATCCGAAGAGTAAAACCGGTCACTGTGACTGGCTTTTGTGGATTACGAAAATGCCTTCAACTCCATTGAAACTGGACTGTCCTCCAATGCACTGCCTTCACTAAGTACATGTCTCTCAGAGAGCTATGAAAAGCACAATGCTAGGGATTTCGCTGATGGGTAATTTCCGGCACAAGATTATCCGGCAGAAGACCAAATGACATAGTTCAGAATTATAGCAAAATGTATAAGGGAACTTATGGTCTGTCGATTAAAAAGCAGGTTTTTAAATTAAGGCCACGCCTCAGCAAGCGTAGCGTTGGCCGCCAGAATGGGTCTTGTGGCATACCCTGGGGAGGCCCACCTCTTGGAGTGATAAGCTGATGAAATGAGTTCAATGAGAAGAAGTAGTTAATATAATAGTTTGACCATTATACGCCCCCTTCCTATTATGGAAGCCTTAAGGTGAGAAAATACCTCTCGAGATAGCGAGCAAGGCGTGACGTGGCAAATCAATACTCCAAATAGGTAGACAGAAGTTGTAATTATTACTCCCATATTTGGCCATGACATGCATTTTTAGGTCCTACGTAAAGAAAACATTGCCAGACTTCGTTCTACTACTGAAAATTTTGAAAAATCTGTTACCTACACTCTGGCCTAACCCGGGAATCGAACGCAAGACTTCTCGATCAACAGACGCATAGGTTATTTACTGGGCCATGGAAGCAATCAGTGACAAAATAAATATAAAATATTAGAAGATTTATATCAGTGATATAGTCTTTTTTGCAAATGTGGACTTTTTGCACAATTTCTACCTTCAATTTGTCTAGTAATAAAGCGTAGTAAGCTGCAATAAAAGTTATCTCTTTCGATCTCTCTCTCATCATCACTCAACATCTCAAAAAACAGTATCACTTTCCCAGCCGAAATAACCAACTTTGGAGTCGATTCCTCCTTAGCAATTTACTGTTTGGAATGTATTATTCATTTAGGCGTATGATGGTGTATCCAGGTTTCATCTACAGTCATGAATTGGACCAAAACTTGGATTTATTAAGCCTAAACTACGCAAACAGAGCATTAAAAATGTTTTCGTCTTAACGTGAACAAACGTGGCACCCATCGCGCTGGGAGCTTGCTCATGCTTACATCTTGATTAAGTATGTAACTAATACAACCTAACATTTTTTGGTCAATTTCATAGCCTCTGCTATCTCTCTTAGCACCATTTGGTGAAATTTAGCGAGGTTATCGTCAGTGGTTGCAGTTTTTGGACTCCCCGGACCTTCATCTGTATCCTAGCTCTTACGACCAGGTTTAAATTCAGCTGCCCAAAATTTCATTGTGGTAAGTGATGGAGCAGAGAGGCAGCGATAGCCTAGTGGAGGTACCAAGGGCAGTCCATGCAGAGGGTATTACATGTGGGGTTCGAATCCACAGCACGCACAAATGACTTTTTAAAGTTAAGTGCGTATTAAATTGTTAATTATAGCTTGGCCCGTGTCTCGGAGCACGGTAAACCGTCTGTCCTGGCTATCATGAAGATCTTTGACAGTTGTTACGGGTAGTCAGTACCCTCAAATAAACTGATACTGGTCTAAACCATGGAATATCGCTATCCTTTTTGGTTGCGGAGGTCAAACGGTAGTCGCTCTGTGGAAAAGTTGATATTCTGTCATATCTGGTTAGACCAGTAACCGGACCACGGGCTCTAAGACTTGTAAGTCTTGGATGCAACCGGGATAACGCTAGGGCGATGATTATGATGCAGAGAGTCTCCATAAATAGAGTTTAAATCAAATTTAAATGGCGTCGGCGTATTGCCTTTTAAGAAATTAAGACAGCTCGATACAAAATTTACATAATATATATATATATAGTCTAAGAAAATTTCCCATTTTCACAAAAACCACTCACATCATTTCACAAAATGTCCTATAATTTAATCATTAATAAAAAATAAATTTTAATGTTATAATTACTCCTATTTATTAAACAATTTGATCATTTAAAGATTCGTGAACCGAGTAATATAGTTTTTTGAGTAAGAGACATTTTACTCTACTTTTAAATATATTAGCATTTGCTATTTCTAATATCGATTTAGGCAAGTGATTGTAAATTTTCGGAGCCATGCAGAATGCACTCTTATTTAAGAAAGCGGTAGAATTTGATGGACACGATATTTTAAGGTGATGTCTCTTACTTTTCAATTTTTCAAACAGTTGCAAGTTTTTTCTAACAAATAATGCAGTTGCCAAAATATATATGCATGGTAACGGCAATATTTTCAGCTCTAGAAAGTAAGGTCTGCAACTATCTGTTTGTTTTAGTTGACATATAGACCTTATGCACTTCTTTTGGGAAATAAATACAATTTCGACATCGGTGGAATTGCCCCAGAATATGACACCATAACTAAGAATCGGCGATACATAACCATGATAGGCCGTAATAACTGTTGATCTACTGGCAGTTTTAGACAGCTTATACAGAGCATAGGAATGCTGATTTATTTTTGCACATAATGATTTTACGTGAGATTTCCAGTTCAGAGCTTCGTCAATGTTAATTCCTAAAAATTTTGTTGTCTTTACCTTTTCTTTTGGTTTGTTATTATAACTTATATCTAAGTCAGTCAATTTGTTTGCTCTTTTTCGAAATATAATTATGCTAGTTTTATCAACATTTAATTTTAAATTATTTACTGTTAACCATTGAACAGTATTTTGTAAGATTTTGTTTATGTCATATTCAAGCTGAGATTTGTTATTTCCAGTAAGTACGACTGTACTATCGTCTGCAAAGAGTATGGTTTTATAGTTTGTTATCCGAGGCAGATCGTTTACATAGATAATAAACAAAAGCGGTCCCAACACGCTACCCTGAGGAACTCCAAAAACTACCTTCCTAGGCTCAGATGAGTAATTTACTACCATCTTTTTGGATGTACTCAGTCTAGAAATTTGTGTTATCTGTATCCTGTCACTTGGGTATGATTTCACTAAGTCTAATATAGTTCCCCTTACTCCATAAGCATAAAGCTTATTTAATAACGTGACATGGTCCACACAGTCAAAAGCCTTACTCAAATCCATAAAAATAGCAACTGCTTGACTTTTTTTATCAATTTCAGTCATTACTATATTAAAAAATTGATATATTGCCATGTTTATATTTTATTTTTTTCTAAACCCAGTTTGCTCATCTGCTAGTAACCCATTTGATTCAAAATAACTATATAGACATCCATGAATAACTTTCTCATATATCTTAGATAAGACTAGAACTAGAGCTATAGGTCCGTAACAGTCCATATTAGATTTGATATTTTTCTTAAAAAGTGGTTTTATAATGGTGATTTTCAGTTCCTTGGGAAATACACCATTTGTTATAGAAAGATTAATCAAGTAGCTCAGTAAACAAAATAATTTAGAAGATACATGTTTTAATATTTTTGTAGATATGTCGTCATAGCCAGTACTATTTGTAGGTTTTAATTTTAAAATAATTGTATTAATGTCATCAGGGATAGTAGGAGGCATAAACAAGGAACCTGGCATATTGCATATACATATTATTTTGTCCTGTTGTTTGTTCCAGTTTGCATATTTGAACAACAAAATAGTTGTTGAATAAATTCGCTATTTGCAAAGGGTCTCTGATAGTTTAATTATTATAAGAATAAGAATGTCCTCTTTAAGTGCATTACATTTATTTTTATTGATGACAGCCCAAGTGGCTTTACATTTGTTGGATGCATTACGAATGAAGTTGTCATTTTGTGATCTCTGAGTAAGCTTTATAATCCTGTTCAACCTAGATGACAGGCTCATAAAGTTATTTTTATTTGTAGGAGTCTTATTTTTTTGATATTGCCATAGTAATTTACGCTTACGTTTACAACATGCCCTTATGCCTTTCGTAATCCATTTTGGTCTTGTTATAGCCGAAATTTTAATAATTAACGTGGGCAAGCATAGGTCATAAAAAAGACAAAACAGCTCATAAAATTCTGTAAAGGCTACATTTGGATCTGAACAACCAAATACCTCATTAAAACTAAGTGAATTGATATATTGCTTAAATTTTTCAATGTTTGTCTTACAATAATCCCTTTTTCTTACAAACCAATACTTAATTGGGTTTATCTGTGTCACAGGTATTGTAAATAACTGGGCCGTGTGGCAATAGAGCATACTCAAGAATTTCGCACGAACTGCTCCTAGTGCTATGTATGAAATTATCGACACACGTCCCGCTTACCAAACGTGTAGGTTGCTTCAAAGCTAATTTCAAGTTAAAGGAACATAATATTTGCATAAATTGAGTACATTCAAAACTTTTTTCGAGAACATTTATATTAAAATCTTCGCAAAATATTATCTTATTTTTTTCCATAGCAAAACTCACTCAACAAGGAATTGAAAGCAGTAAAGAATTTATTACAGTCTTCTACATTACATTTCGGTGGTCTATATATGCTTATCACATAGAGTTTGTGTCCCAGAAGTTTTATTCCTGAGCATTCCATAATATTTTCAACAGAAAACTTAGTGATATCCTTAATTGGAGTAAACATGTGTTTTTTATAAACTAGTATACATGAACCACCATGTCTATTTTTCCTGCAAGACATAGACCCAAGTGTATAATCTGGTATATTTAATAAGTTTCTGTCTTCTTTGATTATGTTATGCTCGGTAATACAGAGTACTCCTATGTCTCTTTTGTCCCGTTGCAAAGACTCAAAAACGACTGTAAGTAAATCTGATTTCGATATCAGCCCATTAATATTTTGATGAAGTAAGTTTAGTTTAGTCACGAAAAAACATACCAGAATTCTCAATCAAGTTGGTTTCTACTTGTTCATCATGCAGTTTCTCATTACAAGTTTGAGTAGACACAGAGACAAAATACTTATTATCTGGTGATATGGTGTTTTTACATGACATACATGATTTATTTTTCATATAATTATTAAAATTCTGCGCATAGTGTAGTTTTAAGATATCTTTCAATAGATAGCGACCAACATAGTAAGACATGTAATGTTTAAGGGGTATGTAATAATTATAGTTCATGTCAACAAATGTAACATTATTAAACTTACTGCACATAAATCTTAGTTCATAATTTAATTTCTTAACATTAAGAGATTTATTGAAGGGAATTTCAGATACAAGAATGTTTGGAGTAGTTACAGAGTTCAAAAAAATAGAAAGCTTAGACAGAAACTCATAAAGGTTAACATTATTTATACCGCCCATTATTAAAACGTAGTCTTATTTTGTCAAGATAGATTCAATTACAGTAGCTGAAGTATTTAAAACATCAGACAATCTGGCACCAGGCTTTCTAAAACACGTCACACTATAGTCATCCCCTACTAATTTTTTAAGTATTCTTTGTAACCCTACTCCTTGTTGATCTGCTAAGATCATAATTTTTTTATTTTCCTTCCTTCTATTGTTGCTATCATAGTAGCCACCTTCTGTAATTTATTGTTGCTGACGGTCACTCCCAGGCTGTCTCGTTACTCCTGTGGTTTCCAGTGTAAATGTATGATGGATAGTATCTTTGTCTTTTCTGTCGACAATAGTAGCTACATCGCTTTGGTAGCATCGTTTTGGACTATTATGCACAAAGTTTGGCTGTATCTCTGAGGAATCAAGACTGAGATTTAATTTCGTTACCGATTGCCGACTGATTTTAGGAGTTTGATAATTTATCGAGAAATGACTATATCATTTCTCGCGAAGAAGTTCTGGGTAATCCTATTTTCAGGTTTGTATATTTGAAGCGTCTTTGATATTGTGGCGAATAAAACCTCAAGGGCGACACATTGGGTGAGTTGTAAGCGTTTGTTACGCCAACGGATTTAAAAAGTTGTATTTTACGTTGATAGCTTTGTATTTCGCTTTCGTCTTTTCAATATTTTAAGTTTTCGATTTCAGCGTTAGCTATTTGTAGTTCTGCGGTTATACGGTTCAATTTATCCTTTACTGTGTCGTATTCTCCAATAGAGCATGTACTTGTATTATTGGGCTGGCTTTGGTACGATACATCCATGTCAAACTCGCTGCTATTAAATTCCAAATAAGTTATCGTCCGTTTCCTTTCCGTAATGTTATCGAAATTATATTCCGACATTGTTGACTAATTAATTATTTATATTTGAAAATAAGCCACAAAAAGCCAACTCGTTACTGAGGATCGATCGTGGTACTCCAATTCAATCAAACCTGTCGCACTAACTGTTTAGCTGCAGTTGTACTTAACCATTCAGTTGAATTATGTGACTACGTTCGTAATAGTTGTTTATATGTTTCTACTTAGACGTAATAGATTTCACTATCATTAAATATTTGTAGTGGTCCTTGTTTAGAGCGAAATGTATCTAAGTATTCGAGGATCTTGTTCATAGATGTCACTGTACACTGTTATCGACGCTGTGTGTCTAACGTATGTATTTATCTAGCTGTTATACAGATGTCACTAGTATGAACTTTCTAGACACAAAACTGATATTCAAATAAAAAACGGTCTTCAAAGTATTATAAATTCATTGTTTTTCTTAATCCCACTGTATGAATACGCACTTGTGTTTAAGATTATTGGGTATTGTCACTGTTAAAGTTCACCAATATTAGTAGTTAGAAAAGCAAAAACATTCATAGAATTTTTGCAAAAGACAAACATCCCGAACGTAATAAAGAACAAGAATAATAAATATTTATATCCATTATATTTCATACACCCTATTGAAATCCTTTACAATAGTTCAGTTCCAACCTATAACATTCCCGAGAACATCAGGCAATACTATGTAACTGAGTACGGACTACAAATAGCAAAAGATAAAAACGAAAAAAATTTGTCGAAACGTGTATTGCGATTGAAATATTTCGTCTGACTTTACAAGTTATAAAACTACGATAAATAACATCGCTCGTTCGACACAAAGTTGACACGCTTGTAAACTTTTTAGATAGCTATGTGTGAATAGTTTAGGGAACTATTTAGGATAGATTGTGATAATATTTCTTAGTAGATATTTACATTGATCGTGCTTACTATACATTCAAATACTGTGTGAAGACATTCTGTTTGAAATAGAAATAGTTTTTATGATAAGTCAAGTCAATTATATCGATTTAGTAGCATTTGTTTAGTCTATTGAAAATTTCGGACTATGGTCACACTGAACTGTCATTCACTCACTTTGGTTCATTGTCGTTTCCCGCGGGCAGCGAAAAAACCTAGCTCTGGAAAGATTCCGTTTTGTGAGCGCATTTGATCTTGTATTTGGTTGTAAACCAAAAACCCGTAGTGTATTGCCGCTAATTAATCAGCTGGCATCGGTTTATTTGTGATAAAGAATAAAGTTGTGAATATTAAACATTTGCGAAAGTTGTTGAAGCCGGTATCGACGTCCACGTGTCATCGTGTCTTGAAACGTCGCGTTTGCAGCCTAAGCTAAGTATAGGATATTTCATTCACTTATTTTGGCCAATATATTTGTATGAATGTGTCTAATTTAGCTCAAGCCTGACACCAGGAGATATAAGGTAAAATATTCATGTACCTACTTAATACTTGAATTCACTGTGCAACACAGTACATTTATGTCTGAGATTTGTTGTGGCTGTCAAGGGCTGATGAATAGAATCACACTTCCACAAATCTGCTGCAATTAATCCCAGTTCCTTCTAGCCAAACTCTAGACATAATTTTTGGTGCAGAGCTGTAGTTGAAATTTAGCCGCTGTTGCATTACTGAATACAAACCTCAGATGGGTATAAGCTTGTATCTTATCACCTTGTAGACAGTATTGTAGTGTTTGTCAGGTCAGTTTTTGCCTAAAATACATAATATTTATTTGTATAAGTTGACCTACGTAACTTGAAACACATTGTCATACATAACCTCAATCAGTAATTGTTTGATTTGTATTGTTGAAATCTAGCAATAACTTGTTGTTGTTAGCATTAATAAGTCAGTTTGTTTGGATACATAACAGCTGTATGTATCAATAAATTTAGTAAATTAAGTTTATTGCATATATTGGACATTATAACATTCAAACTTGACCTTGCATCTTCGGCGGGTCACATTGAAAAATTGAACTTAATAAACCTTTGTTTTGTTATAATATATAGATAATATTGTTAGGTAACACTATATTCTGTGTTTACTTACTATTGTATATCATAAATAACACAGTGAGCCTGTCTGTTGCAAATAATTAATTAACTTATTTGAAGTTTCAACTTTTGTTAACTTTGACTTTGTTTTGAGTCAAATATATTGAAACTATTAATTTTGTTGGACAGTAGATACCTGTTACTTGCCTGCACTTGGGTAAACAGGCTAATACTTTGTTGGTTTCAAAGAATTAAGAAAAATTAAGTTTTGATTGTTAATATTATTAAACGCTTGTCCGGGCTCTTTTGAAATTTGATTATGTCAGCTATCAAGGACTTGCGTGCGGCTGCTGGTGCTATTGCATCAGATTTGCGCTGGTTTGCCTCGGCCAGTGCCTAAGTGAACCGGCCTGATCGCCAGCAGGCCTTACTACAAAGGTACTAGCGGATTGATGATCGCCTGGCAAGTGTGGAACAGCAATTTCGCATTTTCAGCGCTTGCTGTCTCGAAGTGTCAGTTAATGAATTCACCGCTGACCAGCGAAATAAGGTCAGCGAAGATTATGCCCAGGTCTTAGACCTGTATGATGCTTCTCCAATAGTGCGAGACAACTAGTTGCCGATAGGGAATGGCAACCCGGCTTGAAGCAGGAGCTTCCTAGGTCAGCACCGGGGCTGGTGAGTAGGCTCCCTACTTTAGACCGCCCGCATTTCGATGGCTGCCTAGGAAGCTACCTGGGCTTCGTTAATTTATTTGACAGCCTGGTCAATGATAGGGCTAACCTTCGGCCGGCACAAAAATTGGCCTATTTGATGTCGGTTCTGGATGGGGAGGCCAAGGGCCTCATCCAGCATCTGCCCGTGTCTGACGAGGCGTACCAGACGTCTCGGGACCTAATTACCCGTAGGTACCATAACAAGCGTGGCCTCGCCGACACGCATATTGAACAGATTTTGGGTTTGCCGACACTCACCCGGGTCTTTGGGTTGCGCACCCAACTTTTGAACCCGCTTTTGGTGGCCATCAACGCACTTAAGTGCCTTGACCTGCCCGTGGACCAATGGTCCTATCTATTGGTGCACATCATCATCAGCCCTTAACAGTCCACTGCTGGACTAGGCCTCTCCTTTAAAAGGAGGAATTGGCCTACTATACCACGCTGGCCGAACGGGTTGGTATAGGGTTTGTATCAAGTTTTCCTTCTCTTACAGTGGTGTTCTCTACAATATGCTCCCTCTGTCGGCTCTTACGACACCCATGGGATGATATGGGGTGGTGAAATTCCGTATTCTTAATCCGTCACCACACGGACATTATACACTACATATACACTATTGGTGCACATTGTACTTAAAAAGTTGCCTGCCGACCTGAGGTCGCGTTTTGAGCAGCGCTTTGGTGGGGATAGCGCGACCCATCACACCACCTGGAGGATGAGTGCCGGGTCTTGGACAACTCCGGTGGTGACACGCCGGCTAAGACGCAGACGCCCAAGGTCAAGGAGCAGGCTCGCGTTCACACCCGAGCCAATGCTGACCGGCGCCCTCCTCGCTTTTCAGTCACGCAGAGCCCAGCGGAGTGCTCTTACTGCAAGGTCACGGGGCACAGAACGGCCAGTTGTAGGACATTCTTGGATCTGCATGTGGCCTCTCGTAGGCGCATCGCGAATGCCCGCCTCCTTTGCTTCTCTTGCTTGGGGTCCCTCTACCAGCGTGACTGCCCAAACTCTCGCCCCTGTCCTCACTGTGGAGGACAACATTTGGACATTCGCTGCATGAATGTCAGAGAGGTAGGCCGCTTGTCCAACCAGCCGACGCCGCGCACGGGCGGGTGTTTTGAAGGTGGCAGCCGAGGCTCACCGGCGCGCAGCCGAGAGTCGCCTCGCTCAATTGATCGCCGCTCACCCCGCTTGGAGAACCGTAGCGTGCGCACGCCTCCTCTCTCTCGCGCACCTGAATGTGCGACTGCTCAGCGTCACCAGCACCATGACTGCTGCCCCAGGTATGCCCCTCCTTTGGCAGAGCGTCCCCGCCTTGACTCGCGCCCACCTCGTTTTGGGCGGGTGCGTCATTATGACCCCCCACAGATGGCGCGCGGATCAAGTCATCGCGCCTTTGAGGACTTCAAGCCGCACCCTCGTTTTGACTTGCCTGGACCTGGCCAACGGTCGCCGCCCAGGCAACAATAGGTCATTGACCCCTGCCCTATAACGCCAACCTCCCCCATTGAGACCTTTATCCTACCAACGGTTGCTGTTAGTGTCTTGGGACCTACGGGGACCTCTGTTGTTGTCCGTGCTATATTGGACACAGGTTCACAAGGTTGCATTGTTTCCACTTATTTGGTAGGGCAGGTCAAATTAAATATGGGCTCTTTTCCAAATTGTATACGGGGCATAGGTGACGTAGCCTCTAATGTTGAAGGGCAAGTTAAGGTTTTGTTTGGCCCTGTTGAATCTTCACACCCGAGGATTAAAACCTCGGCTATTGTGCTGAAGAATATTTTGGGTATGCATCCACAGAAGCAGCTACCTGCTGCTGTGGTGAATTTGACATCGGGATTGGAATTGGCAGACCCCAAATTTGACACACCGGGACAAATTGACTTGTTGATTGGCTCTGATGTCCTCGGTGGAATTTTGATTGGTGGGAAATGGGTCTTGGTGCCGAATGGTTTGCGTGCCATCCCGAAAATATTTGGATTTGCTTTGATGGGACCTGTACCAAGGGACCCCCCTCCACCCGAACTTGATAATTTGTTGACGGTAGGCTCCGCTCTCTCTGATGGGGTTCAGAGGTTTTGGGAGGTAGAGGAGCCCCCTCAAGCTGCCCGTTTGAATCCAGAATATGAGGAGTGCGAGCTGTTCTTCCAGAACAACACTGGTCGACTCCGTTCTGGTCGGCGATCATTACGAGGCTACCTTTTCTGTCTGTTCGGCCTCCGCTTGGTGAGTCACGACCTTTAGCCGAAAAAAGATTGTTAGCTATGGAGCGTCGCATGGGTCGTGAACCGGAGCTCAGACAGAAGTACATTGTGTTCATGAGAGAATATGAACAATTAGGATACATGTCTGTGTCAAATGTGGATTGGCGTTCTGTGGAGCATTACTTTCTCCCGCATCATGCGGTATTGAAGCCATCAACTGGCAAGCTGCGCACAGTGTTTGATGGTTCTGCGCAGACTTCAACAGGCGTATCCTTGAACCAGTGCTTGCATTCTGGTCCCAAGTTGGTCAAGGACCTTTGTGACGTCATCACCAGCTTCCGACGACATCAGGTTGTCTTTGTAGCCGATATAAAAATGATATTTAGGCAGACGATTATCCACCCTGATGACCGTCGCTTCCAGCTGATCCTTTGCAGAGAGTCTCCTCGCGATCCCATGGTCGTCTACGAGCTCAATACTCATACGTACGGGTTAAGGTCAAACCCCTATTTGGCAATACGTTCTCTTTGGGAGCTCGCAGACCGAGAAGGCTTACGTTTCCCACGAGCCTCCGCCATCTTGAAAGACGATATTTACGTCGATGACATTTGCTTGAAGCGATCCTCCTGCGGGACGAATTGATAGGTATTTTGGCCTCCGCTGGTTATGAATTGCGCAAAAAGATTTCCAACTCACCAGCGCTTTTGGAGGGCTTACCCGAGGATCATCAGCAAGATCCACATTTATTTGAGATTTTTGACAACCCCGCCATGATGGCTGTTCTCGGCGTTCAGTACAGACCAGTCCAAGACATCTTTACGTATAACGTAGACTTGAAATTGCCTTGTTCTTGGACTAAACTTCTCGTATTGTCTACTGTCGCCAGAACCTTTGATCCAAACGGTTGGATCTGTCCAGTTATATTTTGGGCAAAATGCTTCTTGCAGAAGCTTTGGACAGCAGGATTAACCTGGGACGAACCTCTACACGGCACTCTTGTTGACGAATGGACCTCCTTTGTATCCTCACTTCCTGCCGTCAACGAGATCTCCTTGCCTCGTCCCATCCTTCCTCCCGGGAAGTACAAGGCCACCCTTCACGGGTTTTGTGATGCCTCGGAACGTGGTCACGCAGCCGTGGTGTACTTGCGCACTGTCAGTGCCTCAAGTCAGGTGAGAGGTTCCCTGATCATGGCGAAGAGCAAGGTTGCACTCCTTCGGATATCTTTGACCATTCCGACCATTGCGCTTATTGAACCACGTGTCTTTTACTTTGGGTAAAACCATTTGTATTAACGGGACCTACGCCTGGACAGACTGCCAAATTGTTCTTTGTTGGTTGAAGGCTTCTGTCCACACCTTGGAAGTATTTGTCGCCAATTGCGTTTCCCAAATCCAAAAATCCGAAGTCAAGCTTGTTTGGAGACACGTGCCAGGTGAGCTCCACCCCGCTGATTGAGCCTCGCGCGGATACTTGATGCCTAGTTTGATAGGCCATTCGCTGTGGTGGGGTCCGGAATGGTTGAGTCGACCAGAATTTGATTGACCTCAAACGCCAGCTTTGAATACTTCTAATTTGCCGGGTCTACGAACACTCGCTGTTGAGAAGGTGGAATGCGCCTTCGACCCCGATTTCTTGCTGAATTGTTACAGCTCCCTTGACAAGTTGTTAGTTGTTACTGCTTGGATAAAACGTTTTGTTTTAAACCTTAGGCACCCACAACAGAAACGACTGACACCGTTTCTCTCACCACAGGAACGACAGGAGTCCCTCATCTTTTGGGTTCGTTCTGTGCAATTGGCGCATTTTGAGAAGGAGATTGCTATCCTTAAATCAGGGAGCTCGAAATTGTCGGGAGCTGTCTCTAAATTGAACCCCTTTTTGGACGAAACGGGTCTCTTGCGCGTTGGAGAGCGTCTCAAGAACGCCAACCTCCCTTACGGGGCACGTCACCCCCTTTTGTTACCCAAAGACGGTCATTTGGTACGCTTGTTGGTAACTGACCGTCAATTTAAAAATTCGCATGCTGGTTGTAATGCGCTGTTGGCCATTTTGCAACACGAGTTTTGGATCTTGTCTGCCCGAAGAATTATTCAGAGCGTAGTCTTTCGCTGCATCCCTTGCTATAAGCTCAAGGCTTCTACCATGCAGCCCTTGATGGGGGACTTACCGGCAGATCGCGTAACTGAAAGCAGGACGTTTGACGATGTTGGCACGGACTTCGCTGGTCCCTTTTTGGTGAAAACGTCGACACTTCGAAACAGCAAGACTGTTAAGGCCTACTTGTGTGTTTTTATTTGTCTCTCCACAAAGGCCGTACACTTAGAACTGGTCTCCTCGCTTACGACCGAGGCGTTTGTAGCCACATTTGACAGATTTGTATCCCGCAGAGGGCTGCCTTCCTTGATCCGTTCTGATTGCGGCACTAACTTCAAGGGCACCTATAATTATTTGAATGATGTTGTTAATTTCCTTGAAACCAACAAGCCTGATATAGGTGATAGGCTTGCCCGACGTGGGATAAATTGGTTGTTTTCCCCACCAAATTGTCCACACTGGGGTGGTATTTTTGAGGCCGCTGTAAAATCGGCCAAAACACACTTGCGCAGGACAATCGGTGAATCTGTCCTTACATTTGAGGAACTCGCAACTGTGTTTTGTAAGATTGAGGCCGTTTTGAACTCTAGGCCGTTGTGCCCGATCTCCTCAGATCCGAATGATTTGGAGGCCCTTACGCCGGGCCATTTTTTTGATTGGTCGCCCACTTGTCGCCTTGCCTGAGTACCCCTATATTGATACGAGACCTGGTCGTCTCTCACGTTTTGAATTGGTACGCCAGATTACTCAGAGCTTTTTGAAACGCTGTAATTTGGAATATTTGCACATACTCCAGCAACGCGTTAAGTGGACCGACAAGACCGATCCACCCAAGATTGGTGACCTAGTTTTGATCAAGGAAGCTAACCTTCCGCCACTCAGATGGCGCAGGGGGCGCGTTTTTCGTTTGGTAACTGGGGCTGATGGAGTTCCCCGATTTGCTGAGGTCTTGATGGACGGTTCGATTCTGAGGAGAGCGGTTGCAACATTGTCACGTCTACCAACCGATTAGCGGACCAGTAGGCCGGTCCGGGGCGGGTGGATGTTTGAAATAGAAATAGTTTTTATGATAAGTCAAGTCGATTATATCGATTTAGTAGCATTTGTTTAGTCTATTGAAAATTTCTGTCTATGGTCACACTGAACTGTCATTCACTCACTTTGGTTCATTGTCGTTTCCCGCGGGCAGCGAAAAAACCTAGCTCTGGAAAGATTCCGTTTTGTGAGCGCATTTGATCTTGTATTTGGTTGTAAACCAAAAACCCGTAGTGTATTGCCGCTAATTGATCAGCTGGCATCGGTTTATTTGTGATAAAGTATAAAGTTGTGAATATTAAACATTTGCGAAAGTTGTTGAAGCCGGTATCGACGTCCACGTGTCATCGTCGTCAAACGTCGCGTTTGCAGCCTAAGCTAAGTATAGGATACTTCATTCACTTATTTTGGCCAATATATTTGTATGAATTTGTATAATTTAGCTCAAGCCTGACACTAGGAGATATAAGGTAAAATATTCATGTACCTACTTAATACTTGAATTCACTGTGCAACACAGTACATTTATGTCTGAGATTTGTTGTGGCTGACAAGGGCTGATGAATAGAATCACACTTCCACAAATCTGCTGCAATTAATCCCTGTTCCTTCTAGCCAAACTCTAGACACATTCCTAATCACATTTTATTTCTTTGAATGACAAGTCATTTTGATTGCCGTCAATTACGATTTAGTATATACATATTGAGTAGGTATCTTAGAGAATACGTAAAGCCGCTAGTTATGGCTGTCAAAATCGATTTGAGGTTAGGAGGAGTCAGTATTTGCCAATATCCTACAACTAGTCTAAAATAACTTATGACCATTATTGCGGGTACTGAGGCTTAGACAGGAAAATTTCTATGGATAGCCTTATATATTTCAAACAATATGCTAAAACTAGGAAGCAGATCTTCGAGACCAATGCGGTCTTGGGTTCAACACCGAAAATACTAGAATAATGATGGAGATTCATGTAGATGCCTAGGCAAAAACTTTAATATCTTTGATAAATATAATACTATGAATTTTCCATAATCATCATATTAACGTTATCTAAGTTGCAACAGGAAATTAGTGAATGTTAGCCAAGCCACGGGTCAAGTGTGATTATTTAGAATATAATATACATTAAACTTTGAAATTCATTGGTGCGCGCCAAAGATTCGAACCAGTAGCAATATTTTCGAATACATAGCTGTCTGTTAGTATCTCCATTAGGTTATCGCTGCCTTTTTACATGAATTTTCTATACTACTGTCGAATCCTTAAAATAATGAGGCCCTAGCCACATTCATTTTTTTAATTACTCACCCAAACTTGCTCTACTACTTTAATTTTATTGCGACCTTTTGCATTCGATGTATGAGACAGTTTGTACGGCGTTTTAAATCAAATTTGAAATATTTAACTGAGTCAACCAGCTCTTACTTATTTTTGTAAAGTATGGAACGTATTCCACGTTGAATGAATATAACCAACAATAATTTGTGAAATAAATTGAATTGATACGTCGATGAAAGGTTTGCACGTAGATGAAATGTATTCTAATGGAAAAATTTTTTAAGAATCTTGTGACTGTGTACTACGCTATGGTGGACTTAGCAGCTGGCGCAATGATGTGGGTTTGATCCCCAAATGATACAAAACTCTATATGACCCACAATTCATTGGTAAAGTCCTACACGATACAGGATAAATATCTAACGTAGACAATGCTTACATTTCAAGTTAATATTTACTTACAGGTGAATCCGATAGGAATGCATCAACTTGCTTAAACATTATCTTCTAAGCTTTATCCCATGAGCCTCCCGGGGTCCGCTTACTAGTCTAACCTTATGTGACGGAACATGAGCTTTTCTACAAAGCAACTGCCAGATTGAACTCCGCACACAACAATATTCGATGGTTTTGTAGTTCAGTTTATTCAGAGGTACTGACTCCCTATAACGACTATAAAAAAATCTACCGCCAGACGAGGCCGACAGCTTGGGCGAGGCTCGAGACAAGTGATATTTAGCAGTTGAAATAATAAATTGTCCGATATAAATTGCAGCGGTTAACCCTTTAGCTTTGACTGCCTCCGTCGCCCAGTGGATAGCGTATGCGACTGCTGATTGGAGGTCCCGGGTTCGATTCCTGGGGCGGGCAAAAGTGTTACTGGGTTTTTCCGAATACTTAGTAGCAGCCCGGAGTCTGGTGATGTGCCCGGTAATGGCAATAGGCTCCCCCCTATTACGTGGGACCTAAAAATTCATGGCGAAATGTGGGTGTAGTATTTACACCTCTGCCTACCCCTTCAGGGGTACAGGCGTGAGACTATAAATAAATAAAATAACTCTTTTGCACTATATGCAATCGTCCGTTGGAGTTACAAATCCACCAAGCAACACAAACTTTATCGTGCAGACTTGCCTTCTACTAACGTATCGACATTATCGTTGTTATTTTCTTCTTGTTCAAACTCTCTTCATAAACTTTCTATCGATAAGCTATAACTGCTTTATTGCTTAGTAAGAATAGCCACGACAATTGTCATGTCACTTATAACGTCAGTTACAAAATTAGTATTTATACCTATATACATACGATTTGTACCAGTACATAAAAAATGCAACAAAGACAAAAATACACTTCTGTTTCCAATACTGGTTACCTTTCTTCGAAATAAAATCTACATATCATTTTTTAAGAAACGAAAACAAACAGAAAAACTCATAGACTTGACAAAAGTTTATTAATCACACGAATTGTTGTTCTGTGTTGTCCTGTGGTCCTGATTGAGCACAAAACACTCATAATGTTAAACCAGAAGACAGCTGCTTAGACTACTACGCCGTCCTACAATAAAAATAAATACACACTCCAATTCGGGAGCGAACTAGAGCATTTGCAACAAAATATAGTTTTTCCAAGCATCATAAAGTCCGTTGATATGTCGCATCAAGAGCTAATCTACACACTGTGTTGTAATGGTACCCCACGTTGGTCTCGTCATTGTGGTGACAAAATGTACACGTAGGAAATACATGGGCGTAATGTTAAGTCATTTATTATTGTATACGGCGACAGGTTTTTATGAGCTTGACAAGTTTCTTTCTAGTGTGTGACAAAGATATGTGTAGACTGTACTTCCCAAAGGGTTCCTACGGATATCTAGTGCTCATGATACTAGATTTTCTAGAATCTTATTTCTGGAGGTACCTTATTTATGTTTCTTTGTGCTAATAATAGTTGTGCAGTATTGACGATACTGTTTTTTGAACGATTAAATAGTAAGGTCTTGTTCGGTCGTAACTTTCGATTGTATTGTTACTTTGTATTAGGTACTTATTTAAGTTTTTTAAGTTTGGGTCATGAAGTTAGGAGTACTACTTAAAAGTTATTTTAAGTAATACTCCTAAAACTTTGAAACTATGAAACTTTTTATCATGATTCAGAAGCTTCGAATTAGTTGGTATTTTGGTTTATAATTCTAAAGAAACAAACAGAAATACAGTAGTTTTTATTTCAGTGCCTTCCAATAAAACGTAAAACAGTCGCAGGTACAAAATATTTGCATTCAATAACACGGTGTCAAAAAAAAAAAAAACCGGTAGCAAAACTGCCTCTATGTCAAAGGACACTTTTATTGGATACTCCATTTATTTGTAGAGAGCACAATTTTGCAGTTAGTTTCCACGTAAAACAGTCAGGAGTCGTACGCATATCACTAGGACTATAATTCGCGGCTCCCTCCCTGGCTGTGACTTTTATTGTTTGTGTAAATAGTGACGCACTACCGTCCGGATTATTGTTAAGGATAGCGCTGCGGGTTTTTTGTGATTTAGAAGTGAGAGCTTTAGTTATGTGGGACAACCTCTCTTAACTAGGGTAGTACTAGGTCACGGGGATTGTAGACGAACACTTACTGTACCAATTGGATTAAGTTGACTTTATGAGCTTGACCGGAATTTTGTATGTTTTGTGAATGTGGTCGCTTGATTGTTAGGGTGCGTCTTTTGCGAAACGATACTAAATAACATTAAATTTCTTTTTACATCTTTATTTGTTAAGGCCTTTGGACCATACATACTTATATATTATGCTCGTCCATTTCATTTCACCTGTTCACACATGAATATGCCATTTCAGCAATATAATCCTACGTGAGTAATAACCGAAACACATGTTGCTCATGAATTATATTAAATTAAGAGAAAATCACGTACTCACGTAAGTACAACTGCATAAATACTGCTGAGATTGCACCTTTCACACACAGCACACAACCGTAAAGTTGTGTTTGTGTACATAGGATAAGTTTAGTATATAAGATCATGTAGTTTAAGAATAAATCAGTCTTATTATCTTTAGTTAAGTATATATGATCATGTAGTTTAGAATATATCTTTAATCACTTTGTAGTGCAAGATTAAATTAGATTAAGACCAATAATCTTAATCTTCTTTGTACTCTATAATTATCAGTAACTGGATGACCGATGATTCGATGATTATTACTGAAGCCTTTTTCAAGATTTACATGAGGTACATTAACATGTGTCCTAGAATTACTTCCTCTATTTTCTTTTACAACCCAACAGATTTGCAATTTTTCACCTACGCAAATCACACGATTAAAAACCGTTGTAAAAAAAACAGCAAGAAGAAAAATCCGTTCTCTATCCTATCTACACCTATTTTGACGCTTAAGCTTATACATTGTGCGTTTCTGGGAAGTCCGATATTTGTTCGAATTTTAAAAACCAAATAAATCCGTACTCCAAAATCTACACCTACACCAGTATAATGTTCTGCTGTATGTTCCGCCCCTCACTGTTTGTTTACGTGATTTTTGACGACATACAGTTAGCGCCACGAGGTATTTACTTAGAGCTTGCTCGGGGTTACAAAGAAATATAGACTCTTTGGTAAATACTATAATTGTTTATTTCCTTGAAGATAAATTATGTCTGAAATTAGTATAGGCAGGTCTCTATCTTATTACGCGATTGTGAACCGTTGTAAAAAAAATTGCTAGACAAAAAGCCGTGACCTAAAATTTACACCGATATTTGTCAACTAAAACCAAACTGCAACACGTATATTCGACGTTTTAATACAATTTGACGTACAAATGTCGTCGTGCTCGCACTATGCTATGGGTGAGATCTGTGCGCCGCACAAACATTCCTACTGCAGCTGTTTGTTCCGCGCCTCATTGTCTGTGTACGTGATTTGTGACGTCATCCAGCTAGCGCCACGAAGTATTTACTTAGATCTTGTTCTAGCTTAAGAAAATATGCACTAGTTTGTAGTATTGGATTTATTGGTTCTTCAATCTTAGAATTATGTTAAGCTAGAATAGTCCCTTGAAAATTATGACACTGGCTAAAGTAAAGGAAAGGCTCCGGCTTAAATGAAAAAGTACATATAGCGTTGAAAGTAGTTACTCATGTTCTAGCTCCTTCGAAAGAAGAGTTACTGAGATTTCCTTAAGTAAGGAAGAATATTCTCAATAACTTAAGGGTTTGAAGCAACTGAAAATATCTTAATCTTAATCTTAATCAATGCCAAACACAAAAGGCATACTACATAATATAACATCGCTCCATTTCTACCTGCCGGAAGGTTAAATAAACAAAATATAGAAAAACAAACACACGTTCGCAATAAAATTAAAATATAAGTAACGATGCTTACTTTGCTATTACATACGGAAATATTTTTAAAGGCAAGGGGAAAATGTTTCAGTAACTCTCGATGTACAAAAATACTTTAATAAAAAATATTTACGACAGGCTACATCAATTAAAAAGTAACGATATTTTACAAGTACACACGCTTTTTAAAAGAAAAGTCGAAAACTTTTCAAATATAAAACCTTTTGTGTCGTTTCATGTACAAATTGAACTTCTGACCAAAACGAAATTAGTACAAAAGAATCCCTAGATTGCGAAGCAGGGAAGTAAAGAAAATAAAAATGCCTCTCAAAAGTCGAAATTCGCCACAAACTCGAATAACAGTCGCGAAATTTGAACAAAACCAATAAGTTGAGTACCGAATTTAATATGCGGACGTTAGGATTTAATGTCCCACCTTTCGAAGAAATACGACAAAAGTTGGACCTTTGCTGAGGGCTGGAGAAAGAAACTTGGACGCATGAGGGGACCTGGTTCATTAATCAAGCGAATCAGTTTGATGGATGGCGGAAAGATTGTCGCTCATTTTTGCGGCGCCCCCTTTCCTCGATGTAATGAATTATACCTCATCAATGGTTGAATTGAAATGGAATATCTTGATGAAGGTCTTTTGTTAATGGTTGCGGTTTTATTGTGCTGCAACTGTTGATTAGGATTGATATTGGCTAAGGGGATTTCTTATGGCGTCTTTGTTTACTACGAGAAAGTTTTAGCTTTAAAATTATAATCTCTTGCTAAAAGATTTAGTAGTGAGAAAGGACTTCGACTTGTGTAAATCTCAGATTTACTCCAAGTTTTTAAGGACCATTTAAACTTACCTTTTAAATAGGTGAAACTTATCATTCAGTTCATTTAACACCCTCCTTGAAGCATAACAGTCTTAAACCTTACCGCAACTTTTACATTACTCTTATCAGAGTATCAAACTAGGAAAGTTGTCATTTAAAACGAGGAGAGGAGCCTCGAAACTGGCGGTGCGTCACCCATGTATGCCAAAATAAACGATCCCTTTCTTCCCTTCGTTTCAGATGAAGGTGACAGTTATCTCGCTGCCTCCCCACCAATAGTTCCGCGCCCTTAAACCGACACAGTGTGGAGTGAAAACATAAAGACGTACGGTATGGACCGGCACGCTAGGAATATTTGTAGTGAATGAAAGAAAAAAAAAACCTCAAGGAAGATTTTACCAGAATAGCCACAACTACATAAAATATAACCACAAAAATACGCAGTCAGAAATTTTGAAGCAAAATTTCTTTTATTCGGCATTAAATGACAGGATAGTGGATCATTTTCTTAATACATGAAAAAAATCTTTCTTAATACAAGATTGAAGAGATCAGAGGTTTCCTGTTTTCACCAAACAAAACGAAACAGTGTGAGTACAACCACTTTCCTGGCATTCTGTTTGAAGGTTACACTTTTCTGGTCAAACCGGTGCTATGCTGCTGAAATCAGCAAAAATCTTCATACAAAAGCAGTACCATAATTTTGCATCAAAATTTCTCGAGCGTGTATTGCCCAATTCGCTTCACGTATACCAACAACCCTACATACAAAACCGTAGCTACGACTGCTCATTAGCCGGAGTTTGATTCAGTCACCACGCCCCGTATCAATCAATACCGTACCGGCTCAGATGCGGGTTTTTATACGGATCAATTTGATACTACTTTCTTGTTCGATCTTATGAACGCTTTGATACCAAAGAGGATTGTAATTGTAGAACGTAATTCGGTGATATTGCGTCGATGTTACAGATTTAAGGTTGATTTTGGAGTAATCAGGTCAGATAACGGTGAATTAGATATTAGTGCAGATTTAGCTGTGTTCTCTCATTTACTTTCATGCTTTGGGTTATATCATTTTCTGTGGGACGGATTAGGAATACAAAGTGACACTACTCCATTTTGTACCGTACGTGGTTACTAAGGAGAATGAACGTAGCCAAGTGTCTTTGGAAAGAGACGGAAAACTCGACATCAACACCTAGCAACCTTGGTAATGCAGGTGAAATCCTTCTACTCACAAAGTTATATAGCTAGGGACGCATATCAGGTGAGGCCTATGCCTAACAATGGACTGCAAAAAAGGGCCAGATGATGATATAAATCGTGATGAATAATCCTTCTCTGAATGTTCTTTGTGACTAAAACTAACATTTGGAACAGTTTAACCTAATGTTGATCCTAGGTCCTTTGGCTTATCTACGGTTTCAATGCTGTTTTAATGCTGAAGAACTCTAAAAATTAAAAATATGCTTGATGAAATTTTTCACGCCTGTGGCCTAGTAGTTTAAGTATGACAAAAATGAACTGGGAAGTTATTTGGGCTTCTTGTGCTTTTATACCCACTTACCTCACACCCTAAACCTGAAGTCCGTGGCTGACTGAAAAGTTAAGAATTTAATCTGACAAACTGAAACTATTTTGAAATGAAATCTTGAGAGTCGTATGATACTTCATTACGAAACTGAAAAGGACAGTGAAATCCTTTTTAGACTTGGAATTTTATTTAGTCTGAAGTAGCATTGTTTTAACTTCAAGTGGTCGTGTACTTTGTACTAGTCCGCAGTGAACTTTTTGAAATTATTTTCCATAAATTATGAACAGGTATACTTCTATGATATTCTTAAAGAGCCAATGTACTAATCCTTAGTAGCTTTTCTAAATCTATAACGCGCACGTAATGCGGTGTCAGATTCCAAGCGCGACTGAACTGAGGGATTTGAGATTCTATGCCACATATTTATCTTGACTGATGATAATATTTACTTAATTCTAAATTGATGATGTAACAGAATATCTAATTTATACATTGATTGTTTTAGAACTAGAACCATACTCTCTTACTATCCTAGTAGTCCAGTATAACATACTAAACATACATATAGGAAGCTGTCTAGATATACATTATGAATTAAGGGTAAACACAAAAGCAGTCATATCGCTAAAAGCCATCTCTACCGCATTATGTCAGAAAATGTCAAAGCAAACCTACATCAATCATAATTATTTTGCATTCTAAAAATGCTTTCCATCATCTCACATCTCCAGCTTTCTATTAGCCATGTACGATTATCGATTGAAATTAAAATCATATTTTGTTATATTCTGTATTGACGAGGATAATTCTTTTGACATATATTTTATTTGTTTTATCGTGAACTCATACTGAACCTATGAATACCGGAATTGGGAACATCGCTGCAGGAAAAATGCAAATATCATCCAAAAAATGAGGATAAAATTAGCCAGGAATACTAAGAACACCTTCTTAGTATTCCTGGCTAATTTTATATGAGCTTAAAATGCAAAAAAAATCAGTAAGTCAATGTGGACTTTTTAAAATTTGTAATCAATCACAGCTCACTAAAATATAATGCTATATTTCTTATAAGATTGGTATCGAATCAAAACGAACTGGGCCAATATGGACTTAAATTCTTACTATCAAGCTACAGTCATAAATTATTTTTACCAAGCTGTACAAGTACATAGCTTCGTAAAAATTACAGAACATTATGAACAAGGGACTTAAATGTGCTTGCATAACAGCCCATTCCACAGACCAAGTATGTAATCGTTTTATTTAGCCTCAAACTGTCTCATCTGTCGATATTGTAACTCTCTTCATTCTGTAGACATAACTAATAAAGATAAGTGCCTCCCTATCACTCTCACATACACATACATCCACACACAAATGAACATTCAACATACACGGGGATAATAGGGTATTTGATTAAAAAAATCGAATTAGTCCGTCAGTTAGATTATCGAAAAATATTGGATACGTATTTTTTGTTTTATCAAACCAGTAAAAAATTACGAAGATAAAACGCATCAAAGATGGAGAAACGCCTAAGAGTGGGGGCTTGTAACGTCACTTGCCAGTAAAAAGTGTACTGGCAAGTGACGTCACACGAGCTTTCAGCGAAGCTTGTCGTCTTCATTTTTTGTTTACGTGACTAAAGAAAATATACGTGTCCAATATTTTTTGGAAATCTATCTGACGGACTAATTCGATTTTTTTAGTCAAATACCCTATTCCGTCAAATCAAAAACAAATCTAAAACTACGCATCTAACTCTCATTTCGATTTGAATCGGGATGGATTCCGAATTCGTGGTAGTGAACCCTCAGGGCTGCCTCGTATTCAAATAGGCTTGGATTTGGTCGCGGTTGAACATGACATACCAAAGACCACGAAAATGAATAATTAGTGCTTAATAATATTTTATATTTATTAGTGCTAAATATATTTTGTTGTCAGTTACATTGTTTGGTTTAATCTGTTACGAGGAGTGTGAACCGGTGGTTTCGCGCATAAGCAGCAACGAGATTAAATTCTATTTATTTTATTTATTTATTATACACTTTATTGTACACTTTTACAAATATGTTAAAGAAATTAACATGTAAGATACAGTACAATGGGAGGCCTTATCGCTAAAAGCGATTTCTACCAGGCAACCTTTGGATGGAGATATTATTGGTAGGATAGAAATGGTAGTTGTAAGCGTACTAGTAAAGATGTATGTAGATATATATTATATTTAAATACATATAAAGATATATAATACTAAGACAATTTACATACACATACATAAATACATATATATACAAGGATATACATACATAAATAATATTTAATACATATATACTTAGTAGAACGGGAAGAAACAAGAAATATCATAATGATAGATAGTACTCCTTAACTAAGGATTTGAACTTGGTTACCGTCCGATCCTGTCTTATATGTAACGGTAATGCATTCCATAGACGAACAGCTGTGATAGAAAATGATTAATCATAAAAGGCTGTGGAATGTACCGGCATCTTCAGTTTCATATTTTCTGATGACCTTAAATAACGGTTATGCGTATCATGAAGGAATTCGAATCGTCCTTTAAGATAGGAAGGAGTTGAAGGGTTAAAAAGTATATTGTACAGTAAAAAAAGAATGTCAGCATTCCGGCGATATCGTATAGGTAACCACTTAACCACTTGAGCTGTGTTCGAAATTTTGAAACATGATCATATTTGCGAAGTCCAAATATGAATTGTATACAGAGATTTTGAAGGCGCTCAAGTTTGTCTAGCTGGTTTTTGGCGAGATCTAGATAGCTGACATCTGCATAATCAATAATGGGTAAAAGAAGAGAAGGTAAAAGAAGAGTTTGCAAGTGCAATTTTGGTGGCAGTTGGGAGAAAATTTCTAAGTCTTCCACAATGAACCTGCTGAGGCAAACACCTTTCGGCTCACCTATTGTATCTGGGATCGCCACGTTAATGTAGAGTCGATTGTTATACCGAGATTCTTTACCCTATCTTGTATCGGAATAACAGTGCCATCGAAAGTAACGTGAGGCAGCTGAGACCAGTCGATTTTCGTTGTCATTCTTGCGCTCCCAATAACAATGACCTGGGTTTTAGAGGGATTGACTTTAAGCCCGAAGGATTTGCTCCAACTGCTGATACGCATCAGGTCACTGTTAATGGCATCTATAGAAAAAGACATTTGGGCCAATGGCGACTGCGTGTAGATTTGGAGATCATCTGCATAAAGGTGATAAGAACAGCGAAGGTCATCAAATGACCTTCTATGGAATTTATAAAAATTGCGAAGAGTAAAGGAGACAACACGCCACCCTGGGGCACACCAACAGTTATGTCACACCAACAAGAATGTGAATTTTCGATGCGTATACGCTGGCGGCGGCCACACAGGTAACTACGAAACCAATCAACCACCGTAGGAGATATGTTAAGAGAGCATAGACGGCCAAGTAGAATATCAAAGTCCACTGTGTTAAAAGCGTTGCTAAAATCCAGCAGAGCAAGGATCGTAAGCTGACCGTCCTCCATACCAGCCCTGATGTCATCCGTAATATTGACTAAGGAAGTAACGGTACTATGACCCGAACGGAAGCCGGACTGGAAGGGATTAAGAAGATTATTTCTGGAGAGGAAGGAGTTAATTTGGTTGTAGACGAGACGTTCGATGAATTTGGAGAGGAATGGTAGGATAGAGATTGGTCGATAATCAGAAAAAGATGAAGGATGAGATTTTTTTGGGATGGGGGTTATTAAGGCGTCTTTCCAGAATGATGGGAATACACCACTAGACATGGAATAATTAAGGATGTGGCAAATGATGGGTAGGATTAAGTCGAGGATTGGAAGGATCACATTACGGCTGACACAGTCGCTACCAACAGCGTTGGACGTGATGGATAAAATACTCTTCTTAATATCACTATCGGTGAAGTGATTAAAGACGAATTGTGAATAACTAGGGGTAAGTGATGAAAGATAATTAATAGTGCTTGTCTTAGTAGTCCTATCAATATTGGACGAAGCAGAGAAATGTTGATTGAGCAAGTCAATATTGAAGTCATTAGGAATAGTGTTTAGATGTGCTTTGCCGACCCCCAGGGTTTTAAGAAATTTCCAGACTTTTGCTGGATCGCCGTTTTTTACAGATGTATGGATATGTTGGCGTTGTGCATCCCTACACACCCTATTGCAGTGATTCCTAATTGCTACATATTTTTGTAAGTTGGAAGCATCCGGTTTAACTTTATATTTAAATTTAGCTGCAGCTTTTTTGTGTAACAACCGTTTGATGTTATCAGTGAGCCAAGGCGAAGGACGGTGCTTTAGTTTCACAGGTCGAATTGGCGCATGCTTGTCAAAAAGTTCTATGATTTTATTTGTAAAGATGCTGACCTTTTCATCGACAGATTCGGTATTCATGAGTACATTCCAGTCGATATCTCTGGCATCTTTATATAGATTTTCTGTGTTCATGCCACCAAAATTGCGCTGCAATAGAACTTTAGGTTTAGTCTTAGGAGGGCGTATTTTATAAGATATAAAGAGTAAGTCGTGATAAGAGAACATATCTGCTGGGTATTGTCCGTGCGTAGCGACATGTTGTCTTAAAGAAACCATGATTAAGTCAAGAAGAGAAGGTGTAGAATTCGGAAAATGATGAGTAGGGTTTGAAGGCAGTATTGTCATATTACATGCTGTAATACTGGAAAGAAGGGAAGAAGAGCGGGAATCATTTTTAAGTAGACAGGTATTAAAATCACCCATTATGATAATGTGACTGTAAGAGGGCACGAGATCAACCAATAGGGTTTCGAAACTTGCAAAGTAATCTATACGTAATGAAGGAGAATAGTAAACGCCGAGGAGGACTTTGGTGTGGTTTAGGACAACTTCCAGAAATAAATGTTCACCGGCAATTCTAATGCAGTTTGAAAGGCTTTTCACGTTTCTGATTTACCTTCTGTCTTATTCATGTAATAATCAAAGACCGAATGACTTTTACGTGAAATGAGTGAGATCATTCATTCACTGGAGTATATGCCTCGTTAAAACTGTGTCTGGAAGTATACGCCACGTGAAGCAAGTAAAATATGTTATACACGGAGGTTAAATACACGACCGCATACGGGTAGCTCTGGTTTGACTAAAGGAATTATTTTAAGGAATATTGCAAAATCTTGCAATTATAGTTTCTTTATTTTGCTAGTATTTTTGTCTTAAAAATGCCATGTTAGCACTTAAAATAGCCACGACTAAAAACTATCGCTGATTGTATACATTTTGCTAAGTTGTGCCATATCTACTGCTAGAATATTGTGGTTATTTTTTTTAAGTTTTTGAAGTATGTAATTTGGCGCAAATAAGTGTTGTATGAAATATTTTAAATATTTTACACGGGCAGATTTAATGCCTTAGGAATTGTCTTTTCGTCAGAGTTAGTTTGGTGTAGAGATAGGAAAGGAAGAAAATAATTTAAACAGATAAATAGTAAAGGCCCGTTTTGATTGAATCGGCTGGTACACAATTAAAAAGCATTTAACTATTTTCTTTAATCCAAATTTTAATAGTCTAATCTAGCAATATACCAACATATAATAATCTATACGAAAATTTAAGTGATAATATATGTTAAAGCTTTTTAATTATCACAGAAGTTGATTAATTAATTTGAATGTTCTTTGTTAATTTGTCATCATCACACATTAAATTTTATTACAGGAAAGCCCTTCAAAAGCAACAAATGGGTCAAGATCCCCATAAAATGCAACTGAAGAAATCACAGAGTACTTTACTACAGGAAGAAATTCGGGTATGATACGAATCTCCTGCCGGCGTTTAAGTGATCATTATTCAAATATTATAAGTAATGTTCGCCTAAAATTGGGCTATTTAACTGCAGACCAAGTCACAAATTTCTGTCATAAAGATCTCCAAGATGCTCGATTCTGATCTGGATTATGATGTTTCTTTAACTGAAAAGGAGCTAATTGCAAAGATGAATGCAATTGTTACAAATTAAGAACTGTCGGAACCTTTTAGACCTGGCAAAATGTACTCTTTACCGAGACAGACAAAGCCGTTTGCACAGTCTTTTCCTATTCAACTTTCTTTGACTTGTCACCATTTAATAATTAAAAATGCTCAACTGCCATTGTCGAGGGCTTATTAATAGGAAGAAAAAAACTTGCAAAGTCTTCGACGAGACAAGATTTGAACCACCGCGATAATCACTCGAACCACCAACAGAAACCAGCACTTGAGTGTTGCTCTATTCGTGCTGATTTTTTACACAAGTGCTCTAGGCAGGTAATGTTAAAGATATGAAATCAACCAACATCTTCGTGCCAGCGATATCCCTGCTGCATTTAAGACTGCTGGCTCGGAGAACAAGGTCCACGTGCTAGGTATACCACAATTTACAGAACATTCGATTTTCCACAGAGTGTCTGTCTGTTCTCCGCAACCCAAAGGCATAGCGATATATCTTGGTCTAGACTCATGTCAGTTTTTTCAGAGGTACTGACAAATTATTACGACTGTCAAAGATCTACATGTCAGTCGGGACCGATGGCTTAACATGAAATCCGAGTCACGGGGGCAGCCATAATTAACAAGTTAATACTCGCATAACTTTGAAAAGTCAATGGTGCGAGCCATTGGTTTGCACCCGATACCCTCTGCATGGCAGTTTGTTGGTATCTCCACTAGGCTATCGTTACCTGTAATGTATATGAAATCAATTATTTATTTTATAGACTTACGCCTGTATCCCCAAAGGGGTAGGCACAGGTGTATTGTTTTTTTTTTTTATTTGTGATTTTTTTTAGTTCCCACGTAATAGGGGGCGAGCCTTTTGCCGTACCGGGCACATTAACAGACTCCGTGCTGCTACTGAGCATTTCGTAACGGAAAAACCCAATAACACTTTGCCCGACCCGAGAATTGAACCCGAGACCTCCTAATCCCACGCGCACCTTTCTGCCACGAGACCAACGAGGCAGTATGAAAACAATATAATTACTTATACGGTATCATGCTTTGGATACCAAACACACATTTTAAACTGGATATATTTTTGGATGCAATACCTCTCTGAATCAGGTTAAATATAATTTCATTTGAAACTATTAATTAATAAAATTAACTTGCACTCGTGCAAAAAAAAAATACATTGCCTGTTTAAAATTTTGAAACGTGCCTTGTTAATTTGTATGGCATAATAATATGCTTGTATTTCCCAGAACAAAATTCTCCTTTTATTATCTTCAATATCTGTAGGGAAAGTTTTAGTTGAAAAATACGCTTCAGTGTCTCAGAACAATTAAAAATGGTAAACACGACGTTCTCTGTTATGAGTAAGGCA
Organism: Euclidia mi; assembly: GCA_944739405.2. Classification (NCBI taxonomy): domain Eukaryota; kingdom Metazoa; phylum Arthropoda; class Insecta; order Lepidoptera; family Erebidae; genus Euclidia; species Euclidia mi. The sequence continues at coordinate 8,718,003 of OX123183.2, read as the reverse complement.
AAAAAAAAAATTCGTCTAGTCAAGAAGCTGATACACATCAAAGAATGACACAGCAACACTGCATTTCCTCACATATTTAGCTCCACTTTTTGTTTCAGCGAGTTATTATCATTCGTTATTAGCCCTCTGAAGTTCTATTTCACTATGAAAGGGCTATGGACCACATACTGGCCTGCACTTGGCCTAGGTTAAAAGACTTCACGTGACGTTGGTGAACCTTATGGAAAATTCACTGGCTGACTAAAAGCCATTCTGCACTTACCAAATTTTCAGAGAGTTCCGTATTATATAAAATGTACATGAAAGTCCTAAGATAATAACAAAGTTTTTCCAAGCGACAGCCCTACGAGCAACACAGAGCAACGATTAAGGAAGATGAATTACGATGAAACACCGACTAGGGTCGCCCCACACATCTATTATCAAACAGTCATAATGGATGTACGTCTTTGCGTTGACGCCCAATAATCGACGATTAGCCGATTACATTCACTCGTTACTTTAATGGCGAAGCGATTCCCAGTAGCACAGGAAAATGTGTTGAAAAATATTGGAATTTTTAAAAGTAGGTCGTATTTTAATAATAATGTATGATGTGCAATTTTGTGGCTATTTTATAAAAACTGCTGCGGCCTGCGTGGAAAAATTGGAAAGTAATTATTTTGTGTTTTGTTGCGTTATTATTTAGGTGGCATCTTTTATAACAGCGTCGTGTTCGTACCCGTGAGGATACGCCGTGAATTATGTACTCGTTATTAATTTAAAAGTTACTTTTTTAGAACCATTTTTTATAATTTCGCTATAACCATAACCAATCTACACATCTGCTTTCAAACACTGGTGATGCCCTTTGGATTTGGTAAATATATTGCAGGCTTTTTGGAGTTCCTATTCGACCTGGCAATAAAAGCAAACTGAGTTGACTCCCGGGTGCATTTCATCATAATCTCAGCCTAAAGATGTCCACTACTGAATATAGACCCAATGTTCTCCACACAGATCAATAGGAGAGCTATGTCGCCCGCTATGGTTATCTTGCAGATCTCCTCATTACTGATTAATTTAGGATTGGACTATATTGAACTTTAAAAATAAATTAGTAACGGTTTACTCATATTATTATTTCTATTCAGTGGTCCAAATAATTATATTATCAATCATAATATATTCCATCAAATAATTACCAACTAAACAATACTATTCTGCTGTGGTTGTGCGTGTTAACTATTCTAAATAGAGGCATATATTATAATAGAGCAAATTACAAGATTATCACAGCTAATCAGGCATAACTAATTTAGGAATAATACTTGTTCTCTTCGCCTTCTTGGGTCCCCAGTATTAGACGAAAGTATTGATTCTTTTATTCATGAAAAAATTCAAAATTTTAGTGAAATTTCGGACCGCCTGCTCAAAATTAATATACATTCGGCTTTCACTATTATTCGATACTGTCTTTTTGTGCCTAAGTTCACACACGCTTTACGTTCTTCGCCTATTTGGAAAAACCCAAGCCCACTAGTCAGTATTGACAAAATTTTACAAAACACCCTAAGCAACATTTTAAATGTGGCTCTGAACGACCGAGCATGGCTACAGGCGACGTTACCTATTCGCCTGGGTGGGCTTGGCGTACTCAAAATTTCCGACGTGAGCTTACCAGCATTTCTGTCATCGGTCCACAGCACTGCAGAATTGACCAGGAAAATCTTAGCACCCACACTGGTCGATTCTGAGGTGCCGTGTAAGATCGATGCCATTAATGCTTGGAAAATGGCTTGTCCAAGCACTGACTTGCCCCGAAATTTATCCTCTCAGAGGCAGTGGGACGGGCCGCTTTGCAGCGCAGTACGAGAAAATCTCCTTAGCACATCGTACAATGCTGCAGAGCGTGCTCGTTTGCTGGCTGTGGGAGAGTGGGAGGCGGGGCTCTGCCTTCAAGCTCTGCCATCGTCCAACATAGGTTCCATGTTGGACGATACGACCTTTAGCATCACTTGCTGCCTTCATTTAGGTGCGCCGTGTGTCACTCCACATCGTTGTCACTGTGGAGAGGCTGTCGACAGCCATGGTCACCATGGTCTATCATGCAGCAGGACCGCAGGTCGTATTTCACGACACAGGAACCTGAATTACATTCTCCGTCGGGCTTTTGTCACCGCTGGCGTTTCAGCCCAACTTGAACCTCAGGGTTTGGCACGCAACGATGGTAAAAGACCAGATGGAATGTCTCTACTGCCTTGGAAGTTGGGTAGGCCTTTGGTATGGGACGCAACGTGTGTCGATACCCTTGCGCCATCTCATCTTCCTAGCACAGCGGGTTGTGTGGGCGCTGCTGCTGCCACAGCAGAGACTCTGAAACGGCGCAAATACGTAAATCTCGAAGGGGATTATGTATTTGAGCCGTTTGGAGTCGAAACTTTGGGGTCATGGGGTCCAAGTTCTAGATCTTTCTATAGAAAGCTTGCGAAGAGACTTGTCGACGCCTCGCGTGACCAGAAGGCTGTTATGTATTTAGCAGAAAAAAGTGGCAATGCTGCCAGTCTTCTGGGCACGTTCCCAATAGACGGCGATGTGAAGGACTTTCACGACGCCCTTTGAATATATATTTTCTTATTTATTTGTATTGTACTTTAATATTTTAATGTAATTTTAGTAGTAGTATTTAAGTAGTTATAATTGGTTGTTACTCAGTTTGACTTATAATAAAAACTAATTCTATTTCAAACATCCACCTGCCCCGGACCGGCCTACCGGTCCGCTAATCGGTTGGTAGACGTGACAATGTTGCAACCGCTCTCCTCAGAATCGAACCGTCCACCAAGACCTCAGCAAATCGGGGAACTCCATCAGCCCCAGTTACCAAACGAAGGATGCGCCCCCTGCGCCATCTGAGTGGCGGAAGGATCCTTGATCAAAACGAGGTCACCAATCTTGGGTGGATCGGTCTTGTCGGTCCACTTAACGCGTTGCTGGAGTATGTGCAAATATTCCAAGTTCCAGCGTTTCCAAAAGCTTTGAGTAATCTGGCGTACCAATTCAAAACGCGAGAGACGACCAGGTCTTGTATCAATATAGGGGTTAGGCAAGGCGACAAGTGGGCGACCAATCAAAAAATGGCCCCGCGTAAGGGCCTCCAAATCATTCGGATCTGAGGAGATCGGGCACAATGGCCTAGAGTTCAAAACGGCCTCAATCTTACAAAACACAGTTGCGAGTTCCTCAAATGTAAGGACAGATTCTCCGATTGTCCTGCGCAAGTGTATTTTGGCCGATTTAACAGCGGCCTCAAAAATACCACCCCAGTGTGGACAATTTGATGGGGAAAACAACCAATTTATCCCACGTCGGGCAAGCCTATCACCTATATCAGCCTTGTTGGTTTCAAGGAAGTTAACAACGTCATTCAAATAATTATAAGTGCCCTTGAAGTTAGTGCCGCAATCAGAACGGATCAAGGAAGGCAGCCCTCTGCGGGATACAAATCTGTCAAATGTGGCTACAAACGCCTCGGTCGTAAGCGAGGAGACCAGTTCCAAATGTACGGCCTTTGTGGAGAGGCAAACAAAAACGCACAAGTAGGCCTTAACAGTCTTGCTGTTTCGAAGTGTCGACGTTTTCACCAAAAAGGGACCTGCGAAGTCCGTGCCAACACCGTCAAACGTCCTGCTTTCAGTTACGCGATCTGCGGGTAAGTCCCCCATCAACGGCTGCATGGTAGAAGCCTTGAGCTTATAGCAAGGGATGCAGCGAAAGACTACACTCCGAATAATTCTTCGGGCAGACAAGATCCAAAATTCGCGTTGCAAAATGGCCAACAAAGCATTACAACCAGCATGCGAATTTTTAAGGTGACGGTCAGTTACCAACAAGCGTACCAAATGACCGTCCTTAGGTAACAAAAGGGGGTGACGTGCCCCGTAAGGGAGGTTGGCGTTCTTGAGACGCCCTCCAACGCGCAAGAGACCCGTTTCGTCCAAAAAGGGGTTCAATTTAGAGACAGCTCCCGACAATTTCGATCTCCCTGATTTAAGGATAGCAATCTCCTTTTCAAAATGCGCCAATTGCACAGAACGAACCCAAAAGGTGAGGGAATCCTGTTGTTCCTGTGGTGAGATAAACGGTGTCAGTCGTTTCTGTTGTGGGTGCCTAAAATTAAAAACAAAACGCTTTATCCAAGCAGTAACACCTAACAACTTGTCAAGGGAGCTGTAACGATTCAACAAAAAATCGGGGCCGAAGGCGCATTCCACCTTTTCAAGAGCGAGTGTTCGTAGACCCGGCAAATTAGAAGTATTCAAAACTGGCGTTCGAGGCCAATCAGTTTCTGGTCGACTCAACCATTCTGGACCCCACCACAGCGAATGACCTATCAAACTAGGCGTCAAGCATCCGCGCGAGGCACAATCAGCGGGGTTGAGCTCACCTGGCACGTGTCTCCAAACAAGCTTGACTTCGGATTTCTGGATTTGGGAAACGCGATTAGCAACAAATACCTCCAAAGTGTGGACAGACGCCTTCAACCAACAAAGTACAATTTGGCTGTCTGTCCAGGCATAGGTCCCACTAATACAAATGCTTTTACCCAAAGTACTAGACACGTGGTTCAATAAGCGTACAAGTAGGGCTGCTCCCGAGAGCTCCAATTTCGGAATGGTCAGAGATGTCCGAAGGGGTGCAACCTTGCTCTTCGCCATGATCAGGGAAACTCTCACCTGACCTGAGGCACTGACTGTGCGCAAGTACACCACGGCCGCGTGACCACGTTCCGAGGCATCACAAAACCCGTGAAGGGTGGCCTTGTACTTCCCGGGAGGAAGGATGGGACGAGGCAAGGAGATCTCGTTGACGGCAGGAAGTGAGGATACAAAAGAGGTCCATTCCTCAACAAGAGTACCGCGTAGAGGTTCGTCCCAAATCAATCCAGCTGTCCAAAGCTTCTACAAGAAGCATTTTACCCAAAATATGATAGGACAAATCCAACCATTCGGATTAAAGGTTCTGGCGACAGTAGACAACACGAGACGTTTAGTCCAAGAACAAGGCAATTTCAAGTCTACGTTATACGTAAAGATGTCTTGGACTGGTCTGTACTGAACGCCAATCAGCCATCATGGCGGGGTTGTCAACAATCTCAAATAGATGTGGATCTTGCTGATGATCCTCTGGCAAGCCTTCCAAGAGCGCTGGTGAGTTGGAAATCCATTTGCGCAACTCATAACCAGCGGAGGCCAAAATACCTATCAATTCGTCCCGCACGAGGATCGCCTCGTCCGCTGTGGAGGCGCCCGAGCAAATGTCATCGACGTAAATATCGTCTTACAAGATGGCGGAGGCTCTAGGGAAACGTAAGCCTTCTCGGTCTGCGAGCTCCCAAAGAGAACGTATTGCCAAGTAGGGGCTTGATCTTAACCCGTACGTATTCGTATTGAGCTCGTAGACGACCATGGGATCGCGAGGAGACTCTCTCCAAAGGATCAGCTGGAAGCGACGGTCATCAGGGTGGATAATCGTCTGCCTGAACATAATTTTTATATCGGCTACAAAGACAGCCTGATGTAGTCGGAAGCTGGTGATGACGTCACAAAGGTCCTTGACCAACTTGGGACCAGAATACAAGCACTGGTTCAAGGATACGCCCGTAGAAGTCTGCGCAGAACCATCAAACACTGTGCGCAGCTTGCCAGTCGATGGCTTCAATACCGCATGATGCGGGAGAAAGTAATGTTCCACCGAACGCCAATCCAAATTTGACACTGACATGTGTCCCAATTGTTCATATTCTCTCATGAACTCAATATACTTCGGTCTGAGCTCCGGATCACGACCCATGCGGCGTTCCATAGCCAACAATCTCTTTTCGGCTAAAGGTCGTGACTCACCAAGCGGAGGCCGAACAGACAGACAGGGCAGCTTCGTGATAATCCGACCAGAACGGAGTCGACCAGTGTTGTTCTGGAAGAACAGCTCGCACTCCTCATGTTCTGGATTCAAACGGGCAACTTGAGGGGGCTCCTCTACCTCCCAAAACCTCTGAACTGCATCAGAGAGAGCAGAGCCTACAGCCAACAAATTATCAAGTTCGGGTGGAGGGGGGTCCCTAGGTACAGGTCCCATCAAAGCAAATCCAAATATGGTCGGGATGGCAGTCAAACCATTTGGCACCAAGACCCGTTTCCCACCAATCAAAATTCCACCGAGGACATCAGAGCCAATCAACAAGTCGATTTGTCCCGGTGTGTCAAATTTGGGGTCTGCCAGTTCCAATCCCGATGTCAAATTCACCACAGCAGCGGGTAGCTGTTTCTGTGGGTGCATACCCAAAATATTCTTCAACACAAGAGCCGAGGTTTTAATCCTCGGGTGTGAAGATTCAACAGGGCCAAACAAAACCTTAACTTGCCCTTCAACATTAGAGGCTACGTCACCTATGCCCCGCATACAATTTGGAAAAGAGCCCATATTTAATTTAACCTGCCCTACCAAATAAGTGGAAACAATGCAACCTTGTGAACCTGTGTCCAATATAGCACGGACAACAACAGAGGTCCCCGTGGGTCCCAAGACCCTAACAGCAACCGTTGGTAGGATAACGGTCTCAATGGGGGAGGTTGGCGTTATAGGGCAGGGGTCAATGACCTATTGTTGCCTGGGCGGCGACCGTTGGCCAGGACCAGGCAAGTCAAAATGAGGGTGCTGCTTGAAGTCCTCAAAGGCGCGATGACTTGATCCGCGGGCCATCTGTGGGGGGTCATAATGACGCACCCGCCCAAAACGAGGTGGGCGCGAGTCAAGGCGGGGACGCTCCGCCAAAGGAGGGGAATACCTGGGGCAGCAGTCATGGTGCTGGTGACGCTGAACAGCACATTCAGGTGCGCGAGAGAGAGGAGGCGTGCGCACGCTACGGTTCTCCAAGCGGGGCGAGTGGCGATCAATTGAGCGAGGCGACTCTCGGCTGCGCGCTGGTGAGCCTCGGCTGCCACCTTCAAAACACCCGCCCGTGCGTGGCGTCGGCTGGTTGGACAAGCGGCCAACCTCTCTGGCATTCATACAGAGAATGTCTAAATGCTGTCCTCCACAGTGAGGACAGGGGTGAGAATTTGGGCAGTCTCGCTGGTAGTGGGACCCCAAACAAGAGAAGCAAAGGCGGCGGGCAATCGCGATGCGCCTACGAGAGGCGACATGTAGGTCCAAGAATGCCCTACAACTGGCCGTTCTGTGCCCCGTGACCTTGCAGTAGGAGCACTCCGCTGGGCTCTGCGTGACCGCAAAGCGAGGAGGGCGCCGGTCAACATTGGCTCGGGTGTGAACGCGAGCCTGCTCCTTGACCTTGGGCGACTGCGACTTAGCCGGCGTGTCACCACCGGAGTTGTCCAAGACCCGGCACTCATCCTCCAGGAACTTCTCCAGGTCAGCAAAGGGGGGCAGATGGGTCGCGCTATCCCCACCAAAGCGCTGCTCAAAACGCGACCTCAGGTCGGCAGGCAGCTTCTTCAGCACAATGTGCACCAATAGATAGGACCATTGGTCCACGGGCAGGTCAAGGCACTTAAGTGCGTTGATGGCCACCAAAAGCGGGTTCAAAAGTTGGGTGCGCAACCCAGAGACCCGGGTGAGCGTCGGCAAACCCAAAATCTGCTCGATGTGCGTGTCGGCGAGGCCACGCTTATTATGGTACCTACGGGTAATTAGGTCCCGAGCCGTCTGGTACGCTTCGTCAGACACGGGCAGATGCTGGATGAGGCCCTTGGCCTCCCCATCCAGAACCGACATTAAAGATGCCAATTTTTGTGCTGGCCAAAGGTCAGCCCTATCATTGACCAGGCTGTCGAACAAATTAATGAAGCCCAGGTAGCTTCCTAGGCAGCCATCAAAATGGGGGAGGTCCAAAGTAGAGAGCCTACTCACCAGCCCCGGTGCTGACCTAGGAAGCTCCTGCTTCAGGCCGGGTTGCCCTTCCCTATCGGCAACTAGTTGTCTCGCAGTATTGGAGACAGCATTATACAGGTCTAAGACCTGGGCATAGTCTTCGCTGACCTTATTTCGCTGGTCAGCAGTGAAATCAGTGACTGACACTTCGAGACAGCAAGCGCTGAAAGTGCGGAACTGCTGTTCCACACTTGCCAGGCGATCATCGATCCGTTAGTACTTTTGAAGTAAGGCCTGCTGGCGATCAGGCCGGTTCACTAAAGCACTGGCCGAGGCAAACCAGCAGAAATCTGATGCAATAGCACCAGCAGCCGCACGCAAGTCCTTGATAGCTGACATAATCAAAATTCAAAAGAGCCCAGACAAGCGTTAAATAATATTAACAAACAAAACTTATTTTTTCTCAATTCTTTGAAACCAACAAAGTATTAGCCTGTTTACTGCAAGTGCAGGCAAGTGACAGGTATCTACTGTCCAACAAAATTAATAGTTTCAATATATTGAAACAAACACAAAAGTTGTCAAAAGTTGTAACTTATAACAAATTAAAAGTTGAACTTCAAATAAATAATGAATTATTTTCAACAGACAGACTGGCTGTGTTATTTGAGATATACAATAGTAAGTAAGCACAGAATATGTGTTACCTAGCAATATTATCTATATTATAACAAAACAAAGTTTATTAATGTGACCCGCCCAAGTGGCAATGTCAAGTTGGTTGTTATAATGTTTATGAATATATGCAATAAACTAAATTTACTAAATTTATTGATACATACAGCTGTTATGTATCCAAACAAACTGACTTATTAATGCAACAACAAATTTAAGTTTGATTTTTCAACAATACAAATCAACAATTACTGATTGAGGTTATGTGTGACAATGTGTTTCAAATTATCTAGGTCAACTTATACAATTAAATATTATGTATTTTAGACAATAACTGACCTGACAAACACTACAATACTGTCTACAAGGTGAGATATATAGCTCATACAACACCAATCTGAGTTCAGATACAATCAACGGCTAAGATACAACAGCGCTCTGCACCAAAAATTATGTCTAGAATTTGGCTAGAAGGAGCTGGGATTAATCGCAGCAGATTTGTGGAAGCGTGACTCTATTCATCAGCCTTTGTCAGCCACAACAAATCTCAGACACAAATGTACTGCGTTGCACAGCGATGAATTATAATCCTAACTACACCTAATATTAATAAAATGTCTTACCAAATATCTCCTGGTGATATTCTTGAGTGGAGTCCTGGAGGCAAGCTAGACACACACGAGACTAAATTGGCCAATATTAGCAAGTGAGTTATCTTTACCTTACCAGACTCCAACGCAGCGTTTTCAATCAGGAATTCAACCACGTGTTTTACAAAGTTAAATGTTCAATATATCACCAATTTACCACAAAATTTGCCGGAAGTCAAAAGCGGCAATTGTTAGTAATTACAAGTTAATTCAATTCGTGTTAATTCAAAAGGCGATCAATGTACTTATATCAATTATTACAAACGGAGACAGCCCAAAACCGGCGTGTTAATTTTTCAAGGCGGGAAGGGAAGTGACAGTTCAGTGTGACCATTGTCAGAAATTTTCAATAGACTAAACAAAATGTTACTCAATCGATCTAATCGATTTGACTTATAATAAAAACTAATTCTATTTCAAACATTGGTTTATCCTAATATTAATTTATTTTGGTATATATTATTTTTTTTTATACTTGATTCATGTAAATATTTTGGAAAAAGAATAAATTATTAATTCTCCCAAAAATATTTTTGTGGTTGTGCCCTCGTAATGACTAACTACTACAGTTTATAGAAAAAGGGTGTTCCTCTTATTAAAAGCGAGAGTCCTATTACTAGGCCCTGTCTAGTAATAGGTCTATGTCTAGTAATATATCTAATCGTTCCTACTGAAATAGCTCGTCGGATATTGCTGATAATTTTTTTCCGCCCCGTGCCAGCCGAATGTTCGTTATGTGTAAGTCCTCAAAAATTGAAATCAAATAACAGTTTTCGGATTTGCCAATATTGGTTTTACCAGCAGAAAAAATTAAAACGAATGATCTAGAAACTCCATTGTTTATTACTATTTGAAGTTTCGATTACTTAGCAGTAGGTACGGCTCATGCTTTAAAAACCACCACTGTGTCCTTAGCTTCCCTCAAAAGTGGCACTGAAATCTAGCACAGCGAGAAAATATGACATTGGTTTTATGCAAATCACCCCTAACATTAATATGTAACTGCCGTTATAAATTGTTTGACCTTTGGCAAACATCCAGAAATTCCGTTTGACCTTTCCGGAAAAATTACGTTATACAGAAATAACATAATTACCCTGATAAAAGCAGTCGGTAAATCAAGTCACATAACAAGAGATCCTCTCATGTAAGTTACTTAAAGGACTCAAAGCCAACTTTAAATTTGCAGTTCTGCGATCTACCTTCGAAGTTTGTTTCAAAGTTGTACGATAATATATCATGGATCGTTTGATGTACGTGTTTAGACAAGTTTGGTGTGTAGTATTGAGTAGACCACAGATTGTTTGGTTGATAAAGCGATACAGGGTTTTTCTACATGTGACCTATTTTGAAAATGAAGATCTACGATTGTAGGTACTCGATAGGTTATAATAGATGGTTTTTATTTTTTGTTGTGAATGTGTTACCAACTCTGGTGTCGGAGTTTTCAGACCAGCCAAAGGCCTCCAGCATGGTCTAACTATACTTGTACTGAGACAGCGACAGAAGTAGCGCTCTGATATAAACACACACGGTCATCCATCCAAGTCGTGCGATCTGTGCAATCGTTACTTAAATTTGCCAATATTTTAACGGAATGTCACGCTATGAACGCTACTGCATTTGAGGGTAAAGTGATTATTTTTACGTCGGTTGTAATAACTATATAGACATTATCATAGAAAAAGATATTATGATCTGTGGACGTTATTCCCTGGGACATCTTTCAAAGTAAGCACTTGACTTCTATCAACTCTTTCTACAAGATTGTGTGAAATTTCAAAAGCAGTCATAAACGAAACTTAATATAAAACAGACGTCTACTTTACGACATCCAAATTATAAACGGTGACTAAATACTACAAGATTTCTCCAACTGATACTGACATAATATATTTTGAATGCCATGTATCTTTAATTATTTTATATACCAGTATCCAAGAAAAAAGATTCCTAAACTTTTTTGAAATGTTAAAATGTGATTTTTATAACGATGTAACTCGCAGCTACGCTCGTTTATGAAAGATAGAGTTATGCCAAACCTAATAAATAATAAGTAAAATAAGAATTTCTTCGTGTCATAATTTAACTAAATATTCCAACTACAGTAATTTCTCCCCTACAATATCTAATCTATTTTGCTAAAATTAATCAAAATCCTATCAGCCATTTTGATATGAAACAAAACAATACATACGCACCTTGCATTCATAATACCAGTAGGGATTATAAAATTATTATCATTATGCGAACGGCAATTCTATGCTAAAATGAACACACTCACAGATTCTCGTTTCATAAATCGCCCACGAGTAAATCCGGTGTAAGTTAACAAGTAGGTAATATTTTCACACTCAAATGTTTATTATCTGTCCCACAACTTACGTCAAGATTCGTATATAAATAAACTCAACGTGACTATCCTCCTTTCCAATCTTCCTTATGTTTCATCCCGATTATATTAATACCGATGTGGCCCTTAGCAATTCCGGGACTTTCTTTTCATCTAGAGAAAAATATCTATTACAATAAGAGGTCTTTGAAATAAATATATGATATGAGAATAAACGTTAAATTACTACTTAAAAAATAGGCCTCTGAGATATTAAAAAGTAAAATTTATTGCCCGTTGCTGAAGGAAAATGTGAAATTAGTTTTTCTTGATTGTTGTGTAGATTATTTAGGTGTAATTTGCCGGCTAGCGTGAGTGTGTTTAAGTATAGCTCGAGGCAAAAATATGAGGCTTTATTTTTAGCAGTACCTGAAAAATTATGACTGCCTTCCTTCCTTTAAATAACTTTTTTTAAATAGAAGCGTCGGTTTTTTATATTAGCGTCCCGGTTTTCAATATACTGGTCGCTTAGAAGTCGCTCAATAGAACATAAAGGATGTTTAGTAAGTACAAAGATTTTATATAGATATCAGTTTATTTGTTGGTGACCATAGATCTATAGATGTTACCTCAATGTTGGTGACACATATTTTTTTGTAAATGTCCTTTACGCCTCTCTCACTCTCTGTTTTGCTCTCACTCCCTTAGAGAGTAGTTTTGGAAGAATTTGCAGTATGAATTGAATCCTAAAATATTTTAAGCTTAACAAATTTAATGCTAAATGATATAAAACATTACTACTATGCGAAATATTTCGCAGTGGTAGCGCCATCTACCTTCCTATCTATAACTAATCGCATCAAGATCAATCGTTTCACGTCTAGTGCGAGCGATACCATATTTCCGTCCCGCTCTATCCCTCTCCCTGGAAGGGGCACTGCCTTCGCCTGATTCGTCGCCGCGATCGTGGACGCGAGTGACCAGTCGAGAACATTCCGCTCGCTGAGAACGTGTCCGCGATACCGTACCGCGCCGCACCGTTGTATGTGATTTATTACCGCTTCCATCAAGGAAAACCCGCTCGCGAATGGTGAATTGAAGTGAAAACAAGCAGCTGCATCACGAAACCACCAGGAGACTGTCCTACGGAAACGAAGAAGGTTGTATAAGGTAGGTGCCCTCCATCCTTGAAATATCCTATACCCACTCAATCACCCCTTAGCGTATCCATCTCCTAGGCGGCGAAGAACCGCTATCCTCTCTATACAGTCCATTTCCTTCTCCAAGTCGCCTAGAACCCTACCCTACGGTTTCGGTGTAACGCCGAACCATTTTTTTGATCCATACGAGTCGGATTCATTTACGTTTTTATACGTTATATCGCTATACCTAGGCAGTTATAGCACCAAGCTATACTCCTAATATATTCACATAACCGTCACATGGTTATTTCCGCCCGCATCAGTAGGTAAACTTTTATGTAGCTACCTACTTATTAAATTATTATTTCTGCAACTATCATAGTTGTCTTGTAAATCTCATATTTCAAGTAACTTTTAGTTCCTCAGCTCTAAAGTGTTGCCTACTTAGCCTACTTAGGTAAAATAATAGATACATTAGATATTCTTATTTTGTTTCGGTCTCATTAGCTTATACTTACGTAAGCATGTCACAACAAAAGAAGTCACGCGTGTCGGAAGACAAAGAGATGACAATCTTAGAAGCGAAACGCAATATTTTATTTGAGCGCATTCAAAATATCTATGAACGATCAAAAACCGCATCTATGTCTGACAGTAATAGCGAAGCATTTCTCAGTTATTGTATAACAGTAGATAGTATTCGAACAGATTTTCATAAGTTGTTAGACGATTATAACGCAAGATTACTTTCTATCAATCCTGATGAAAAACCGAACTATCAGGCGTATACCTCATTCGATGATCTTTATTGTATTATTAAGCGTATACAATCGCAATTGAAGGGTAAATGTTCGGCAGAGCCCGTTGCCCGCAAACCGAGATTACCGCCAATCGAGATTATGTCGTTTGACGGAGATATACGAAATTGGCCGTTATTCTATGCGAGTTTTAAGTCTACAGTGCACGATAATGGTTCTCTGACAGATGCTGACAGGTTGTACTATTTAATAGGTAAACTGTCACCGAAGGCCCAGTCCGTATTTGCAGGTGTCACACCCAGTGCTGAGAATTATCAGGTCATATTTCAGTCACTACATGAGAGATATCAGGACACGCGCGTCCTAGCGTCTACGTACTTTCACCAAGCTTTAAATCTCAAACTGTCCGGCAACGCGTCTGTCTCGAATTTCCAGCTGTTTATTGATAACTTCGTAACCGCGGTTAATTCTCTTAGGAATTTAAAATTAGAAGATCTTTCCGACTTTATGTTGCTTCAACTCGCTTTAAAAAAGTTGACACTGATACAATTCGCGCATTCGAGATGACGGAACGTAATAATAAAATACCTACACTAGATAGTTTTATTTCGTTCATAAAAGATCAGTGTCGAATATTTCATAATACGAAGTCTGGTTCACCTGGCCCGTCTAACACTAACAGCAACAAACAAAGGTTGAATAAATCACGAAATAGTAATAATAACTCGGTCCCTAATCCACAATCTTACGTAACATGTTCGGAATCTAATAGTAATAATTCACAGAAGTGTCTGTGCAGTAATATAGTGCACGACCACTTATACAAGTGTCCTGCCTTCGAAAATCAGGATGCAACCGCTCGTTTTAAATGCGTAAAAGATAACAAAGCTTGCATTAACTGCTTAAGCATAAAACATAAAACAAGTAATTGTTCTAGTAAGACAAAGTGTCGATCATGTAATCAAAAACATCATACACTGTTACATTTCGATAAAAATAACCGGTTGTCAAGTAAAGCCGCTAACCTTGACACACTTACGAGTACGTCGCAAGTGCAGAACACGGTAGCTGCGCCTTCCGCGTCTGAGGGCGAAGTATCGTTGTGTACGACATCCATTGCGCGGGCGACGCGCACGCGAGGACGGCACTCGCGCATCTATAATGATCCGCGCAGGGCCAAAACGCAGTGTACGGCGTCTAAGACTGTTCTGTTAGTGACAGCGCAAGTTATCATATATGATGTTAATGGGTCGCTGCACATGGTACGTTGTCTGCTAGATAGAGCATCTCAGACCAATCTAATAACATCGGAATGCTTCAAACGCCTCGGATTATGGAATAACTTTAAAAATACTAACTCAACCGTCAAAGGGATAGGCGCATCAGAAAAGCATTGCAGGGGTTCCGTAGATATTAAAATACATTTGCGTTTTGATAGGAATATTAATTTTAACATTTCTTCGCTTATCGTGGAGCGTATCACGGACGCATTGCCGAACGCTAATGTAGACGTAGCATCACTCACTCATCTCGAGTCATTGCCGCTAGCCGACGCGGAGTTTGCGAATCCGGCAGGCATTGATCTTTTGATCGGAGCTTCAATATTTCCGCACTTGCTACTAACTAAAATAGTACGTAGTGAGCGATATGATTTACCGCCCGCTATTGAGACGGTACTTGGGTATGTGATGGGTCCGTACCTACGTTACATACTTCTCATTGTATTACGTCTTGTTGTTGTTCTGCCCTTCAAGAGATCAAGGTGGGTGCTAAAACTGTGTGTAAGATAAAGCACTAATTAGCTATGCTATGCTATGCTATGCTATGCTATGCTATGCTATGCTATGCTATGCTATGCTATGCTACGCCATGCTATGCTACGCTATGCTACGCTATGCTACGCTATGCTACGCTATGCTACGTTATGCTACGTTATGCTACGCTATGCTACGCTATGCTATGCTATGCTATGCTACGCTATGCTATGATAAGCTACGCTACGCTACACTATACTATACTACACATCCGCTTTGTATATAGATGATATTGCCTGTAATGTCATACCCGCTCCGCTAGCAATTTCGCTTTGTGAAGAGCTTATTCAGCTTTTCAAGCGAGGCCAGTTTCATCTTGTCAAATGGACAAGCAACTCTAAGGAGGTTCTCGCACGCATACCAGATTCTCATAAGGCTTCTCCAGACATTGAGTTTGAGAAGTCTGTACCGCATAAAGTTCTCGGTTTACGCTGGGACAAATCCTGCGATAGTTTTCGGTTTGACGTCTCACCACCAGATGACAAGTGCACCAGACGCACTATGCTGTCTACAGTGGCTCGACTATGGGACATAATGGGTTTTGTGGCTCCCACTATTTTGTACGCCAAGTTCTTGATCAAAGAGCTTTGGCTATCAAAGTGTGAGTGGGATGAAACACCCCCTGACCATATTGTCGCCGCTTGGGGCCAGTTTTGTATTGAGCTTACCGTGCTCAATCAAATTACTATTCCGCGTCATCTTGGGTTGATAGATGGATGTACCATCAACTTAATAGGTTTCGCAGACGCCAGCGAGCGTGCTTACGGCGGAGTCGTATATCTGCAAGTCCGCATTGGTTCTAACTACTCGGTGCAGTTAGTTTGTGCCAAGTCTAAGGTCTCGCCTGTTAAAACCATTTCGGTAGCGAGACTGGAGTTGTGCGCGGCCCTTCTGCTGTCTCAGTTGCTCCACAAGGTTCAAGACACAGTTTTGCCCCAATACTCTATTAATAAATATACGCATTTTCCGGCTCCAAAGTAGTGCTCGCTTGGATTCGTTCTTCTCTTCACCGCTAGCAGACTTTTGTCGCCAACCGCGTTAGTAAATTGATTGAACTTGTTCCCGCTACTTGTTTCAATCACGTCACGGGTTATCGTACTCGTCTTCAGGAAGAACTTTCCATAGATCATATTGACTGGAAGTTTATTCCACCAGCATCACCACATTTCGGTGGATGTTGGGCAAGCATGGTCAAAGTAATTAAAACGCATCTCTTCAAAGTTATAGGTCAATAGATCCTCTCTTACGAAGAGCCTTTAACTGTCCTTGCACAAGTCGAGGCACTGATCAACTCGCGTCCGCTTCCAACTCAGTGAGATCTAGCCTGAAGTTGGACCTACCTCTTAGTTTAAGTATTTAGTTAGTAGTTTTAGCTATTATTGCGTTTGTAGTTTTCGCTAAAGTTAATTTAGATTAATTTTATTGTCATATCGCTGTCTTAGCCTATTGAGGGGTTATGCGGTAGTACACCCAACATAGCTAAGTTCAATTCTATTTTTTTTAAAGGCAACCCTTTAGGGCCGGGGGGATATGGTAGCGCCATCTACCTTCCTATCTATAACTAATCGCATCAAGATCAATCGTTCCACGTCTAGTGCGAACGATACCATAATTCCGTCCCGCTCTATCCCTCTCCCTGGAAGGGGCACTGCCTTCGCCTGATTCGTCGCCGCGATCGTGAACGCGAGTGACCAGTCGAGAACATTCCGCTCGCTGAGAACGTGTCCACGATACCGTACCGCGCCGCACCGTTGTATGTGATTTATTACCGCTTCCATCAAGGAAAACCCGCTCGCGAATGGTGAATTGAAGTGAAAACAAGCAGCTGCATCACGAAACCACCAGGAGACTGCCCTACGGAAACGAAGAAGGTTGTATAAGGTAGGTGCCCTCCATCCTTGAAATATCCTATACCCACTCAATCACCCCTTAGCGTATCCATCTCCTAGGCGGCGAAGAACCGCTATCCGCTCTATACAGTCCATTTCCTTCTCCAAGTCGCCTAGAACCCTACCCTACGGTTTCGGTGTAAAGCCGAATCACGCAGTATCAAGTCAAGAATCAGTATCTGCTCCTCCTAAAAAAAAATTTGGTCCAACCATTGGAAGGTCGTCGCAAATATTTTGATCTGGTTTATTTATATAAAATAATTCATTAAATTATTGATTCACCCGAATTGCTTTCGCATATTTCTTTTAACATTAAATACAGTTTACGTAGATCGAACCGTGTTAATCTCCTAGCCTTGCAAATTTATAAAAACAATATTTCTTATTACAATCCACTGGTAAGAATGGTTAGACAATATAATGAATCAGTTACAAATAATTTACAGTTAGACATTTTTAATCCTAGATTTTACACATTTTTAAATACTCTAAAGGATATCCGCTATCCCAAATAGAAATTAAATAGATAAATATTTCTTAAGATATTGTATTGTTGTTGTTGTGTTATAAAATTAAACCTATATATTCTTAAATGTTTAATTTCTTAACATGTGTATGTTTGTACATCTCTTCTGTCTGTTAACTTGATGTTTAATTGTTTCAATGTATGCACATGTGTTGAGTTGCAATCTATCTAAACATGAGTT
This sequence comes from Euclidia mi, assembly GCA_944739405.2. NCBI lineage: Eukaryota > Metazoa > Arthropoda > Insecta > Lepidoptera > Erebidae > Euclidia > Euclidia mi. Next base: position 8,700,167 of record OX123183.2, on the reverse strand, counting down.
TTGATTGATTTTAATTTATTATAAAATTGTTATTTGTTTTGTGCAATTTAAAAATAAATAAAAATAAAAAAGTAAAAAATCTCCTAAAAGCAAGATCAGAATCCCAAGTATTTACAGTTTGCATAGCCAACAACCGGCTAAGTAAATTGAATAATCAATAGAGTTATAACAATAACAATCCGGATGTCCAATCTAATTGATTTGCTGACCGCCGTTTATGTAACCCACCCGCAATTAAGTTATCAAGAGGGTCCGAGTTAGCTACCCAGTTAGTTCGTGGATATAAGAAAAACAGTAGAACAGAGCATATTATATTTGCTTTTAATAACTCCGTAGAAATAGGGGAAGGCGGAATTAGCATTATAGCTTTTATGAAGATGAGGACCGAGGACAAACGAACAAATTGCTACGCAGACTGCTTCTGTGGTCCAGTGGATAGCGTGTGCGTCTGCTGATCAGGAGATGCCGGGTACAATTCCCGAGTCGATCAAAAGTGTAAGTCAGTATTCCCGAATTCCCAGTAGCAGTACAGAGTCTGGCAATGTGCTAGTAACGGCAATAGACTCGAGGACTATTACGTGGGACCTTACCATTTAACGCCATGTATGCAGCTGAAATATGACAACTCTGCCTACCCCTCCAGGCATACAGGCGTGTGTCTATAAGATGATGATGAGATGCTACGCAGAGGGAGTTAAGTTCAAACTCACACGGCGTACTACCATTTTTTCAAAGTTAGTGCATATTATAGGAATTTAAACTTTCGTGGTCATTTAAACTTAATTTAAATTGTCTTTCGGGATATATACCACGTACCTTTGTTTGGAGTAACCGATATTTTGGCACTGTTGCAAGCGCCATGTTCACGGATGTACTGATGGTTGGTGGATGTTACGAGCAAGTATAGCGGTCTACCCGCTTTCTTACTCGTTTTTTGCGTTCAACTCCACTAGCACTGTTATCACTATCGCACTGTACCCGATCACGACATACTACACTCAATACGTCAGCTCGCGGTTTGATTTTGTTCTTTTTACGGGTTTTACATAGACGTACCACTGGATGCCAGATACTCGACAGTTGAAACCCATCATCTCTATTGAAATTCTTGAACTTTTTAATTTCAATAGCCTCCCTAACCATTCGAGGTATGTAGTGGCGTTCTGTCGAAAGCACCTGAGGGTTATGTAACTTAATCCAGTGGTCGGTACCCGAGTCTAAGAGGTGTTGAGCTATGGCCAACTTGTGTGGTTCATTATTTTTGACTGCCCTAATGTGTTCCTTTATTCGGCAAGAGATGGTGCGTTTAGTTTGTCCTATATAGGAACTCCTACAGCTGCAGTCAATTTTGTATACACCTGGCTTTTCTAAGGGAAGACTGTCTTTCGGCGTTCTTATATATTGCGACAGTTTCTTAAAAGGAGTGAAGATAGTTTTAACTGAAACCTTCTTAAGGATGTTGGCGACCTTACCGCTGGGTGTCGTTCAACCTTGAAGTCCAGGTGTTTTTGAGTATGTCTGGGTGGTCTACTTCGCCTGCTGTACCCGTTCTTGTGTAGAACGTCGCTTATATGTGAAAATTCCTTATTCAAATGTTCCTCGTCACACAAGCTGTATGCCCGGTCGGTAAGCGACTTTATAACGGAATTCAGTTGACATGGGTGATGATGTGAGTCGGCGTGACAGCGATCTGTGTGCGTTGGCTTTCTGTATACGGAGTGGCTCAGGGAACCGTCACCTCGTACGGCGATGATAACGTCAAGGAACGCCATTCTTCTATCCCTTTCCATTTCATACGTAAAATCGTAGCCAACCTATGGATGGAACATTTCGAAAACCAAGCCATTGCTACTGCCCCATTAAGTATAAAATTTGGAAACGGTATGTGGACGATATTTTCTGTCAAAGTCAAAGTCAAAAATCATTTATTCATCTAGGTCACAAGGTGACGCTTATGAACTTCAAATTTTTTAAGTAAATTACTAATGCTTCTACATTTACATTTACTGCCTCGTTCGCAAAGCAATAGGTAGAACCACGAGAAAGAACGGACAATAAAACTCGTGGCCACTCTTTTTAATCGCCAGTGTTATGGTACATATTTTGTTTTTGTAACGAGCTGCAACTGTTCCACATTGTAATTAATTACTTGTAAATAGTAAATAAGAACATACATAATACTTAAACAAATATACAGTTACTAAATTAAGTGCTGTAGTAGTCTTCCAATGTGAATCTTGTGTAACAGGAGCATCCACTTACGCCTTATAATGTAGGCAACTCGCGATCATGTTCAGAACTATGGTGGAAAAGTATGTTACAGAAAGTGACGGTATATGAATACACGAAAATTACAAAAACGTTAGTATCCAGCCCATGATAACGAGTTATCTTCATCTAACATAAAATATCTTCACGCCTTTTATCCCCGAAGGGGTAGGCAGAGGTGTATTACACACCCACACTTCGCCAGATATGTTTCGGTCCCAATGTAATCGGGGGCGAGCCTATTGCCATCTACCGGGCACATTATTTAGCGAGCGATAATTAACATTTTTAATACACACATAACTTCGAAAAGTCAGAGGTGTGTGCCCGAGGTACCTGGGGATCGAACCCGAGACCATCGTCTCGGCAGTCCGTTACGTACACCACTGGGCTACCGCCGCTTTCATCATCTAACACTGTAGCAAAGTTTAATAAAATTTGTGGAACAACAATGAAAATGTAAATGTAGTAAGTTGAATGACCTAATAATACATGAATATTAAATTAATAGAACTAGAGATATTATATAAAAAATCAAAACTGAAAAGCAAGGTATATACATAAATTCAAAATAATCAAGAGTTGGCTTGTGTAAGTGACCATCTATCCTTATCACTGAAATATGTGTTATGGAAGGCGATGAAGCAACTGTTCAACAGTACTTGGCACATTTAAATAGCATCCACAGTAAAACGGATTTTACGTATGAAATGGAAAAGGATAGAAGAATGGCGTTCCTTGACGTTATCATCGCCGTACGAGGTGACGGTTCCCTGAGCCACTCCGTATACAGAAAGCCAACGCACACAGATCGCTATCTACACGCCGACTCACATCATCACCCATGTCAACTGAATTCCGTTATAAAGTCGCTTACCGACCGGGCATACAGCTTGTGTGACGAGGAACATTTGAATAAGGAATTTTCACATATAAGCGACGTTCTACACAAGAACGGGTACAGCAGGCGAAGTAGACCACCCAGACATACTCAAAAACACCTGGACTTCAAGGTTGAACGACACCCAGCGGTAAGGTCGCCAACATCCTTAAGAAGGTTTCAGTTAAAACTATCTTCACTCCTTTTAAGAAACTGTCGCAATATATAAGAACGCCGAAAGACAGTCTTCCCTTAGAAAAGCCAGGTGTATACAAAATTGACTGCAGCTGTGGGCGTTCCTATATAGGACAAACTAAACGCACCATCTCTTGCCGAATATAGGAACACATTAGGGCAGTCAAAAATAATGAACCACACAAGTGGGCCATAGCTCAACACCTCTTAGACTCGGGTACCGACCACTGGATTGAGTTACATAACCCTCAGGTGCTTTCGACAGAACGCCACTACATACCTCGAATGGTTAGGGAGGCTATTGAAATTAAAAAGTTCAAGAATTTCAATAGAGAGGATGGGTTTCAACTGTCGAGTATCTGACATCCAGTGGTACGTCTATGTAAAACCCGTGAAAAGAACAAAATCAAACCGCGAGCTGACGTATTGAGTGTAGTATGTCGTGATCGGGTACAGTGCGATAGTGATAACAGTGCTAGTGGTGTTGAACGCAAAAAACGAGTAAGAAAGCGGGTAGACCGCTATACTTGCTCGTAACATTCATCCACCCGCAATACCATCAGTACATCCGTGAACATGGCGCTTGCAACAGTGCCGAAATATTGGTTACTCCAAACAAAGGTACGTGGTATATATCCCGAAAGACAATTTAAATTTAGTGCATATTAAAGTGTTAATAGCGTGCAGTGGTGGATTAAGAATACAAAGTGTATGAAACAGTATAGATACTGTTACGTTACGTTGGTATTGTGTAAGAGAGTAATAAATACTACATTGGTCAAGCAAACCCATTCATGCTTAAATAAGCTGTGCTCTACTACCTACTAAATAGATTGAAAAAGAAATACTATTTTATTCCTTGAGACCTAAAAACATTCGTTGTAATAGTAACGTGAATGAAATCCATTGCCTGTCGCTTTTGAAGTTAACAAACGATGACATGTACGTACATTTTGTCAACTCAAATATTTTGATCAAATATTTTCCTATATTCTAGAGGCGTCGTATTCATTACAAGAAAATTACAAGCTCCACCTATCGAGATTGATGGCTCTCCCGCACCTGCCGCCCAAGCCTTATTAGACGATTATAAATTGAAGATGTCAGGCCTCACTGGAAACCGACCTAACTATTTTTATCTTTAAGTTGGTTGTTGGAATTTTCTGATTTGGTTTGTTTGATTGGATGGATAGTATATAACGGACGTTACGTAGCATAATTACACATTCATGCTAGGTAACGTCCGTCTTTGTTCAACCTGAAGAGGAAATCACGCTCGAGAACGACTTATACCTGTGAACCTGAAAACTTATCCCATGAATCATTTATCAACAAGGCACTGAGTTATTTTAAAATTCTCTGTATCGTTCCACTAAAATAGCAAGTCATAGAGGCTTGAAATTTTACTTTGAATTATAAAAGTTGTAACTAATTAAGTTACGTTACCCAGAATATTCATTTTGGTTGGAATTGATCGCGAAAGTTAAAATTAAAGTTCGTCTATTTTCAACTTGGCATTAGGATATCAAATAAGTCTCTTTGTTGAAGTTTGGTTTTAGTGGGTATTAACTATGATTGATAAGTGATCAATGCAAACTTTAAATGCCATTTGGAAGAATAATACATAAAAGTTTTGTAAGTGGATTAAAATATTATAAGAAAAAGCAAGCAGTAATCGTAATCAGAATTAACATCGAGGGAACAATACTTTATTTAAAAAATTAATAATTCAATTAGTAAAATAAGCTAAAGTAGTCAATCGCCTTTCAGTAGATTTGGAAATGGGTCCTATCTTAACACCATTTTTATATTAATGACTAGTTTTCTTCAGCGGTGCCACCTGCGTGGGGGTCGATTATCGTGGTAAACATAGCCTATGTCACTATCCAGCCTTTTTACTATTTCCACACACAACAATCATATTTGACGACCAGTTGGCGCAGCGGGAGTGTAAGCGACTGCTACACCGAAGGTGGTTCGATTCCCGCTCAAGTCAAACATTTGTGAGCATGACATGTTCATGATGTTTGTCATGGTCTGGGTGTTTCTATGTATAAGATGTATGTATTTTCAAAAAAAAGTATATAAGTATGTTTATCCATTATCTAGTACCCATAGTACAAGCTCTGCTTAGTTTGGGCCTAGATGGTGATGTGTATATGTGGTAAAATATTATTATTATTTTTGTTATTCTTTTGTTCACTCGGTTAGCTGGTAAGTGTTACCCGGTGATGACTGATGCTACGTGCCTAAGCCAAGTGAGCATCAGACGTGGGTTGAGTGTTAGACTGTGAGGTTTGCGCGGTGTGAGTGATTGTTGGTGATTGAGTACTGTCGGGCTCGCATTATAGGAATTTTCTAACCAATCTGCAAGTGTTAAGTATTACTGCTTTTTGCAATAGGTAAGGTGTTTGGTGGCATATTTAAAGTTTTCAGGGATTGGTATAATTGTTTTGGTATTACTCCTGTTGCAGAAATAACTATAGGTATTATGATTACTTTTTGTAGGTGCCATAATCGGGTAATTTCATCCTTAAGTTCAATATATTTAGTAAGTTTTTCGGCGATAGTATTCTGAATATTGTGTGTGTTTAGTATTGCAATGTCTATAAGGTATCCAGTCTTGGTTGTTTTGTTTGTCAAAGTAAAGTTTAGCTGTGGAATTTTCGAGAACAGTTTTAGGGTTATATTTGTAATAAGTTTATATGGAATCAAGGAATTTGTATTGTTCTGCTAGTTTTTGATGTATGATGTTGGCAACCTGATCGTGTCGGTGTTTGTAATCGGTCTGTGCTATAGATTTGCATGCGCCTGTTATATGTCGAATTGTTTCCGTGGAGCTGTTACATTTTCGGCAAGAGTCATTTTGAAGGTTTCATAAGATGTGTTTTTTATAGTTTCTTGTTTCGATTATTTGGTCCTGTATGGCAATCATAAACCCTTCAGCTACAGGAAAGAGTACACCTTGAGTCAGCCAGGCGTTCGACACTTCTTTGTCGATATTTTGTTGGCACAGGTCGTGACGATGTCTTCCGTGCAGAGACTTCTGGGCCCAAACTGCCATCTTAGTTTTGTCGTCTATTAGTTTTTTCATTTATCTGCTCTGTTGTATCCTTCAAATTAAGTGGAGTGCATTTTTGGTCGTTATAGCATGTTGCTTTGTGGAGTGTGGATAGTTCAGTTTTAGAGAAAAAGTATTGCCTGAGAGTGGCTATCTGTTTGTTGTGAAGATTTGTAATATCAATGAGTCCTCTGCCTCCTTATTTTCTGGGTAGTGTGAGTCTTTGTAAACAGGATCTTGGATGATTTTTACGAAATTTTGTCATTGATGTATTAATTTTTCTTTGGAGATTGTTGCGTTCTTTCTTCGTCCACTTTTTTTATACCAAAAGAATATGTAAGTAATGAAATGGCAAAAGAGTTTATAGCTTTAATGGTATTTTTAGAATTAAGTTGTGTTTTTAATGTTATGTTAAGTCTGTGTTGAAATTGTAGTATTAGTTTTTGTTTAGTTTCTCGGTGCTGTATTTGTTGTGATTGGTTGTATCCTAAGTGTTTGTATGTATCATGTTCTTCTAACGGTGCTATATTTTCTCCTGCACTAGTTGTGTATTGATGGTGGTAGTTCTGTCCTGCTTGAATTGAATTTATTTTACATTTATCTTAACCAAATTCCATTTGTATGTCTTTTGTGAACAGTTCTGTGAGGGAAGCTAGTTCGCATAGTTGATTCTCAGTTTGAGCGTAAAGTTTAATGTCGTCCATGTAAAGTAAATGGCTTAATTTGTATTTCGGTCTTTCGATGTGTCTTTCATTATCTGCATATTTCAAAGAGTAGCCTATTAACGTTGCATTTAAAATATTTGAAAGCGGGTATAAAGCAAGACAAAACCACAGTGGACTAAGCGTGTCTCCTTGAAAGATGCCTCTTTGTATCCTGATGGGGCTCGTTTCTATTGTTTCTGTTAAAGAAGTTATTGAGAGTACAGTAGACCAGGTTGTCATTAGTGTATTTAAGAATTTAATAATTGTGGGGTGTATTTTATAAATATCTAAAACTTTTAGTAGCCATGTGTGGGGTACTGAATCATACGCTTTCTTGTAATCGATATACATACTGTAAAGATCGGACTTTGCCTTTTTGACATCCTTAGTATCACTGAGTCTATAATTAATTGCTCTTTGCAACCTTGACCAAGTTTGCGGCGGTTCCCTATCCATTTGCATAAAATTTTAAGACCTAATATAACTTAGCATAATTTTGTTTGGCATAATTATATTTTCGCGTAATATAATTACGCATAACAGCTTACGCATATTTATTTAAGCATAATTTCTCTGACTATAATAATGATTAAGTATAATATTCTAAAGCATAAATTTATTAAGCATAAAGTTCTAAAGCATAACTTTTTTGAGCATAATATCCTAAAGCATAAAATCCTAAAGCATAAAATCCTAAAGCATACATTTATTTACGAATAATGATTACAATACAATACAAATTGGATATAATAACTTTGGTAATGTATCTTTTGCATATTTTTCGCTGTAGAAAGCATGAAGCAAGCAAGCATACAGCATGCAAGCAAGCATGCAAGCAAGCATGCAGCAAACAAGCAAGCATGCAGCATGCAAGCAAGCATGCAGCATGCAGGGCTTCTGTCACGGCTCCGGCGCTGCGGGCCTCCGGCGGCCCCACGCGTGCTAATCGTCGCAGACGGCTTTCGCTCACCACTGCAGCTTCGGCTTGCTGGTCGGCTTCGCCGGCCAGCCTCAGCCGCGGCGGCTCGCTCGCAGCCGCCTGCTTCTCAGCCCGCGGGCCGCCTCGCCCCTGCGCCTACGCGATTTTACATTACACTCTAGGGGTAGGACAAACAAGACTACGTGGAGTCGGTTTTGCAGCAAGTCGGTTCTGTCACTAACTTTTGTTGCACAGCATATACATTTTTTACAAGTTAAATATATAATTATATAAATATTATGCTAATAGTCATTAGGCCTACTAACGTTATGCTAATAGTCATTAGGCCTACAAACGTTATGCTAATAGTCATTAGGCCTAATAACGTTATGCTAATAGTCATTAGGCCTACTAACGTTATGCGAATCAAATTTATGCCAAAACAAATTAGTCTTTAAGATGATTATGCCAACATAAAATGTATGCCTAAAAAAATATGCCGAAGTATTATTATGCCAAAACAAATTGTGCCAAAATCGTTATGCCGAAGTATATTAGGACAAAGAACATTATCATACAATTAAAATAAACGGGTCTTATTCGCGATATTTAATTAATTTAGGGTATAAATACCCATGTTTTACCGACGTTTCGGCTGAAAAGTCGGTAAAACATAGGTTTTTATACCCTAAATTAATTAAATATCGCGAACAAGACCCGTTTAATTTAATTGTATGATGTATACAAATCGCGAAAGTTTAAAAAAGAACATTATGCAAAAAGAAGGGATCCCGTTTGCGGCATCCCTTTTGTTGCTCAGCTAAGATGTTATTGGCTTCAACGTGCTGGTATATTAACTCCGATATGCAGGCTATGATAATTTTGTACAGAGTTTGCAAACAACTAATGGGTCTATATTTAGCTGGGACAAATCGTTGTAATCTTTAGGAATCATATTTTTTTTGCCTGATGTTATATATTATGTGGTGTAATATTAGGTGGTATTATGGTAAATAGTCGTGAATTTGGGTTATTTTTTTATACCAGTAAGAATGGATGCAATCTGAACCTGGTGCTGTCCAGTTGTGTAGTACCTTATGGAATCTTTGTGGCGATACATTTTCCAGTGTCATGGGTTGTATGTTTCTGTTGCTGTTTGTAATTTCAGTTTGTATCCACTCGGCTTCGGTATTATGCTGGACAGGATTAGACCATATCTTTTGCCAAAAGTTATGTAGGATTGCTGGTATGGGGTGATTAGATATTTGATTTGCGGCATTTTGAGTATTAGTAGCGGTGTTCCTAATGTTGCTGTAAAAGAGCTGCTCGTTATAAGTAAATTTAGCGTTTTGTTGTTTTCGTAGCGTGCATGCTTTATATCTTAGGAGTCGACCCGTTTATATAAACTGTGTTATTTAGGTCAGTATTTTTTCGAAAAGTATGTACTCAGTCTATGATATAGAAGCTACCTATAAATTTATTTTACAAAATATACAATAAACTAGCAAAAATGTAATAAATAATATAATTTTTTCTCTAAAATCAATATTTCATAGGACTAAAATGTGTTGTGAACGAAGGGTAAGCTACTTGTTAGGTTATAAATAAAGTGTATTGACCTTACGCATCGACCGTCACATTGCTATGCTATGAAAATTTTGTAAAATTAATGTTGTAGGCAGCTTCTATATCATGGGCTGAGTACATACTTTTCGAGAAAACACTTAACATACTTTCATAATCATCAGCCTTTAACATTCCATTTCTGGACTAGGCCATTCCTTTGAAAGGGGGATTTGGCCTACTCTACCACGCTGGCCAAAGGGGCTGGTACAGGGTTTGTATTATGTTTTACAGTGCTTTTTCACCGCATAGTATGCTCCCTTTGTCGGCTCTTACGACACCCACAGGATGACAAGGGTGGTGACATTCCATATTCTTAATCCATCTCTACACACTTTCACATTCATAATAATTATTAGTATAGTAAGCAAGGATTACAGAATGCAATCCCGCACTGTTATACCAACATAACGTTCTTTACCTTCCACCTACACTTTAATAAAACCGCTTCCGCTGCATTACACTTTTATTTATAAGTGTGTGACAGACGCCGATTCGAATCGCGACCACTCGACAACACCGCATTCAAATGCTGATTCGACAGTTACCAGCTTTCACTCGATTTATCTAATAGTACCCGTGTTTGAATGTTTGAGCTGGTTAGATTTCGGGAAATTCTCACTTTAAAACTGATGATAAAATCTGTGGTTTTAATCGGATTTAAAGTTAGAAGGATTTGCAATCTCATAGCAAGGAATAGTTACGAAACACAAAGATTGTTACACAAAAATGAACCGACATAAATTTCGCTGCAAATATACATTTTGTAGCATAATAACGTAACGAAAAAGGTATATTGTTTTTATTATTCACTAGCTTTTGCCCGCCGCTTCGCGCGCGTTAAATTCTGGGTAACACAAATCTACTTTCAGTTTCAAGTTGTGTGAAGACACTCCTGATTATTCTAAAGACTTCAGAAACTCTATACACTACAAAGTAACTCAGTCAGTATCCATGACATTATCTACCGTTATCTTCTGAAAGGTACATAATAACATCACCTTGCATACAGTCAAATGTCTAAGCCATGTTCTAATACATGGTCAATCAATCAATCTCTATAAAAAATTTAGCATTTTTAATATTAGTAGGGAAAATCGTTGCAGCCGTTTAAGCTTATTATATAATTATTAGTTTATATATGCGTGGGTGTAATATTACACCTCTGCCTACCCCTTCGGGGATACAGGCGTGAGTCTATAAATAAATAAAAAAAATATATGCGAACAATTTACTACAGAATTCAATATTCGAATTATAGATAGATCTGTAGATTTTAGATTAGTTTTTGACAGTTTTTGACATAAGCTCCATACAAAATATGTCAAACACGAATCCAAAACCCACAGATCCATCTATGGTTCGAATATTGAAAATGGCCGTTAATCAACGTGCACAATATGACAGTATGTATGACGTGACAGTACTGACAGATATGCGGTAGCTCTCAATTATTAGCGCATGCGTTCTTACTTCCAAGAGGTAAACTTATGCCGTACATATTTCTACCCTCGTTACAATCCCTCCCAGTTTAATTTTTGCATCTTATGGTAGCCTATGTCCGTCTCCATGGTCCAATATATCTCTATATTAAATTTCAACAAAATCGGTTCAGCCGTTTTAGCGTGAATATGAAACATACACGCATACATACAAACATACATACATACACACTTTCGAATTTATAATATTAGTAGGGATTATCATTTTTTAACAATACCAATTTGCATTTTATTGCAGACTAGAGGACGCCAGCAGCTACGCCTGCAATTTTTTTTAATTTACCCGTTTTGGACGATCCCGTGGGAATTTCGGGAAATCCCTTCTTAGTGCACACCTACAGTCACCAAGGAACATACATGCCAAATTTCAGCTTCCTGCGCCCAATAGTTTCGTCTGTGGCGTGTCTGTCAATCAGTCAGTAACGCAAGGATTTTATATATTAAGATTAGCAGGTATACAGTAAAGTTGCCGACGGTACATAATAATATAGGGAGTCAGATACAATACATACGAGTACAATACAATCGAGAACAAACAATCCACCATGATTGTGGATGTTAATACTATTACATCTGTATAAATTACCGCAAAACACGTTAAGCCAAGGTAAAAAGCCTATTTTCGCAGCCCCTATCATCTTCATTTTGAACGTCTATAAATAGAGACATTCCATTGTAAAGTTATTCTTCTATAACACGACTGAAACTACCATAAAACCCATATAACTCAAAAACATCGAATATAAATAAATAATACCAGCCCCTCTTCCAAATTCCCTACATCGCAAAACAGGTTAAAACTATTTACATAAAGATGTTAAATAAAATTGAGACGAGAAGGGTAAAGGGTCCTATTACTTTCTAGGTGGACCTCGTGTCCACGATTTTCAATTCGCGACAACTTATTTACAGAGTAGTTCAAATGTATTGAATAAACGGATCAGAGTGGGTCGCGAATGTCTACAAATCGAAACAGTGGTGTTGAATTATAGTTTCAAGTACTTTACTGCTGTTCTGTTCGACAATAATTGAAACAGCAATTCTGAATTTAGTATCATTATTTAAACTGAATAACTGAACCTTATAATACGTAGGTAATATGCGTTGCCCAGTTTGCGGATTGAAATATTATAATCGACATTCACAAAAGTTTCGATATTTACTAAAGCGGCCGTCCGATAATTACTGGGTTTGAATGGTTATTGAAATATTCTTATAATATATGGCTCCCAATTGGATTGGTAGCCAATTGTTACGTGAGATCCCAATTGAAGTAGAGTTTAAATGTCCTTCGCACTTTGGCAAATATATTTTAGAAGTGGGTTGAATTTCTTCGGTACTTAGATCGGAATGGCATGGATTGCAGAAATGTGTTGGGTAAACGGTGATAGGCTTCAGATTACGTTGTATCTAAAAATAATTAAAATAAAATGTTTAACGTAACGTTGTTGTAGGATTTAGCGTGATAAGAAAAATATTCAATGACAATCGTTTATTTGAAAATAAATTTGATGAGATAGTTTCGGCTTTAAAAAAGTGATAACCTAGGTCTAATGTGTAGATCAACAGACTGCTACGCAGCTCGTCTCAGGTTCATATCTATGACAGGCACGTGACTGGTCCCGCTGCCACCACGGCTGAAGCTAGTCAGTCGAAACATTGGCAAATACCGAGGTATTTATGCCTCAAATATAATTATCGCAAGTAAGACCCTGTAAGTAAATAACCTTGTATAATATATACTTATCGCGAAAGTTCAAAATCATTTATTGTTATCTGCGTATTATATTGTTAATTATCGTAAATCTTGGTAAACGGTGTAGGAAAACATCGGGAAGAGACTTGCATGTCTGAGAGTTCTCAAAAATATTGTCATGTCATCGAAAAATATGTGTTCCAACTCGCGAGTGTGGTGGACTATGGCTTACCCTTCTAAAAATGAGAGGAGGCCTGATAATGATGCTAATTTTATTTCATTGCGTATATGGGTTTCATTACCGAGCTACATATAGTTTTGTTCCTGTCAGCATAAGATACAATCCGCAGCATGGCCAATCCCTCCTGTATCTCCTTACTTCTTAAATTTACCATCTACATCGTCAAAATGCTGTGATTTGGGTTCATTGTGCACTCTATTACTGAGTCAGATGTATGAAAATCGATTATTAACATAGCTAGTCGGTGCATCGAACGTCATAATCGGCCGCATATACCAGAGTAAAAACGTATACCAAATTATAATCTTGAGTTATCATAATAATATGAAACTGCATATTATTTCTGAATAATTTTCACAATAAGGATTCAGTTTCTCATTTATTATAATTTACCAACGCTAAATAATAAATGCATCAACACGTTCTGTGTCTAAAGCATGTATACATGACAGACTGGCTTCATTTTGGCAGTAATGACAAAAATACGACTGCACGTATTGAATACTACGACTGCACATACATATAGTGTAGTGATTTACGGCTGCCTCACAATTTAGTACTACGCCGAGTATTGTAAGTTTGATGCCCACACGATATAACACTTTATGTTATCTACAACTTGTTAGTTCGTGTCTGAATGTTCATAGATTCCGTTGCAGTATTTTTTGTAAAACGCAGTGATACAATGATATAATATCTTAAATGAGGCTTAGTGATTCGCGATTTATAATAATAGAAACTTCAAGATAATATTAACTTCAATACTTACACATAACATTTGTAGCTATAATAATATGAATATTGTGCTATAATACTGCACAAGTATGGCACCAGAATGCACCGCTAGCGCAAACAATATACTTGACACAAGAAGATTATATAAATTTGTGACATTGACGAGTCTTTGACAGAATACGTTGTAACCATGTCAGACTGTTTACTGCATTTGCGGCCAAACGAGTCCTCTGGTGTTAAGTGACCACTGCCGTTCAAAGACACCTGCAATGCCCGAAGGATTACAAGTGGGTTGCCGACATCTTTAAAACGAATACGCTCACTTCTTAAAGGTTCTAATGCCAAATGGTTTGGTAATACTGCTACAGATAGCCGGTTCCACAGATGACTAGAGAACTTTCGATAATTTGTGTAGCATTCCTTTTTTATTTTTTTATCTTGAGTGCCAGGCCGTAGAAGCAGTAAAACCTATTTAAAAAATAACTTCATTAAGCGACGCAAGACACGCAGCGCCTATTGTGCCCGGTCAACGGTGACTGCGGGCAAAAATCCTCTAAAATATTTAATTTGCATACAGTTCTACTAGTTTAACGAAAATGTGAGACAAAAGATGATTTGTCAAATAGCCAGAAGCATTTGGTTGTAATTAACGAACCACGATGAGGATTCATTTACAAGGTAGCGAGCAAACGCAACTCTACAACATTTTTAGATATTTACTTATTTTTAAAACAGAAACCGTAACTTTTTTTTTCAATTATATTATGTAACATTTTATGTGATATATATAACTAGATAATAATAACGTATCTCACCAACAAGCGAATGGTCACCAACTGCCAAATTGGCGACCATCTATAAATGAGGAAAAAAAATAATTCATATGAACAAACTATTACCTTTGTAAGAACCGTCAAAGTACTTAATGTCCGCACCAACTAATATTATTTAACATTACAGGGACGTACTCAGTATTTACAAGGGTATCGAAAATAAACTATCAATCCGATCGACGTTACGATATCCTATACCATACCCATACTAAATACATATCAGTCTGATGGGCACTTTTACTTTTCATAGAAGTGTATTACAAGCCCACACCGCGCTAAAATAAGCAATATTTTTGCGTTGCATTCAGAAAATATGCATAAATTAATTTGCGAACGCTCAGTATGCAAATTAAAAAGCTTCTGAGTATGAAAATTGGGTCTCTATCAGATGTGCTTGGCACTGTATATCTTTCAGCTAAAGTTCTTAGTTATTGGACATGCAGAGAAAAGCTTTTCTCTGCATTTTCTCTGCAAAATAGTAATAATTACAATTTCAGTATTGTTCGGACGTCTTTTTAAAAAATAAGTGCATATTCAATTATTAATTATCGCTTGCTAAATGGCGAATCGCTTGCTAAATACCCTCCAACTGAAAAGAAAAGAAATCGAGAAAAATCTTCACCACTTAATCAACTACAAGATACATAGCCACACTCAATACCTTAACACTGAGAACTAATGAGAGTCTGGTTGAGCTGACCCTAGCATTAAAAAATGTGAAATGGTCAATTGTGGGATTAAGTGAAGTTCGACGCCTGGGAGAAAACATTGAGGACCATGGTGACTTTATTTTATACTATAAAGGTGACACTCCAGGCCAATACGTTTCAGATTTTTTAATAAAAAATTACCTAAGACCCCACATTGATGAGTTCATTGGAGTATCCGAACGAATTACTGTACTCAACTTGAAACTCCCACCCAGTAACGATATGTGGTCACTCATACAAATCTACTCTCCCACAGAACAAGCCAGTAACGCAGACATTGACTCCTTCTATTCTAGACTGGCAAACGCAATAAAAGATCATGCCCATAAGAACTTAATAGTGATGGGAGACTTCAATGCAAGAATTGGAAGAAGAGGAAATGGGGAGGAGATAGTATTAGGGCCATATTGTACAGGGAAGAGAACAAGAAACGGGGGAAAGCTTGTACAATTTGCATTCGAACACAACCTTAAAGTACTAAACACCTTATATAAAAAACAAGAAGGTAATAGACGGACATGGATATCACCTGACGGCCGTACGAAAAACGAGATAGATTTTATTCTTACCAACAAAAGTATGCTATTTCAATACTGCAGTGTCATTAATAACCTCAATTTCAACAGCAATCATAGAATGGTCAGAGCCAAATTGCAACTTAAGTTCAGAAAATGCAGACCATTTAAGACAAAACAAGTCACTTATGCAACACTAGAAAATAAGGAAAAACTGAAAGCAAAATTGGAAGATTTTATAGAAAAAACAAAATATTTAAATACACAAAGCAAATACGACGAGTTTGAAGAAGTGCTGAAAATAAAACAGAAAAGCAACCCAAGTAAACAAGATAATTCAACAACATGGCTTACAGACAAGACAAAAGAAATTATGAAAATCAGAGCTGAACTGATATACACAACAGTAAAGACTAAATCTATAAGAAAAGAAATAGCCGAAATAAGTAACCAAATAAGGCTAAACATGAGAAAAGACCGCAAAAGACACAGGCTCAAAATACAGGAAAGGTGCATTGAGAAAACTGGTGGTATTAAAAAAGCAACAAAACAACTAAAAGAAACAGTCAACTGGATACCTAATATCTCTGATAAAAATCTCAAACACAAAACCCGACGTCCAGAAATTATATCAATAGCAACAAACTTTTTCCGAGATTTATACTCAACAAAAAACATCAACCAAGCAGTTAATCTAACCGAAGGAGACGAAGTACCTCTTATATTGTCTGAAGAAGTAGAAAAAGCTGTGAAAACCCAAAAGAAAGACAAGGCTTCTGGCTCTGACGGCATCGACAACGAATTCCTTACTGAAAATAAATGCGATCTTGTACCAATTCTTACGTACCTATTTAACGAAGTAATGCAAAGCGAAACAATACCCGACCAGTGGACAACTTCGACTATAATACTGTTACACAAAAAAGGCGATAAAAACAACATAAACAACTATAGACCAATCAGCCTTATGTCGAACGTTTACAAAGTCTTTGCTAAGGTCATCTTAAAAAGAATAAACGGAACACTGGACGAAAACCAACCGCGAGAGCAGGCGGGTTTCAGGAGTGGATACTCGACCCTAGACCATATCCACACAGTGCGACAAATATTCGAAAAGGGTAAAGAATTTAATATAACCTTCTACTGCTGTTTTGTTGATTACACCAAGGCTTTTGATTCATTAGAACATGAGAAGATATAGCAAGCACTTCTAAATCAAGGTGTTGAAAAAAAGTACATCAGAATCCTTAAAAGCATTTATGCTAACAGCAGAGCCAAAATCAAATTGGAAAGGAAAGGAGAGGAAATAAGAATAGAAAGAGGAGTCCGCCAGGGTGATCCAGTCTCTCCTTAACTATTCACAGCAGTACTAGAGGAAGTCTTTCGACATTTGGATTGCGACAATAATGGATTGCTTATTAATGGGGAGAGTCTATCACATCTGAGATTCGCAGATGATCTTGTATTAATTTCATCATCGAAAGAAGGGCTGCAGACAATGTTAAACGACTTGGAAAGAGAGAGCCGCAAGGTTGGACTTATAATGAACCTGCAAAAGACCAAAACCATGACAAACGGAAAGGAAGAACCTATCTATGTAAACAACAATCTTATCGACTATGTAAGCGAATATATTTACCTAGGTCAAATAATATCCCCCTTAGATACAACATCCAAAGAAATTGACAGGCGCATAGCAAATGCATGGAAACAGTTTTGGAGCATGAAAGAAATTATTAAAAACAAAGAAATTAGTATGTTTATAAAACGAAAACTGTTCAACACATGTATATTGCCTGTGCTTACATATGGCTGTCAGGCCTGGGCACTTAACAAATCGCACTACAGGCAACTCGAGACTTGCCAAAACGCTATGGAAAGGAGCATGGTAAGAATACAGAATAAGACTTTCTACTATAAAGGAATATACAAGAACAAAAGATGTCACAACTACAATTAGGAAACTCAAATGGAAATGGGCAGGCCATACCATCAGACGCAAAGAGAAATGGTCAAAAATAGTAATGAACTGGTTTACTAGTAACAGAAAAAGGAAGCAAGGTAGACCGTTCAGAAGATGGGTTGACGAAATTAAATCAGAGGCTGGAAGTAGATGGACGCGCACAGCCAAAGAGCGAGAAAAATGCAGACAGTTGGAGGAGGCCTTTGCCAAAAGAAGGCAAACAGACACATTGTAGTGATAGAATATTGTAATATAAATAAAAAAATCGAATCAAATGAAAATAATAATTAATTAATATAATATTATTAATATGCATGTAATGTGATAAATTTAATGTTGTCTGAATAAAAGGCTTAAATAATAAAAAAAAATTGGCGACGGCAAAACGTTGTAAAGAAACCTGCATGTAAAGTCTGCCAAACCGCACTTGGCTAGCGTGGTGGACTATGGCCTTACCCTTCTGACAATGAGAAGAGGCCCGTGCCCAGCAGTGGGACTGTTTATAAACAGGGCAGAGAGTGATATTTTAAACTCATTAATCAAATATCCATAACGCAACAAACAATTTTTCTTCATCAAATTTCAAACATGATTTTGTTTAAATTTATATTTCTAGTATTAGTTGCAGTTCGGCTTGAGCTACACTACGGTGTAACATACATCCTCGCCACCACCGAACAAAGGCACTTGCGAGGTTACCCCTAGATTACCGCGCGGTGCTATTGTAGTCCACAAAAATACACCCGTATATGCCAAGTAATATATTTTTGTAATGTCATAATGCAGCAGAGATACTGCCAGGGATATTACTTTGATATTATAGTGTTATGTTGATGCTGAATGACATGTTTTGTCACAAAATGGAGTCGTAAATGTGAGTGATAATTAATAATAATATAATAATAATATACTACCACATACACACATCACCATCTAGTCCCAAGCTAAGCAGAGCTTGTGTTATGGGTACTAGATAATGGATAATCATACATATATACCTTTTTTTTGTAAATACATACATACTATACATAGAAACAATCTTTTGTGTTTATATTTTGTAGATCGTCAAAAGCTTTTAGTGTGCGAATTTATTATATCGTGTTGTGACTGGCATGACAATATTTAAAAAGGCAATTTATTCTTTTTGTTTACTAAGAAATATCTGTTCATTAATAGACTTGTGCGCTAAGCCACTCATAACTTCAACATTAAAGTGCTTGAAGCAAACTGCTGTTTTTGTTTCTTTTTTGTGTATCTACTTAAAAATATTGACAATTATAGTAACTAGAGGATAGTTGCAGCTACGCCCTCTCATTTTATTTTAACTTAAGTGTTTCGTTCCTATCCCGTGGGAATTTAACATACATGCCAAATTTCAGCTTCTTGCGCCCAATAGTTTTGTCTGTGGGTTCGGTCAGTCTATCAGTCAGTCAGTAATATGCCAATTTTATATATATTCCGATGTTAGCACTTTCCTTTCCACCCTAGTAAATCATGAATTAATATATTATATTTTCACCCAGTAATATGTACATTGTTAAAACCTTTGTTATTTCCATCTCAAATCCATTTGAATTTACAAGTCAGATAATACAAATTTTCTTTGTTCATAATGTTTGTAGAACAAGCAATATAAAACGGTGCAAACTAGAAGAGCGTATAATATTGTACAGAATATAAAATAGACAAATTACAGTCATAACTGACCGACTTACGCCACTGCTAATGCAAAGTGGGCTATGCACCGACAACTATATAAAAACACTACGACTAAAGTTGATCCAGTCAATTTGCCTATACGAATTACACTACACACACTGAGTGTCGTGAGTTCGATCCCCACACGACAAACTTCGTGTAATCCAAAAATTGTAGTTTCGAGTCAGGTTGGCTCTTTTATTTTGTTATTACTAATAACTCATAATATCTTCGCTATGTAAAATCTAATGTGTTTAAAAAAAATTACAAAATAATTATTAAAAAGCCTACCTAACTTTCGTTTCGTAAACTAACCAACACAATAGTATATTGCCATCCAATCGACACGTAACCCTTATCATCCACTTTGTGTAACTAGCCATTGTATTTTTAGCTCAACACTCGTTATGTTAATTCGTCATTTAGTATGTTAATATTACAGTGGGCGTGCACCTTTACTAAAATTAGCTGCCGGCACCCTAAATATTCCAATTTCAGCAACTTTAGGGGCTTATTTTAACAACTTTCGGATTTCCGATCGCCTTCAGTTTAGAATCTAAATAAACTACTTCAAAGTGATCACGTTAGTGCCGGAGTTAATGATAGGAATTTTGTATATTGGATCCTTTCATGATGGGAAGAAAAAATTTAATTCATGTTTAGTTTTGATTAACTTTTGTCCGAATAAGTTTCAACTTTGATATTTTCGGTAGGTAAGGTAATTTCATTAGTTCCGAGCTACATAAGTCCGGCTTTGGTTTAGTTAGAAATAGCTACAGCCTTTGCAAGTCCTCCTTCAATTGACTTTATGTGAGTATTTCCTTTTAATACAGCTTTTAATCATGTTCATTGTGTCCGTTAGTTGTATGTTTTTCAAGTCCCCCGCAATACATGATTTAGTCCTAGACGAGGAGTATACGTTAGGCTAAACATTGCACGTATTTGAATACTTTACGTAACTCAATAGTATGTAGCTGTCTGTTATGAAAGAAACATTTGCTTTTTAGGGTTCCGTACCTAAAAGTTAAAAAACGGGACCCTATTACTAAGCCTCCGCTGTCTGTCTGTCTGTCCGTCTGTCTGTGTGTCTGTCACCAGGCTGTATCTCATAAACCGTGATAGCTAGAAAGCTAAAATTTTCACAAATTCTGTATTTCGGTTGCCGCTATCACAACAAATACTAAAAACAAAAAAAAAATGTTAAGGGGGAGTCCTATACAAAAAACGTGTTTTTTTTCGTATTTTTTGCTCAAAATTAGTAATTTTGTAACTGTAACAAGTAGACACTGTCACAGAATATGTAGTTGTATATTACCTTTCAAAATAAATAATTAAATAAGGGGGGCTCCCATACAACAAATGTAATTTTTAAGCAATTTGTTACTCGATCTGAATAAACAGGTAGAAACTTAAAAAGCAACGTGATTTTCGTTTATAGATGATGGTATGGAACCCTTCGTGCGCGAGTCCGACTCGCACTTGCCCAATTTTTAAAGTCTATCAATATGAAGCTTGCCTTCAGAGCAGTCAAATCTGAACTTCCAGACAGAATATCCAGACCTTTCAAAGAGTTTCTTTGGTGTATCACTTGTGCTAAAATTTTTAACTTTCAAAATAATTTCCAATACGTTGCAAACATCTATAAACGACGATAATAACTTACAATCGTAGTGTATGTTGTCTGTATTTGTCTATATTTTGTAACGTTATCCCTACATAGGGTGTTTAAATGAGAAACGTGGTTAAATGTTACAATAAGAATTGATTCTCAAGTAAATCTAAACATCATTTAGCAAGCGTTTCACGAGCGCAAAAATTACAAAAAAAAATGTTATTCGCAAAGATTTAAACAGGCTCGCGTGATTCGGCGATGGTAAAGGATTTGTTGAGGGTCCGCCTGCCGATGGTTGCTCAGGAGTAGCAGCTGATGTACTTAGCTTTTCGAGCCGATGTCGTCGAATGCAGCCAAAAAGAGACCGGGCGCAGCCAGCGCTTCAGTATTTATAGTCGCCTTGAGGTGTGGTGTCTGAGGTGAGGGGCGAAGAATGCAGGCGGCCGGGCGGCGGCGTCATCACGACGTCACAGCGACGTCACACACTCCCCCCATTAGGCCAGAATTTTCCCAGAGGGAAAATTCTGTGGCTGGTAGGCGGGAACTGCATTCCGGGACCCTGAAACAGATGAGTGGTGGTTGTGTCAGTAGGTTAAATACAAGGCAATTATTAACCCTGAAAGAGAAAAAAAAAAAACAAGTATAACCATCAACCATTCATACGTCACCAAGCATTGAACGTTCCTATTACCTGACATACATCACATTTAAAAGGCCCACACACAATCATACGTATGAACAAGCCAGCATTCATTCCCGATGCGAGTCGTATTCATTCTAATACACGACGCGCGAAGAGGTATTATACGTGAGTTTTAGAGCAAATAGCCACCCAGTCTATGTTGGTAGGCACCACCTGACAACCCGGGCTCGATAAGTGAAATTAAATTGAAAGTGTATAAGTCGTAAACTAATATTACGATTTTACTATATTACGATACTAACAATATTACGATCAGTTGGCAATATCACAAACAAATTGCTCATTAACAAGGTCGATGCAATAGTGCAAGGACAAAATGTATTCATTTAAAATGGAATAACAATTATTACTGCGATCGAAAGTTTGAGCCGGTGAACACGTGAGTCATCACTGCGCGCTTGGCGCTGACCGCATTCCATTGACGAGAGTCATTATCTAGTTTCTGAACACGATACAAATTAATTAAAACAATTGCACAATTCTTAGTAAAATGTAATGAATAATACACCATCGAAGGAGAACGTCGATGGTATAGTACACACTACCATAGTTAAAAAACACAAAAAAAAATGTTCGGAGCAAGATGTAATGTACAATACATCGTCGAAGGAGACGATCGATGATATAGTATACACTACCATAGTTAAAAAACACAAGCGAGAATCGAACCACAGATCGATCCAACAACAACCTTTTAGCCACTGAGCCATAAGGGAAAAAAAAATATTTTATTATATTTCGATCAGTCATTACTAAAGCTATATATAACTACATATTTGGGTACATTTAGCTGTAATCGGGAGTTAAAGATTTTATATTATTTGTAACAAAGTGTTAAGTTATTTTAGTGATTAGATCATTAGTGATGAGCAATAATCATTAGATTCTTAAACTTTGTAGTGAGTTAATTTACGATCTTTTATATGGAAATCACCAAGAGGTTTTTGTTTGGCAAACCATAATTCATAGTTAGATATTTAGTTAGATAAATAACAAATTCGTGCAACAATATTACATACAATAAACTTCTGCGACAATTTATAACTGAAATATTTATTCATTTTATGTTAGCATGTTTACATAAATCGTTAACACAACAATGCGTTATCTTGTGACTTGTGAGCTCCAACTCGAAAACAATAGCACTATTGTTGGCCTTCACAAATAATTATGTAGGTAATTATAACTTCGCATACATATGCGTCTTACATTGTTGTTAATGACACTGTACCCAATCGTTTATAAACACATTTATGCTATAATAGAATAAGATTTAATTATTTTATTCAGCTTTTAGGTTAAAATAAACGACGGTGAAATACGAAATGGTATTATCTTTAACTTGTAAATCAATTAATTTGCTTTAGTTATTAAAGTATATAAATTATTGATTTATGTAGAAATACCCACATTAGTTATTTAAGTATTGAAATTATTTATTTAATTTGTATGTAAACAGCCACTTTAGTTATTTAATGAGGTATAAAAATTATTTATTTGATTTATATGTAAACAGCCACTTAGTTATTCAAGAATAGAAGTTATTGATTCAATTTATGTGCAAATATCCACTTTGGTTAAAGTTAGTTTAGTTCAATTAAGTTTGATAAATTCAGTTTGATATAATGACATTTGCGTAAGCACAAGAACACATTATAACCACTACTTAAACTGGTTTAGTAAAACCAGATGCATAGCATTTAGTAAAAAGGAAACAAGTTACATATTGATAATTAAGTATTTTTAACGGCTGTCAGCGGTTTCATTTTATCATTTATTTATCATTATATATTTCAATAGAAACCAGACATTGAAAGAAACAATCCTAGCGACACAAAACATTACAAAAAAAAATATAATTCAATAATTGCGACGCAGGAATTTTATGTTTGAGTTCACAATGAACAGTAAATGCATAAATAGATGCATTCTCAAATAACATACCAATAGGCAGTAACAAGGAGATAAAATCGAAGACCAAAAACAACGATTGTAGCAAAATAAACATTTGACAAAACGAACTACCAATAATTCTACGATGATATTCGTATTTTATGCAAAATAGGCAAGGATTAAATTTGTTCATTATTGTTAGTGAGCAACCTGCATGTGACACGTGTACATTTTATTAATAAATGAACGCGGAATTCTAGCTAAATACCTAGTATATAATACGATAGCATCTTTAGGTACGTTCATTCTCAGACAGTCCAACTATGTTAGGTACACGTGGTATAATAAAGATGTAACTTTCTTAGTAAAAAGGAAAAAGAATAGTTAATTTTAAAAGATAATCGCCGTAGTAGGCGGTAAAAGTATTTAATAATAGTTACTATATGGAAATATATCGCCGTACAAAATCACTAGCAGAAGGTTATAGTAGAAAAATGAGAAGAAATGAAAAAGAGAAGGGTGTGAATTCGTTCCATAAGTCAGCCAAAGCAGCAATTATTAGCAATAATTACCAGCAGCACTCAATTACCGTAGTGGTATTTAAAAAAGCTAATCGCGAAGCATACGATCAACGAAGGTGACCTTAGCACGGCGTTAGAGGACGCGAGGCCATAAATCGCAATACAAAGAATGCGATCAATTAATGTGACCACAGCGCGTCATTTAGTTGACACGTGGTCGCAAGCAAAACGATTATAACTTGTTACTTATGCGGTTGATACAAAATTAATTATCACACGCGGCAACAGAAATAGTTATAATATAAAAATGCTTACCAAGCGTAGTAACCAAAAATGTGTCTGTTGTGACCGGCTCAACACGACCGACTTTCGGAGCACAACAGAACAAAAATAATAAATGTCTATTGTGATCGGCACAACACCACTGACTTCCCGAGCACAATAGAACAAGCAAAAAGAAACAATATATGCCACTAAAATAATCACACACTGCTTTGGAACGATTTCACACATACACAGTAAAAAAAAAAAAGGACTCACCGGCAGCGGATTCTCAACAAAACCCTACCTATATATTCCCGTGGGCGCCACTGTACCGTTATACCTACTTAGGGTGTGTTTAAATGAGAAACGTGGTTAAATGTTACAATAAAAATTGATTTAATTCTCAAGTAAATCTAAACATCATTTAGCAAGCGTTTCACTAGCGAAAAAATTACTAAAAAAAAATGTTATTCGCAAAGATTTAAACAGGGTCGCGTGATTCGGCGATGGTAAAGGATTTGTTGAGGGTCCGCCTGCCGATGGTTGCTCAGGAGTAGCAGCTGATGTACTTAGCTTTTCGAGCCGATGTCGTCAAATGCAGCCAAAAAGAGACCGGGCGCAGCCAGCGCTTCAGTATTTATAGTCGCCTTGAGGTGTGGTGTTTGAGGTGAGGGGCGAAGAATGCAGGCGGCCGGGCGGCGGTGTCATCACGACGTCACAGCGACGTCACAATTTATTATCAAGTATAACTACAAGTTACAAGTTTAACTACAAGTTCTGTTCTACTTAAGACTTCTCTAAAACCCGTCATGAAATATTCTATAAAGTATATATTATTCTGTATGTCGCTAAGTTTGAAAACAATTTATTCACACAACAACTCAGTCGCATTGCAAAATGAACTCGACGAATATTATCAGATGAAATACAGGCACTCAATTCGTTGCTTCCCTCGCAGTGAGTTTACATAAGTATGCAAATCTTAATTTACGTATTCTATAAAGCATGTAAACAAAAACGAATCCGAAAAAAGCCCTTGCCGCAAATATGTCAGCGGCCTTACGGCCCGGACACATATATGAATATGATCTAAATATCCGGGTCATATACATACGTATTATGTTAAGCCAAATTGGTCCAAAGAAATTGCCACAAATACAAAATAAAAAAAAAATGTACATTTAAAAAAAAAAAGTGCACCTGAGGCCGTGATACCGAGTATGTCAAAAAATCATAAATAATTCAAGGATTAATCCCCTAGAAGGGAATTAGGGCCAATTGTGCGATAGCAGAGTTATCGTATTTTTTTATGTTGTCTCCATACAAATTTTTAAAGAAAATATTCTCAGATTTCCGTTTACGTACCCATTTCATAAAAACTATATTTTTAGGCATGTAATTAGTCTCCTCTAGTATTACATGTGAAAAAAAAGACACATAAAAAATATATTTGAATGTCTATGAAACGCTGATTTCAGCCCACAGTGCGGCGGCAGCGGCGAGCGATTCCGATGTACATGGCGCGTTTACTCTGAGGCGACATCGGCAAAGCGCGCCATGTACATCGAAAACGCTCGCCCCTGCCGCCGCCGCTATAGGCTGTGGCCGGGCCGATAGCCCGTCTCCATATGTCATTGTGGAGTTTTTGTCTCTCTCGGCAAATAAGAATTAGCATGCAAACCGTGTCTTTACATTGCTCACTGTGTTTCATTCGTTAGAACGCTTATATTAGCTTAAGTAGTTACACTTTTCGTACTTAATTTCGTCCGCTTTCGCGAGGTTTGTTGTCTGTACGTGGATATCTTGGATAAGCAGAATTAGAATATGTAAGAGGAAAAATAATTAAATCATGCAGTTTTTGAGCGAATTGAATAGAGCTAGAGATATGTGTGATAGCGGTGTGGTTTATTTCTTGAATTGTTTTCTTTTTGTAAAGGGAATGTTTTTTTGCTATGTCACCGTAGATTGCAATCTTAGTGTGTGTGATCTTTGTAGAAAAAATATAATTATTCTGCCAAATCTGGTTCGACTAGTTCGTGGTGCTGTGACTAGTGATGCCGCTACGACAATGATGATGATGATGAGTGAATGACACACAGACAGAACTTTTAGAATA
This sequence comes from Euclidia mi, assembly GCA_944739405.2. NCBI lineage: Eukaryota > Metazoa > Arthropoda > Insecta > Lepidoptera > Erebidae > Euclidia > Euclidia mi. The sequence continues at coordinate 8,673,515 of OX123183.2, read as the reverse complement.
TATAGGTATTCAAATAAAAAAAATAACTTCTGCACTAGTACATACACATGCGACCAATTCAGTTTTTAATTAATTTACCCCGTTCAACCTCCTTCACCCCTTCCACAAAACTGAACCTTAGAATACTGAAACGCGAATCCATTTCTAATTAATACTGGTGCATGATTGCGTCCTGTCTCGCACTTATGAGATAAGCTCAGTTTTAGCTCGAATGGCCGCTCGGCTGAACACTGCCATTGAGCGTTCGTCGCAAAAAGCGTACACTTACCGGGCAAAATTATTCACCACTGATAGCATATCTTGGTATCAATATTTGTACTACCTCAGTAGTCCAGTGGATACCGTATGCGTCTGCTGATCGTGGGTCCGGGTTTGATTCCCGGGTCGGGCAAAATGTTACTGATTTCTTTCCGAATTCTCAGTAGCAGCTCTAAGTCTGGCTATGTCCCCAACAACGGGAATTGACTCGCCCCCTACTACGTGGGACCTAAAAGTTCATGGCAAAATGTGGGTGTATATTACTGGTAGCGCCATCTACCTTTCTATCGAGAATACATCACATCAACGTCAGTCGTTCCACGCTTGCTCGTCCAATGCGAGCGATCCTTTTGTCTCCTTCGCTCCCTTCCCAAGGCACGCCTACAGAACAGTCGAGCATAAGCCGTGTCGCGACGAACGCAAACCGCACCGCCATATTTTTACCGCTCCCGCTTTATACTAAAAACTCAACAAACCGCCCGCGAGTGAAGTGATTTGTGTAGTTCTGAGTTGGATCCAGGCGGAGTGATCAGCGTACAGCCCGACTCCTCGAAGATACCAGAACGAAGACACCAGGGGGCCGCCATTTTGTCAAGGTAAGGCGTGTCCTTAGAATATCCTATACCCACTCACAATCCTATTCCCTTATCCTTTCTAGGCGAGCAGAACTCGCCCTAATACAGTCCACAATATTAATAACCTTTCCAAATCGCCTAGGAATATTCGGTTCGTCGAAACCTTTTTGATCCATACGAGTCGGATTCATTTACGTTTTATACGTAACCCCTCATTATATCTCTATACCTAGGCAGTTATAGCACCTAGCTATACTCCTAGTCCATTCACATAACTGTCACATGGTTATTTCTACACGCATCAGTAGGTAATACTTTTATGTAGCTACCTACTTACCCAATTATTATTTCTGGAACTATCATAGTTGTCTTGTAAATCTCATATTTCAAGCACCTTTTAATTCCACCGCCTTAAAGTGTTGCCTACTTAGGTAAAATAACAGGTACTTTAGGTATTCTTATTTTGCATTCTTATTAAGCATGTCACAACAAAAGAAGCCACGCGTGTCGGAGGACAGAGAGTTGACAATCTAAGAAGCAAAACGCAATATTTTATTTGAGCGTATTCAAAACATTTACGAGCGCTCAATGACCGCCGCTGCTTCTTATAGTAATAGGGAGTCATTTCTCAGTTATTGTATGACAGTAGATAGTATTCGAACAGATTTTCATAAGTTGTTAGACGATTATAACGCAAGATTGCTTTCTACTAATCCTGATGAAAAACCGAATTATCAGGCGTACGACTCATTCGAAGATCTTTATTGTATCATTAAGCGAATACAATCACAATTAGAGGGTAAATATTCGGCACAGCCCGTTTCAGTGGCTCGCACGCTGAGATTACCGCCAATCGAGATTATGTCGTTTGACGAAGATATACGAAATTGGCCGTTATTCTATGCGAGTTTTAAGTCCACAGTGCACGATAGTGGTTCTCTGACAGATGCTGACAGGTTGTACTATTTAATAGGTAAACTGTCACCAAAGGCCCAGTCCGTATTTGCAGGTGTCACACCCAGTGCTGAGAATTATCAGGTCATATTTAAGTCACTACTTGATAGATATCAAAACACTCGCGTCCTAGCGTCTACCTACTTTGATCAAGCTTTAAATCTTGAACTGTCCAGTGCCGCGTCTGTCGCGAATTTCCAGTTGTTTATAGATAACTTTGTTACCGCGGTTAATTCTCTTAGGAACTTAAAATTAGAAGATCTTTCCGACTTTATGTTGCTTCAACTCGCTTTAAAAAGTTTGACACTGAAACCATTCGTGCTTTCGGAATGACAGAACGCAATAATAAAATACCTACACTAGATAGCTTTATTTCGTTCATCAAAGATCAGAGTCGAATATTTCATAATACGCAGTCTAGTTCATCTAGCCCGTCTAATACTAACAACAGCAAACAAAGGTCGAATAAAGCGCGAAATAGTAATAATAACTCGGTCCCTAATCCACAATCTTACGTAACATGCTCGGAATATAATAATACTAATTCACAGAGGTGTCTGTGCAGTAATATAGTGCACGACCGTTTCTATAGGTGTCCCGCCTTTAATGGTTCAAATCCGACTGCTCGTTTCAAGAGCGTAAAAGATAACAAAGCATGCATTAATTGCTTAAGTATAAAGCATAAGGCGAGTGATTGTTCTAGTAAGACGAGATGTCGTTCATGTAATCAGCGACACCACTCATTGTTGCACTTCGATAAAGGTAATCCGTTCAAGCCAAGCCGCTAACCTTGACACACTTACGTCGCAAGTGCAGGCCGCGATAACTGCGCTTCCCACGACTCAGAATGAAATATCGTTGTGTACGACATACATCGCGCGGGCGACGCGCACGCGCGGATGGTCTTCCGCGCGTGCGCGTCGCGTCGTCGCGACGGCCTTCCTAATGATCCGCGCGGGGCAAGCCGCAGTATATGGCCTCCAAGACGGTACTGTTAGCGACAGCGCAAGTTATCGTTTATGATATTAATGGATCGCCGGACGTGGTACGTTGTCTACTCGATAGCGCATCTCAGAGCAATTTCATAACTTTTGAGTGTTTCAAACGCCTCGGATTGTGGAATAACTTTAAAAATACTAACTCAGTAGTCAAAGGGATCGGCGGTTCAGAAAAACATTGCAAGGGTTCCATAGATGTTGAAATACATTCGCGTTTTGATTGGGATATTGATTTTAACATTTTTTCGCTTATCATGGAGCGTATCATGGACGCATTGCCGAACGCTAATGTGGACGTAGCATTGCTCACTCACCTCGAGTCATTGCCGCTGGCAGACTCGGAGTTTGCGAATCAGGCAGACATTGATGTTTTGATCGGAGCTGCAATATTTCCGCATTTGCTACTAACTAAAGTGGTACGTAGTGAGCAATATACCTTACAGCTCGCTATTGAGACGGTATTTGGGTGTGTGATTGTAAGTACCGTACCTACGTTACATACTTCTCAATATATTACGTCTTGCTGTTGTTCTGTTCTTCAAGAAAATAATATTGATTCTCTTCTCAAGCGATTTTGGGAGCTTGAAGAGGCTACCGCATCGCCCTCGATGAGCCGTAAGGATCTCGAGTGTGAAGAACATTTCCGCGCTACCACTGTTCGTGACGACAGTGGCAGATGCGTTGTGGCATTGCCATTCTGTGGTGACCCTTATTCGTAAGGCGACTCGTGCGCTGCTGCGCTTAGACGTTTCCATTGTTTGGAACGTAAACTTGATGCATCACTTAAGTTACGCAGCGCCTATAATGACGTCATTCGTGACTACATAGATAAAGGTTTTTTGAGTGTAGTTGTGAACGACGAGGGCAATTTTCTTCCCTCATATTATATCCCGCATCACGGCGTAGTTCGCGAAGATAAAACATCTACTAAACTTCGTGTGGTTTTAGATGCTAGTTGTTATACTACATCGGGTTAGTCGATTAATGACATTTTTCATGCCGGCCCTAATCTACAGGGTGATTTATTTAACATCATAATAAAGTTTCGTCTTTTCCAAATCGCTCTGTCAGCTGATTGCCGCCAAATGTTCCTCAATATCGGCGTTTGCGAGTCTGACCGTAGATTTCAATGGATTTTTTATCGTTTTAACAATAAGGAACCTTTATCTGTGTATCAGTTCAATCGTGTTTGTTTTGGACTCAAGTCTAGCCCATATCACGCGTTACGAGTTGTTCGCCAGTTGATCGCTGATGAAGGCGATAACTTTCCAGCCGCAGCAGCTGTTGCTACTTCCGCTTTGTATATGGATGACATTGCCTGTGGTGTCATATCCGCTCCGCTAACAATTTCGCTTTGTGCAGAGCTTATTCAGCTTTTCAAGCGAGGCTAGTTTGATCTTGTCAAATGGACAAGCAACTCTAAGGAAGTTCTCGCACGCATACCAGATTTAAGCACGGTGTCATTCCTTGCAGCCCTTAAACGATTTCTCTCACGGCGCGGCCCTATACAGTGTTTGTATACGGATAACGGCACTTGTTCCATGGGCGCAAGCTCTTATTTACGCGAGCTCTATAGGTTTCTCAGAGAAGAATATCGTACTCGTCTTCAGGAAGAACTTTCCGTAGATCATATTGACTGGAAGTTTATTCCACCAGCATCACCACATTTCGATGGATGTTGGGAAAGCATGGTCAAAGTAATTAAAACGCATCTCTTCAAAGTAATAGGTCAACAGATCCTCTCTTACGAAGAGCTTTTAACTGTCCTTGCACAAGTCGAGGCACTGATCAACTCGCGTCCGCTCACGGCATTGAGTAGTGACCCTGCAGAACCATCCGCGTTAAGCCCTGCACATTTTCTGAACACAGTGCCATTATCGTCATTTCTGGCTCCTGAAGCAGACTCTTCAAGCTTGCTCCAGAGACATACTCTGCTGGATAAACTCGTGCAGTCGATCTGGCGGCGCTGGCGTGCGGAATATCTACACCAGCTTCAGGTTAGATCCAAGTGAAATAGTCCTGCATCCCCTATACAGGAGGGTACGTTGGTCGTCATAATACATGATAATGCTCCGCCGCTTTCATGGCTGTTAGCCATCTTAGAGAAACTGCATACTTCCAAGGACAGTACAACCCGCGTTGTTACCGTGAAAACCGCTAAGAGGAGCTACGTGCGCCCTGTTGTACGTCTCTGTCCGCTTCCAACTCAGTGAGATCTAGCCTGAAGTTGGATCTACCTCTTAGTTTAAGTATTTAGTTTGTAGTTTTCGCTGTTATTGCGTTTGTAGTTTTCGCTAAAGTTAATTTAGATTAATTTTATTATCATATTGCTGTCTTATCCTATTGATTGGTTATGCGGTAGTACACCCAACATAGCTAAGTTCAATTTTTTTTTTAAAGGCAACCCTTTAGGGCCGGGGGGATATGGTAGCTCCATCTACCTTTCTATCGAGAATTAATCACATCAACGTCAGTCGTTCCACGCTTGCTCGTCCAATGCGAGCGATTCTTTTGTCTACTTCACTCCCTTCCCAAGGCACGCCTACAGAACAGTCGAGTATAAGCCGTGTCGCGACGAACGCAAACCGCACCGCCATATTTTTACCGCTCCCGCTTTATACTAAAACTCAACAAACCGCCCGCGAGTGAAGTGATTTGTGTAGTTCTGGGTTGGATCCAGGCGGAGTGATCAGCGTACAGCCCGACCCCTCGAAGATACCAGGACGAAGACACCAGGGGACCGCCATTTTGTCAAGGTAAGGCGTGTCCTTAGAATATCCTATACCCACTCACAATCCTTTTCCCTTATCCTTTCTAGGCGAGCAGAACTCGCCCTAATACAGTCCACAATATTAATAATCTTTCCAAATTGCCTAGGAACATTCGGTTCGCCGAAAATATTACACATCTGCCTACCCCTTCGAGGATACAGGCGTGAGTTTAGGAAAATAAAATTGTGATACGAGGGATTCGTAAATAATGTAATTTACCAGGTAATGCTAATGTATGCTATAGTACGAATGCACGATTTGGTATACCCTCTTGCAGAATATCGATGCGCAGATATGAAGTAACAGTGCCTCTTATATTGCCTACGTTTGGTTCTGTGAGTGAAAGATTCGAGTTTAGAAGTTCAGAGTCAAGGGTTCCCATGACTCTGCCCCCTCCAGTCACCATCTTGATCCTTTTGTTCCGTCCACTTTTTGCTGGTACGCAGTAACTAGGATGAGTTTTCTCATTCAAATTAATTTATTCATTTAGGATACGTGGTAACACCAATGAACCTTAAAATAGATAAATAATATTATGTTCTTCTTCATGCCATGGCATCTGTATTTCTGATAAAGCATAGTCAAACGTAGTAGTCGTGGCCCATAACTTACCATTAAAAGCACCGCAAAATCGTTTGTCACCAATGAAATCATCAAAAAGCGTCTGAATCGAACACACAACTATTGGCACAGTATTCAGCAACAAAGCTATGGTATCCAGTCAGTCAAAATCAACTGTAATTTTCTTTACGGAGATTCAACGTCACAAAAACAACTAAACCTTGAACGAAATTCCCGAGGTAAAGTCGAGACGCATCTCTGTTAAAAATAATATATAAACGTAGACAGTAATTTGACTGCTTCATACCATTAGAGAACTTCTGAGAAATTCTTAATAAAACAGAATTTTCTTCAAGCATAAGATATTTATCGCTTATGAAATACAATACTTACGTACAGTGTAATTTATCTTGATTTAATATTAAATAATTGGATTTTAATTATATTGTAATTGAGATTTACTCTTTTGGATTTTCATATTTGAGACACATTATGATACATCATACAAAATAAATTAGCGGGTCTTAATCGCGTATAATAACTTTATTTAAGGTATTAATACTTATTTGTTGCCGACGTTTCGCTCGACTTGCACCGGGCGTGGTCGCGGAGAGACTGATGAGAGCTCAGCGCCGTCTTGTGGAAGTGCGGGTTTCGGCAAAACCAAGTGAGGGTAGGTGCGCAGCGAGCGTGGGTTCATTTAGCCTATTATACCATGACATATATTAGGAGGCTTTACGGCCCCAATAAATGGTCCCGATATTTGATCTATCGATAGATTTGGTTAATAGAGATATTATATATGACGGCGGGTCCTCATGCACATCAAATCACCAAAATCGTGGTCGTCTTCCATTTTGTGTAGCCGCAGACGCGCAAATAATAACTCGACACGGTAGTTGATACTTGATACGCCCCTTTATTGATTTTAAGCAAAAGTCAAACGAATACACCATTAATTAACCCGATGTAGATGGATAGAAAACGCGGTGATACCCTAGAATGGCGTGACTACCGCTCCATTCACCGTTTCGTCCCAAAGTGCCTCAACGGTCTGTTCTCTTGCGTCTACGTCTACTTTACGTCATAACCGCTCGCTTGCTGTCAATCTTCTGTGTTGCCAATTTAAAATAATACTAACACACTATTACGTGTTAGTCACGCCATCTAGGATTTCACCCAGGTACTAAACCTGGCGTTTCCTCACTGGTTCGGCGTTACACCGAAACCGAAGGTTCTAGGGCGATTTGGGAAGGATTAATGGACTGTATCTAAAGGATGGCGAGTTCTGGTCGCCTAGGATTGGAATGGGAGACAAAGTATGGTGTAGAAAGGAACCCCTTACCTTGCACGGCAATCTTCTTCTTCTCAGAAGGGGAGTCTCCTGATGTTTTCGAGATGAAGCTGCTTGATTCACTCCACTACACAAATCACTTTCACTCGCGAGCGGTTTTGAGTTTGTATAAGCGGTACTAATTATAGCGGTGCGGTACGTTATAGTATGGCGGACACGTTCCCAGCGACTCGAATGTTCTGCGTCGCCGTTGAGCAAGACAGCCAATAGCGACGTGTTTCGGGAAGGGATTTATGAAAGGGATCGCTCGGGTTGGCCGAGCAGCGACGAACCATTGACGTTGACGTGATTAGTTCTCGATGGAAAGGTAGATGGCGCTACCATATCCCCCCGGCCCTAAAGGGTTGCCTTTAAAAGAAATAGAATTGAACTTAGCTATGTTGAGTGTACTACCGCTTAACTCATCAATAGGCTAAGACAGCGATATGATAATAAAATTAATCTAAATTAACTTTAGCGAAAACTACAAACGCAATAACAGCCAAAACTACTAACTAAATACTTAAACTAAGAGGTAGATCCAACTTCAGGCTAGATCTCACTGAGTTGGAAGCGGACAGAGACGGACAACAGGGTGCACGTAGCTCCCCTTAGCGGTTTTCACGGTAACAACGCGGGTTGTACCGTCCTTGGAAGTATGCAATTTCTCTACGATGGCTAACGGCCATGAAAGCGGCGGAGCATTATCATGTATTATGACGACCAACGTACCCTCCTGTATAGGGGATGCAGGACTATTCCAATTGGATCTAGCCTGAAGCTGGTGTAAATATTCCGCACGCCAGCGCCGCCAGAACGACTGCACGAGCTTATCCAGCAGAGTATGTCTCTGGAGCAAGCTTGAAGAGTCTGCTTCAGGAGTCGGAAATGACGATAATGGCACTGTGTTCAGAAAATGTGCAGGGCTTAACGCGGATAGTTCTGCAGGGTCACTACTCAATGCCGTGAGCGGACGCGAGTTGATCAGTGCCTCGACTTGTGAAAGGACAGTTAAAAGCTCTTCGTAAGAGAGGATCTGTTGACCTATAACCTTGAAGAGATGCGTTTTAATTACTTTGACCATGCTTTCCCAACATCCACCGAAATGTGGTGATGCTGGTGGAATAAACTTCCAGTCAATATGATTTATGGAAAGTTCTTCCTGAAGACGAGTACGATATTCTTCCCTGAGAAACTTATAAAGGTCGCGTAAATAAGAGCTTGCGCCCACAAAACAAGTGCCGTTATCCGTGTACAAACACTGTATAGGGCCGCGCCGTGAGAGAAATCGTTTAAGGGCTGCCAGGAATGACACCGTGCTTAAATGTGTCGCAACTTCAATATGCGTAGCGCGCGTCGTTAAGCATGTACAAATACATGGCCAGGCTTTACGGCTTTTAACACCTCGACCACGCACTGGCGTATACTGCAGTGGTCCTGCGTAATCACAACCGGTGTGTGTAAACGCTTTAGCAACCTGGTTGACGCGCTGGCTAGGGAGATCGGCCATGGGAGGGAAAGTCGGACGCGGACGAAATTTGAAACAGACGTTACATTTATGTATTCTGTGACGAATTATTCGTCGAGCGGCTAAAATCCAATACTTATGCCTAAGTAAGGACATAAGCAACTCTGGACCGGCATGGAGGTGTTTCTTGTGATAAAAATCAACAAGAAGGTCGACAACATGATTATGTTGTGGCAGAATACAAGGATATTTGTAGTTATAAGGTTCATCCGAATTTGACAGACGGCCCCCAACGCGTATGACGCCGTGTTCATCGAGAAACGGCTTGAGTTTAAGGATAGCGGGAGAACAAGGTACATTGTCTTTCAAATTTTGAATGTCGTTACTAAAATGAACAGCCTGTACAGCTCGTAGTAACTTACATTCTGCGAATTTGATATCAGTACTTGATACAAAAGTCTCATTAGGTAGGTGCCTAAGAAACCTATAGACATAAACAATGGCGCAGAGTAACTTAGACCACGATGGCATGCGTAGTGCAAATGCATAGATGGGAGACTCCGCAACCTCAGCAATCACGGGATAAGAAACAGTCTTCCGTTCTGGTACATCTTCGTCTTCTGCACTGTGGTCAAAGGGTTGCATGGGCCATTCTGACGGATCATGGGAATTCCAAGAAGGTCCACGATGCCACAATGGACGATGCAGAAGATTAAGTGATTAAGTGGAGTGACACCACGAGACAAGCAATCTGCGGGGTTCTCAATACCCGCGACGTGATTGAAACAAGTAGCAGGAACCAGTTCAATCAATTTGCTAACGTGGTTGGCGACAAATGTCGGCCAGCGATGAGGAGAAGAATGAATCCAAGCGAGAACTACTTTGGAGTCGGAAAATGCGTATATTTTATTAATGGGGTAGTGGGGCAAAACTGAGTCTTGAACCTTGCGGAGCAACTGAGACAGCAGAAGGGCCGCGCACAACTCCAGTCTCGCAACTGAAATGGTTTTAACAGGCGAGACCTTAGACTTGGCACAAACTAACTGCACCGAGTAGTTAGAACCAATGCGGACTTGCAGATATACGACTCCGCCGTAAGCACGCTCGCTGGCGTCAGCGAAACCTATTAAGTTGATGGTACATCCATCTACCAACCCAAGATTACGCAGAATAGTAATTTGATTGAGCGCGGTAAGCTCAATACAAAACTGCCCCCAAGCGGCGACAATATGGTCAGGGGGTGTTTCATCCCACTCACACTTTGATAGCCAAAGTTCTTTGATCAAGAGCTTGGCGTACAAAATAGTGGGAGCCACAAAACCCATTATGTCCCATAGTCGAGCCACTGTGGACAGCATAGTGCGTTTGGTGCACTTATCATCCGGTGGTGAGACGTCAAACCGAAAACTATCGCAGGATTTGTCCCAGCGTAAACCGAGAACCTTATGCGGCACAGACTTCTCAAACTCAATGTCTGGAGAAGCTTTATGAGAATCTGGTATGCATGCGAGAACCTCCTTAGAGTTGCTTGTCCATTTGACAAGATCAAACTGGCCTCGATTGAAAAGCTGAATAAGCTCTTCACAAAGCAAAATTGCTAGCGGAGTGAATATGACACTACAGGCAATGTCATCCATGTACAAAGCGAAAGTGGCAACAGCCGCTGCGGCGGGAAAGTGATTGCCTTCATCAGCGATCAACTGGCGAACAACTCGTAACGCGTGATATGGGCTAGACTTGAGTCCAAAACAAACACGATTGAACTGATACACAGATAAAGGTTCTTTCTTGTCAAAACGATAAAGGATCCGTTGAAATCTACGGTCAGATTCGCGAACGCCGATATTGAGAAACATTTGGCGGCAATCAGCTGACAGAGCGATTTGGAAAATACGAAACTTTATTATTATGTTAAATAAATCACCCTGTAGATTGGGGCCGGCATGCAAAATGTCATTAATCGACTGACCCAAGGTAGTCTTACAACTAGCATCTAAAACCACACGAAGTTTAGTAGAGGTTTTATCTTCGCGAACTACGCCGTGATGCGGGATATAATATGAGGGCAGAAAGTTGCCCTCGTTGTTTACAACTACACTCAAAAAACCTTTATCTATGTTGTCACGAATGACGTCATTATAGGCGCTGCGTAACTTAAGTGATGCATCAAGTTTACGTTCCAAACAATGGAAACGTCTGAGCGCAGCAGCGTATGAGTCGCCTAACGAATAAGGGTCACCACAGAATGGCAACGCCACAACATATCTGCCACTGTCGTTACGAACAGTGGTAGCGTGGAAATGTTCTTCACACTCGAGATCTTTACGGCTCATCGAGGGCGGTGCGGTAACCTCTTCAAGCTCCCAAAATCGCTTGAGAAGAGAATCAATATTATTTTCTTGAAGAACAGAACAACAGCAAGACGTAACGTATTGAGAAGTATGTAATGTAGGTACGGTACCCATAATCACATACCCAAATACCGTCTCAATAGCGGGCGGTAAGTTATTTTGCTCACTACGTACCACTTTAGTTAGTAGCAAGTGCGGGAATATTGTGGCTCCGATCAAAACATCAATGTCTGCCGGATTCGCAAACTCCGAGTCTGCCAGCGGCAATGACTCGAGGTGTGTGTTTGGCAATGTGTCCGTAATACGCTCCACAATAAGCGAAGAAATGTTAAAATTAATGTCTCCATCAAAACGCGAATGTATTTTAATATCTACGGAAACCTTGCAATGTTTTTCTGAACCGCCGATCGCTTTGACTATTGAGTTCGTATTTTTAAAGTTATTCCACGATCCGAGGCGTTTGAACAACTCAAACGTTATTAAATTGGTCTGAGACGCGCTATCTAGCAGACAACGTACCATGTGCGGCGACCCATTAACATCATAAACGATAACTTGCGCTGTCACTAACAGAACAGTCTTAGACGCCATACATCGCGGCTTAGCACTGCTCTGATCACTACAAGCGTGCGAAGGCTGTCCGCGCGTGCATGCCGCCCGCGCAATGGATGTCGTACACAACGATATTTCATTCTGAATCGTGGCAGGCGCAGTTATCGTAGCCTGCACCTGCGACGTAAGTGTGTCAAGGTTAGCGGCTTGGCTTGACACGGGTTACCTTTATCGAAGTGTAGCAGTGAATGATGTCTTTGATTACATGAGCGGCATATCGTTCTACTAGAACAATCACTCGTTTTATGCTTTATACCTAAGCAATTAATGCATGCTTTGTTATCTTTTACGCACTTGAAACGAGCAGTTGGATTTAAACCATTGAAGGCACTTGTAGAAATGGTCGTGCACTATATTACTGCACAGACACTTCTGTGAATTAATTTTATTAGATTCCGAGCATGTTACGTAAGATTGTGGATTAGGGACCGAGTTATTATTACTATTTCGCGATTTATTCAAACTTTGTTTGTTGCTGTTAGTGTTAGACGTGCCAGCTGAACCAGACTGCGTATTATGAAATATTCGACACTGATCTTTGATGAACGAAATAAACCTATCTAGTGTAGGTATTTTATTATTGCGTTCCGTCATCTTGAAAGCACGAATTGTATCAGTGTCAAACTTTTTAAAGCGAGTTGAAGCAACATAAAGTCGGAAAGATCTTCTAATTTTAAGTTCCTAAGAGAGTTAACCGCGGTAACAAAGTTATCTATAAACAGCTGGAAATTCGAGACAGATGCGGCACCGGACAGTTTAAGATTTAAAGCTTGGTCAAAATAGGTAGACGCTAGGACGCGCGTGTCTTGATATCTATCAATTAGTGACTGAAATATGACCTGATAATTCTCAGCACTAGGTGTGACACCTGCAAATACGGACTGGGCCTTCGGTGACAGTTTACCTATTAAATAGTACAACCTGTCAGCATCTGTCAGAGAACCATTATCGTGCACGGTAGACTTAAAACTCGCATAGAATAACGGCCAATTTCGTATATCTCCGTCAAGCGACATAATCTCGATTGGCGGTAATTTCGGCTTGCGAGCCGCGGAAACGGGCTGTGCCGAACATTTACCCTCCAATTGCGATTGTATACGCTTAATAATACGATAAAGATCTTCGAATGAAGTGTACGCCTGATAATTCGGTTGTTCATCAGGATTGATAGAAAGTAATCTTGTGTTTAATCGTCTAACAACTTATGAAAATCTGTTCGAATATTATCTACTGTCATACAAAAACTAAGGAATGATTCCCTATTTTTATCAGAAATAGTGGCGGTTTTTGAATGCGCTCAAATAAAATATTACGTTTTGCTTCTAAGATTGTCATCTCTTTGTCTTCCGACATTCGTGACTGCTTTTGTTGTGACATGCTTACGTAAGTATAAGCTAATGAAACCGAAACAAAATAAGAATATCTAAAGTACCTATTATTTTACCTAAGTAGGCTAAGTAGGCAACACTTTAGAGCTGTGGAATTAAAAGTTGCTCGAAATATGAGATTTACAAGACAGGTATGATAGTTCCAGAAATAATAATTGAGTAAGTAGGTAGCTAGATAAAAGTTTACCTACTGATGCGGGCGGAAACAACCATGTGACGGTTATGTGAATAGACTAGGAGTATAGCTAGGTGCTATAACTGCCTAGGTATAGCGATATAACGTATAAAAACGTAAATAAATCCGACTCGTATGGACCAAAAAAAATGGTTCGGCGTTACACCGAAACCGAAGGTTCTAGGGCGATTTGGGAAGGATTAATGGACTGTATCTAAAGGATGGCGAGTTCTGGTCGCCTAGGATTGGAATGGGAGAGAAAGTATGGTGTAAAAAGGAACCTATTACCTTGCACGGCAATCTTTTTCTTCTCAGAAGGGGAGTCTCCTGGTGTTTTCGGGATGAAGCTGCTTGATTCACTCTACTACACAAATCACTTTCACTCGCGAGCGGTTTTGAGTTTGTATAAGCGGTAATAATTATAGCGGTGCGGTACGGTATAGTATGGCGGACACGTTCCCAGCGACTCGAATGTTCTGCGTCGCCGTTGAGCAAGACAGCCAATAGCGAGGTGTTTCGGGAAGGGATTTATGAAAGGGATCGCTCGGATTGGCCGAGCAGCGACGAACCATTGACGTTGACGTGATTAGTTCTCGATGGAAAGGTAGATGCCGCTACCACTCACTAATAATTAACCAAATCAACTTCCGAAAACATATTTTATCTGTCCAACTGACATCTTGCTCCGACACGGCCATCCTGCTGGTCACTTGTCCCCAAGTGACTTATCTGCAAGAGAAAAGTCACAGAAGTAGACACTGTTCTGCTCGGCCATGCCTGACCTACATTGTTCCATATTCATGAGGATTCGAGTAAAAGAGATCTCGAATTTCAACAAAATAACTTCAATCCATATTGTTTAGACTTAAGAGTAAGAGCATGAACAATTAATCACAAGGTGCGATACCGCAGATTTCTAAGAATAATAACAGACTTTAGTCACTGTACAAGTCAAAAACAAACAACAAACAACACAAACAACAAATTGACATTCATTGATACAGTGTTTACAATCACAATCAGCCACTACATTTGAAAGTAGCAGGGACACAACATAAAATAATCATCATCGCCTCTGGCGATGGCACACTATACCAGTCATCCACTACTCCTAGAGTAGCAGGAACACAGTAACAATCATCATCGCCTCTGGCGATGGCACACTATACCAGTCATCCACTATTCTCAGAGTAGCAGGAACACAATCACAATCATCATCGCCTCTGGTACGGTCCGATCATCATGTAAACTTAAACACTTTCTTCAATATCAGAACTACTTTGTTCTACCTCAATTTTGTCATGGCTAGTCTAAATACGAAACTTGTCCTAACCTACTCATTAGCGATCAGTGAAGGACTTTTCGCGTTCAAAGCAATGGACAATGCCTTTGACGCACCGCACCACGGGAAACTATGCCTAGCAAAAGCTTGTTGACGCACCGACAGCTATTCAGTTCCTGCTAATTTGAACCAATGGAAACGAGGGTACCACAAGATTATCACAACAACGACTAACAAAGTACCCATTTAATGAGAATAAGGTTAAGCATACAATCATCACTAACGATCACTAACCTGGTTCTACGTACAATGAAAACTTAAATCGCTGAAGCTGATTTATTTACCATAACGCACTTCGATGGTAACTCAATCATTTTATTCTACATCTGATAATTGAGTCCAACAGCTTCTACTAGAAACACTATCACTCCTAAACGTCCTAAACATAACTTGGAATTGGCCAGATAACTCGGGGCACTTGATAAAAATTCCCACCGTACCACATGAATTTAGAAACACACAGTAGGTAATTTTTACGCGTAAAATCTTTAAATCCAGGCGTGGTGCCATCTAATAATCACAAGTATGAAACATGTTTAATAGTGCCATCTATCAACCTGTTAAACATTTACGCACAAGAATAAGCAGGTATACGACACCGAGTTCGTTCGTAAATCAGAACTATAGGGAGTATAGTGCCGCTTTTTACTTAGGCTCTGATCACGTTTAAATGAAAACCGTTAGGTATTATCAACACCACGAGTTGGTAAAGTAATGGCGCTAACAATATCTTTCGACTATGGCCAGGTTACACTAACCAACCAACCGCACACGTCTAAACAGTACTGCAGTTCACACGTCTATTTAAGAAATAAAAGCTACAAGCTACACAAAATCAGCACGGTCAGCCGCAATAAATCCGCACAGTCTCATACTATGAACCTAGTAGTATGTACGATTCGATTAGTCTACCAACTTTAGCGCCGCTATCCTGCGAAGGACAGTCTAGACCGGAGTTATTGTTCTAGGTTTAGCAGCAAACCAACCGAAGCTAGGTGTTGATTCTAAAACCAATATTACGACTGCACTAGAACAATAAGTAGCACGTTTCACTAAGATGAAGATTATTCATGAGATCATGTCATGAGAACCACGACACCGTAAAAGTCAAACGGTTCCACAACTCAATGTCTCGTGTAGGAATCGAACCCACAACACTCGGTACGATGTGATGGCAATATCACTACGATTATGACATTTCCAAGTTTAAACGCGTAGTAGTATTCTGCTAACCAAGAATGTTTTACAACTGCCATCACTAAATAAAATTTACTACCAATAAAAATCAGACAAAATACGCTCACCATGGTTGCAGTTCAATGCTCAGCCGATGCACCAACATAGCGGCGTTAGCTCGCGCCTTGTGTGCACACTTCATTTCACAATGTCATCCCAGGACGACACGGTAAACAGCCTGGTCGACGCTCCTTCCTTCAAGGCTCGGCTTAGTGCGACCATAAGCGGGGCGCAATGCGGGTCTTGATCGTTCAGTCACATGTCTGCAGTAATCACCCAAACACGTGCATCCACATCTTGTTGCTCAGTATCGCAGTCCGGTAAACAAAGACCATGTGACGATGTAGTAGTTATTTTCATGTCTTGAATCAGCGTCAGAAAATTGCGATTCTGTAGTTCCAACAGGCCCAGCAATTTTTCGTTACTAGCGTCTTCATTTTGAACACGTGGGTCGTTGTGGTCCTATCCCAATTCTGATGACGGTGGGTCCTCAGGCACATCACATCACCAGAATCGTGGTCGTCTTCCATTTTGTGTGGCCGCAGACGTGGAAATAATAACTCGACACGGTAGTTGATACTTGATATGCCCATTTATTGATTTTAAGCAAAAGTCAAACGAATACACCATTAATTAACCCGATGTAGATGGATAGAAAACGCGGTGATACCCTAGAATGGCGTGACTACCGCTCCATTCGCCGTTTCGTTCCAAAGTGCCTCAACGGTCCGTCCTTACACTTTACGTCATAACCGCTCGCTTGCTGTCAACCTTCTGTGTTGCCAATTTAAAATAATACTAACACACTATTACGTGTTAGTCACGCCATCTAGAATTTCACCCAGGTACTAAACCTGGCGTTTCCGCACTAACAATTAACCAAATCAACTTCCGGAAACATATTTATCTGTCCAACTGACACCTTGCTCTGACATATAATTAACATTAGCTGCATACGTCATCAGCCTTTCACAGTCCACTGCTGGACTAGGCCTCTCCTTTCAAAGGAGGAATTGGCCTACTATACCACGCTGGCCAAACGGGTTGGCACAGGGCTTGTATCAAGTTTTCCTTCTCTTACAGTGCTGTTCCCTGCATTATATGCTCCCTCTGTCGGCTCTTACGACACCCATGGGATGATATGGGGTAGTAACAATCCGTATTCTTAATCCGTCACCACACGGACAAAGCTGCATACAAAATATGTTAAATATGTATCTGTATCTTTGAATTCAAATTACGTGGGTAGATCAAATATTGCGAACAATGTTAGCTTACTAGGTATAACACACCAGCCAGACGAGTTAGTATAGAGTTCGATGTTGAGTACATATCACAAAACTGACTGAATATCAAACTTAATTTTTTAGAGACTCACGCCTGTATCCCCGAAGGGGTAGGCAGAGGTGTAATATTACACCCACATTTCGCCATGAATTTTTTTGTTCCCACGTAATAGGTCAAACTTAATCGTTAGTGTTATATAAATTGGTTAAATTCTCGTTTTGATAAGTGCGATGTTAAGTGGAGGTGCCTCGTGAACACATGATTTTGCAGGATTTTGATATTTTTATGATTCGTTGACGTAGTTTAACATTATTTATCCCTGATCATATCATTGTTCACTTGTCACCTTCACAAAATTCTTTAACCTATTGGTTGCTGATACACCTATACTTTTCTTTCATTTATTTCCAATCAGTGACGCAAAGTGTTTTGGCTGTGTCAGCAATCATGGTACCACAAATTGTAAATTAAAGATTCTGTTTTGAAAAGAGTGGCATGAGTTTCTTCCAGGCTCTTCTCATAGCCCTACCTACCATCTCGAACCTGGTTGCTTTTTTTGACGTTCATATGCGTTGCTTTTGTAACCTATATGAATAAATGAGTTTGAATTTGAATTGAATTTGAATTTGAATCTAAAACATAATCCACCGTGTCAAAATACAACAATTCCCAAACCCTTCATCTATATAAAGCTGCACAGACATGGAACCAACAGACATATCCATTATAATATAAAACGCTTCCAAAGTTCAATGGTATTTTTCCAACATGTTCAGAAATTCTCGGGGGAGAATAAAATATAGTTGTAAGTAAAGAAAATTTGACTATATGGATATATAACCAGACATGAGCGTTGCAGCTGCTATCTTTTTAAAAGCTCGCGGTAATAAAAATTACTTTCGTGCTTGCTGATTTATGTAATGTAAACACAGAATAATTTATATTGGATTACGGTTATGTAAAATTATTCGTTTCGTATTTGTGTATATCAACAACTTACTGCTTACGCTACATAGTTCGAAGCATTTTCTTAAGAACGTCATATATTATGAGGCATTACAAAATATCTAAGTAGCTGCCTATCACATATTGAAGACATTTCTTATGATATTTATAGATTTTTGTTTGTTTTCAGACCACCCGAAGACCTCCGACATGGCCTAACGATTCTTATCCTGAGACAAAAACCGGGACCGACAGCTTTACGTGCCCTCCGAAGCACGGTAGCGCTCTGATGTAAATGCCACATAGATGAAATACTAATGGTATTTTTTACAATTCAATCAGAGCAGGCAATCAAAATGTTAATATTTTATTAACAAATCCTACATAATGTCCATTATGCCAAATATTGAAACTACGGACTCAAAGGACACACAGACACCAGGAACAACAAATTGTGGATTACACAAGTTCTTGTCCTATGGGGGAATCAAACTCACAACACACGTTGCATTGGCACTTATGATCAGACCGTTTTATTAATCACTACCCCATACGTGCAGTATTACATACGGAACCTGATCCATAACTGAATTTTTCCTCAACTTTTCTATTTGTATCACAAATAATTATAATCATACTCAAAAATAACCCTTTCAATCTGCGACGTTATTTTTATTTTTTTTACATAGAGACTGCTGAACATCAGTCACGTCAGTCAGCAGTATTATATATTACTTCACCAATTAACAAGGAGCATGTCTCAATAACGATCACCATTCATCTTACCTTCGAATCCCTTAAGACTTCAAACGTACCCATTTAGCTAACAGCCTACTATCAATAATACCTAGCTGACATCCACCGTGTCTAGTATAACATCATCGAAACCCCATGTCTACGGTCTCTCACCATCAGTAAAGGTGATAAAGCTTTAATTATTAATCCCTGTGCGCCAGTCTGTACCTCTACGTGTACACCGGCCGAACTAATTGGAATGAGCATTGCGTACATTCGGCGAATTATTAATCTATTACCTCGAACCTCCGACCTATGTAGGGTCAACATGTTTTTATGTGGATATTATTGGGTACAATTCTGGTCAAAATTTCTAAATGTTAAAATGTATGACTTGTTGAAATGGCCTCTGGCTGTTTATGTACAATATCTTATGCTTATTACTATTAGTTATAGTGATGCTGGCCTATTTCACTTTGAGGAATCAACTAATTCCTAACGAATAATTGTAGTATTACAACCAACTTGAGACTATTCACTTTGAGCATCTGATTTTAAACTGGTCGTTGTAACATAATCTGCAATCAGGTAACTGATTAAACACATATATTTTTTTTACTGCCTTTTTATACTGACTCACGCCTGTATCCTCGAAGGGGTAGGCAGAGGTGTAATACTACATCCACATTTCGCCATGTATTGTTAGGTCCCACGTAATAGGGGGCGAGCCTATTGCCGTTACCGGGCACATCACCAGACTCCGTGCTGCTACTGAGAATTCGGAAAAACCCAGTAACACCCCATTTGCCCGACCCGGGAATTGAACCCGGGACCTCCGATCAGCAGCCGCAGACGCTATCCACTGGACCACGGGGGCAATCTTTGTTTATTAGTTACATATGTAAAAATCTGTTTAATGTATTGTCTGTTTTTAAAATAGCCATCAATTTATACATTATTGTTAATGTAATAACTAAACCATTTTGGGCAACCATAAAATATGCACCCAGTCTCTTTTGCCGAGGGTCTTGGTTCGCAACCAACATAACGCTAGGATATTCATCTACAGTAATTTATAACAATGCTATCCTTATATTTTGGTTCAATATTCCACAAAAAGAGGAGACTCGTGGCCTCCCTAGCCATTCCTATGGACCCGCTAGACGGCTGGCTGGGAACATATACTTCATATTGTTATGGAAATTTCAGGCCGTAGATGCTAACGGAGAATTCTCAGATCCCTCTCAAATATATTTATGGACTCTCGATCCTATGTACATATTCTCAGATGAAAAGCAATGTAGGATTGGAGATCTTGCCAAGTTGATTAATTCTGAGCTAGTCTAGAGATAAGTTTATATCGGACATAATATAGTAGGGTTACTTCTCAAATGCCTCCTTTATGCTGATGGTCATGTAATACTTGCATCATCAGCGGAGGAGTTGCAGCAGATGGTAACAATCAATTATGGTGCGTTAGAGAGGAAAGGAATGAAAGTGAATGTAAGTAAAACGAAAGTTATGGTTTTTGAAAAGGAGGAATGCGTTACGGCTTGTAATATTTTGATCGATGGACAGAGAGTGGAACAAGTGAATGAGTTTGTTTACTTAGGTACGTTGTTTACAAGAGATGGTAAGAATGAAGAAGATATTGAAAGAAGAGTTAATGCAGGTAATAGTGTGAATGGAGCGCTGAAGGCGTTTATGAACAGTCAAAACGTGTCCAAAAAAGCACGTTTGGCTGTACATAGAGGGGTGTTAGTGCCTACCCTTATGTATGGTAGTGAAAGTTGGGTATGGCTGAAGAGACTTGAAAGTAGAATAAATGCTGTAGAAATGAGAGCACTGAGAAGTATGTGTAATGTGTCTTTGATCCACAGTGTAAAGAATTGTGTGATACGAGAGTGGTGTGGGGTAAAAGAAGATGTAGTGACAAGCATCGAGAAAGGCATGTTAAGTTGGTTTGGACAAATGGAGAGGATGAATGACGAAAGACCGACAAAGAAGATATATAAGGCAAGTGTGAATAGGACAGGACGAAAGGGAAGACCTAGGCGGACGTTCTCTGACCAGATTGGAGTCATCCTAAAATAAGGACAGGTCAGAAGTACCCTAAACAGAAGAGCATGCATGAGAAACTTGATGGGAGTGAATGAAGCAAGATCGGTATGTCAGGATCGTTGCAAATGGCGTTCCATAGTCTCTGCCTACCCCTCTGGGAAACAGGCGTGAGTCTATGTATGTACATACATACATACATAGTCTCACGCCTATAACCCCGAAGAGGTAGGCAGAGGTGTATTTCTACACCCACGTTTCGCCAGATATACTTTAGTGTCACGTAATAAGGGGTGAGCCTATTGCCGTACCGGGCACATTTCCAGACTCCGTGCTGCCACTGAGAATTTCGTGACAGAAAAACCCAATAACACTGCCCGACCCAGGAATCGAACCCGGGACCTCCCGATCCCACGCGCACATTTATGCCGCGAGTTTTCCGTCTCTACGCAAATATGGTATTTGCATCGTGTTATCCCTTAATCGACTCTTACGACACCCACGGGAAGATAGGGGGTGGTGACACTTGTATTCTATGCCGTCAACCACACGGCTATGTATGTATGTATGTATGTAATATAGTTAAAAATAGAGATAAAATTAGTAATTCTTACTTGAAAAGATCTTATTCATTCACTGAAATTTCTACGATCTTCATGTATTTTGTACGAGAAAGAAAAAAAAAACACTTCTGCTAGGTTACAAACTAATTTAACTTATCTTAATTTTCCTGTTAAATAGCGGTAGAAAACAATTAAGAAGACTCCTAACCTTTTTTAAATCACTGAGTCACACAACACCACGCACTTCACATATTAATACAAATAAAACCCTGCAGCAATATTTGAACACCGCCGAACATTTGCTCCATGTCATAATTGCATTAATTTCTGCTTTGTTTTTTGCTAGGGACAGATCCGTGATCTGCATTGCTAATACAGGGTCTATCATATTTTAGACATCGCCAAGCAGATGACGCCATTGTCTTTACAAGTGGTTTCTGTTATTTATTTATATATTAAACGGAAATTGGGCAATCTGCTTGAAAGCTTAAGGATGAATGCCGAATTTTTTTCATGTGGGGTGAAATGTTTCGGCATAATTTATTTGGCCCAAATCTTTACTATAATAAAACTCAAAGAGCACTTTGTCTGTACATTTAATATTTTTGCGAAATTTCAATTGGATTGTGACACGTTATCGATATAGAACACAAAACAATTTTTTTTTAATTATTGTCTGTCTGTCTGTATTTTTGTTAAATCTTCACGCAATAACCAGTGAACGCCTTTTGATGCGGTTGTCACCAATATATTGCCTAAATTTGCCATTATGATCTAGGACAACAATCATCACGCTATCAACTATGGGAGCCTAGCAGTGTCATTCAATAAAAAATAATAGACTTGAATTCAAGCAACACATTAAATTGTTTGTATCGAGATAGTTCCAAACGCATAGTTTGTGTTTTTGGTTAACATTTAGTCTTTAGTTTATCAGAATCCGTTTATTCTATCAAAAGTTAAAATACCTATACAAATATCCGCATTGGTTACCAAGTGATTTGGACACAATTTGGGCAAAAATTTGTTTTAACTTCATTTCTAATAGGTATTTATATTGTCAGCGAGGGATCTTAACACCGACTTTTAATTTTGCCAGAGGTGCCATCTAGGGGTATTACTTAAAATTATTATTTAAGCGGTACTTTTGCCGACTTGCTCACAACAAGAACTAGCTGTAGGGTAGAATATTCTTTATTGCACACTCTTACAGCTTATATTACATAGTAGAGCATCGTAGACTTACTATTCGAGTGTTACTTTTTGAGTGCAAAGATTCAAATTAATTAATAATTATGTAATCTGGCTAGATAGTATTTGTTAAAAGAAGAGCTAAGAATTTAGGTGGCAGGTACAGGTTACTACTTTTATAATAGGTACAGTAAATAAGAAACATAAATATGAGTGTGAGTTTCATCAACCGATCATTATGTTATTTTACATTACCAAGGCCACAGAAAGGGATACTTAAAGGATACCAACTTCCACGCGAGGGAAGCCGCGGGCACAGCTAGTAATTATAATTCAATAAACAAACAAACAATTTGGGAAATCGATTATCAGACAAGGTTGCGTTATTTTGTTTGTATACCAATTGAAAGATTGTTTTTGTCGCTAAGAGTCGTCTAAGTCGTGGTCACGGAAGAGTTTTAATTTAATGTTCGCGTTAACCCAAAAAATAATCTTTATTTTAACACTCACCGCCATACGGCCCGCTGGCGCACCATATGTTTCGCGCCAAAATCGAACCAAAATCGCATTTTAACTATAACACTAACAGAGAATAACACGAGACGCATAATTATTAATCATTAGGCCGCCGGCCGACCTAAGAAGGTTGTCATTTGAAGATAACTCGATAATTTCTTTTTAAATTGTATGTCAAGATGTAAACTTAGCATCTGATAGCATCATTTTACTATAGCAGCACTACAAAATTAATTTGAAATCGCGGTGTCGTAGCGTACCTACCGAACGGCTTAACAGTAAAATGAACAATGAGCCCGTCAGCCGGCCTTACGGCCTGATACACTCAATACAGATTTTCTCCGCGGCCTGCACGGGTAGGCAAAGTTGTGGACGCAAGCAGACCAGACGGCAAGGTACACTGGAAAAATATATTTGGGTGGCAATCGCGGTGAGAGTGTTTTTGAATTTGAATTTGAACTTACGTAATAAAGACTATCATATTTCAAGTTTACATCAGTAACTAGTTTATTAAACTAAATATTCTACTTCTAACGACTCTGTCTAACCCTAGTGTGGGAATTAACAAGCTAGCAAGGATTAGTTACAATTTACAACTAGCTTACTAGCTTCATCTGAAACTGCAATCTACTAGTGCTATGGGAACAATATATAATATATGATGCTCTAAAATGCACTAGCAACGAAAATTCCCGGAATAGATTAAAATTTTCTGCTGTGTGCCGTTTTTAAACGTAGACTGTATAAATTGGCCAGTGACTCATATGTCATATGTCTTAAACTTTATTTTTCCAGCAAATGTTGCAACGCTTTTTTTCAATCTATCGAAAAAGTTTAATTAATACATTAATAATAAACTTTTGACTCTAAAATGGAATTCGATGCCTCCAAGCAATAACCCGGCAATCGAAAAATCTAAATTTTACAGGAGAAAAGATTTACTGATTTTATCAAATTTCTTTTTAACGAGTTGGACTATTTAAGTCATTATAATGAAAATCCTTTTATCGAAAACCTAGTAATTTACGAAAATAAATAATACCAAAAATGTTATACCTACAATTTTACAGTGATAGTTTTTGCGGGATTATTGCAGTAAATTGATCAAAAATAATATTCCATAACGTTATATTACGGACTTCTACGGAGTTATTTTATATTGAAGGGCTGATACGTAACGTGTTTTGCGGAGTTATTGTGGTAATATCAAAGAATTTAAAAAAAACGGTAATAATAAATAGCGTTATTATTACGAGGAACATTAGAACAATTGTGTTTTTGCTACCACTTGACCCCTATCATACCCCCGGAGGGTCAGAATTTAAAAAATAATCTAATTCTTAGTGTTCACTGTCGTCGTTTATGGAACCAATATACAAAGTTTGAAGTCAATCCATTAGATATATAAAAAGTTACATACAAACTTTGACCCCCTATTTTACCCCCTTATGGGTAGAATTTCCAAAAATCCTCACTTAGTGCTACCCTACACTTCTTAAGAAACATACATGCTAAATTTCATCTTCTTGTGATCATTAGTTTCATCTTTAGCGTGTCTGTTAGTCAGTCAGTACCGCAAGGATTTTATATATTAAGATTACTATCACACAAACCGAATAAAACTACATAGAGTCCTTGGCACTTCTATCCACAAGTTTCACAATAAGAGTATTAGAAATATTTTAGATTTAGCACACTAGTGTAAAAGGTCTGACCGTAAAACCCAAAGTACCGAGCTATAATTAACTCAAAAGTTTAAAATGCAAATACAACATCTAAAAACCCGATTATAATTCTGACTATTCAGTTTATACATAACAAATTGTAGCGTATATTAAATCGCTAAATTTGACAGTCAAGCGGTTCAGTTTTAGCTGATGAAGCACGACATGGTACGGTCTACTATAACAAATGAATAAATGGTTTAAGATTTCGGTTTAAACGCTATTCAACTCACAGCTGCGTCACATTGGAACGTAAACACCATAACTAAGTCGTCATAATGAGATCATAGTACAATATTGCGGTTCTATTAGGTCGTAAACTGAATCGCTATAAGAGGTCATGGTAAACCTCCTAGACAAGGATTGATAAAAAGAATCGTAACTCTAAGCAATAGCTCCACTTCTCTGTAAACTCAAAGGGTCTGCATGCAAAGCTTTGCTTATTGGTATACGTTGGTGGTATGCGCGTTGCAACTACACATTATCCATATATACAGCTGCATCTTGAGTACTCGTACGCTTTCGTCCTCTTCGTCTAGCTGAGGTACAATCTAGACTAAGGTATAATCTATAATTAGGATCTACGGTGTACGTAAACAAACTTTACGCACCGGGCCGATGGCCTAGGACACTTGTTGGGTGCGAGGCATATATCTATTATTGTCAATCAGCTACCAAAAGTAATAGACAACTGCACTTTGCAAACTATTGCGCGGCTACACAAAAACAAATAATATCTAGAACAGAGCTAGGTGTATTGAAATTTGGAATATATTAACCGTATTGAAATATTACGTACATTAATGAGCCAATACCAATCTTAAATAACATTGTTAGTGCATATTACAGAATACTTATTTTAGAATTATTTCAACACTAAACCCTATAAACACGTTTACCAAAGACTTCATGAAAATTATTTACGCATATAACCCGTTAATCGTAACTTACCATAATAAAATATCAATTGATTTTTCGTAAAGATCTGTAATAGGTTTTTTGCCGAAATATTATTGTGTCTAAATTCCCAACAATAAACATGTTTGTCATGATTTCTTTGTAAATATCACTAGGAAAAATCTGAAAAAAAATGCTAAGGTGTATTCGAGTCTATAGTTGCCGAATTTGACATAACAACACAAAAACTATAATAGCACATTACCGAGTTCTTGGTTGGGGGTATCGAATTGGAAATACATACTTAGTATTGAAAAATGTAAATAAGAGTTACTAATTCATCAAAAAGAAAACCAAAAATGTCAGAATGGTGAGAAATATGAAAAAGTCGGTGAATAACAAAATAAAGATAATCACAATAACTGCTGATGCTCCAAAATAACCAACAAAACAAAGTACTCAACAATGTAAGAAAACTAATTAATAGTTACTAACAATATTTCAACACACATTGATCTAAAACATGATACAATAAATCAGAAACACCGAAACATCAATACAAACTATTATTTAGTCCCAAACTAAAATATGTAAATGGCTTCAAGTTGGCCGAGGATGGTTCGTAAAGCCTCGGTTGTATTGCACTGAATGGATGGTTTAAATAGTGCGCACTCAGCTCTAATACTGTAACTTTGTTATGGCTATCGGAGAGGACCAGTAATTCTCACATTCATTATTAATCAGTTCCTCCTTAAGGGTCGATATTAAATTTGCCCGGTGCAATGAATAAACATTTTATGTGTAGGCCGTTCATCTATAATATACATACTCGTAGCTATGTCGTGCAATGTACTCGCATACTTCGCTGTACTTATTCTATTTTGTCTGGACTTTAGGAAAAAGGTACGAAAAGATTAAAATGACAGGAAAAAAGAAATGACTGAGTTTGATTCGGCTTCTCTTCATTTAGCTAGGAAAAGCATATTCTACAATAAGGTTTTGACTTGTATAAGTGTTGTAAACAATCAAAATGCTGAAATAAATATGCCTTTATGTACAGATATCCATCAAATAGCATCCGAGACAAGATCTAGACCTCACAAAGTCTTATTATATTGTAATATTAGTTTAAATATGTAGGTCGTAATGTTCAAAACAATGTAAATCTCATCGATTTAACCGTGTATTCTGGTATATTCGATACAGCACCAAATTGAACTCAAATTTGGTCAATTAGGACAAAATCAAAAGCTCAAATGATACCCTGCGAAATCGTTGGCAATATGGTTTCCTGTACCGTTGAATCGAAACCGTTGTGGTGGCAAGGAAATGCTGCAATGTTTTGCGGACGGGATAGCCAATTAGCTATACCCGGATGTCAAGTACGCTGTGGTTTCCGCCCAAGAATAACATTTAGTGTGGTCTGGAATTAGTACATGCCGAATTAGAATCAAATGACACTTAAAAGATTCAGTCAGAGGACATTTGTTTTTGCCGAAATACTATTACCATGTTGCCAAATGGTTGATGATTGGTTGCAATTACTTTTGTTTACAATGGTTTTATGGATACTTAATAACTACGTTTTTTGTAACTATTTATTAATTTAATTTGTGTACTATCTTTTAAAAATAGAGCATCTCAAACGGACCCAATAGCACCTTTATAATTTTTTTTTATTAATCACAAGACTATCAAAGACAAAGGTAGTTCATGAAGATTTGAAGCATACTACAGTCAGCTGTCACCAGATATCTTGGTCTGAATGACCTCGTAATTAATCAAATTCTAGTATCAAAGCAAACATATAATTCATAGCCGTAAATCACGAAGCCATACATCTTCATAACTTGTTCAATCATTACCCTTATTCTCTTGACTGGGCTACTTATTACTCAGCAATAAATCTTACCCAACATTAAAATAAATCGAAGATTGCAAAACAGATGCGTTGTTTAATAACCCTAAGCAAACAGAATGACCTCGGCTTACAATCTTAATTGGCACATTTTATCGTGGAAGGTGAAGTCAAATGGTCCGTAATGGACGTAAAGGGTTCAAGATCTAATCTTAATTGTGTGGCCGATATAAATTTTGGGAATTTGTGGCTTGTTTTGTGGCATGCTGGCTTGCAGTAATGCCACGATGTTGTTACATCTTTGTGTAATTCCGTGCAACCAAACCGGCACTGATGATTTTGAATTCAAAATGTTTACGTCTCAGTTGTAAGGCAGTCTTTGAAGTTGTTGCGTTTTATAAGAGCATAATGTTTACTGAAGAGGTTATGCTGTATTCAAGTATTATTTGATTATTAAGGCGCTGTCCTAAGCGACTGTTTTGGTAAATGAGGGGGTGAAGCAGGTGAGGTGAAGGGAGCTTAGCTCCGTCTACTGCGGGGCGCCCCCCTTCATTCTCGTCGCGTGCGGCCTTATTCTAGCGACATCCGTATTCCAATATTTCAAAATCGCAAGCAAAACGTTTTAGCATATTGAATTGAGATACTGATATTAAAATTTATATTACATACATCAATCTGTTTGTACAATATAGGCATAGCGCAATTTTTGTTCTCAGTGCAGCCATGAGCAAAACTGGTTTACATTAGACGTTATAGGTATTAATAGTTGACCAAAGTAGGTAAATACCTACGTGCCGTAAGATGATAAAAATAACTAAGTCAGTTCCATATATGGAGAGGCCATTATTATTTTTGTATAAAAATAGTGAAGCAGTTCATAGAATACCTACATCTAATTCCATTCCTGGCAGTTTTCAAATCTGTTTTGCAATAAATTGGCTGTGACATACGGGCGGACAGACAGAAAGACATGGCGAATCTATAAGGGTTCCGTTTTTTAAATTTTTGGCTACGGTACCCTAAAAACCACAATACTGGGCAGTATTGTGGTTTTTAGGGTAGGTTTTTACTAAGCGCAAAAGCCGTATCTCAACTAAAGCGAGTTACGAGATAATGGTAAAGGTTTCGAAATACGTCGCCGTTTTTAGGGGTTGTGAGTGATTTAGGTCTAGAAACCCATAACCATTTTCACTTGCTGGAAATACTTGGTTTCCTCTAAAAAAAAAATATCTCCAAACATCGGTGTGTATGGCACTGCCAACTTCCATATTCATCACACTAGTTTAATAAACTAAGGTTGACGGAGCCCTGCGAAGGTCTCCTATTTTCGGATTAAGGGTCAAAAGAAAACTAAACATAACCTATTTAGTTACTTATTACAGTCGCACCTAACCCTAGGCACTCGAAAGCAATGATGCACAAATTTGACATTAGCTGTCAATATGATCATTCCAAGATGGCGGTTTCGCGTTTCGTTTCACGTTTTTCACATAAAACCTAAAAATGACATTTGTAAAACTGTACTAAAGTATAAAAACTACGTTCCGTTTTACATAATTGCCGAAGTATTTATGAAATTTTGGAAATTGTTTCAAAATATTTAGACGCAACTCCGGCAGCCAAAATTACTTTTAGGGGATTAAAACGAACTCCCTTAAGCCCCCTACACTACCAATACCCTCAAATTCAGGCGACTCGTTTCGAAACCCAACCCATTATTATTTTTCAAAATAGATGAAATATCAAAAATATATGTGGATATACCTTATTCATGAGATACTGCTATGTCGCTTAGAAAATTATAGAATTAGAATTTGAGTTACTGCTTTTTCGTTAGCTCTCCTCATACATGTTTGTATGGAAAAATATTAAAAAAATCTTTCGCATCAAATATGTGTTGTTTCAAAGAAAATAAATATTTAAAGATATTTATTTATATTCATTTATCATTTATTAACGAAATACAGAGTTTACAGGTCGTCAAAAGTTAGCTGTGTGCTACAACCCGGTAGGTTTTCTTTAATCTCATCGAAAGTTAAAGGCAGTGTGTGAGGTGATAAGGCTTCAATACTTATTATTTGCTGTTGTTCACGAGGCACAGTTTCATTTACTTTCCTTTTACGGCTTGGTATTGTAGAAATTTCAAGCACTGATGTAACATTTGCCTCTCCGTGATCTCGCGATGCCATCCTTTGAGCTTGACGAGAATCAACAATTTCATGCAACTGCCAATTCATATAAAACGTCACAAGCTTTTCTTTCATTTTCTTCTCCCAGAAAACATCATCTCTTTCTATAATTTCTATTTTTAGTGGTATACTTTCGCCACTCCACACAGCAAATAAACACTTTTGTTTGCGTGTAAGGTGGCGTTGCCCCTGAATTTGGTAATAACAATTACAATATTTGTTTAGACTAGTCAGTTCACTTTTTTATCATTTTTCCATATTTGTCTTTTATTTGCTCCAGGCCATTCTTATAGGCAACTATATAACATTACATTTCCACAATCGTGTTTAGACCTATTAATCCATCTGGCGTGGCACCAATAAACGGATAATCCACTGTTACATTGTCTTGCTTCGCCAATTGTTGCAAAGCCAGTTGTTCATTTTAGACTCCATGCGCAACTGCTTTTACATTGCAAATATTTTATTTGAACAAAATATTTTTTACTAAGTTGGCTTTACTGTTGTTATCTCTTCCTTTTACCACTATACCAAAATTTCAATCTGTCAACATATTCTTACGCAATTCGAACCAGTCACTGCTATCCCTCTTGTAATTTTTGCTTATCACTACGGAATTTGAGTCAAATTTGTTAAAAATTGTTTGGCATTTCTTGGCTAGCTCTTGAACAAATCGTGTTAGGAATGACTGCAGTCAAATGTGTGTAAGACGTTGCAGAACTGTTATCTTTAACTTCACTGTAATTACAATAAAGATAATTAGTTAGGTACTTTTTTATTAAAAAAATTACTATATCTTGGGTTATAGCTTATAGCAAACAGAGAAGTCACTTTCTTACTTATAAATGATTGATTTTAGAAATTAAAAAGATATTAGATGTACTGATACATACCTAATAGTTTATGAATAATCAAAGTTTTACCCGATGTACCTAAATAGATTTATGTTCACAACACAATAATACAACATTCGTTACCGTTTGTGTGCGGATTGCGGAGCGTCATATTAGCGCTGTTTATTGTTCGCCGTGGCAGCATCTTAGCGCTCCAGGCGCTCTGACAAGCTAATGAATTTGGAATATAAGTAGGTAATTCGATATTATGTTATTACTCTTTCAAAAATTTAAAACTGTGGCAGCTATGTAATGTGAGAATAATTTATATAATTATATTATGCATAATCAATAATCTATAACATAGTCAGTCATATAAGACTCTTATGAAAATAATTTGTGTGAAAATGTTACATATTTCAAAATCACTTGGCCATGGATGAATTTCTATTTTATTATGACGCTTTCTTGTACAAATCCTTCGTAGAACTTTATTTCTCTAATTGTCCATATTTTATTCTTCTAATTATATATTTATAAGCACAGAAACAATAACACATTAAACGCAACAAGAGTATAAACTTAGGTCCTAATTATATGTGCCCATAGTTACATGAAAAGCCTATTTGATTCAAAGTATTCAGTCTATAACATAAAACATGAAATTACGAACTCAAATCGGCGTGTTACAATAACAAACAGGTTTACGTAAAATTTTGTGCAGCGGAGACGCAAGCGACATGACCTATCTCTCACAGGGCTCATAGCCGAATGATGAGGTCTGGGCAGGGCGTTAACTAGCAACTGACACTCAGTACACCGCTTATGCTATTAAGGTTTAAATTGCTGAAGCGTTTGATATTGATGGGATCTACCGAGCGTCAAAATCATGGATGTTTGGCAGATTTTATTTAATTTTACAAAATATACACGTATAATATGAAAATAAATTAGGTAATTCTTTAGTTCATTAGGTTTCCTACAATATTATTAAAAAATATATGTCAGCTTACGATCAAAATATTGCAAACAGTGAGACGAAAGAATATTTTCTGCCTCGATTTTGTGATTTTTTTTCCGTGATTATATTTTACATACATGAAACATTCTTTCAAAAGTCTTTTGTTCAGACTTTTGACTTTAAGCTCTATTTTTTATGGCTAGATGCGCGACGAAAAATTAGGTGTTTCACGGCTTCTGAGGTATAACAGCGCCTTAAGAATATAAAATACCTACTGTTGACTTCAGGTTGTCGTATCTTAAAGGATTTCTGAGTTCAAGAGAATATATTCCCATTATTTCTATTGCGCTAAGAATATTTTAATGAATTTCAGAATAATAATCAAATTCCAATAGATAGTCATTATGTTCTATGAAGATTTAAAAATGATATCCATCTTTCTCACGACTTTTTCAAAACTTTGTAGAGTTCGAATTAGGTTCAGTACATTTAGGTACATCAGCTGTTCTGAAATGCGTACTTAATAACTATTTTTAATTTATCATATATACATATGTTTCTGTGCATGACAGATTAAGAATACAAAGTGTTACTACACTAGTTCATTCCATGGATGTCGACAAAGGAAAAATGTATATTTGCGAAAGACGTAATAAACGATATCGAACCCTCTACTAACCTATTGACTGAAAAAAGTAATGTGACGCAAATGAGAAGAGCAATACGTCCAGCAGTGAACTGTGAAAGACTGTCTGATAATATCGTCCTTGTCCAGTTTGCACCAATCTCCTTTGGAGCCTGGTGCAAACTTGCGCGCCGCCGCGCGCCGCTCTGAACACACCCGTGTAAATCTCTTGCCTGCACTTCACCACGACGGCGGGGGACATCGCAGAGTACGTACGTCAAAAGGCAAAGTACATGCCGAGAGTGCAGTTGCTGGAGTCGCGCCGTAATATTAACTTCAAGGCGTTTGTGTTGCGGATCCCGACCTGCTATCTACATGTCGTGGTGTGGTGTTCCGTCGCTGCCGCGGACAAGTGCCACACGAACGCACAGCATCATCGTGCAAGTTTTATTAACATAGTTCATAAGTATACTTACTAACAAAAATTGTATATTTTATGTATGTTCATTCTGTAAGGTATCTATCATAATTAAAAATATGTATGTCAATCCATTGTCTAGTACCCATGGTACAAGCTCTGCTTAGTTTGGGACTAGATGGTGTTGCGTGTATTATATTATTAGTATTGTGCCTATATTTATACTTATAAAATAAATAAATTGAAATATAAATAATATTTTGATAAGTCATTTGTATCATTTGTGTCGTAATATATATTATAAACCAAAAATAATATAATAAAATTACAATTAGACATAAGAGTCCAAATCAACTTGAACGTTAGAATAATTAGTGAACTTAAATTTTCTGCAATATTCTAAATTTAATTATTCACCTATCATGTCGTATATCATCGTTTTCATTAATTAACATTTTCATGATTTTTTATTTATAATACGTTTCTTAAGTCTCTAATTACAAAACTCTTTCTTTGAAGAGCATAAGTTTTCTTGGGTGTAGGATTACATGTCATAAAACATAGATATTGTTTTACATGTAAGATTAAATATATTTGAATGTTAAAATTTCTTAGATGTATTACAATTGAATCGCTCTGTCTTATATTTTGATATTTTATTGTTAAACTTTCGTATAATATATGTAAATGTTTTAAAAGTTTTCTATTTGTTAAGATTTGCGTCGTAATTTGAATTAAGGTTTTCTGGACGCTGACCACGGCTCTACGGTTAAAGTTTTGGATGCAACGTACGCTAGAACATGATTATGATGATGGTATTGAAATTAAAAAACTTCCCAATTTCAATAGGGAAAATGGTTGGAATGTTTTTCCACCTTGGGACCCCGTAATCAGGCTAATGAAACCCAAGAAGGACAAAGTCACCAGAAAACATCAAGACAGAGCGATTCAATTGTAATACATCTAGTATTACAATTGAATCGCTCTGTCTTATATTTTGATATTTTATTGTTAAACTTTCGTATAATATATGTAAATGTTTTAAAAGTTTTCTATATGTTAAGATTTGCGTCGTAATTTGAATTTCGGTTGAATTTGTAATTGTTTATTTTATTCTGAATCAATAAATATTAGAGAGGTGCCCGTTTCTCGAGAGCTGAATTTAGGCGAGTGCTCTGTGCTTGAAAACTTTATCGGGAACCTATTCGATATCAAGAATTTCTTGAGTACAACTAGTAGACTCGGTAATTGGATGCTTTTATGTTCTAATTCGAAATAGTGCAGGCGTATTTCGTATTTATTTTAGTTATAAGAAGTGAATTCATAGTTAAATAATATTTCACGAAAATATTAACATTATTTTTGCTTTGCACAAAATGATAAATAAATTAACTTTAATTCGTGTTACTTCTAATTTAGGCAAATCTAATGATATTTTACTAAATTTATTAGAAATGAGATGGTGAGAATGAGAAATGCAAATTGGCCTCTGAGACTAAAAGTCCCTCAGGTGGAGATAGTTGTAGGCATTAGAGACAGAGGGAGAGAGATAGCGATATCCACTCTAAGAAATACATTTATAGCTTAATCGATTTTAAACTTTCGCGATTTGTACACATCATACAAAATAAATTAGCGGGTCTTAATCGCGTCCAAGCGTCCAATCGCGAGCGTGGTCGCGGAGAGACTGAGTCCCTCCGCATCCACGCTCGGTGCAAGACGAGCGAAACGTCGGAAACAAATAGGTATATTTATACCTTAAATAAGTTAATTGGACGTGATTAAGACTATTTAAGACCCGCTAATTTATTTTGTATGATTTATAGCTTAATCTGTAAGTAAAAACTTGAAGATGTGCACAATGTTTTGGTTATGGTAATGTAGATATTTATTTAATTCTATCATGGAATATTGCTAGCCCTTTACGTTAAAGAGTTCAGACGAAGGTTTTCTGGACGCTGACCACGGCTCTACGGTTAAAGTTTTGGATGCAACGTACGCTAGAACATGATTATGATGATGGTATTGAAATTAAAAAACTTCCCAATTTCAATAGGGAAAATGGTTGGAATGTTTTTCCACATTGGGACCCCGTAATCAGGCTAATGAAACCCAAGAAGGACAAAGTCACCAGAAAACATCAAGACACAGTGAGCACATTCTGCGTAGATAGTAACACCAATAGTTGAAAAATGTTCGGGTACTTTGAGATAAATTTTAAATTCAAGACAAAGACAAATATCACCTCAGTCTGCCGTGAACATGAATCCTGTAAATAATTCGAAACGTCGACTAGTTATAAAAAATTAGTTTCTAGATCATTCGGTTTAAATGTTACAGTACAATTTGATTTAAACATGACATTCAAATTTAATCTTATTTTACTGACAATTGTATGTATTTTGCTTTTTACCTTGCTATATATATGCTTTTGCTTAATAATGCCATTATAATGGATATTTTATTTTTATTAGTTTATATCTAAATATTATTAAATTCGTAAAGGACCATGCCCATATTAGTATGGAGGCGAAACCCAGCAATGCCGACAATGCTAGGCATTTCCCAAATTGCAACTCTATGTCATACGATAACTTATTAACAGTATTTCTATGATATCTAGTATTAATGTCATATAAAGCACTGGTTGAAAAGTTATTGCACGTTAAACAAGACATGATAACTGCCTAACGCCTATTGTTTATACATTTTATCGTTTACAAACAGCATTGCTATTAGTTTTCCACTAGGCACTTCATAATCATCACTTAAGCTAGGCCAAATCACTGTTCATTTATATACTTATATGTCTGTAAACATTTCAGTTATTTGGAATTATATAGTCTGTCTCCATAGTATCTCCATCTATATAAATGTGAAAACAATTTGGTTAGATACAAAACTTAAGTAGGTACTTGAATAAATAATAACATGGAAAAAGTACTCCGTAAAACCGCGATACAATCACAAGGAATTAATAAATCGGCTAAAGAACGTGGTTATAGACCGCAATAAACTGCACTTTTAGTGCATGAATGAATGAAACATTATTTATCATAGGTACTGCAAAGTAAACAAGTCTTTTTTTTCGTTTTTTTATCCAGTGCTTGATAGATTTCAAAATTAACAACTTAATTCTAGTTTTAATTTATTAGGACGATCTTGTAATTTACTTTCTCTGGACATTTCTGGGGCACAGATGGGCATGGTCCTTTATTATTATTGTAATATTATTAGTTCATGTCGATGTTCCTAAAGATAAGTTAACCCCTATCTTGCGCAAGGCCCGGTTTGCCCAACGCCGGCAATGCAACCTCATTTCAAATACTTTTTGATTTTTACGTAGACTTGCAGAAAAACGAAAAATTCGTCTATAAAAGTATTATCATATGGCATGAATTATACCTTTCTGGCTTCATTACGAGTTTATCTAACTATAGTCCGTGCCACGAGAACATAGACTTTTTGTAAACAAAGAATTTCTACTAAGTGACTTAGCGACAGTCCTGTCAAAAACAAATAATGTCAAATCCAATGACCGCAACGGTACATAGATACATGTCATTGGAAACTAATATGTCAATGGATCGGGTTTTTATCGATATTATGCGCTGTCAAGAAGATTTTCTGATGTTTTGAGGTACTGACGCCTTGAATGTCAACATTTGGCGTTACTTCATTGAAATGTTGCATTCTTGGGCTTGCATTTATCAGAGGAAAAAAATATTTTTTGTAGTTATCAAGAATGTAAAGTTAAATACAAGTTTATAGTATCGCAACGCTTTTCCCGCTGCCGGCATCTCGAAAAAGCGGGTGCAGAATCGCAGATGGCAAACTATTAGTCGCGCAGAAGTACACAGTAGCTGGTTATCTGTAATATTATTCATTGTTGGTCAATAATTTAATATTTTAGGATAGGTAGGCTACTTTGGGCAAATGATTTATCGTCTATGATTAAAAAAAACATGCCAATAATAGAGTCACATTTGTGTATTCTATCATTTACATACATGGTATTTTATTTTTCCTTAATTTACAGAATAAATTACGTGTAAAACGACAAAAAATCGGCAAATTTATGAACATTCAAACAAAATTAGATATTTTTATTTCAGTTAAATATTACAATACAAATTTACAACATAGTGGCATAATTAGGCATTGAAAAAAAAAAGACTGTTCAAAAAGTATAATATCTAAAACACAACTATTTGAAAAAAGGTTGTGAAGCCCTGAGTTTGTTTACAAAAAGTCTATCTTCTCGTGGCACCAACTATAGTTATATCTTTCAATAAGTAAATAAAACTGACCTGTTCTCGCAGCGATGTAATATATTTTCATTATTTTAAATTTAATTGGTATAACTTGTAAACTTTATCATAATTTATCGAATATCCACACATAATTACCAAACTAACACTTTATTACGTTAAAACAATGTACACTGTGCAAAGATAATACAACACATTTTACTTTAGAATCATAATTTCACCATAAAACGTTTTTGTTTACGCGACGAAAAATAACGGCCGCCATTCTTTGGGAACGTAATATGTGCATTACAAAAGTTGCGTTACTTTTTCACTGCAATATTTATTAAATTTCGATAAAATATAACTCAATATGAAATCTACACTTATTTTCCAGTAGTTCTGTATATAATACTTATAAGATTACTCAATGTTTTCTCATTACAACATTTTTTTCTTTTCTCGTGCACACTTATTTCAATATCAGAATGGCCAATATGGCGTCGTCGCAAAGTTCAATAGCATACGTATTTTGTTTAATTAATTTTCGTTCACTCTTGCTCATTTCCAGTTTATAAAAGTATTAAAATTGGTCAAGCGGAAATCGATAAATCGAATGATATAACCAGATCGTGTTACAAGTGCAAAAACCGTTAAATATCAACGACCAATGATAGCCGTCCCGTTATGCACCTATGAGGTGCATATTGCAGTTGAGGGGTTAAGATTGTCAATATGTGAGCACCATGTAGTCGCTTCGGCGTCTTCTTTTTTTTTCGATTTTTTTTTATCATTGTCATGCAGTTCTGGGTCGTCATGCTCACTTAAACGTCTTGCTTATGGTGGCGTTGTGGTTCGGGTGGTTTGGTCCTCTAAACAATGGTTGAGCAAAGCTATGTCGTGAATGGGTGCCGTCTGCCGGGACTGGTCGGCTCTGAAATGCTGCCGAAATTCTATCAAAGGACTAGAGGACGCCAGCAGCTACGCCTGCAATCTTTTTTTAATTTTCCCATTTTGGCCGATCCCGTGGGAATTTCGGGAAATCCCTTCTTAGTGCATCCTTACGGTCCCCAAGGAACATAAATGCCAAATTTCAGCTTCCTGTGCCCAATAGTTTCGCCCGTAGCGTGTCTGTCAGTCAGTCAGTAACACAAAGATTTTATATATTAAGATAACTACATTGTAGTTTATAGTCGTCTCACATTGTACTCACTTATTTATACTTTATTTTATATATTATTATTTTTAATTATATTGTCTGGACTTTAAAAAAGACCTCTGAGTTTGTTTAGGATGTTTCTTCTCAGGGCAGTCAGTTAGGAAACACTGGCCTCATCTAGCTTAATTTTAATAAAATATGACTTTGTTAAAGTGTTTGTAATGAATGTATGAACAAATAAATGAATTTTGAATTTGAATCAAATTCGGTTTAGAAAGAAAGAAGAACAAAGAAAGAAAAAGCGTTTATTTCCTTAACAGACGAAAGGACAGGAAAGAAACAATGTGAAAAGGACTTACTACAATTTAGTACATATAGGTCACGCTTGTCGTGTCTATAGAATAGGTTTAGTAATATTGTTTTAACATTGTAATAAACGACCTAAAAAGGTGGCTGGCGCGGGCTGGATGCGGAAAGCAGATTAGGCAGAGGACCTGTCATTGTGGCGCATGTTGGGAGAGGCCTATGTTGAGCAGGGGAGCTGCAATAGGCTGATTGATTGTAATAAACATACATATTTATCTATTTACACTTTTATGTGTGGAGTTTTTGTTATTAATAAATAGTTTAGACATCAAATAAAACAAGTATTTATGATAAAACAAGTGTCTATGCCAGATGTTTATTACTTACCTACTATAA
The DNA here is from genome assembly GCA_944739405.2 of Euclidia mi. Lineage (NCBI taxonomy): Eukaryota > Metazoa > Arthropoda > Insecta > Lepidoptera > Erebidae > Euclidia > Euclidia mi. The sequence continues at coordinate 8,634,582 of OX123183.2, read as the reverse complement.
TCTATGGTATGTGTCTATGTGCATGTTGTGTATGCATAAGTTTATTTGAATAAAGTTAATCTCTTTCCGCCGTTACCAAAGTGAACATTTGTTTTATTAGGTATGCTCTATAGGTAGTTGAAAAGTTAGTTTTATAAACTTTTATTGCTAATATAGGCGTGGCAAATTGTGAATCGTGGTGGACTAGTTTCACACTCAAGAAAATAGCATCGAACTCATTTTTGACCAAACGGTCCCAAATAGAAAGGGCGGGAAAATTATCACGAATGGACGTTTGCCGCGGCGAATTTGCTGGTCCTGGAGGGCATGGCAGATTGCATAAAGCTAGAAAACGCAGATGCAGCCGCAGAAGAGGCAAAAGCAAAAGCTAAGGTAATCCTCACTATTGACCCTTCATAATATTATGTTCATATAAAAGAATAAAATCTCTCAAAGATTTGTGGCAGAAGTTAAAGTCGATGTTTGATGACTCTGGATTCGCTCGAAGAATTTTGTTATTGCGTAATTTGATATAAATTTGCCTGGACAGTTGCGATTCGATGACTACCTACGTTACGCAAATTATCGAGACGGCTCAGAAGTTATCAGGCACAGGATTTTCAGTAAATAACGTGTAGATCGCTTGGTTACTGTTGGCAGGATTACTAGATAAATACTTTCCTATGATTATGGCAATAGTGCATTCGGAAATCGCCATAACAGCTGATGTAGTAAAGACAGAGCTGATTGATTTGGTTGGCAACGAATCTGAATTTGGAAGTGCTTTTTATAATAGAGGATAGAATATTCGTCAACAATCATCATCATCATCATCATCAGCCTTTATCAGTCCACTGCTGGACTAGGCCTCTCCTTTGAAAGGAGGAATTGGCCTACTATACCACGCTGGCCAAACGGGTTGGTATAGGGTTTGTATCAAGTTTTCCTTCTCTTACAGTGCTGTTTTCTGCATAATATGCTCCCTCTGTCGGCTCTTACGACACCCATGGGATGATATGGGGTGGTGACAATCCGTATTCTTAATCCGTCACCACACGGATAACAAGGTGCCAGTAAGAACGCGGGAAACCAAGCAAAACGGAATGAAAGTTCTAGTACTTCTAGTCAAAATGGCGGCTCAAGTGAGCGAGCTCATGTCGAGGTCGAAAGTAAACAAATCTGATAAATCACTTAGGAATTGTGGAAAATTCGTTACAACGATAGTTGTAACCAGTTTGGCCATTATAAATCTCAGTGCAAATATAACAGTCAATACCAATAAATTAAGAAGACACATGCTTTTTCCGCAGTTTTTCTTAGCGGAAATTGCAATAAACAAGATTTTAATTTGGATAGCGGCACGAGTGTTCACATGGTGACTGATGTAAATATGATAAGAAATGCATCATATTCACCGAGTATTAAGGATATACTTGCAGCTAATCAATGTGCAATGCCAGTGTTATGCTCAAGAGAAGTACATATTTTGACAGTCAATCCAAGTTGCAAAGGATCATGGGCAAAAATGTATGAAGCCTGGGCTCACCCACCAACAGAGATGAGACCACTTTGAATATACTTGTAAAGCACTAAATATAAAGATATAAACTCAATTTTGCGAAGAATCCATGGGGGTATTTTGCTATAAATATTTTTCTCCTACCATAAATAAACTATAATCCTGCAAAGTAATGCTGTTATGGCACTGTAGTTTTTTGTTCCACATCTTTAACTAGTTTTAATTCCATGTGCAAAAAATACATAAAAAATAAAACAGTTGTTAACAGTTAAAAATATTTTTATTAACATTTCAATCAATATCAAAAATAATATCGTTTAGGTGACCTGCCGGTGGATTAAATTGTATGTACCGAGAGGTTACACGAAAACACACAGATAACATACATATATACATACACAGACTCACGCCTGTTTCCCGGAGGTGTAAGCAGAGACTACGAAACGCCATTTGCAACGATCCTGACATATCTCTCTTGCTTCATTCACTCCCATCAGATTCCTCATGCATGCTCTTCGGTTCAGGGTACTTCTAATCTGTCCTGTTTTTAGGACACACAGCAAACACCATGAGAATCACGAGTCGACTGACTGAGAGCAGATGGGCACCACGGCAGGCGTCCGAGAGGTGTGAGAGGGAAGGAGAGTGTTGTAAATCACACGGGCGCAAGCGCATCTATTGTTTACCATTATTTTAAACAGTGGCGTAGGAAGGGAGACGGGGCGGCGGGGGCAGTCCGCCACCCTTTAGTCACCCTTTTTGGGATGCCACCCCAAACTCGACTTTAAGAACAATGTAAAAATATAAAAAAAACATGGGCACTAGCTCAACACTACGATTCGGGGGCAGTTAGCCCGTAATTGTTAGGTATCGAACTATCGACTAAAAAAAAGATAAAGGTCGACCGCCAACTTCCGCCCCGGGTGCCATCCAAGCTAGCTACGCCACTGATTTTAAAGTATGAATATATTGCTACTATAGCAGTTTTATGACGAACAATTGTATTTTTCTACAAAATCTATTTAAGTGCATATCTTTTTTCTGCAATGGAATTGAAGGTGGTGCTCGTAGTAAAAATTTTAGTACGAACAAAATCCTTTACAATGGCATAAGCCATAACTCTGTTGGACACTGAGCCCAATTTGACGCATGGTCCTTTGAGGTTACTATGAAAGATATTTTGTGTTTACCTAATATTACCCCAAACTTGATATCAATAAGTCAGCTTATCAGAAACGGTAACAGAGTAGACTCCAAAGGGAATTATTGTAATGTTTACAACAATGAGAATACATTAGTAGTTGTGGCAAATGAAATAGATGGTGTTTACAAGTTGGTCATAGAACAAAAACAATGTTTGTACATCTCATTCTTCTATGTTTAATAGTGAAGTATGGCAAAGGAGACTAGGACACTTGAACATGAGTGATTTAAATAAAATGAAGGATGGTACAGTCACAGGAATATCATATTCATATAAGTCAGTGAATAACAAGAATACATGCACCATATACTGTGAAAGAAAACAGTCACGTTTGCTTTTTGGACACACAGGCACAAGGAGCAATGAGCCCCTGGCCCCTGGAATATTGTTCATGCTGATGTGGCCCTATGGAGACAAGCTCTATTGGCGGAGTAAGGTATTTTCTAATATTTGTTGATGACTTTACACGAATGGCGTTTGTATACTTTCTGAAAGCAAAAAGTGAAGTATTTATGCACTTTAAAGAGTTTAAATCCCTGGTAGAAAATCAAAAGAGTAAAAGGATAAAAATATTCAGGACAGATAATGATACAGAAATTTGTAGCAATGAATTTGAGTGTTATTTGAGAGCAGTGGGTATTATTCACCAGAAGACCAATGCTTACACTCCTGAGCAGAATGGTCTGTGTGAACGCATTAATCATACCATTGTCGAGCGAGCCCGTTGTTTATTATTTGATGCTGGACTAGATAAGAAATTGTGGGCAGAGGCAACCAACACAGCCGTTTATCTCCGTAATAGTTCTGTTGCATTTGTATTAAATAATAAAACTCCATAATTATGAACTCTGGACACATAAAAAACCAGACATGAGCCATGTCCGAATATTTGAAAGCCAGGTCCACATACCCAAAGAGAAAACGCTTAAGTGGGATAGTAAATCAAAGAAGTATAATTTCTTGTAGGTTTTTCAGAGAATGTTAAAGGCGACCGACTATATGATCCCATTAGGAGATGGGTGGATGTCGGGGAAGTTAAAGAAATAGAGGAACCATTACTACAAGATCCTGTTACCAGAAAGCAAGTGAGAAAGCCTCTTGAACGGTGTACAAACATGTGTAAGACGTCAAGTCCAGAAATTCATAGTGATCCTATTAGTGTCCAGGAAGCCCTGAACAGCCGAGATAGAGACAAATGGATTGAGGCTATGAAAGATGAACTGCAAGCTTTCAATGAAAATGATGCGTGGGTTCCAGTGAAAGAATTACCCCCTTATACAATTCTAGTGCAGTGCAAGTGGGTGTTTAAAAAGTAAGTTAATAGGGAATATGCGTGTGATTCAGATATAAGCAAATATATTTTTATGACATTATTTATCGGTAAAGAAAGACACCTCTAACATTATTTTATATTTAAACACTCTAAAATCGCGAAAATCAATTAATTAAAGGTCGAAAATTTGCGCGCGAAATTTAAAATCTCGAAACGCAACGCTGTTGCCTAGACACCAACGTGACGACACGGTTCGCAGAAGATATGTCAGAAGTGTCAAAACAGTACCAGACATTTGACAGAGTTGACAGTTAACAGCTAAAACTTTGAGAACGCTGACGTCACCACAAAGCGTGCTCAAATGGGGGTGTTTAAACTATCGTTATATCATTGCAATTTTCAACATTTAATTTAAAATAAATGTTAACTTCTCCACGACTTATATTTTTTTACGGTTTCATATTAACATAAATAAACGATAGCAACAATAAAAAAAATCATGTATAATTCCCCATTGTGATAACGGTGTTCAGTATAGGGCTCGTTTGGTGGCTAAATGCTTTACTCAGGCCTGGTATTGACTTTGATGAGACATTTTGACCTGTGGTGAGACATTCTACTCTTAAGATGTTATTTGCTTTATCTGTTCAGCTGAACTTTGATATCATTCATTTAGATGTGAAGATAGCTTTCTTAAATAGCTTTCTTAAAGAGGCTATTTATATGATTCAACCAGACATTAATTGTGATACTAATAGTAAAAAGGGTACTTGTAAAATTAAATAAAGCTATTTATAGGTTGAAGCAGTCAGTTCAGATCCTTGGTATGAAAGAGTAGAGCTTTATTTATATGAATAAGGATTTGAAAACAGTAAATTAGTCATGTTTTTTCACAAAAATGAATGATAAATATAAAATTATAATTGCCTTAAATGTTGATGATTATTTTGTGTATTCTAGCAGTAACAGTAAGATAGAAACTGAAAGAATAATTTCTGTACTTAGGTCTAATTTTAGAATAAAAAAATAAGGTTAGGTTCAATAGTGTTTAGGCATGAGAGTTCAAATTGACAAGGAATGTATTACAAACATATGACTGTATAACAGTATTACTTTAGACCAAAAAGAATATGATGAGCAATTATTAAGTAAGTTTAATATGTTAAACTGTAAAATTGCTAGTACTCCTATGGAACATAAATTACATAGGTATTTAAAAATCAGAAACCTGTGAACTTGAGATACCAACCAACAATTGATTGATAGTTTAATGTATTTATCAGTTCTTACAAGACCAGACATAGTATTTTGTGTTAGTTTCCTTAGCCAATTTAACAAATGTCACACATATGTTCAGTTCAATTATGTAAAGAGAATACTTCGAAGAGTTATTGACTTAAATATGTTCAAAACAAAAGTGAACTTGTCGGGTTTGTTGATGCTGATTGGGTAAGTAACAGTATTGATCGCAGATCATATTCAGGTTATTGTTTTGTTATGTCTGGCTCAGCCATATCCTGGGAGAGCAAAAAGCAAAGAACTCTACTGTTGCACTCTCCAGTATGGAAGCCGAATATATTGCTATGGTTGAGGCAACAAAGGAGGCTATATACCTCAGATCTTTGTTATGTGAACTGACAGGTCAATTGTGTACAATATGTGTGTTTAATGATAGCTAAAGTGCACAAAAGTTGGTGGCAGGTTACATATTTCGGAGAAGTAAACATATTTTCAGATATAATTTTTTAAAGGACGCTGTCATAAATAAGATTATTGATTTAAAATATTTGTCAACAAATGAAATGCCAGCTGATATACTGACAAAAGCATTGAGACCTGTAAAACATTATAAATGCACAAATGCATTGGGGATTACTGAGTTGCATTGAAATGTATGTAATCTTATTTTGTTGTTTTGTTCATTAGTTTTATTTGTTGTAGTTGGGGTGTTATTAATAAATAGTTTAGACATTAAATAAAACAAGTATGTATGATAAAACAAGTGTCTATGCCAGATGTTTATTAGCTTAGACTATATAAATAAAGTTTAATAGATACTTCCTATAATCTATGGTAGGTATGTGTCTATGTGCATGTTGTCTATGAATAAGTTTATTTGAATAAAGTTAATCTTTCTCCGCCTTTACCAAAGTAAATAGTTGTTTTATTAGTTTTCAATTAATAATACTAATTAACAAATGTTTTTCATCATAAAAACATATTGTACACTGAATGAAAAAATAATAGTCGATTTTTCTAAACGTTGACAGCTCTCAATTGATTAAAATGTTTGCATATTAAAATAATAACGTAAATAAAACAAAAATTGAAAATGTCGTTGTACAAAGTTATTTATTATAAATTCAAATACATTAGTTGATCAAAACTGGACGTAGTTTCTGAAAAACGTTCCAGCCCACAAGCTTACCATTTTGAGATAATTGCGATTAAAGTTCAATCTTGTATTATTCTATGAAATGTTATTTTTTAAGTACCGATACTTTTCTACGTTAAAGTGGACATGAATTAGTTTTAATTTGGCCCTATTTTAGACTTCCAATGCTTCCTTTTTTCAATATTCATAAAATATGGCTGTGGAACGTTTTTGATTTATTGCAATATTCAAGTTACATTCAAAATTTAAATTTATACAAAACGTTCCCAATTATATGTATGACAAGAAAAATAATAATAAAACAAGATTAAATAGAAAAGAAATATTATATTTGTTGGGAAAAATATCTATGATTAATGTTCTTTCTCCATCATCTTCAAAGTCAAAGTCTTATTCACCAGCACATCCTTCAATATAATCGGGTCCTTCCATGCCCTGCAGGTTTTTAAAAAAAGACAGACAATCCTCAATAATATACTAAACATTGACTTTGAGTCCTTTAATTTAGCCTGGGTAATAGGTTTTCCGTTTTGCCAGAGTGGAACAAGAAGTTCTGAGCTTAAAGGTAGCAACTTCCTTTAAAATTTCGCCCTATGTACAACAGCTCTTGATATTCCTCAATATCAACAGATCTCATTAAAACAGAGTGTATATTATTTTTTCTTATTTGGATATGTTTGATCTTTAGCCAATTAACTTAAACTTTATTATTGAACACCTTTCGGTATGTTATATTTTTTCAAATTTCTCAGTGCTCACAAAGCCTTCTTTTTCCATCTTTATAGGCACTAGAGGATTGACACGTGCAAGTCCTTATCACATTCATTGTTTGGCTAAAGACCAAACATATCCAAATAAGAAAAAAATAATATACGCTCTTTTTTCATGAGATCTGTTGATATTGAGGAATATCAAGAGCGGTACATAGGACGAAAATTTAGAGGAAGTGTGCTACCTTTAAGCTCAGAACTTCTTGTTCCACTCTGGCTAAACGGAAAACCTATTACCCAGGCTAAATTAAAGGACTTAAAGTCAATGTTTAGTCTAATTCCTGAGGATTGTGTGTCTTTTTATAAAAACCTGCTGGGCATGGAAGAACCCGATTATATTGAAGGATTTGCTGGTGAACAAGACTTTGATTTTGAAGATGATGAAGAAGAACATTAATCATAGATATTTTTCACAACAAGTATAATATTTTTTTTCTATTTAATCTTGTTTTATTATAATTTTTCTTGTCATACATGTAATTTGGAACGTTTTGTATAAATTTAAATTTTGAATGTAACTTGAATATTGCAATAAATCAAAAACGTTCCACAGCCATATTTTTATGAATATTTAAAAAAGTAGTAACATTGGAAGTCTAAAATAGGGCCAAATTAAAACTAATTCATGTCCACTTTAACATACAAAAGTATCGGTAGTTATAAAATAAAATTTCATAGAGTAATACAAGATTGAACTTTAATCGCAATTATCTCAAAAGGGCTTGTGGGCTGGAACGTTTTTCAGAAACTACGTCCAATTGGCTGATATCAAGTATTTAGTGATAATTATATATTTTCGAGATGGATAACATTTATTTAAATCAAAAACATCTCAAATGGTTTGGACCCTTGGTTTGGACCATTTTAATAAAATATTAAATCTACGGAGAGTGCACATTATTATTTTAAACAATAATGTTTCAAGTGGGTTGGAACATTTTAGTGAAACATTTATTAATACAAAGGTCGTACAGATTTAATAAATCAAAAACGTTTCAGATGAGTTGGAACGTTTTAGTGAAAAATATATTTTACTAAGGTCCCTTAGATTAAAAAAAATCAAAAACGTTTCAGATAGCTTGGATCACATTTAAGAAAATTGTTTATGAGTTTTTCTAGGTACGATTCCACCAAAATAGTGTGCAGCACATTTGCTTACAAACATTTTGTGCAAAACTCCAGCAGTGCAGGTACTAAGCTGGTATCGTATTTGGCTTCCATCTCCACTGGTAAGGCTGTGCGTAACTTTTGTAAGCGCACAGTTCAGCACATTTGTGCGCGAACATGTTCACTGAGCAGAGTTTCTGCCGAAGACAGTTCAGTAGTTAATATGGACGGGCAGGAAAACGTAGTGCTTTGTGCTGCAGCATGTGTTTTACTGTGTAGTCTGCTTAAAAAGAAACGAAGAAAGAAACCGCGATGTTGGGTGAGGCCTTTACTACAGCGACGGAATGAAGAAACGAATAGATTTCTAGAAGAAATAAAAATAGATCCATTGAGTGGATTTAAAAATTTCACACGCATATCTTGCGAAGATTTTGAGTTGCTGGTCAATGCAACTAGTCCTTTTATTGCTAAGCAAGATACCAACTACAGAAAATGTGTCCCTGTTTCAATAAGGCTTGCAATCACCTTAAGATATCTTGCTACTGGAGATTCTTTTGCAAGTTTAATGTACTTATTTAAAGTTTCAAAAGAGCTTATTGCTCGGATTGTACCTGAGACTTGTAAGGCGTTGATAAGCGTGTTGAAAGAAAATATTAAGGTAAGAAAATAAAAATAATATACCATTTTATTTTAGTCACTGTTATTGCATTACATATCATGCCAAGATATTATTTCGCCATCCTTCTGACGTAAAAGATCTGAATAATCATTATCGCGGACCTGAAAACTTGAAGCCACTCCTTGACTCTGAGAATTTGACGAATCTGAATACGGTGAAGGCATTGGAGTTGTAACATATTTTCCAGTACCAATAATAGCGTCATACAACAAATTGTCTATATCCCTTTGTACTAAAAGCTTCGTTCGCTCATCTCTAATTTTCCTTAATTTCGTTGCGACAGCTGCAGCAAAAATGTCGTCGTCATCAGATTTTTTTGCTTCCATCTGCTTGTTCACGTTATTCATAATGGACAAAGCTTGGGCGATTCTCGGGTCTTCATCTACAATACGGCGTTTAAGCGAGTTCTTCGGAGCTTTAAACTTTTCGACTGGCCTTTCATGAAGAGATTCTTGATCTTCATTTTCATTCTGGATATCTTGTGATACCTGAAATAGTAATAAGATTTCCTTTTTCAGATGCCTAACACTTTAGAAGAATGGATGATCGTAGAGCGTCAATTTGACCATCTTTGGAACTTCCCTCATTGCATTGGGGCTATGGATGGCAAACACGTTGTTATTCAAGCTCCAAGTAATACTGGAAGCGACTTTTTCAATTACAAAGGTGATTTCAGCATTGTACTTTTAGCACTGGTTGATGCAAATTATAAGTTTACGTACATAGATGTCGGTTGTAAAGGAAGAATATTGGATGGTGGTGTCTTCAAAAATACTGGTTTCTATGCTAATCTTCAGCAAGGAAAATTAAATTTGCCTGAACCTTACCCGTTACCCGGAAGGCACAAACCAATTCCACATGTCATTGTGGCAGATGATGCTTTTGCATTAGATATAAATTTAATGAAACCATATCCCGGTCAACATGACAAAAGATCAAAAGAGAGAATATTTAATTATCGGTTGAGCAGAGCGAGACGTATTGTGGAAAATGTATTCGGCATTATGTCCGGTGTATTTCGCGTACTCAGGAAGCCTATTCTGTTAGCTCCAGAAAAGGCACAATTGATAACACTGATATGCTGTTACTTGCATAATTTTTTGATGACACAAAAATCGTCTTCACCACTTTATACTTCTCTTGGCTGTTTTGATACTGAGAACCAGATTACTCATTGCACTATCGATGGAAGTTGGCGGCGCGATGCAGCCATGGCAAACTTACTACCTTTAAGACATGTTGGAAGAAGACCCCCTGGCGATGCGAAAGACATAAGAGAAGAATTTGCACATTATTTCCAAACTGACATCGGAATGGTGCCATGGCAAGAAACACTAGCGTATTTTTTTTTTTATATTCTGCCACATACACACAACACCATCTAACCCAAACTAAGCAGAGCTTGTACTATGGGTACTAGACAATGGATAAACATACATATTAAATACTTTTTTTTAAATACATATGTACATATTATACATAGAAACACCCAGACCAAGACAAACATCCATGTACATGCACACAAATGTTTGACTTGTGCCGGAATCGACCCCCAACCTCAGGCGTGGCAGTCGGTTTCACTAACCACTACGCCACCGAGGCCGACAAATAGCATATATGTATCTAAGTAATAATATAAGAGGTAAGAAAATAAACATTTAAAATGTACCTACCTGTTCATTTATTTCGTCGTGTGAGTTCAAGCTGGCGTTCGGCTCATCCCTTCCATGAAAGAAGTTCAAATATGCATAAGCAAACCATTTTGGCTTATATATATCTAAAATCCCAGAACCTGAAGATTTTGAGTCCACGATTTTCTTCTTTTCTCTTCGGTATTGAGCCAAAATAATCTTCCATTTTCTCATTACCTCAGTCGAGTCACAATTGAAACTTTGCGCCAACTCTTGAGTGGCGTCATGTTTTTTGTTTTTATTTTTATAATCACTGTGACTAGAATCCCACAGTACAGGATAAGTTTCAATAGCTTGAATAAATTTTATAATTTTATAATTCGTCCAATCCATATTTAACTTAGATAATTAACAATGTACGCGCACAAATAAATGTTTTCACTCCGGTAGCGGAAGCAAGACTGAGTTCGCGAACAACAGGTTTGTACGCGTCGACGCGAGTCCACTGCCTGCATGTGTGCGCGCACAAAAGTATACAGATGTGCGCGAACATTCTAGGAATGTTCGCGCACAATTTGTTATTGTTAGCTTTAGTGAGTCGACCAGAATAAACATTTGTGTCGCACAATGTGCATTGCAGTGCCGCACAGTTCAGCACACTGGTGGAATCGCATCTTTATATTCGGGTTGTTCCAAACAGCTTGAGGTCTTTTAGTTTAAAATTTATTACTATTCTCCATACATGTGGGTTGGGTTGCCATATCATAATTTCATTATTAAAATGACAGTAGGGCCACCAAATATTGACAGTTAGTAAATAGCAATCACGTGACTTTTTTGGTATCAATAACTCTATTTTGAACAGATTGTGGGTTGGAACGTTTTTCAGAAACTGCGTCCAACTTAAAATCCAACCGTTTTATTACTGTGAACACTTTTGTTTCTGATCGTAAATGAGTTTTATAAGTTATCATGAAAAGTTTGCGTTTCTACGTTTTATTACCCGAAAATGAAATATTCGGGTTATAAATTTATATGGCAACATTTTTAAAAGTAACTTCGAATGGAGATGTAAGATATCACACTGTGATGATAAAAAATTAATTAGTATCTACTTGACCATCTATACTGCTGCATTTCGTTTGATGAGAGAGAGTGCCAAAGGTGCAAAAATCGGAACTCTTATAGATTCGCCATGTTTGTCTGTCTGTCCGTATGTCACAGCCACTTTATTGCCAAACTATTGCTAACGAAGAAAGAAAAAAATCTTTCTTCGTTAATAAACATGTGCTATATATCTTTCAAAATAAATATTATAAATTGAGGTTCTAAAACGATTATTTCTCAAAGTCAATCGTTAAAAACATATACGCTCCCAAAGTGGTTCCAAAAAAATACATATATTGTAGATCGCACAGTGTTTTACGAAGACTATTTTTCGGACACCGTCTTTTTATTAAAGAAGCTAATAGATGTATTCAATAAAAAGAAATATTTTGTATCCCCATTAAGCTAGCATCTCTAGTTTTTCAGAAAAACTTTTTCGAAAATCTTCATATTTTAAAGCGGAAATTTAGAAAAAAAGATATTCCTCTTAATCTAAGCATGATACGCAATAATAATGTTACAAGCACCGATAGCATCTCTTTCACTGCACATTTTACAGTTAAAATGAACCTCATAACTTGACTAGATTCAAATTTAAGCGTGATTTTTGATTTTTAGATTTTCTTACTTTTCCCGCAGATTCTACCAAAAGTGGAAAAGTTAAATATACAGAAATGACGTTCTTTACTTTCCTCATATACTCAATAAATTTCAGACCCCAAATCCATGGAATCTAGAAGTTATTCCAAATTAACTGATTTTGCTAGGGTTTTTACATTTGTATTCCGGATTATAATGATAAATTTTTTATTCGATATTGATTTTATAGCTAAATTATATGTTGTAAAGAAATCTATATTGAATAAAAATTTAATCATTAAAATCCAGAATATAAATATGAAAAACCTAGCAAAAACAGTTATATGGCATAGCTTCTAGATTCCATGGATTTGGGGTCTGAAATTTATTGAGTATATGAGGAAAGTAAAGAGCATCATTTCTGTATATATAACTTTTCCCCTTTTGGTAGAATCTTCGGGAAAAGTAAGAAAATCTAAAAATCCAAAATCTCGCTTACATTTGAATCTAGTCAAGTAATGAGGTTCATTTTAACTGTAAAATGTGCAGTGAAAGAGATGCTATCGGTGCTTGTAACATTATTATTGCGTATCAAGCTTAGTTTAAGAGGAATATATTTTTTTCTAAATATCCGCTTTAAAATATGAAGATTTTCAAAAAAGTTTTTCTAAAAAACTAGAGATGCTAGCTTAATGGGGATACGAAATGTTTCTTTTTATTGAATATATCTATGAGCTTCTTTAATAAAAAGACGGTGTCCGAAAAATGGTCTTCATAAAACACTGTGGATCGTAATGAACACTTCTAATGAAAATTGGTTTGAACGAGATGTGGTCAGTAGTTTTTGAGATATAGTACATATTAAAAAACCGCAAATATAACTTTGTCGTTTCTACAAGCACTATCAAAAACAAAGTTATTTTTCCAGCGAAAAAGTGATAGTGATATTTGGTTAGGTGAAGATACTACGGAACCCTTCATCGGCCGGTCTTCCGGCTCGCACCTGATTTAATAATTTTGCTTTAACTTTGAGTATTTTCAGAAAATTTCTAAATCGTGTTGTCTCTCTTTACTGTGACTGAAATATGATAAGGTTATTTTATTCATGTCGATTTAATTTTTAAATAAATGTGTCCAACGCCAAATATTTGACGTTTTTTGTTATATTTGATCAAATCAACACAGCTATTAACAAACATTTGCTCAAATGTTTGTTATTTCAAGCCAAATCCACAGTCGTTCAATACCTCTAGACCACATTACTCCTACATTTATTGGCCCAACAAAGTTATTCACCAATCTACCGCGGGCAGAGTATTGTACTCAACCAAAACAGCAAAGCTTAGTCTACTCATAAAACTACAATCCAGCTTCATATAATGTTATATTGTTACAACCCAACATAAAACAACATTTTGTTGTTTTATGGTTTTATCTATAGTCTCGTTAGTCTTGCCAAGTACCCTGTATTTCACTTGATGTTTTATAGAAAGTTCAATCTTAATAGTTTACGTTCTTGAAGCGTTTTATAAATTTTTGGGTGACGTTTTTTTACGACCGAGATGGTAAACAGTCTGCTGTTAAATTGTTAGTTATCGCTTGTCTCGTGCTTGGAGCAAGGTCGGCTGTCGGTGACGGCTGTCAGTAGCATCTTTGGCACTTGTATCAAAGAGCTCAGATATTTACATAGATGCGCATTTCCTATGGGCGCTCTGAAGACATACTTTCTGTGACCCAAATTGCCGCTTGGCGGCGCGCTGTGACAGCTGTTTCTACGAGAGCAAGAGATACAAACGTTCTTCCTGTGTATCTCAACTACGAGAGCAAGAGAGACGGAGAACGACGCCAGCGCCGCCAACGGCGCCAATTACGAACTAAACTGGAGACACTCCACTTGGAATCGGCTCGACTGCGCTTCTATATAAATCTGTATTAATTGCTTGTATGGTAAGTCAGTTCACTTGAATATACTGACACTGGCCTAAATCATAGAATATCGCAATCCCTTTGGATTGAGGAGGTCGGACTGTATAAAGGAGGAGCTGAAAATACTGTCAAATTTGTATACACTCTATTCACAGATAAGACCACACCACAACAAAATATTTTGATTCTCATCCTACTTCCACACTATACATGTTATATGGAAGTTTGTGAGGAGGTTTAGATGAAAGGTGCTTTTTTGTTATTTTATGCAAAATGCACTGAACGAATTTTGATAAACGTTTACAAAACATATATATGGTTGACACATTAAAATAATTCATAAGCTACCATTTACTAATATCTGGCAACCTCGAAGGCAAAACAGCGAGCAGTTTCTTATTTCTCTTAGCATTATCCCAGTTTCAATCTGGGTTCCGCTTACTAGTCTAACCGGATTTGGCTGAATATTAGATTTTCCACAGAGCGACTGCCTGTCTGACCTCCACAACCCAAAGGGATAGCAATATTCCATGGTTAAGACTAGTGTCATTTTATTTAGAAGTTACTGACGCCCTGTAACGACTGTCAAAGAGCTTCATGACAACCGGGACAGACGGCGTACTCTCTGAGGCACGGGACAAGCGATAATTAACAATTCAATACGCACATGACTCCGAAAAGTCATTGGTGCGCACCGTGCATTCGAACCCGATACCCTCTGCATGGCAGTCTGTTGGTACATCCACTCGGCTATCGCTGCCTGCAGCAACTGCTAATAGCGAGCAGATATTATTTTATAAGTCGTCATTACTTTCCCAGGAACAGACTATTAAAATAATTCCTCTGCGCACTTTTATTTAAATAAAAACCTACCCTATTAAAATAAGCCACTAAAATATGATTACATCGTAGTAAAACATTATGCAGCTATATATTATTTTTCTTCATTTTCTTCGTACTCTGCACGCTCATAATATTCAGCCACAGAAACAAATTGCCAGCACAAAAGAGTACACACAGACATTATTACGGTTGACACGTGACACGGCACAATTAAACTGTAAGCTGCGGGACACAAGACGTTTGTGATGTATATGTGTGTGTGTGTATGTGTGTGTGTATGTGTGTGTGTATGTGTGTGTGTGTGTGTGTACATACACGTTGTTTATGTGTGTGTGCTGTGATGTCACTGCTACGAGCTTATTGTCACGCTGTTGTGGTAAGGCAAGGTGTACAATATTGCTGTTTATTTACTGGTCTACTATAAAAATATAATAACTTGCCATAAAATAGAGACACTTGGAAGAGTATAAATGAGACCTTTGCCCAGCAGTCAGTAACTAATGTTGTTTAAGAAAAAAATATATAAATATTGAAGAGTAGATGTGCCTGGTAACGGCAATAGGGTCGCCCCCTATTACGTGGGACCTACAATTCATGGCGAAATGTGGGTGTAATATTACACCTCTGCCTACCCCTTGGGGGATACAGGTGTGAGACTATAAATAAATAAATATATTGAAGAGTAATTATGAAAGGAACCCTATTTTATCACACGGAAGCCGGTCAGGAACGATTTTTGAATATAGGGTTGTACTAGTCGTAGTCACAAGAAGACTGATGTCCTGCAGTGCGGTTGAATAATTTGGGATTCTGCACATACACTAGGTTTTTACAATTATTTATATTATTTAGTTTGGAACTGTCAGTATTTTGTGATTGTGTACTGTATGGGTAGTTTTTATTTAAGACTTTAGTTAGATAGTGTGATATTTTTTTATTTTATTTATAGACTCACGCTTGTATCCCCGAAGGGGTAGGCAAAGGTGTGATATAACACCCACATTTCGCCATGAATTTTTAGGTCCCACGTAATAGGGGGCGAGCCTATTGCCGTACCGGGCACATTACCAGACTCCGAGCTGCTACTGAGAATTTCCTAACGGAAAAACCCAATAACACTTTGCCTGACCCGGAAATCGAACCCGAGACCTCCCAATCCCACGCGCACATTTATGCCGCGAGACCAACTAGGCAGTAGATAGTGTGATAAAGCCCGTCTTAGCCCAGCATGAGTGGCCTTTTTTGAGCGGGGAGTCATATTTTCACGCAGACGATCGACCTGAGGTATAGTAATGTATTGTTCCGTTTTTAAAGGTTAGAAAAGCGAAGGTGATGTCTTCTCTCAGTTTAATACAAAATAAAATAAAGTGTTCAAAAGTCAATCAAAATTGTATAGACAGACATTAAATCTATTGTTGTAGAAAACAAATAAAAATGGCGTTTGAACTATTGATTTTGATAATGTTATCTAATATTAACTTCTAGGAATTTGTTACAAAGGTTGTATTGAGTTCAATGTATTGTGCTTGAAGTGAAAACATATATGGGTAAAAAATAATTTAAGAGAATGCCAAACACAGATGTGTAACAATGATGATAGATTTTCTTTAACTCCTGTCATAATTATATTGATTTGGCGTCTCCTCTTTATATGAATAGGGTTAGGCCCAACTACAATGCTGGCAAAATGAGGGCTAAAGGACTGCAATTCTTTTGAAAAATTATAAAAACATCTCAAAAATGCGGGTTACCTCTCGACCTATCGGCCTCCTACCTCACTGTTAAGCAAACCTTTTAGGAAGTAAGTGGTATTTTCCAGGCGCATAGCCGTAGGTTTAGCTATAGTTTTCATAATTAACTAATGTTATAGTAAAAGAAAGCTCTCTTGCATAAAATAAGCTCTTAAAGTTTATCTTAGTCAGAACAACTCGGCTGATGTAGCAGTAAACTACTAATATAAGGCAAGAGCATTGTGAAAGTGTAGTGTTTTGGATTTCTAACCTCAATTTGCACACGGCAGCTGATGTAGAAGTAAATGAAATATTTTAGACATGATCGACTCCTAAATCTTGATTCACATAATTGATGAACTATTGGTATTGGTATGATCGACTGCCACATGGAATATATATTTTACAAGTGATTCAAGTAATAATTGGTATTTATTGTGTATATTAAGTACTTAAATATAACAAAAGCACGGGAAAGAAATAGTCAGGAAAAATAATAATGTCATTAAAAATATCAGGCCTTTCAGTTTAGAACGAAACTCAAATTTTACCAGGGCAGCAAGTTGAAAATTAAAACATTATGTTGCCGCGGGCAACAGTGAACATTTTTAAAAGAATCATTTTGACAACCCGCTGGCATAAATTGTACGTCCATGAACCGTGTATACGTAGCCTAACAATAACAAATTCAACGTCATTACAGCAAACGAGTTTAATATAAAGGTGGCTACTCCTCCTCGGGAATGGCTGCATTTAGACGCGGGGTGCGATGAAGTTACAATGTTTAACTTATGTCGGTAAAATGCCCTTATTTCCCGTACTGAACGAGATATGGGAGTTGTTTTATATGGCGTGTGAAGCAATTGATAGGACGCCGTGAAGCGTTTGTGTGCAAATTGAATTTTGTTCTCACAAGTGATAGTGATAAGGCGTCATATTTATTTTATTACGTTTCTTTTATATTATTTTTTATATGATGATCTCCATCTGGGTTTTACAGGGTTGTATTCGACCCTTTTGCTCTACGACAGGCATTTCCACCATGATTCTGAACATTATCACGAGTTTTTGCTGACATAAGGTGTAAATGGGTGCTCATGTTTACCATAATTACTTATATCAGGAGTTGCTCATGCTTAAGCATAATAATTTATTTTACAAAGCCTAACTAAATGAACACCACTCATTAAACTACCCTCATTGCTTGAGTATTATGTCAGTTAAGTTATTGCAAATAATGTATTAAGATTTTAGTATATGAAACATATTATATTATATTATGACTGCACGATTGGCGTAGTGGTTTAAGCAGTTGCCTCGCCGCTTGACACTGCGTGCAGTATTGTGGGTTCGATTTCCACACGAGACAACACTTTGTGTGATTCATAAATTGTTGTTTCAAGTCTGGGTGTTCATTGTGCCTGTTATTTGTATGTTTGTAAATTCCCCCGCGACACAGGATTTAGCCCATGTGCGGAAGTAATCTTTAAAAAAAAAGATAAAATATAAAGACATTCAGTGGGTAGACCACGAACAGATGTAAGGAAGATTCAAAGACACCTCTCTGCCTATTCCAAAAGGTGCAGAAAGTCCCCGTATTTTGGCTTTCCAATAAAAGAAAAGTATATTCTTAATTTATACACTGAGACCTGATCTGTATACTAATCTGAGAGAATGAGTACAAAAATGTTATAATTTTTTTGTCAGTTATATTTTAAGGACAAAGTATCTTTCGATATAATACCAAGGCATAAAATGACTGGCAAATTGTAAAATACTATTCTGCAATGCTAGTGCACGAGTCATACAACGGTAAGCAATTAAATAAATGAAATATGTACCAATTAGAGCACGTTGTGTGCGGAGCAGTTTGGAGAAAGTGACGGAAATGGCAAAGTATACAACATTAGAGCTCTCAAGCGTCCAACAATTTTTCGGAAATGTTAAATGATCTATACCATCATTGTCATTATCATTATCATAGTAATTCCCACGGGATCGAGAAACTGAAAAAAAAGTTCAGACTGATATATCATCTCAGAGCGCACACTATATGTAATGTAGATAATGGGTTTGATGTGTGACATAAGAGCTCTCTAACTTATTATTTTATTATATTCCACCCCTAATGAGTATAATAAAGTTTAACTTTCAATTCAAGGTGACAAACACTAACGTAATTCACCAATATGAGTCTCAGTTATATCCGAAAAGTGTTTATATTTACGTTTTAATTACTTATTTTGCAATAAAATTAAATGAATCTAGTAAAGTTTTAAGATTGTGGTACAAGTACTACTACTACACATTACATACGATTATGGTACAAGTACTACTATGTATGTATGTACAAGAAATTATTAAATCAGTCTCATAATCAGTGCTTCCTTTATCAAGTCTCCTAAAACTATAAAAAAATAATATTGACAGAGTAGCAACCAAGGTTTATTTTTAATTTTAGCTGTTCATAGAATATAAAAATACAAAACAAAATGTATACTTCTATATAAAAAAAAAATTGCATGGGTTCTCTAAGCACTAACTATAAGCACCATCCGCAATCCCTTTTTTTAGCAATACGTTCATATTCTCTTCATACATTTGCAGAAAGAGTAATCATTATTTGTTCTCTTTTAGGAATGCCATGAATAGCAGTAGTTTCTGTGGTTTCTAGGCAGTATGTCGTAAATCTAAGTATACATAATGTGCCATAAATAAATTTCCAGAAATAGCATCGAAAATCGTGCTCATTTTACTAATATTTGTCCTGAATGGGAACCATGTATATTCAAAAAGCCAATAATATAAATAAAACATGAAAACATTGTTTTAAACATACATAACGTCACGCCTTTTATCCCCGAAGGGGTAGGCAGAGGTGTATTTCTACACCCACTTTTCGCCAGATATACTTTAGTCCCACGTAATAAGGGGCGAGCCTATTGACGTACCGGGCACATTTCCAGACTCTGTGCTGCTACTGAGAATTTCGTGACAGAAAAACCCAATAACACTGCCCGACCCAGGAATCGAACCCGGGGCCTCCCGATCCCACGCGCACATTTATGCCGCGAGACCAACGAGGCAGTCGTATAGGGTTTGATGTCGAGTTTTCCGTCTCTACGCAAAGATGGTATTTGCATCGTGTTATCCCTTAGTCGCCTCTTACGACTACCACGGGAAGATAGGGGGTGGTGACACTTGTATTCTATGCCGTCAACCACACGGCCTACAACATTGTTTTATTATAGTTTTTATCTCATTCGTGTATTTCTTTATTAAGGAAAGTGTATGCTTCATAAGCTAGATCAATGATGTTCTAAACTTAGAGCAATTGTGTAGGAATTAAACCTTCTAGATATTAAGCCATATCATGTACAGTCCTATCTGCAATAACCGCGTTAAGCTCGCATGTAATATGCTCTGATCCACGGCAATACGTAATAATAGTATATTATACGAACAAATTTTGTCGTAGACGGCCTACGACGTGGATCTGCTACGGCGTAGGACTGCAATTAATGTATTTAGATAATTTACGGAGCAGCGATAGCCTCGTGAAGATACCAAAAAACTGCCATGCAGAGAGTAGCGGATTCGAATCCACGGCGCGCACCACTGACTTTCCACAGTTAAGTGCATGTGAAATAGTTAATTATCGCTTACCCCGTGCGTCGGCGAGCACTTAAAACCGTCAGTCCCGGCTTTCAAGAAGATCTTTGAAAGCCTTTACACGGAGTCAGTAGCCTCAAATAAACTGATACTGGTTTAAACCATGGAATATCGCAATCCTTCTGGGTTATGCAGTTCAGACCGCAGTCGCTCAGTGGAAAAGTTGATATTCTGTCATATCTGGTTAGACCAGTAAGCGGACCTCGGGCTCCAAGGCGTGTAAGTCTTGGATGCAACCGAGATAACGCTAGGGCGATGATGGTGTATAGCCGTATCTTGCTTATTTTTCACACAAAGACACTTTTGTCTTGTATATTTTCCTCGACAAAGATTTTAAATATTTTTTCTGGCTTCTACCCTTTAGAATTTTACTGTTTGTTTTGTTTTTGTGTGAGTGTGTGGCCAACTCTAGTGTCAGAGTTATCAGACTGCCCGAAGGCCTCCGAATTTTACTAATTTCAATGATTTATATCCGATATTTACTAAGAATACTATATGTCTGAGGTATTTTTATAAATCAGAAAGCAACAAATATACAGTAACCATTCTTCTAAAATATATTTATGGAAAAGAAAATGTTATTCAGTGCTAATAAGTAAAAGTATGACTTACAAGAGTAGGTGAAATTTAAACCAAACTCTTATTGTAACGGATGCCAGGAATCGAACCTTTGCTAGTCCCCTACAGTGCGCTGGTGGTGTGTTGCTAACGTGTGCCTACGACGATGCGTGTTCTTCTATGTGTGTGGACTGTATGGCTTCGATGTATTGGGGCTTCAAGAATAAAACATCTTCATACGTTGAGAGCGATGCTGTTCAGGTGTTCGGTGCTTGATGGTTACAAGATGGTGGTTGGGACGCCAACAAACTGGCCGAATACATGGTCGCTTAAGTACCTCGAAACTTTACCTTATCGACGACCATCGCACCGAACACGTGCACAGAGAATCTTTCGTTTATTTTTATTTTAAACACAATACAAATGTTACGTATTATTCGTTTCTATTATACATACGTACATGTTCTATACATCGTTAGATAGGTCTCATTAAGTTCTATCTATCGGTATACAATACCTAAACCTAACTACTAGCGTCACTAAGTTATTCCATAAAAACTCCCAAAAAATGCTGTCACACAAGGGCCCGCCCACTATATTTTCTATTGAAAAACTATTGTATACTAAATTTATATATATAAATTTGGTAGGCCGTTGTGTGCAGCTATATGGGGCATCTATTAAAATAAACAACATGAAAATATCTTTATTCAATTCGAACCTATTACATGAAAACTTATGAATCATAAGAAAAATACAGAATTTCTTAAGTAAATACTATCGTACATAAACAAAGTTTATGATAATGTCTAGAATTACCGTAGGCTTACTGGGAATTGGTTGTAGGCACAGTGGAAGCTAATTTATATTCATCCAGTTGTCCTAAAGCAATCAAATGTCTGACACATATTGCTGAGATTCTCAGCGATGACAAATTATAATGTAGTTATATAAAAATTTTACCTTATAGCTCCTCGTGATGTTCTTGAAGTGGACCTATAGATTAACTTATAATTTTGGCCAAAATAACAAGAGAATCAATAGATACCAGTTTACAATTCGGCGAAGTCCTTCTCCAGACCACGATGCACGTTAGCGGTTCACAAAACTTTTCACAAAAGTTCAATATGTCATCAATTTACAACAAACCTTGCCGGAAGTCAAAAGCGGCAATTACGTATTAAGTTAATTACAAGTTGATTCAATTCGCGTTAATTCAAAGGGCGATCAATTTAATTTAGGTACAAGGCACGCGAGCTTGCAAACGGCGTGTTAATTTTCAAGCGGAAGGACGGAAGTGACAGTTCAGTGTGACCATTGTCAGAAATTTTCAATAGACTAAACAAAATGTTACTCAACCGATCTAATCGATTTGACTTATAATAAAAACTAATTCTATTTCAAACATCCACCCGCCCCGGACCGGCCTACCGGTCCGCTAATCGGTTGGTAGACGTGACAATGTTGCAACCGCTCTCCTCAGAATCGAACCGTCCACCAAGACCTCAGCAAATCGAAGAACTCCATCAGCCCCAGTTACCAAACGAAGGATGCGCCCCCTGCGCCATCTGAGTGGCGGAAGGTTAGCCTCCTTGATCAAAACGAGGTCACCAATCTTGGGTGGATCGGTCTTGTCGGTCCACTTAACGCGTTGCTGGAGTATGTGCAAATATTCCAAATTCCAGCGTTTCCAAAAGCTCTGAGTAATTTGGCGTACCAATTCAAAACGTGAGAGACGACCAGGTCTCGTATCAATATAGGGGTACTCAGGCAAGGCGACAAGTGGGCGACCAATCAAAGAATGGCCCGGCGTCAGGGCCTCCAAATCATTCGGATCTGAGGAGATCGGGCACAATGGCCTAGAGTTCAAAACGGCCTCAATCTTACAAAACACAGTTGCGAGTTCCTCAAATGTAAGGACAGATTCACCGATTGTCCTGCGCAAGTGTGTTTTGGCCGATTTTACGGCGGCCTCAAATATACCACGCCAGTGTGGACAATTTGGTGGGGAAAACAACCAATTTATCCCACGTCGGGCAAGCCTATCACCTATATCAGCTTTGTTGGTTTCAAGGAAATTAACAACATCATTCAGATAATTATAAGTGCCCTTGAAGTTAGTGCCGCAGTCAGAACGGATCAAGGAAGGCAGCCCTCTGCGGGATACAAATCTGTCAAATGTGGCTACAAACGCCTCGGTCGTAAGCGAGGAGACCAGTTCTAAGTGTACGGCCTTTGTGGAGAGACAAACAAAAACACACAAGTAGGCCTTAACAGTCTTGCTGTTTCGAAGTGTCGACGTTTTCACCAAAAAGGGACCAGCGAAGTCCGTGCCAACACCGTCAAACGTCCTGCTCTCAGTTACGCGATCTGCCGGTAAGTCTCCCATCAAGGGCTGCATGGTAGAAGCCTTGAGCTTATAGCAAGGGATGCAGCGAAAGACTACACTCCGAATAATTCTTCGGGCAGACAAAATCCAAAACTCGCGTTGAAAATGGCCAACAAAGATTACAACCAGCATGCGAATTTTTAAGGTGACGGTCAGTTACCAACAAGCGTACCAAATGACCGTCCTTAGGTAACAAAAGGGGGTGACGTGCTCCGTAAGGTAGGTTGGCGTTCTTGAAACCAACGCGCAAGAGACCCGTATCGTCCAAAAAGGAGTTAAATTTAGAGACAGCTCCCGACAATTTCGATCTCCCTGATGTAAGGATAGCAATGTCCTTTTCAAAATGCGCCAATTGCACAGAACGAACCCAAAAGGTGAGAGATTCGTGTCGTTCCTGTGGTGAGATAAACGGTGTCAGTCGTTTCTGTTGTGGGTGCCTAAAGTTAAAAACAAAACGCTTTATCCAAGCAGTAACACCTAACAACTTGTCAAGGGAGCTGTAACGATTCAACAAAAAATCGGGGTCGAAGGCGCATTCTACCTTCTCAAGAGCGAGTGTTCGTAGACCCGGCAAATCAGAAGTATTCAAAACTGGCGTTCGAGGCCAATCAATTTCTGGTTGACACAACCATTCCGGACCCCACCACAGCGAATGACCTATGAAACTAGGCGTCAAGCATCCGCGCGAGGCACAATCAGCGGGGTTGAGCTCACCTGGCACGTGTCTCCAAACCAGCTTGACTTCGGATTTCTGGATTTGGGAAACGCGATTAGCAACAAATACCTCCAAGGTGTGGACAGAAGCCTTTAACCAACAAAGAACAATTTGACTGTCTGTCCAGGCGTAGGTCCCATTAATGCAAATGCTTTTACCCAAGGTACTGGACACGTGATTCAACAAGCGTACAAGTAGGGCTGCTCCCGAGAGCTCCAATTTCGGAATGGTCAGAGATATTCGAAGGGGTGCAACCTTGCTCTTCGCCATGATCAGGGAAACCCTCACCTGACCTGAGGCACTAACTGTGCGCAAGTACACCACGGCCGCGTGCCCACGCTCCGAGGCATCACAAAACCCGTGAAGGGTGGCCTTGTACTTCCCGGGAGGAAGGATGGGACGAGGCAAGGAGATCTCGTTGATGGCAGGAAGTGAGGATACAAAAGAGGTCCATTCCTCAACAAGAGTGCCGTGCAGAGGTTCGTCCCAGGTCAATCCTGCTGTCCAAAGCTTCTGCAAGAAGCATTTTGCCTAAAATATAATTGGACAGATCCAACCGTTCGGATCAAAGGTTCTGGCGACAGTAGACAACACGAGACGTTTAGTCCAAGAACAAGGCAGTTTCAAGTCTACGTTATACGTAAAGATGTCTTGGACTGGTCTGTACTGAACGCCGAGAACAGCCATCATGGCGGGGTTGTCAACAATCTCAAATAGATGTGGATCTTGCTGATGATCCTCTGGCAAGCCTTCCAAAAGCGCTGGTGAGTTGGAAATCCATTTGCGCAACTCATAGCCAGCAGAGGCCAAAATACCTATCAATTCGTCCCGCAGGAGGATCGCCTCGTCCGCTGTGGAGGCGCCTGAACAAATGTCATCGACGTAAATATCGTCTTTCAAGATGGCGGAGGCTCGTGGGAAACTTAAGCCTTCGCGGTCTGCGAGCTCCCAAAGAGAACGTATTGCCAAGTAGGGGCTTGACCTTAACCCGTACGTATTTGTATTGAGCTCGTAGACGACCATGGGATCGCGAGGAGACTCTCTCCAAAGGATCAGCTGGAAGCGACGGTCATCAGGGTGGATAATCGTCTGCCTGAACATCATTTTTATGTCGGCCACAAAGACAACCTGATGTCGTCGGAAGCTGGTGATGACGTCACAAAGGTCCTTGACCAACTTTTGACCAGAATGCAAGCACTGGTTCAAGGATACGCCTGTTAAAGTCTGCGTAGAACCATCAAACACTGTGCGCAGCTTGCCAGTCGATGGCTTCAATACCGCATGATGCGGGAGAAAGTAATGCTCCACCGAACGCCAATCCAAATTTGACACTGACATGTGTCCCAATGTTCATATTCTCTCATGAACTCAATATACTTCTGTCTGAGCTCCGGATCACGACCCATGCGACGCTCCAAAGCCAACAATCTCTTTTCGGCTAAAGGTCGTGACTCACCAAGCGGAGGCCGAACAGACAGAAAAGGTAGCCTCGTATTGATCCGACCAGAACGGAGTCGACCCATGTTGTTCTGGAAGAACAGCTCGCACTCCTCATGTTCTGGATTCAAACGGGCAGCTTGAGGGGTCTCCTCTACCTCCCAAAACCTCTGAACCGCATCAGAGAGAGCGGAGCCTACAGCCAACAAATTATCAAGTTCAGGTGGAGGGGGGTCCCTATGTACAGGTCCCATCAAAGCAAATCCAAATATGGTCGCGATGGCAGTCAAACCATTTGGCACCAAGACCCTTTTCCCACCAATCAAAATTCCACCGAGGACATCAGAGCCAATCAACAAGTCGATTAGTCCCGGTGTGTCAAATTTGGGGTCTGCCAGTTCCAATCCCGATGTCAAATTCACCACAGCAGCGGGTAGCTGTTTCTGTGGGTGCATACCCAAAATATTCTTCAACACAATAGCCGAGGTTTTAATCCTCGGGTGTGGAGATTCAACAGGGCCAAACAAAACCTTAACTTGCCCTTCAACATCAGAGGCTACGTCACCTATGCCCCGTATACAATTTGGAAATAAACCCATATTTAATTTAACCTGCCCTACCAAATAAGTGGAAACAATGCAACCTTGTGAGCCTGGGTCCAATATAGCACGGACAACAACAGAGGTCCCCGTGGGTCCCCAGACCCGAACAGCAACCGTTGGTAGGAGTCTCAATGGGGGAGGTTGGCGTTATAGGGCAGGGGTCAATGACCTATTGTTGCCTGGGTGGCGACCGTTGGCCAGGACCAGGCAAGTCAAAATGAGGGTGCGGCTTGAAGTCCTCAAAGCGCGATGACTCGATCCGCGCGCCATCTGTGGGGGGTCATAGTGACGCACCCGCCCAAAACGAGGTGGGCGCGAGTCAAGGCGGGGACGCTCCGCCAAAGGAGGGGAATACCTGGGGCAGCAGTCATGGTGCTGGTGACGTTGCGCGGTCACACATTCAGGTGCGCGAGAGAGAGGAGGCGTGCGCACGCTGCGGTTCTCCAAGCGGGGCAAGTGGCGATCAACTGAGCGAGGCGACTCTCGGCTACGCGCCGGTGAGCCTCGGCTGCCACCTTCAAAACACCCGCCCGTGCGCGACGTCGGCTGGTTGGACAAGCGGCCAACCTCTCTGGCATTCATACAGAGAATGTCCAAATGCTGTCCTCCACAGTGAGGACAGGGGCGAGAATTTGGGCAGTCTCGCTGGTAGTGGGACCCCAAACAAGAGAAGCAAAGGCGGCGGGCATTCGCGATGCGCCTACGAGAGGCGACATGCAGGTCCAAGAATGCCCTACAACTGGCCGTTCTGTGCCCCGTGACCTTGCAGTAGGAGCACTCCACTGGGCTCTGCGTGACTGCAAAGCGAGGAGGGCGCCGGTCAACATTGGCTCGAGTGTGAACGCGAGCCTGCTCCTTGACCTTGGGCGGCTGCGACTTAGCCGGAGTGTCACCACCGGAGTTGTCCAAGACCCGGCACTCATCCTCCAGGAACTTCTCCAGGTCAGCAAAGGGGGGCAGATGGGTCGCGCTATCCCCACCAAAGCGCTGTTCAAAACGCGACCTCAGGTCGGCAGGCAGCTTTTTCGGCACAATGTGCACCAATAGATAGGACCATTGGTCTACGGGCAGGTCAAGGCACTTAAGTGCGTTGATGGCCACCAAGAGCGGGTTCAACAGTTGGGTGCGCAACCCAGAGACCCGGGTGAGCGTCGGCAAACCCAAAATCTGCTCGATGTGCGTATCGGCGAGGCCACGCTTATTATCGTACCTACGGGTAATTAGGTCCCGAGCCGTCTGGTACGCCTTGTCAGACACGGGCAGATGCTGGATGAGGCCCTTAGCCTCCCCATCCAGAACCGACATTAGATAGGCCAACTTTTGTGCCGGCCGAAGGTCAGCCCTATCATTGACTAGGCTGTCGAACAAATTAACGAAGCCCAGGTAGCTTCCTAGGCAGCCATCAAAATGGGGGAGGTCCAAAGTAGGGAGCCTACTCACCAGCCCCGGTGCTGACCTAGGAAGCTCCTGCTTCAGGCCGGGTTGCCCTTCCCTATCAGCAACTAGTTGTCTCGCAGTATTGGAGACAGCATCATACAGGTCTAAGACCTGGGCATAGTCTTCGCTGACCTTATTTCGCTGGTCAGCAGTGAAATCAGTGACTGCCACTTCGAGACAGCAAGCGCTGAAAGTGCGGAACTGCTGTTCCACACTTGCCAGGCGATCATCGATCCGCTCGTACCTTTGAAGTAAGGCCTGCTGGCGATCAGGCCGGTTCACTAAAGCACTGGCCGAGGCAAACCAGCGCAAATCTGATGCAATAGCACCAGCAGCCGCACGCAAGTCCTTGATAGCTGACATAATCAAAATTCAAAAGAGCCCGGACAAGCGTTAAATAAAATTAACAATCAAAACTTAATTTTTCTTAATTCTTTAAAACCAACAAAGTATTAGCCTGTTTACTGCTGGTACAAGCAAGTGGCAGGTATTTACTGCCCAACAAAATTAATAGTTTCAATATATTGACTCAAAGACAAAGGTTATTAAAGTTATAACATACAACAATTAAAGTTGGAACTCAAAATAGGTAATTAATTAATTACTGCAACAAACAGACCAAATGTGTTATATATTATGACTGTAGGCACCAGTTTGTGTTACCTAACAATATTATCTATATATTATAACAAAACAAAGGTTCAATTTTTCAAGTTGATTTATCAATGTGACCCGCCCATCTATGCAAGGTCAAATTTGATTATTACAATGTTTATGAATATATGCAATAAACTAAATTTACTAAATTTATTGATACATACAGCTGTTATGTATCCAAACAAACTGACTTATTAATGCAACAACAAATTTAAGTAAGATTTTTCAACAATACAAATCAACAATTACTGATTGAGGTTATGTGACAATGTGTTTCAAATTATCTAGGTCAACTTATACAATTAAATATTATGTATTTTAGACAATAACTGACCTGACAAACACTACAA
The DNA here is from genome assembly GCA_944739405.2 of Euclidia mi. Lineage (NCBI taxonomy): Eukaryota > Metazoa > Arthropoda > Insecta > Lepidoptera > Erebidae > Euclidia > Euclidia mi. The sequence goes on along the minus strand of OX123183.2, from coordinate 8,606,023 downwards.
TACTGTCTACAAGGTGATAAGATACAATTATACTCAGTAATGCAACAGCGGCTAAATTTCAACTACAGCTCTGCACCAAAAATTATGTCTAGAATTACCGTAGGCTTACTGGGAATTGGTTGTAGGCACAGTGGAAGCTAATTTATATTCATCCAGTTGTCCTAAAGCAATCAAATGTCTGACACATATTGCTGAGATTCTCAGCGATGACAAATTATAATGTAGTTATATAAAAATTTTACCTTATAGCTCCTCGTGATGTTCTTGAAGTGGACCTATAGATTAACTTATAATTTTGGCCAAAATAACAAGAGAATCAATAGATACCAGTTTACAATTCGGCGAAGTCCTTCTCCAGACCACGATGCACGTTAGCGGTTCACAAAACTTTTCACAAAAGTTCAATATGTCATCAATTTACAACAAACCTTGCCGGAAGTCAAAAGCGGCAATTACGTATTAAGTTAATTACAAGTTGATTCAATTCGCGTTAATTCAAAGGGCGATCAATTTAATTTAGGTACAAGGCACGCGAGCTTGCAAACGGCGTGTTAATTTTTCAAGCGGAAGGACGGAAGTGACAGTTCAGTGTGACCATTGTCAGAAATTTTCAATAGACTAAACAAAATGTTACTCAATCGATCTAATCGATTTGACTTATAATAAAAACTAATTCTATTTCAAACAGATAAACATACAAATGTTTGTTATTATGCTTATTTTAACTGTATAAGGTAATAACTAGCAATAAGAAAGTATCTAGACAAGTCTATATGAAGCCAAAAAACACTTATAAAAACTATAAACGGCTATGTAAACAAACAGCTGTTTTATCAAGTATAGTGGACGCCCGCAGCTACGCCTGCACATTTACCCGTTATGCCCGATTCCGTAAGAATTTCGGGAAATCCCTTCTTAGTGCAACCCTACGGTCCCCAAGGAACATACATGCCAAATTTCAGCTTCCTGCGTCTAATAGTTTAGGCTGTAGCTTGTCTGTCAGTCAGTCAGTAACGCAAGGATTTTATATATACAAATTAACTCTTATCTGTCACTACTGATAACGCTATTTATGATCGATATCTAAGGTCCCTACAGTTAGCACAAGTTTAAGACTAATGTTCATGTATTACATAGTTGTTTATATTAACGATCTAACCATTTACACTATTTTAGCTATTTTTTAACGTTTTGACATGTCCGGGAACCGAACCCGGTGTACCGCACGATTAGATAACACTGATTTTATACGATTTTCACTCGCGGTTTCGCATACACTATTCACTGTCATAGTTTTAATGTCTGTCGCGAACATCTCTCCCGCCGTGCAGCAACGCGCGTGACCCGTCGTGTGGCGTTTCTGCAGAGCACCCGGTGAGCGACGCCTCGTCACTTGGGCAGGGGGACCAGCTTCTTAGCCGGCCGTTTGAGGACGCCTGCTGCTGTGCGCACCTCGACAGTGCGTATGGCGCCGTCGGCGCCCGGGTAGACAGCCACAACTCGACCGCGCGGCCAGGTATTGCGCGGGAGTTGGCCGTCGGCGATCAGGACGGGGTCGCCGACCTCGAGGTTGAGCCCAGACCCATGGGGCTCCTGCCGGTGTTGCAGCTCAGGTAGGTACTCGCGCACCCATTTGCGCCAGAACATGTCGGCGAGGATTTGGGCGCGCTGCCAGTGCTTGCTGCTGTTGAGGTCAGCCTCGCTGAACTCGCCCAGTGGAGGGAGGCGAGCAGAACCACCGAACAGGATGTGGTTCGGGGTGATGGCCTCGTTGTCTGCTGCGTTGACGGAGACGTGTGTGAGGGGTCGACTGTTTACTGTGTACTCGATCTCACACAGTAGTGTAGCTAGGACTTCTTCGTGTGGATGGCGCTCGTGAAGGACCGTATAGAGGGCGGTCTTCACGCACCTGACGAGGCGCTCCCATGCGCCCCCCATGAATGGCGCTGAGGGGGTGATGAAGCGCCATATGATGCCACGGCGACTCGCTTCTTCGGCGACGGCGTCTCTCATCTCTCGGTCGGCACCGTGCATGTTGGTGCCGTTGTCCGAGTAGATCTCTGCGGGGCAACCTCGGCGCGCTGCGAACCTGCGCAGCGCCAAGATTGCGGAGTCGGCGCTCAGGCTGGCGGCGACCTCCAGATGTACTGCCCTGGAAGTGAGACATGTAAACAGTGCCAAATAACGTTTGTGACGTTGTCTACCGACGGTTACGGAGAGCGGCCCGAAATAATCAAGACCCGTGTAGGTGAAGGGCCTCTGATGGTGAGCAAGGCGCGTCTTCGGATGGTCCCCTGTGGCTGGCTCAGGCGGCTGCGTTTTTCTAATGCGGCATGGTAGACATCTGTGTACTATTTTCTTTGTAGTCGGCCGCAGACGAAGGATCCAATAGTGTTGGCGTATTTCATTGATTACCAACTCTGTACCGCTGTGATGTAATTTTCTATGTGTCCAATCTATGCATAGCTGTGTAATACGATGATCGCCGTCTAAGATTGGCGGTCTCTTTGTTTGTTCGGAGATTTCTTCTGTAGCTATTATACGACTGCGTAGAGTGATCATTCCGTTGTTCATCTCCACGGGTAACGAATACAGGCGGCTGTCTCTGGCGACACCTCCTCCGCGCCGCAGCTCCCGAAGGTCGGCGCCGAAGGAGTCCTCTTGTACCGCCTTCACAAGAAGGTCCTCGGCGCTGCGGGTGCGTTCTGCGGAGAGAAGCACGAAGTTTCGGGAGTCGGCGGCTGGACGAGGTGCCGCTCTGCCTGACTTGATGTTGTGCTTCGTCTTCGTCACGTGACGCCAATCTGGATCCTTCTGTCTATTTTTCTGCGTTCTTTTATATAGAACCTTTTCTGCGGTTTTCTTACATAATGCTATAAATTGTAGAACTCTTGCTGTTGCTCGTAAGAGCCTTTCCCATTTGGAAAATCTATACGGGTCCGGTACGGCTTCTATAATTCTATATGTTTGACGTTTCTCTACAGCTGTCATTGTGCGCTCTTCGCCTGTCGCGTCAGGGGCGATGTGCTTCTCTACGGGCCATAGTGACGGGTCTTCGTACAGGAACGACGGTCCGGTGTACCACTCGTGTTCAGAGTTAAAGCTGTTTGGCACGTCGCGTGTAGCCGCATCCGCCGCGTTCATCTTCGTAGGTACCCAGCGCCAATCTTCAACTTTACTATGCTCTTCTATGGCGGCTAGGCGGTGTGCGACGAATGGTTTGTACGCCCGTGCTCCTTCTCTGATCCACATCAGTACGGTCTTGCTATCCGTTCAGTACACGACGGCCTCGGGTTTGACGCGATGTTCTTCTATTACCGCTTGAGCGACTCGCGTACCCATGACGGCGGCTTGCACTTCGAGTCTCGGGATTGACACCACCTTAAGCGGTGCCACTCTCGCCTTCGCCATAACGAGCGTCACGTGCACACGCCCATCTGGTGTAGTCGCTCGCCAGTACACCGCTGTTGCGTAGGCCGCTTCACTGGCGTCCGTAAAGACATGTACTTGGAGTGTACAGGCGTCACTGTACCCGGGGTAACAGCGCGGGATGCGTACGGTCTTGCTGTCCGTCCAGTACACGACGGCCTCGGGTTTGACGCGATGTTCTTCTATTACCGCTTGAGCGACTCGCGTACCCATGACGGCGGCTTGCACTTCGTGTCTCGGGATTGACACCACCTTAAGCGGTGCCACTATCGCCTTCGCCATAACGAGCGTCACGTGCACACGCCCATCTGGTGTAGTCGCTCGCGAGTACACCGCTGTTGCGTAGGCCGCTTCACTGGCGTCCGTAAAGACATGTACTTGGAGTGTACAGGTGTCACTGTACCCGGGGTAACACCGCGGGATGCGTATCGACTTCAACTGTTCTAAGTGCTGTATCCACGATGCCCATTGCACTCTGAGGCTTTCGTCAAACTTCTCGTCCCAATTTGTACCGAGTCGCCAGGCTTCCTGTAGTATCTGTTTGGCTCGAACAGTCACGGGCAATGCGAGGCCGAGTGGGTCGTATAGCGACATAACTATTTTCAACGCTTCTCGCACCAAAGCGCCTACCAAATAGGCGCTTTGGTGCCGATGAGGCCGTCTGGAATCCGTGCGAGTGTAAGGTTGAAGCTCAGCTCGTCCGTGCTCGTTTTCCACATGAAGCCGAGAATTTTCTCTTCTTGCCCCTTGCTGGCGAGGCCGACTGTCTCCTGGCGATGTTGACTTGGTTCTATTGCTTCGATGACGTTTCTAGAGTTCGACACCCATTTCGTGAGGTGAAAGTGCGCTTGTCTCTGTATGTCTCGCACCCGTGACGCTATGCTCGTCGCTTCCTGTTCGTCCCTGAAGCTGTCCAGATAGTCATCCATGTAATGGTTATCTATGATGGCTTCTGCTGCTTCTGGGTACTCTTCTGCGTGCTTGCGAGCGTTCCAATTTTTCGCGAATATAGCTGTACACGGTGAGCTTGCCGCGCCGAAGATAATGGACTTCATACGGTATTCCTGGGGCAGTCCCTCCCACCGGACACCTCTCCACAGGTAGCGCAGCGCGTCTCGGTCTTCTGGGCGTACTTTCACCTGCATAAACATCTCCGTTATATCAGCTGAGACGGCAACGCGGTGTCGACGGAACCTCATTAACACCCCCGGCAACGATTGTAGCAAGTCCGGTCCCGTGAGCAGGTAATCGTTGAGTGACACACCTCTGGTTTTCGCGGCGGCGGCGGCGTCGTGAACTATACGAATCTTCTCAGGCTTCATGGGGTTGTGTACATCGAAGTAAGGCAAGTACCAAGTCTTCCCTGGCGTACTATTCATGGGAGCTTCTTCTGCGTATCCCTTTTCTATCAGCGAGTTCATCTGTTCTGTATATCTTGTTTTCAACTCTATGTTTCTATCTAATTTTTTCTCTATGTGTGCGAGCCTCCTTGCCGCGTTCTCGTAACTATCTGGCATGACGATGTCTTCTTGTTTCCACAGAAGAGCCGTCTCTATATGTCTATCTTCTAATTGTTTCGTATGTTTTTCTAACATATCTGTAGCCCGCTTCTCGGGGTCCGAGTTTGGTCGACGTGGGTTCACTATGAGCGATTCCAGAGCGAAATATTCTTTCAGTTGCGCTTCTATGTTTTCATCTGTAGCGGAGAGACCGTTGACGAAGTGTACGGTGTTTCCCAAAGTGCGTGAGCGTGCGCCGTGCAGCACCCATCCCAGCGACGTAAGCGACGCCACCGGTTGATCGTTGGGTCCTCTTCGTACTGCGTTCGCTATGAGCAGGTGCCAGTTGTCTTGTCCTATTAGCACCTTCGGCACGCCTATGTCATACACCAGTTTCCTCTTGATGCCTTCGAGGTGTTTGCAGTCTATCAGGTCCTCTTCGGCGATCTTCTGCGGCGACAGGTGTAGGCTGGCTACGGTGCGCGCACACAAAGGCACTTGTTTGCTGTCGGCGCCGGCTCCTCGTATGTGTATGTCTACGCGTCGCGACGTTGGCATGTCGATCGATGTATCGCCTGTGGCACGGATCGTAAACGGGTCCAGATTCCCTTCCGCGCCGACTTCCTTGGCTATGTCTTCGTCTATGAGCGATACGGTGCTTCCGTCGTCGAGTAGGGCGAACGTAGACGCCTCTCCCGCCGGTCCGACTATCTGCACGGGCATTATCTTTAAGAATGCTTGAGCCTTTGCACGTATGCACGAACTGGCGACCGTTTCTTGCTTTTCTATATTCACGTCTTCGGTCCTATGGGCTCCTCCATCGAAGTGAAGCAACTGGTTGTGTGTAGCGCGGCATCCCTCTACACCGCACTTCTTAGGCTTGCACGAGTGTTCTATTCGGCGTATGCGTAAGCAGCGAAAACACAATCCATGCTGCTTAGCTAGCTGCCATCTCTTCTCTGCGTTGGCGTTACGAAACGTGCTGCAGGCCGACGAGTAGTGTCCTTCGCGTTCACATATCCTGCACTTCGCGTTAGACGTGTCCGTATGCGTTCGCTTCTCCGTCGCCGTCACCGTGTATGTCCTCTGCACGGTACGTCTGCTTGGCGGCCCATCGGTGATGTTCTCAGCCGGTGCGAACGCGCTACAGTAGCGCGCGTACTCCGTCACGAAGTCACTGAATCAGCTGAGGTCCGGCTTCGACTGGCACTTCTCGGTGTACGTCTTGTACCAGTGGTACAAGTTGACCGAGAAGCTACCGAACTCGCTACGTGTGCAGTGGCACACGTAGCGAGTTCGGTAGCTTCTCGGTCAACACACGCACTAGCTCCGCATTGATGAGGTAGTGTTCCTTTTTCAACGCACGAAGTGTGACGACGCCGCTTCTAATCTTGCTCGCGAACGCGCATATGTCCTTAGGTGCTTCGCTACAGCGTGGCAGGGTCCTTCGCTTGTCCGTCTCTGCCTGTGCGATCGAGTCTGGTCGTCCGAACTGCAGCTCCAACTCCTTCATGATTTCATCTGGTTGCGCATGCCCAATCAGTTCAGAGCTAACTGTTTCTAACGCTCTTCCCTTGAGACTTCTTCTCAGTCTTGCTGTATTCTCCACGTTGTTGAAGAAATTCTTGGTGGTGTCGTATATCACCTTGAACGACAGCCACTCGGTGTGCGCGCCGCCGAACGTCAGTAGCGTCATGATGACTTTCGAAACCGCCGGGTATGGTGCAACTATCGATGTGTCCGGTGGCTTCCTGTCGGCGAGCGCGGCGATCGCGGCGGTGAGATCCGTGATGAACGGCTTCAGCGAATCACCTCCCTGTTGATGAACGTCCATTTTCTGTGAGGGCGGTCCATCTTCTATCTTCTGTGCCCCGTCGACGTCCCTCTTCTTAGTGGGCGCCAATATCACTTCTATATCTTCAGGGCCAGGCTGGGGTTCCGGAGCCTCTTCCAACCACGAACGTACGTAGTCTTGTTTCGACTGTCCATCCTCGTCATAGTCATCGGAGTCCGCCTCCTCTTCAGCCTTCTGTAGTGCTAACTGTGCTAACTGTAGTTTTATCTTCAAAACTTTTTCTCGAGCCAACATCACATTTCTATTGGAGCGTCCCGTAGCTGCTGAGCGTTGGTCGCGTTCCCTCGTTGGCTTCTTTCTATCTCTATTTTCTATTATACTATGTTGCGCTGGACAAACGCTCGATCTATCAGATGGTTGTAACGTCCTTTCCTTGCCGTCTTCATTTTTCGACTGCACCTCTGCTCGCTCCCTTGCATCTTGAGTGATGTTTCGTTCGTCCCTTCTCACGGGGCCGGGGAGGGGGGCCGGCGGCGGCGCGTCGCTCCCGACTGTTGTCGACGGCGATCGCGGTGGCCCGTCGTGACGGACGACCGCGGCGGCTGGGTTGCGGGCAGCGGCGGCTCGGGCAGCGGTACTGGAACTAGGCCCGGCGCCGGCCGCTCCCCCGGCGACCTCGGGAGCACGACCTCTTGAACGCGTCGTAGGCATTCTTCAATCTTCAATCCGGCTTCGCAAGGACCAACAAATGGGACGAAGCTGCAGCAACAGGCGATCCGGCTCGATGCGACCAACATATGTAACGGATGCCAGGAATCGAACCTTTGCTAGTCCGCTACAGTGAGCTGGTGGTGTGTTGCTGACGTGTGCCTACGACGATGCGTGTTCTTCTATGTGTGTGGACTGTATGGCTTCGATGTATTGGGGCTTCAAGAATAAAACATCTTCATACGTTGAGAGCGATGCTGTTCAGGTGTTCGGTGCTTGGTGGTTACAAGATGGTGGTTGGGACGCCAACAAACTGGCCGAATACATGGTCGCTTAAGTACCTCGAAACTTTACCTTATCGACGACCATCGCACCGAACACGTGCACAGAGAATCTATCGTTTATTTTAATTTTAAATACAATACAAATGTTACGTATTATTCGTTTCTATTATACATACGTACATGTTCTATACATCGTTAGATAGGTCTCATTAAGTTCTATCTATCGGTATACAATACCTAAACCTAACTACTAGCGTCACTAAGTTATTCCATAAAAACTCCCAAAAAATGCTGTCACACAAGGGCCCGCCCACTATATTTTCTATTGGAAAACTATTGTATACTAAATTTATATATATAGTTTTGGTAGGCCGTTGTGTGCAACTATATGGGGCATCTACTAAAACAAACACCATGAAAATATCTTTATTCAATTCGAACCTATTACATGAAAACTTATGAATCATAAGAAAAATACAGAATTTCTTAATACTATCGTACATAAACAAAATTTATGATAAACATACAAATGTTTGTTATTATGCTTATTTTAACTATATAAGGTAATAACTAGCAATAAGAAAGTATCTAGACATGATTTCAAGTCTATATGAAGCCAAAAAACACTTATAAAAACTATAAACGGCTATGTAAACAAACAGCTGTTTTATCAAGTATTAACTCTTATCTGTCACTACTGATAACGCTATTTATGATCGATATCTAAGGTCCCTACAGTTAGCACAAGTTTAAGACTAATGTTCATGTATTACATAGTTGTTTATATTAACAATCTAACCATTTACACTATTTTAGCTATTTTTTAACGTTTTGACACGTCCGGGAACCGAACCCGGTGTACCGCACGATTAGATAACACTGATTTTATACGATTTTCACTTGCGGTTTCGAATACACTATTCACTGTCATAGTTTTAATGTCTGTCGCGAACACTTATATTTATGGTATTCGACACGTGGAATAACAGAGTTACTGTAAAAACCACAAGAAGCCGCACGCAATGAATTTACAACGATGGAAATATATGTCGCAAAGATGATACTAAGACGGATTATATTTGAATACATGAATGTGGTATGCGTCTCGGAATCCTGACGTGAAGAATAAGCGAGTAAGTCACTTTATTAAGATTAGACTAAGGAGTTAGAGGAGCAAGTGAATAAGTGCCCTTATTAGTTCTACGATTGTGTTAATAATATACATAATATATGTTATGATGGCGGTGATTTTTGGGAATGGCTAATATAAAATGCTCTTACGTTGGCTGTTTTAACTAAGTGTAACCTAACATGATAAGTTATATGTATCTGAATACCAATATTTTTAAAGAAGTTCTAGTACAGTATGAAACAATAAAATAAATAATACAATATTAGTGTCAATATCGACCGCTGCTGAACTACTTGTATCCAAAAATTCAAATTAATATATGGTGAAATAATAACCACATGATCATTATGGTATACGAGACCCCTATTACAGATTGTGACATAATGCGAACCTATGACTTATAATGGTTCAGATTAGTAGGTACACAGTTGTAATGAATGATTAACACCGAACAAACTCTACAAAACGGATCCAAAGTTTTGATGTCGAAGTCAAGGATAATTTCATTCGTTGTGAGTTCTCACAAGCATTTAGTATGTAAAGTCGAAAATTAACACCCGCATAGAAACTTGATCAGACTAAGGACTAGCTGCCAACTTTGTGGTTAAATGATGTGTTCGTAATTGTGTACTAATTAGGTACTTACGTGGTTTGTGACGTCGCACCTCTTGGCCGGTCGCCGTCACCTCCGTCCCTCACCTCAGGCACTCCACTTCGGGCCTTTAAATACGGCCGTGTGGCGATGACCGGCCTCTCTTTCTTCGGCTGCGTGGCATCAAGCTAAGTACTCCAGCTGCTTTACTGAGCGACACCGAAAACGTATTCCCAGGATTCCCGAAGATTACGCCGAATCATGCGACCCCGGTTCTATCTTTGTAACTAGTACTATAACTGTGTATGTGTGAATTCGTTCCAAAGCAGTGTTATATTATTTTAGTGGTGTATATTTTTTCTTACTACGCTTGGTAAGCCCTTTTTGTATATTATAACTATTTCCTGTTGCCGCGTGTGATAATTAATTGTTTATCAACCGCTTAAGTAACAAGTTATAGTCTTGCGAATTACGGCCACGTGTCCTCTAAAGACGCGCTATGGTCACTTTCGTTGATCGCATGCTTCGCGATTAGCTTTTTTAAATTGCCTACTACGGTAATTAATTGCTACTGGTAATTATTGTTAATAATTACTGCTTTGTCTGACTTAAGGAACGAATTCATACCCTTCTCTTTTCTTTTTTTCACGTTTCTACTATAACCTTCTGCTGGTGGCTTTGTACGGTCGATATATATTCTTATAGTCGATATTATTAAATCTTTTGTACTGCCTACTACGGCAATTATCTTGAAACGGAGGATCTCAGGTAGGGTGTCGGGGTTCGAGAGAAACACTGCTAGGCTGAACAGGTTCTTTATTATGTCTCACTACCGCTTACATACAGTATGACCGAACTAGGTAAGCACTGGCCTGAGCTGGCTGGAGTGTAGACTCCTGCTGCTCTCCGACGCTCGCAGGGTAGCTGCTCGAAGGGTCGCCGATGAGCTGGCCAAGGTGCGCTGCGCAGGCAGCTCTGTGGTCGATGTTCAGGCTGAGCGGGTCTCAGGCGGTGCAGCCGATGTGGGTCGAGCGGTCAGGCTCAGGAGTCCGTGGCCTGGCTGTAGGAGCTCGTAGGCAGGAACGGAGGCTGGGTGGCAGCTGGCTAGTAGCGGCACGGCGCCAGCAGCTCGTGGCTTGTAGCCCGTAGAAGAACGTAGCCCGTAGGAAGAACGTAGCCCGTAGGAAGAACGTCAGGTGCAGTGAGCTCGTAGGGTGAACTGGAAACAACATAGAGAATACACAACAACTGGTCAGGAACAGGCTGTCCCTAGATCGGCTGTTATGCTTAGGAGACACAGATACTACAGACTGAACATATAGGCACACAGACAACTAGAATATGCTTACCCCCAGCGGGACAGTAGATAGGAAGTAGAATGTAGAATAATCGCGAGGTGTAGCGGCAGCGTTCCGATGTCTAGGGAAAGTGACCATTCTACGACGCGCACCCATCTTATATAGGCATAAATCTATGACTCACAACTGCCTTTGGCTAGTGAATATGACCATATTTGGTAATATTGCGAACGATGTCTGGCTAAGCTGGCGTTAAGCGCCTGCGAGATATTATAACGCAATACGTGTAGTATTACGTTACAATACCCCGCTCTGTACAGCGTCTTGGTTAGCTTTGGTCGAGGTTATAGTAGTCTCGTTATCAGTGTTAGTATCAATAACTGACACGGTAGCATTAACTTTATAAGACAAGGAATTACTACGAAAGTAATTATTAGATAAAGAAACAGAATTAATATAGTTTGGTAACAATTTAAATCTTTTCCAGAAGTCAATACCTTAAATTAACGAACTAGTAACTTCTGGAATTACGTACGCTTTTAAGTTATAAGTTTTATTTTCAAAAGTGGTGGGTAGGTTGATATAGCCGATCGGTGTCAAACGATGACCACCCGCCGATCGAAAAAATATAGTAGGGTTGTCATACTTATTCAAAGGGAGATTAGTTTTAGAAATAAGTTTTATATGAGAATTATTGCCCAATATAGTCACGGCAGAACCTGAGTCAAGTAAACCAGTAAGGGGTAGATTCTTAATGGTTACATTAACATAGGGTCGAAAATCAGTATTAGGTTTTTGATCTCGGGTCGCAGCCACAGAATGACTAGAAAAATACACTTTTAGAGTGTTCAGCCATTTTTTCCAGTCTTCCTTGTCAAAATATTTAGGTTTAGAAGATGTACAAACGGTAGGGTTTGTCATCTTATTTGACGAATGACGATCCGAATAAATTAGTTTTTTTGAAAATGATTTATTTTTACAGGTAGGACAATTTACGAATGTGACATCCCTAAGGCCACACTTAAAACATATCGGATAACGTTCTCGCTTGCACGTCCCTAGTGAGTGATCAGTTGAACGACATCGCGGACAAAACACACACCTCTTATTAGTTATTTTTGTAGGAACAGCTGATTTAGATATCATGTTGACATTATAGTGTTGCGGGTTAGGCACAGGTGTATCGTTCGGTTCGACATTTATAGATGCGACAGAAGCGTAGTTTTTTAGTTTAGACGGTTTATAGTACTGTGAATTATTATAGTGACCGTGCGTGTCCTTTTTATTTATGTAAGCTAAATCAGGTGCTACTGTGTTAGACGTAGGGTAACTAGGTTCGTGAAATTGTGCACTTAAACACTGGAACCTCTCATAGTTTAGACATAGTGTTTTTAGAGTGTCTATAGTGTCTATAGCCGTAGTACATGAAGCTAGTACTGTAGAATAACACGGTCTAATATTGTGAAGCAATATATTTAATTTTTCCTGTTCGGTTAGTACCGTGTTCGGTGACAATCGCGCAAAAAGTTGGAACATAATTGATAAGTAGATGATTATACCCTCAGTTTGCCCTTGAGTACGATTACGAATCTCGGCTAAAAGTTTATAATCATAGTCGTACGGTGTAAAATCAGCTGTGAGTTTACTAGCTAGTTCGTCCCATGTAGAAATGGAATTTTTAACACCGCGAAACCAGTGTAACGCATTACCAGTAAAAATTTCGGACGCGTAATCGAATAATCTATTGGCAGGTAGATTTCTAACCGTCCTAAATTCCGTCACGCGTTGTAGAAATTCGCGAACGCAGCCTGTTCCGTCGAATTTAAGTTTCGATAGTTCGCCAACCCTCAAATGCCCACAGTGGACAGTTACCGGAGTCGACGCTGCCTGTGCAGGGGTTGAATCCGTGCAAGTCATCGTGACTCCGACTTCCGCCGACGGAACATTCGAGTGTACTATCTTAGATAGCTCTGCCGACAGCATCCGAAAGCGTTCAGTCAGGTCGGATATTTTCTTGCCGTATTTAGGTTCGGATTTGTCCAATCTGCCCAATCTGTGGTAGACCTGGTTGTGCAAAGCCGTAGTTCGCTTCGCCAAGTTGTGGTCGTATAGTTCCTTAAGGGAAGAGATTCGCGAATCTAAATCGGTAACTGACAGGCTAGCTCCCTTGAAGTCGTCTGCTATGTCTAGGCCTGACTCTAGGATTTCGTCATTCAGAATCAGCTCGAGTAGTTTAGGTAGCTGCTTCCGTAAACCTAAAACAGAGGTAGCCGGCTCCTCTCCGCGAATAGCGACCTCGTAGGCCAATTCATTTTTATTAAGTAGAAAGTACTTGATAGGGTTAGTGCTCATGATGATATAAAATAAGTATGATAGAAAAGAACGTAAGTATATTACAGCCCTCCGTGTGCAATAGTTCTGCTTTACAAAGAAACTACGACGATTCGGTGTAAAAATGTAGACAATAGACAGTGACTTGCAAAAATAAAAAACGGTTATTTCAAATTGCGAACAGTTACGTAGGGAATCGGTAGTTGAAATTTGAATTAGACAATATTAAGATAACACATAATAGGTATACAAGAATAGAAATTAAAGATAGACAGCAATACACAGATACACACAAGTTAGATATTACGTACCAGTTCGCTGATGTCTGCACCTCCTCGTTTACAAAGACTGACCTCCTAAACAAGAACAACTGCAGTAATTGGAAGTGAGACAAATAGAGTTGGGCGCCACTGAGACGGAGGATCTCAGGTAGGGTGTCGGGGTTCGAGAGAAACACTGCTAGGCTGAACAGGTGCTTTATTATGTCTCACTACCGCTTACATACAGTATGACCGAACTAGGTAAGCACTGGCCTGAGCTGGCTGGAGTGTAGACTCCTGCTGCTCTCCGACGCTCGCAGGGTAGCTGCTCGAAGGGTCGCCGATGAGCTGGCCAAGGAGCGCTGCGCAGGCAGCTCTGTGGTCGATGTTCAGGCTGAGCGGGTCTCAGGCGGTGCAGCCGATGTGGGTCGAGCGGTCAGGCTCAGGCGTCCGTGGCCTGGCTGTAGGAGCTCGTAGGCAGGAACGGAGGCTGGGTGGCAGCTGGCTAGTAGCGGCACGGCGCCAGCAGCTCGTGGCTTGTAGCCCGTAGAAGAACGTAGCCCGTAGGAAGAACGTAGCCCGTAGGAAGAACGTCAGGTGCAGTGAGCTCGTAGGGTGAACTGGAAACAGCATAGAGAATACACAACAACCGGTCAGGAACAGGCTGTCCCTAGATCGGCTGTTATGCTTAGGAGACACAGATACTACAGACAGAACATATAGGCACACAGACAACTAGAATATGCTTACCCCCAGCGGGACAGTAGATAGGAAGTAGAATGTAGAATAATCGCGAGGTGTAGCGGCAGCGTTCCGATGTCTAGGGAAAGTGACCATTCTACGACGCGCACCCATCTTATATAGGCATAAATCTATGACTCACAACTGCCTTTGGCTAGTAAATATGACCATATTTGGTAATATTGCGAACGATGTCTGGCTAAGCTTGCGTTAAGCGCCTGCGAGATATTATAACGCAATTCGTGTAGTATTACGTTACAATCTTTTAAAATTAAATATTCTTTTCTTTCTTACTAAGAAAATGTCCTCTTTATTCACCACGTGTACCTACCATAGTTGGATTGATTGAAAATGAACGTACCTAAAGATGCTACCGTGTTAGATACTAGGTATTTAGCTAGAATACCGCGGTCATGTGTCAATCAAACGTACACGTGTCACACGCAGGTTGCTCACTGATAAAATTAACGAATTCAATCTTTGTCTATTTTGTATTGTTACGTCAGTTTACGTCATCCATTCACTCATAGACCTATAAAGTAATTTCATCAAAACATTTTAATTTAGTTGCCAATAAACAGCGTTCAAAGCAGACATACGTGTTGTTACTCCGTCAAAATTCCCGAAGTGCTAAAATCAACCTTAACACTAGAACATATGATCGATATCTCGCCGGATCAATAGCCAGCTACCTGAGCGCACGTGCGGATCTCCCGGCTCGCGAGAACAAAAGGCTCGCTTCGAAGACAAAAGATCGTCGCATTCCAGAGCTGATAACAAAAGACCTTTTTTGCAACGATGTCAACTACGCAAGAATTATTAAATGTATTGGAAAATACTGCATCTTTATTGCAAAAATCACAAGCAAATCTGAAAAAATGCCCAAAATCACGTTTGACAAAAGGATATATTGAAACTCGTATTAAAACTATAGAAGATTATTGGCTTAGCTTCAAACGTGCCCATCATGGATTAGTAAAAATTACGCCAAAAGATCAGAAGGCATTGTTACCGTATTTTGTCAACGAAGAGTTTCATATATATGAAGATCTTTATATTATTTTATTGGGTGATTTACGTGATATGTTAACAACATTGCAACCATCGACATCGTTACATAACAACAGTGTGACATCGAATTGTGACCAACAAAATACGCTTGTGAGATTACCTAGGATCCAGCTGCCAACCTTTAGTGGCAAGTACGAAAAATGGCAAACGTTCCAAGACCTATTTCTTTCCTTAGTGCACACAAATACATCTATTAGTGATGTGCAAAAAATACACTATTTGAAATGTAGTGTCACGGGAGAAGCCGAAACTTTATTGAAACATATCTAGGTAACTCAGAAGAATTATGAACAAGCTTGGCTCATTTTGAAAACAAGATATGGGAACAAACGTTTGATTATAAACTCAGTGTTAAAACAATTATTCAACCAAGGGAAAATTACATCTCAGTCACCTAATCAGATAAAAAACTTATTATAAATAGTCATAAACTCATCTTAAATAGTCATATCACCAGACAGGTCAAACAACAACTGAGCGAGTGCCAGCACGGGTTTAGAGTGGGCAAATCGACTACTACTAATTTGATCAACTTTGTTGACTATTGTGTTGCAGAAATGGATCATAAAAGGCAAATTGACGCAACATATTTTGATTTTAAAAAAGCTTTTGATCGGGTCCAGAATGATCTTTTGTTGCAGAAGTTATCCGCTTTTGGTTTCGCTCCTAAGCTTCTCGACTTATTCGCTTGTTATTTTTCAAATCGTACTCAATATGTGCAACTAGGTAAGTACCGCTCTGACTCGTATGACACTCGCTCTGGTGTCAGTCAGGGTAGCGTCTTGGGCCCTACTTTGTTCCTGATCATGGTGAATGACTTGCCGAGCGTTGTCAGAACTGCTCAGTGTTTAATGTTTGCTGACGACCTGAAGTTATTCTTGGGAATCGGTAGCACGGCAGACTGTGACGCGCTCCAGCGCGATATCGATAGGGTAGTGGCTTGGGCTGAACAAAACCGCTTAGAGTTTAATGTTAGTAAGTGCAAGACAGTAACATTTACTCGTTCTCGCTCGCCACTCACATATGATTATAATATTTCTGGTGACCGTTTGGAGCGAGTCAGCCAAATACGAGATTTAGGTGTAACTCTGGATACATGTTTGACATTTAATGCACACATCTCTATAATTTGTAAGCAAGGTTTAAAAGCATTAGGATTTGTGATGAGGCAGTCTATTCCTTTTCGGAGCAGGCGTGCCATCGTTTTGCTGTACTTTTCCTTTGTTCGCAGTATTCTGGAGTATAATTCCATAATCTGGGATCCACATGAGGGGAAGTACATCACAATGGTTGAACGGGTACAACGCAAATTTGCTCGGTTTTTATACAAAAAGTTATATGGCTTCTACCCTTATTTATATCCGTCTCTGTTCGTGTCTGGCATGGTAGGCCTCGACACATTATTACTACGTCGTAAATGTAAATTAGTTCTACATTATTTTTTATTGTTACATAACCAAATTGACGACTCTAATACGTTGTCACGCTGTTCGATCTCAGCACCGAACCAATATACGCGAGTCCGCTCGCGTATATTGGTTCGGTGCTGAGATCGAACATAGATGTAATTTTCCCTTGGTTGAATAATTGTTTTAACACTGAGTTTATAATCAAACGTTTGTTCCCATATCTTGTTTTCAAAATGAGCCAAGCTTGTTCATAATTCTTCTGAGTTACCTAGATATGTTTCAATAAAGTTTCGGCTTCTCCCGTGACACTACATTTCAAATAGTGTATTTTTTGCACATCACTAATAGATGTATTTGTGTGCACTAAGGAAAGAAATAGGTCTTGGAACGTTTGCCATTTTTCGTACTTGCCACTAAAGGTTGGCAGCTGGATCCTAGGTAATCTCACAAGCGTATTTTGTTGGTCACAATTCGATGTCACACTGTTGTTATGTAACGATGTCGATGGTTGCAATGTTGTTAACATATCACGTAAATCACCCAATAAAATAATATAAAGATCTTCATATATATGAAACTCTTCGTTGACAAAATACGGTAACAATGCCTTCTGATCTTTTGGCGTAATTTTTACTAATCCATGATGGGCACGTTTGAAGCTAAGCCAATAATCTTCTATAGTTTTAATACGAGTTTCAATATATCCTTTTGTCAAACGTGATTTTGGGCATTTTTTCAGATTTGCTTGTGATTTTTGCAATAAAGATGCAGTATTTTCCAATACATTTAATAATTCTTGCGTAGTTGACATCGTTGCAAAAAAGGTCTTTTGTTATCAGCTCTGGAATGCGACGATCTTTTGTCTTCGAAGCGAGCCTTTTGTTCTCGCGAGCCGGGAGATCCGCACGTGCGCTCAGGTAGCTGGCTATTGATCCGGCGAGATATCGATCATATGTTCTAGTGTTAAGGTTGATTTTAGCACTTCGGGAATTTTGACGGAGTAACAACACGTATGTCTGCTTTGAACGCTGTTTATTGGCAACTAAATTAAAATGTTTTGATGAAATTACTTTATAGGTCTATGAGTGAATGGATGACGTAAACTGACGTAACAATACAAAATAGACAAAGATTGAATTCGTTAATTTTATCAGTGAGCAACCTGCGTGTGACACGTGTACGTTTGATTGACACATGACCGCGGTATTCTAGCTAAATACCTAGTATCTAACACGGTAGCATCTTTAGGTACGTTCATTTTCAATCAATCCAACTATGGTAGGTACACGTGGTGAATAAAGAGGACATTTTCTTAGTAAGAAAGAAAAGAATATTTAATTTTAAAAGATTGTAACGTAATACTACACGAATTGCGTTATAATATCTCGCAGGCGCTTAACGCAAGCTTAGCCAGACATCGTTCGCAATATTACCAAATATGGTCATATTTACTAGCCAAAGGCAGTTGTGAGTCATAGATTTATGCCTATATAAGATGGGTGCGCGTCGTAGAATGGTCACTTTCCCTAGACATCGGAACGCTGCCGCTACACCTCGCGATTATTCTACATTCTACTTCCTATCTACTGTCCCGCTGGGGGTAAGCATATTCTAGTTGTCTGTGTGCCTATATGTTCTGTCTGTAGTATCTGTGTCTCCTAAGCATAACAGCCGATCTAGGGACAGCCTGTTCCTGACCGGTTGTTGTGTATTCTCTATGCTGTTTCCAGTTCACCCTACGAGCTCACTGCACCTGACGTTCTTCCTACGGGCTACGTTCTTCCTACGGGCTACGTTCTTCTACGGGCTACAAGCCACGAGCTGCTGGCGCCGTGCCGCTACTAGCCAGCTGCCACCCAGCCTCCGTTCCTGCCTACGAGCTCCTACAGCCAGGCCACGGACGCCTGAGCCTGACCGCTCGACCTACATCGGCTGCACCGCCTGAGACCCGCTCAGCCTGAACATCGACCACAGAGCTGCCTGCGCAGCGCTCCTTGGCCAGCTCATCGGCGACCCTTCGAGCAGCTACCCTGCGAGCGTCGGAGAGCAGCAGGAGTCTACACTCCAGCCAGCTCAGGCCAGTGCTTACCTAGTTCGGTCATACTGTATGTAAGCGGTAGTGAGACATAATAAAGCACCTGTTCAGCCTAGCAGTGTTTCTCTCGAACCCCGACACCCTACCTGAGATCCTCCGTCTCAGTGGCGCCCAACTCTATTTGTCTCACTTCCAATTACTGCAGTTGTTCTTGTTTAGGAGGTCAGTCTTTGTAAACGAGGAGGTGCAGACATCAGCGAACTGGTACGTAATATCTAACTTGTGTGTATCTGTGTATTGCTGTCTATCTTTAATTTCTATTCTTGTATACCTATTATGTGTTATCTTAATATTGTCTAATTCAAATTTCAACTACCGATTCCCTACGTAACTGTTCGCAATTTGAAATAACCGTTTTTTATTTTTGCAAGTCACTGTCTATTGTCTACATTTTTACACCGAATCGTCGTAGTTTCTTTGTAAAGCAGAACTATTGCACACGGAGGGCTGTAATATACTTACGTTCTTTTCTATCATACTTATTTTATATCATCATGAGCACTAACCCTATCAAGTACTTTCTACTTAATAAAAATGAATTGGCCTACGAGGTCGCTATTCGCGGAGAGGAGCCGGCTACCTCTGTTTTAGGTTTACGGAAGCAGCTACCTAAACTACTCGAGCTGATTCTGAATGACGAAATCCTAGAGTCAGGCCTAGACATAGCAGACGACTTCAAGGGAGCTAGCCTGTCAGTTACCGATTTAGATTCGCGAATCTCTTCCCTTAAGGAACTATACGACCACAACTTGGCGAAGCGAACTACGGCTTTGCACAACCAGGTCTACCACAGATTGGGCAGATTGGACAAATCCGAACCTAAATACGGCAAGAAAATATCCGACCTGACTGAACGCTTTCGGATGCTGTCGGCAGAGCTATCTAAGATAGTACACTCGAATGTTCCGTCGGCGGAAGTCGGAGTCACGATGACTTGCACGGATTCAACCCCTGCACAGGCAGCGTCGACTCCGGTAACTGTCCACTGTGGGCATTTGAGGGTTGGCGAACTATCGAAACTTAAATTCGACGGAACAGGCTGCGTTCGCGAATTTCTACAACGCGTGACGGAATTTAGGACGGTTAGAAATCTACCTGCCAATAGATTATTCGATTACGCGTCCGAAATTTTTACTGGTAATGCGTTACACTGGTTTCGCGGTGTTAAAAATTCCATTTCTACATGGGACGAACTAGCTAGTAAACTCACAGCTGATTTTACACCGTACGACTATGATTATAAACTTTTAGCCGAGATTCGTAATCGTACTCAAGGGCAAACTGAGGGTATAATCATCTACTTATCAATTATGTTCCAACTTTTTGCGCGATTGTCACCGAACACGGTACTAACCGAACAGGAAAAATTAAATATATTGCTTCACAATATTAGACCGTGTTATTCTACAGTACTAGCTTCATGTACTACGGCTATAGACACTATAGACACTCTAAAAACACTATGTCTAAACTATGAGAGGTTCCAGTGTTTAAGTGCACAATTTCACGAACCTAGTTACCCTACGTCTAACACAGTAGCACCTGATTTAGCTTACATAAATAAAAAGGACACGCACGGTCACTATAATAATTCACAGTACTATAAACCGTCTAAACTAAAAAACTACGCTTCTGTCGCATCTATAAATGTCGAACCGAACGATACACCTGTGCCTAACCCGCAACACTATAATGTCAACATGATATCTAAATCAGCTGTTCCTACAAAAATAACTAATAAGAGGTGTGTGTTTTGTCCGCGATGTCGTTCAACTGATCACTCACTAGGGACGTGCAAGCGAGAACGTTATCCGATATGTTTTAAGTGTGGCCTTAGGGATGTCACATTCGTAAATTGTCCTACCTGTAAAAATAAATCATTTTCAAAAAAACTAATTTATTCGGATCGTCATTCGTCAAATAAGATGACAAACCCTACCGTTTGTACATCTTCTAAACCTAAATATTTTGACAAGGAAGACTGGAAAAAATGGCTGAACACTCTAAAAGTGTATTTTTCTAGTCATTCTGTGGCTGCGACCCGAGATCAAAAACCTAATACTGATTTTCGACCCTATGTTAATGTAACCATTAAGAATCTACCCCTTACTGGTTTACTTGACTCAGGTTCTGCCGTGACTATATTGGGCAATAATTCTCATATAAAACTTATTTCTAAAACTAATCTCCCTTTGAATAAGTATGACAACCCTACTATATTTTTTCGATCGGCGGGTGGTCATCGTTTGACACCGATCGGCTATATCAACCTACCCACCACTTTTGAAAATAAAACTTATAACTTAAAAGCGTACGTAATTCCAGAAGTTACTAGTTCGTTAATTTAAGGTATTGACTTCTGGAAAAGATTTAAATTGTTACCAAACTATATTAATTCTGTTTCTTTATCTAATAATTACTTTCGTAGTAATTCCTTGTCTTATAAAGTTAATGCTACCGTGTCAGTTATTGATACTAACACTGATAACGAGACTACTATAACCTCGACCAAAGCTAACCAAGACGCTGTACAGAGCGGGGTATTGTAACGTAATACTACACGTATTGCGTTATAATATCTCGCAGGCGCTTAACGCCAGCTTAGCCAGACATCGTTCGCAATATTACCAAATATGGTCATATTCACTAGCCAAAGGCAGTTGTGAGTCATAGATTTATGCCTATATAAGATGGGTGCGCGTCGTAGAATGGTCACTTTCCCTAGACATCGGAACGCTGCCGCTACACCTCGCGATTATTCTACATTCTACTTCCTATCTACTGTCCCGCTGGGGGTAAGCATATTCTAGTTGTCTGTGTGCCTATATGTTCTGTCTGTAGTATCTGTGTCTCCTAAGCATAACAGCCGATCTAGGGACAGCCTGTTCCTGACCAGTTGTTGTGTATTCTCTATGTTGTTTCCAGTTCACCCTACGAGCTCAGTGTTAAAACAATTATTCAACCAAGGGAAAATTACATCTCAGTCACCTAATCAGATAAAAAACTTATTATAAATAGTCATAAACTCATCTTAAATAGTCATATCACCAGACAGGTCAAACAACAACTGAGCGAGTGCCAGCACGGGTTTAGAGTGGGCAAATCGACTACTACTAATTTGATCAACTTTGTTGACTATTGTGTTGCAGAAATGGATCATAAAAGGCAAATTGACGCAACATATTTTGATTTTAAAAAAGCTTTTGATCGGGTCCAGAATGATCTTTTGTTGCAGAAGTTATCCGCTTTTGGTTTCGCTCCTAAGCTTCTCGACTTATTCGCTTGTTATTTTTCAAATCGTACTCAATATGTGCAACTAGGTAAGTACCGCTCTGACTCGTATGACACTCGCTCTGGTGTCAGTCAGGGTAGCGTCTTGGGCCCTACTTTGTTCCTGATCATGGTGAATGACTTGCCGAGCGTTGTCAGAACTGCTCAGTGTTTAATGTTTGCTGACGACCTGAAGTTATTCTTGGGAATCGGTAGCACGGCAGACTGTGACGCGCTCCAGCGCGATATCGATAGGGTAGTGGCTTGGGCTGAACAAAACCGCTTAGAGTTTAATGTTAGTAAGTGCAAGACAGTAACATTTACTCGTTCTCGCTCGCCACTCACATATGATTATAATATTTCTGGTGACCGTTTGGAGCGAGTCAGCCAAATACGAGATTTAGGTGTAACTCTGGATACATGTTTGACATTTAATGCACACATCTCTATAATTTGTAAGCAAGGTTTAAAAGCATTAGGATTTGTGATGAGGCAGTCTATTCCTTTTCGGAGCAGGCGTGCCATCGTTTTGCTGTACTTTTCCTTTGTTCGCAGTATTCTGGAGTATAATTCCATAATCTGGGATCCACATGAGGGGAAGTACATCACAATGGTTGAACGGGTACAACGCAAATTTGCTCGGTTTTTATACAAAAAGTTATATGGCTTCTACCCTTATTTATATCCGTCTCTGTTCGTGTCTGGCATGGTAGGCCTCGACACATTATTACTACGTCGTAAATGTAAATTAGTTCTACATTATTTTTTATTGTTACATAACCAAATTGACGACTCTAATACGTTGTCACGCTGTTCGATCTCAGCACCGAACCAATATACGCGAGTCCGCTCGCGGCGCCTACTCGCCGCACCACAGGTACGAACCTGCACCGCGCAGTATGCGCCTACTACTCAGGCACTCACACTGCTCAATAATATTATTGGAAAATATCCTGATGTTGACATATTTGTCACCAAATTGTATATCTTTTTAATTATATGTAAAATGTTTTTTTGAAAATGACTAATGAATATTACAAAATAAGTTAATGTTATGTACCTACCTAAATGTAATGGCTCACTACACGTTTTGGGCAACTGTAAGTGTAGTGAGCAGTTGTATATTAAATAAATAAATAAATAAATAAATAAATTAGATGTCACATCAGACTGTCTAAATAATTTACAAAATTTGGATATTTGCACAGACTCATGGGATCCATTAATTATTTTTCGGGTAGGGCAAAAATTGGACCCTGAGTCACACAAGGACTGGGAACAATATGCCTATAAGGATGAGTCAGATAATTTACCTACTTGAAACGACCTGAGAAAGTTTCTACAATCTACTTACCGAACATTAGAGCTTGTAGCTTCAGGAATACGGGATAAGATGACTAGAGAACGTGTGCTTCATATCTCAAACACATCACCGTCGCGACCGTCGTCGGGTAAAATGTGTGTCATGTGCAAGGTTGACCACACATTATGTCATTGTAAGGATTTTACAAAACTGCAACCTATCGAACGTACAAACTATGTCAAGAAGAACAACCTTTGCTACAATTGTTTAGTACCAAGACATGCAGTTGTAAATTGTAGATTATACATGTCCTGTCGTATATGCAAAGGACGTCACCATAGTCTTCTACACCAAAACAAAGAGCCTGATTCTTCGGCAGCTGAGAACTCCCTACAACCGAAGACATCTTATCACACTGTAGAAGATCAAGAAGAGATAAATGTCAATACAATGGTCACGTCACATCACAGTATTAAACAAGGTATAGCACTACTAGCGACAGCAACAGTTACGGTACACAATTGTGACAATCACCCAGTCATATTGCCCGCGTTAGTAGATCCAGGTTCGCAGACAGCGCTTATTAGCGAGAAGGCAACTCATATGCTACATCTTACCAAACAATCAGCAAGAGGGAGTATCATTGGAGTGGGAGCAACAAAGACCAACGTAAATCACGTAGTACAGCTGCAAATCGGTTCACGCTTCATCAAACATTTCAAGATGGATGTCGAAGCATATGTTATGTCTAAGCAGCTTACCAAGAAGCTGCCACCCAAACCAGTTAGTGCTGGTCACTGGCCACACCTAGAAGGACTCAACCTGGCTGACTCTAACTATGACACACCAGGTCCCATAGATTTACTTCTAGGCGTTAACGAATACTCACAAATTGTCCAAGAACAGCTGATCAAGGGTCCACCGGGTACACCATGTGCACAGAAAACATACCTTGGGTGGATACTCTTCGGAAATGTTGACGCGAAGCCACAAGACGATTCTATCATCGTTGTTCATCACCAAGTTGACATGGATGTTATGTTGAAATCTCTGTGGGAAATGGGCACAGAAAGAGAAAGAAGATTAACAAAAGAAGAAAGGTTATGCGACGCAATTTATGAAGAAACACATAAACGCACAGAAAAAGAAAGATACATGGTGAAACTGCCATTGAAAACACCCCATCCAAGATGTCTAGAAGGAAACACTAAGGAAATAGCCAAAAATAGACTGCTGCAATTGGAAAGAAAATTCAGAAGATCACCCCACCTGAAAGAAAACTACAAGAAAGTTATGAATGAATATTTAAGTTTACAATACATGGAAGAAATACCGAAAAATGAAATTACAAAGGAAAAAGTTGTATACTTACCTCACCATGCCGTTATTCGAGAAGACAAGGAAACTTCCAAGACTCGCGTAGTTTTTGACGCATCTGCTAAGGGTAAAAATAATGTTTCACTTACCGACGAGTTGATTGTTCTTCCTCAGCTACAGGAAGATCTCAGAAACCTTATCATGAGATGGCGTATGAAACGTGTTTGTTATGCAAGCGATAAAATAAAAATGTACCTACAAATTTGTGTATACCCAGAAGACGCTAACACATATCAGCGTATTCTATGGCGTGAAAATGAAGAAGAAACCATAAACGAATTTCGCTTACTTCGGGTTACATTCGGAACGGCATCAGCACCTTATCTTGCTGTAAAAACTCTCCATCAAGTAGCTGATGACGAAGGACAACTTTACCCAAAGGCAGTAAAAGCTATTAAAGAAAACTTTCTAATGGACGACTATCTAGGTGGTCAAAATACTACAGATGAAGCTATAGAAACAGCTACACAAGTATCCAATATATTGAATAAAGCTGGGTTTACACTTACCAAATGGTCATCCAATTGCACAGAGTTCTTAAAATCTATCAACGTCAAAACTCGCAGTTCTACTGCACAGCTAGACATAAACAAAATAGATGGAACTGTAAAAGCTCTTGATTTAGTTTGGAATCTGAAGACAAACCAATTTCAATACCAGTTGCGATTGCCAACCACTTCGGCTGTCATCACAAAGAGAGTAATTCTATCAGAGGTACAAAAGTTATTTGATCCCTTGGGATGGATTGCCCCTGGTCTGATATTGGCTAAGATATTCATTCAAAGGCTATGGTTAGAAAAAGTAGACTGGGACCATAGTGTAAGCTCTCAACTACAAAGGGAATTGATTATCATTTGTGAAGACTTCAAAAATGTCAACAGTATCTATATCAATCGATGGCTGGGAACCTTAAGCACGGAATTGAAATCTGTACAGATCCACGGCTTCAGTGATGCGTCTGAGAAAGCCTATGCAGCCGTAGCATATATCAGAACTGAAACTAAAGACGGTCGAATTACAACGAGACTAATAGCTGCAAGGACAAGAGTCGCACCACTGAAAACTATCTCGTTACCACGCTTGGAGCTTTCAGGAGCGTTGCTTCTTTCACGATTGCTAAATCAGATAGTTAAAGCCATGAGAATTCCAGTAACACAAGTATTCGCATGGACAGATTCTGCCATAGTCATCGCCTGGTTGTCTGGGGATCCTCATCGCTGGAAGTTATTTGTGGCAAACCGAGTGACAAAAATTATAGAAAATCTCAATGATAACCGGTGGTACCACGTAGCATCCGAAGAAAATCCTGCAGACATTGCATCAAAAGGCATGTTGCTTGCTGATTTGAAAGATTCCGAGTTATGGTGGAATGGTCCCGTATGGTTATCTGAAGGGAAGATAGTATTAAAGCTGCCTGATAAGATATCCACTGACCTAGAAAAGAAAAAAGATAAATTAGAAACAAATACAACAATTATAAATGAAGAAGAATACAAAGGTTTATCATCAAAATTTACACAATTTGAGAATTTACAAGAATTAATGAAAGTCATAACATATTGCAAAAGATTCATAAATTACAAGACAAACATTGATACTTACCCAACAAGTTTTACCACAGAAGAATTACATCAATCATTAATGACATGCATTAAAATAGTACAAGGTGAGGAGTTTACAGACGACATAAGCAGATTAAAATCAAACAAAAATGTAAGAAAACATAGTAATCTAAAGGCACTCAACCCTTACTTAGACCAAGATGATGGTATCCTCAGGGTGGGCGGTCGCCTCCGACATGCTAATTTGAGTCAAGAAGGCAAACACCCCATCATTCTCGGACACAACAACACCCTAATACAACTTATCATTGCTGAAGCTCATGCTCAAACGTTTTTTTTTTTTTATTTCCTCACGTACCCGTGTGTCGGAGGGTCGGGTATCGCTGAAGCATTCCTCGCTATCCCCCGACGGGTATTGGCCCGCCAGATGGTCAGGCGGGCCCCGAACAAAACCCCCTTGGCGGCGGATGAAGGTGTTGGGCTCCGCCGCCAAAACACTCAGCGGCCGCAGAGGATAGGGAGGACGGCAACGCAACACTGCATCTCCTCTTCCTCTGCGGCCCCACCGCGACGCAACGATGGTGCGCCCCCATTTGGTCGCGGGAGATAGGGCGCGCGGCAACGCAACACCGACACGCCTCTCCTCCCGCGACCGCACCCGACTGCGAGGGACAGAAGAACTGTCCCTCGCACCCGCCCCTTTGGACGCATCCTGCGCAGGCCTCCGTCAAGCCCACGCGGAGTGTCTCCTCCTGGATCTCTCTTAGCTTCACCACGGGTGACCAATCCACGGTTACTGAGCCCCCCCACCACGACAAGGTGGAGATCCCACGGGGGGGATGCTCAAACTCTGCATGGAGGTGTTCAACTCATGTTGTGCTTTTTGCGTTGGAGTAGATTTGGTAAAATCTACCAGGTATGTATGGGCCGGTAGGCCCATTTCATATTTTAACTTCAAAGGGAAGAGGCATAAAAACACACAAGGCATACATTGCTGTATTTGTAAGTATGTCAACAAAGGCCATACACCTAGAACTGGTAGGAGATCTCAGCTCAGAAGCCTTTGTTGCTGCATACAAACGATTCGTTGCAAGGCGAGGCAAGTGCAGCCACATATGGAGCGACCAAGGTAGAAATTTTGTTGGTGTAGAAAAAACTTGGCAGTGGCATGGCAGGAAGCTCAATTGAACTTGGAAAAGGACGTGGCAAACAAACTAGCATTAGAAGGCACACAGTGGCATTTTATACCAGCTTACAGTCCAAACCTTCGGTGGCCTATGGGAGGCTGGTGTAAAATCACTAGAACATCACCTAAGACGTGTACTTACAACAACCCTCACCTTCGAAGAAATGTCGACAGTTATATGCCAGGTCGAAGCTTGTCTTAACTCCAGACCTTTATGTCCAATTGATGGCTCTGACACAGATACCATAGAACCACTTACACCAGGACATTTCTTGATTCACGAAGCTCCTATAATCGTGCCATCTCCGGACTTCAAGGACATAAAGATCCACAACTTGTCACGCTGGCAATATACTCAAAAGCTTGTAGGCGACATCTGGCGGCGTTGGTACAAGGAGTATTTGACAAACCTACAGCAACGTTCAGTTTGGCACAAGAAATCAACAGACTTCAATATCGGCGACATTGTCTTAATCAAAGTAGATGGATTACCACCAGGGAAGTGGTCACTAGGCCAAATTGTAGATAAGCATCCCGGAGATGATGGACTGACAAGAGTATAGTGTCAAATCTGGAAGTAGTATTGTTAAGAGATCTGTCACAAAATTATGTCCACTACCTATCAATACTGAGTCTGACTACACATAGTTATATACCTTTTGTCAATTCTTATGTTAATTTTGCAATTTATATCTTTTGTCATTGTATTAGTGTAACTGAATGTGACGTAATGATAGGAGATGAAAAAGTGGAGCAAGTGAACGAGTTTGTATATTTAGGGTCTTTGTTTACGAGAGATGGAAAATGTGAGGGAGATATTGAAAGGAGCGTGAAAGCAGGAAATTGTGTGAATGGCCCCTTACAGTCCATCATCAGCAATAATATTATCCCAAACCAAGCTCGCCTTGCTATACTGCAGGGAGTTTTGGCGCCAACACTGATGTATGGTAGTGAATCATGGGTATGGCAGAAGAAGCATGAAAGTAGAATCAATGCTGTGGAGATGAGAGCCTTAAGGAGTATGTGCGGAGTAAGGCTGATTGATAAAGTGAAAAACAGTGTGATACGAGAGAAGTGTGGTCTAAAAGAAGATGTAGTGACAAAGGTTGAAAAAGGAATGTTGCGTTGCTTTGGAAATTTGGAACGGATGGATGAAAGAAGGAATACGAAAGGTGTGTATCGTGCGAGAATGAATGGAAATGTCGGTAGGGGACGCCCTAGGCGGACGTACGCCGACCAAATAGGTGACGTACTGAAAAAGGGCCAAATTAAAAGTACCCATAACCGACGCGCATGCATGATGAGGTTAATGAATGTCGAGGAAGCGAAAGAAGTATGTTTGAACCGAAGCATGTGGCGTTCTATAGTCTCTGCCTACCCCAATGGGAGACAGGAGTGACGATATAGATAGATAGTCATTGTATTATTGAAACACAACATCATATTATGTAATTAATTTGCATGTAGGCCTTAAATGTATATTGATAGACATTAACTGTTACAGTAGGTATGTTGTATTTGCAGTTACTTAAGTTATTTTAAATGTAATTACACTTGAGTGAAATTAATGTAATTTCTAAACAATTTTTATATTCAAAGGGTTATGTAAACGTTGCATACTGCTTGCTTATCATGTTTATTTTATTCATAGTGTTTACAGTCCACTTAGTATTTTGAAAAAGACCTTATAGGCCTTTTGGTGGGCGGTATGTTACGTCAGTTTACGTCATCCATTCACTTATAGACCTATAAAGTAATTTCATCAAAACATTTTAATTTAGTTGCCAATAAACAGCGTTCAAAGCAGACATATGTGTTGTTACTCCGTCAAAATTCCCGAAGTGCTAAAATCAACCTTAACACCAGAACATGTATAAAAATACGAATATTATCGTAAAATTATTGGTTGTTCTTTTTGTTAAATGTTTATTTTTCAACAAACGTTGTTTTTGGTCTTCGATTTTATCTTCTTATTGAAGCCTATCGGTATGTTATTTGCAAATGCATTTAGTTATGCATTTACTGTTCCTTGTGAACTCAAACATTTAAAATTCCTGCGTCGCAGTTGTTGAATTTTTTTGTAATTTTTGCTTTGCTAGTGATTGTTTTTGCATTGTATGGTTTTGTAACTTTCTTATAAAATATAGAAAACATGTAATGATAAATAAATGATAAAATTAAACCGTTGAAGGCCGTAAAAATTATAATGAATGGGTAACATTTTTTTTTTTCACAAAATGCTTTAAATCAGGTTATACATAACCATTTTAAGTAGTGCTGGCTTCTAATTTGTTCTTGTGTTTACGCAAATGTTATTATATCAAACTCAATTTATTTGAAACATCTAAATGCAATTGAACTGGATCTAACTATAACTAAGTGGCTATTTACACATAAACTAAATCAATAATTTCTATACGTTAATAACTAAAGTAAATTAATTGATGCACAAGTTTAAGAAACTTCCCTTTTGATTTTCACTATCATCCATTTAAAACCTAAAGGCTAAATAAAATAATTAAATCTTATTCTATGACAGCAAAAATATGTCTATGAATAATTGGGTAAAGTTTCATTAACAACAATGTAGGACTATACAAAGTTATAATTACCTACATATTTGTAAAAGCCAACAATAGTGCTATTGTTTCTGAGTTGGAGCTCACAAGATAACACATTGTGTTGTGTTAACGATTTATATAAACATGCTAACATAAAACATGAATAAATATTTCACTTGAAAATTGTCGCAGAAGTTTATTAAATGTAATATTGTTGCAAAAAAATATTTTGTTTATCTAAACAACTATCTAACTATCAGATAACTACTATCAGATATGGCTTGCCAGACGAAAGCCCCTAGGTTATTTCCATATAAAAGATCTTGAATTAACGCACTACAAAGTTTAAAAATAAAATAATCAATGCTGATCACTAATGATCTAATCACAAAAATAACTTCATATTTTTTTACGAATGTTATAAAAATCTTTAACTTCAAATTACAGCTTAAATATGTACGCAAATATCTTGTTACATAGAGCTTTAGAAATAGGCATTTCTAAAGCTCGTATCTACAAAATATTTTTTTCCCTCATGGCTCAGTGGTAAAAAGCTGTTGTCTGATCGGTCTGTTAGTTCGATTCTCGCCCGTTTTTTTTTTTTGGCTATGGTTGTGTATACTATGTCATCGATTGTCTCCTGCAATGATATATTATTCATTACAACCTATCCCGAATCGTGTATTTGCCGTTAATGGCGTGTATCATGTTGTGATTATTGCTGTTGTCCCTGAGTCGCAGCAATAGAATGCGACGTGGCGGCGCGCGCGGTGATGACTCACTTGTTTACCTGAGCCGATCGCTCGGCACAAAACATTTAATTACCATATTGTTTACTTAATTATGATGAACATATCATTGCTTTTACAATTCGCATCGAGCGTGTTAATGAGCAATTTGCTTGTGATATTACCAACTAGTCGTAATATTATTTGTTTACGATATATAAATTTTTTTTACTTTGCACTTATCGAACTCGTGATGTCAGGTGGTGCCTAACAACCTAGGTTTGGTAGCTACTTTCTTAAAACTTCACGTATTATACTTCTTCGCGTGTCCTGTATTATTTAGAACACGACTCGCATCGGGA
Organism: Euclidia mi; assembly: GCA_944739405.2. Taxonomy (NCBI): domain Eukaryota; kingdom Metazoa; phylum Arthropoda; class Insecta; order Lepidoptera; family Erebidae; genus Euclidia; species Euclidia mi. The sequence continues at coordinate 8,575,030 of OX123183.2, read as the reverse complement.
ATAAATGCTGGCTTGTTCACACGTATTACTGTGTGTAGGCTTTTTGAATGTGATGTATGTCAGGTAATAGGAACGTTCAATGCTTGGTGACGTATGAATAGTCGAGGATTATACTTTTTTTTCTTTCAGGGTTAGTAGCTGCCTTGTACTTAGCCTACTGACATCACCACTCATCTGTTTCAGGATTCCGGAGAGCAGTTGCCGCCTACCAGCCAAAATTTTCCCTCCCGGAAAATTCTGGCCTAATGGGGGTAGTGTGTGATGTCGCACCTCTTGGCCGGCCGCCTCCAACTCCGTTCCTCACCTCAGGCACTCCACTTCGGGCCTTTAAATACGGCCGTGCGGCGATAACCGGCCTCTCTTTCTTCAGCAGCGTGGCATCAAGCTAAGTACTGCAGCTGCTTTCCTGAGCGACACCGAAAACGTATTCCTAGGATTCCCGAAGATTACGCCAAATCACGCGACCCTGGTGCTTGTATCTTTGTAACTAGTACTATAATTTGTTAAATAATTTCCATTAAATACGTTGCTTAAGGATGTTAGACTCTTTACCGAATTAAACAGATTTTCGTTTGTAACCGAAATTACGATTTTCATTTAACCACGTTACAGTGGTGACACGACGTCACAGGTTGTTAGGAAAACCCAAGTACAACACCTACTTGAACATGCTAGTCCAATTTTACGTAAGGACTAGCATATTAAACCGTTCGACTTTATTTTCGTTGAATTATGTGGATGCTCAGATCATTGAAAACATGTACTGGCAAAACTGCTGATTAATACACCATGTGAAAACACTTTGTAAAAATATTTCCAATTTAATGTTATAATGTTGCACTTTACAATAAAGATACATAATTACGGCTTAATTTTGATTAAAATAGTTTGTAGAAGGTATGTTAGAGTTAAAATGCTCCATAACATAAAATTATAACTTAATGTCAATCATTTAATTCACAGTACTGTTTCAACATCCACCCAAATGCAAGAAAATTGTCATTAAAATAAATATACCTTCATGCATTTTTGAATTGGGTACAACTACATACATGCAAGAAAGTCGAATAAGGGCAATTGTAAGCGCTCCTAATGCCGTGGTCCGGCATTCTTCCGAGTCGTGACTCGGAACTGTTCCAAGAGAAAAAAGTCGCCGGATTCTCCAAATTGCGCCCATTACGGTAAAGATGCGGCAATTTTCTTTTGGTCCTGTTCACTTTTTATAAGGTTGTATTGGTATAAATAAATACCGTTATCATTTTTATTTATACGTAGGTATATATATTTTTAACACAATCAATTTTTTTAATAGACTCACGCCTATGTCCCCGAAGGGGTAGGCGAGGTGTAATATTACGCCCACATTTCGCTATGAATTTTTAGGTCCCACGTAATAGGGGGCGAGCCTATTGCCGTACCGGGTACATTACCAGAGTACTCCGTGCTGCTACTGAGAATTTCCTAACGGAAAAACCCAATAACACTTTGCCTGACCCGGTAACCGAACCCGAGACCTCCCAGTCCCACGCGCACATTTATGCCGCGAGATCAACGAGGCAGGCAGTTTATTTATGTAACTGTGTTCAATACATTTTTTCATATTATTATTTAAAACCTTTATCGTATACATCATGCAGAGGCAACATAAAACATTTTCATAGCCCAAAAATGCAAATGATTTATACCTGAATGTTACGTTTACAAAACAAAGCATTCAAACAATTTATTTTTATGAAACTTTAAATGAATCAATATCACGTGAAAGAAAATGTGAAATAATTTTCATAATATTGTGGTATTAGGATTACCGCTGACATTATCGTCTTTGAGATATTGATATCGCTAGATATCCGACACAAGACTGATTAAAAAAACTAGTTAGTTAATGGAATCAAGGAGGAAAAGTATTATGATACCAAAACATTATGCTTGAAATGCATTAAATAAATGCTACGAGCAGTGGCCTTCCTTTGCTTACTCTATACAAAATTGAGACGTTCCAATCAGAATGCCGCACAGACTAAAATTACGACCATAACAAAACTAGTCTAAGAAAAGCACATCAAATCTTGAGAAATATAAACATCAAGTTTCTCATCTCGGCTCCATTTATACTTTATCCTCTGGGAATTAAAATATTTAGCCACACTGTAGCCAGTTGAATTCTTCAAACTTCAAATCTTTAAAGTTGAAGTGTTACTCTGTACTGAAGTGGCGAATTATTTACACTTTTACGTACTTACTATTGTTGGACGATGGAACTTGTTTTAGAAGTTCCAAGTTTTCACCCGCTAAACGGTTTATAGCTATGTGACTGCCTTGTAAGCCCTTGATATGAATTTGCTGCGTACTGTTGAACTTTCCATTTAGGAATTGAGATTACAATTTCTGGAAAGTTATTTACATTTTCAGAATTATGTGTATTAATTGTGAAACGTTTAAATTGTATGCTTTATATCTAAGAGAAATGTACAGGTCTTGTTACCTGACCAACATTGGATCAATAGACTAACAACCCCTGGACGCAACCACGCACTGGCTTCACTCTTATCTGTACATTATCTCAAAGAAAACCTATATTATAATCATCTCAACAATATTTTAATGTCTTCAGCATCGGCATTATTTCCAGAATTAGTGCTCAATTCTGAGATAGTTCTTCCAGCTTTAAAACTAGAACGTGCCTCAATAACAGAACATCAACACAGTGCAGTAACGGCAATAATACATTACTACCTGATTATGCAATTCTCGCTTCATAATCTAGTCTTAATTAAGTCTGCATCTACAAAGTGAGTGTACAATTTACGTAGCAAACACAAACTCGGTCTGCGTTTTGTTCCAATGCTAGCAAAATTACGTGACGGCTTATCTTGATGACGATAAATATTTGAAGAGATCTTTGTCTTTGAGATTTATTTTTGTGATTAAAACTTACATTGGAGTTCGTTGTTTGATTGTGAAATGAAATATCGGTGGAAGTGCTGTAGACGTCTGGGTTTGATCGTCGTGATTGTTATTTTTTTCTATTTGTGGGAAATGAGGCAACGGTTTGTTTTGGTTTGCACAGACTGTGCGTTGGGTACTTATTCAAAGTGACAGTGCTGTTAAATAAACGCCTGCAGTCTTTTGTCAGTGAGTGGTATCGATTTTTATGTGTGCCTGTTCATTTTTCGTATGCTGGAATAAAATATTGTAAACGGATACGATGGGGTTGACTCATCTTCTAAACGGTTAAAAGTTCTAAATTAAAGTAGTTAAAATTAATACTTATGAAAATACATACGTCAATACACTTTTTTACTCACGTTTGACTAAATAATATTGCCATGAGAAGATTCTAGCAAATACTCATTGAACTCTTTTTATCAAGAATGTATTAGATAAATCTTTTCAATTGTCAATCCTCGTGAGAGCGTGGCGGATGACTACATCTGAAAGAATCAGGTACCTATTAAAATTTGGTGTTCTTTGTTTTATATGTTACTATGTATTAAAAAAATCAGTTGAATAAATAAAAGTAGTTTAAAAGTTAACAATGTCATCTTTTTGCAACGGTTATATTATTGTTAATTTAATAAGATTATTGTGATTAGAAGTCAGTGGCCACAAGTTTTTCAATTATTTTTCATTCTAGTACTCTTAAATTTAGTACCTAAACTGTAGCGGTCTTATTAATAAAAAATGCTTATTCTTCTCTTACTCCAAAGGAACACCGGTAATAGTTAATTCTAGATTAGTTATAGAATAGCTACGTGTTAATAACGGTATTAATAAATACGAAGTAAGTTCGGAGCAACAATACTATTCTTACATTGAGATTAAGGTATACGTTATGGCAACCCACTGACATTAAAAGTAAAAAGAATGAACAAAATGACCTGGTCGAATAAAAACTTTTTATTAAACACTTTAATTTGACAACTAGCTTTTGCCCGCGGTTTCGCGCGCGTTAAATTTGGGGTAACACAAATCTACTTTCAGTCTCAAGTTGTGGGAAGATACTCCTTATTATTCTAAAGACTTCAGAAACTCTATAGTATACAAAGCAGCTCGGTAAGTAGGTATTCATGACACTATATACCTAGTAATTATTATATCTACATAATAACATCGCCTTACATACAGTCAAATGTCAAAGCCATGTTCCAAAACATGTCCAATATAATATATCTGTGAACACTTTCGCGTTTATAATATTAGTAGAGAAAATTGTTTCAGCCGTTTAAGCGTAGTAGGTACTTATATAATTGTTAGTTTATATAGGTATGCGAATAATGTTATCACCGTGCACAATATGACATTATATTGTATGATGTGTCAGTACTGACAGATATACGCACAGCGCACTCAATTATCATAGCGCATGCGTTCTTACTTCCAAGAGGTAAATTTGAGCAGGAAAAATTCTAGCCTCCCTACAATCCCTCCCAGTTTAATTTTTGCATCTTATGGTAGCCTATGTCCGTCTCCATGGTCCAGTATATCTCTATATCAAATTTTAGCAAAATCGGTTCAGCCGTTTTAGCGTGAAAACGGAACATTACATACATACATAGGTACATACATACTCACACACTTTCGCATTTATAATATTATAGTAGGGATCACAACTATCCCAAGCGAACATAACACACAACCAACACATATGTAATGGTGCGTCCGCACGCTTGCCAAACCTCGGCTAACACGTGCGAATAGGGTATTTGGCTAGGTTTGTATAGGTTGGCAAGCGTTTGTGTTGGTTGGCAATCTTCAATGAAATAATCTCTATTAATTTTAACCCACAATAATAAAATTACAAAATCAGATACTAGTAAGTACTCTAACGAACACCAAACAAATGTGAAAATATATTTGGGTTATGTATATAAATCTCAATGAAAGTTGGAAATACAATATAAATCTACGAGCTTTTGCCCGCGGCTTCGCTCGCGTAAATTCACAAAACAAGTCGTGAAACAGCAAATAATATAACGCCACTGTCTGACAAATCCCATTAGCACCTAACCTTTTTAACATTACGCAATTATTACGATGACTTGCGCGCAAAAAAAACTGGAAATCAATCATCTATCTAAAGGCTTGCGCACATGACGAACTATATTTTCAGAAAAGTATTATTACAGTTCACGTAACCAGCACAAATATAGTCAGAACTGTGCCTCTATAGAGTATCATGTAAAAAAAACGCCAAGAGTAGCTCTCATGGTATTTTATTTACTTAGACTTCCTGAGTTAAATTATTGGTTAATCTTTTAATTCATAACTAACAAGATTTTAGCAAATAATGCTTTAAAATATTTGAACTTTTGTGCGGCATTAATTTAATAAAGGGATCAAAAAACTGCTACGCAGAGGATTTTTATTTCATTCTCAATCATTGTTGTCCTCGCGTTATTTCAGCTACATTTCATCCTAATTTGTGCACTATTCAAACCATATTTGACGGAATATTAGTTTTCCACATAGCGATGGTTGTCTGACTTCTACAACCCTAAGGAATAGCGACATCCCATGGTTTAGATTACAGTCAATAATTCAGGGGTGCTCTCTACATGGTAGTCTATATAATTGGTATCACCACTATGTTGCCTTGCTGATTTCAGCGTGAATGGGCCGGCTCGACCAGGGAAGTACTACCCTCTCACAGAAAATCGACGTACTTTATCAGTACTTAAATTGTTGCGTTTCGTTCGGTGAGTAAGAGTGCCGGAGGCCCTATCCCCTAGTCCTTCTCCCTCATCCCATTCCTTATCCTATCCCTTTTTGCCACCCCAAGGGGCGGCAACGCATTTGTGATTCCTGTGGTGTTGCTTGTGTCCATGGGCGGCGGTAATTGCTGACCATCAGGCGATCCGTCTCCTCGTTTGCCGCCTATTACTATAAAAAATATGTTATCGCTATCTCCCACGGCGTGCACCACTGATATTTAGTTGCATCACTGATGTTTCATTTAATAATTAATAAAAACAATTGCGTAATAGTGACACTTGGTTGATAATAACTGCGAAGCAGATCTGTTATGAGATTAAAAATGTAGCGACGTCTGCAAAGCTCTTAACCGTATTTTTGCCTGCCTATCCTACCCTTCAGCGGACATAAAATTAGCCGTTATCCTTCATCAGCTAGGTAATTATTACCCGACTGCAGACAGGTTATGAATTTTATATGAGGTAGAGTGGGATAGTGGCTACTGTAAATGTATGAAATCATAGGGAGTTGTGGCAATAATAGAATGTAAGGTGATATGAAACTATTGTTTTTATAGATCTAACGTCAATTTCATTGTGAATTTATAAGAGGGAGGCGGGAAAGATGATTATCGCGTTTCGATAATACAGTCTTGGTTTTTAAATCATTATAAAACCAAAAAGTTTAAGAATATTTTTGGTTTCATATGCTCGATATTAGCTGACCAATGGAATAAAATTATATCATTAAGACATGCAATTTTGTGATTTGAAGATAAAATAGTGACAGATCAGATCTTAAGATTATTTGGTGTCTGAGGTGGCTCAAATTTGACTGAATTCCTTTGGGTTCACGGCGGTTTTTGATGCTTAGTCAAACTTATTTCAGGAGTCGCTTATTCTCTCTCCACTTAGCCTCATAACAATTTTGAGGTAATATTTAGGGAAGGGAAATCCGCTAGAAGAGTTTTCAAACGCTTTGAAATTAGAAAACACTTGTAGCGGATTTCCCGAAAGTAATAAAATACAATGATAAAGCTTAATTCCTAACTCAAAATGACAGTAATCTATTTTTAAACCCAGGAAATTATCACAAATACTGAGTTTGCCAGTACGAACCAGTGGTTCATTCAACTCAGTTCTCAAGTTAACTTTGAGGGAACATTAATCGTTCCTTGTAGCTCCATGTCAATCTGCCACAAACTGCAAAACTTAGACAAAGTGGAAACGCACAAGGGTCATTGAACCGAACGGACACAAACGCAATTCATTTAACAAGAAACAGGACATAAATATTCACGTTTCCTTATTTTATTAACAGAAACTCATATGCATTGTAAATATTTTCTCGTTTCGTATACACGTCGCAGTCAAACTGTGATGTATGAAGTTTTATGATATTTTCGATGGCTTAAAACTAAACATGCATTTCGACTAGCGTCCACTTGACGCACGATACTAGTAAAAGTACTTAGCGACCAAATTGTTTGGTGAAACGTGTATCAAATGGAAATACTGATGATGTAGTAAAATAAATGTATCATAAACCTGGAAGCGATCGTAGCCCAATAATTTGTTTCACAATTCAGCGCTTTCGGGATCAAATACCCAAACATTATACATATTACATAAATACCATAAGATCAAACATTATTTAGTTTACGAGATTTTTTTAGGGATAAAGTTGCTATTTGCTTAGCGTCTATGCTTAGTTGTATTTATGCAAAGCCCTTGTTATGAGGTTGTAACTTAAAATATTGCTAGTAGTAGTAGGCTATAACAGTTTTATTTAAATTCCACTTTTGTTGCAAGGAATAGATAATTTGTTTCAAAAACGTTGCATTTTTCTATGAAACCAAATTGTAGCAGTTACATGACTGCAAATTTGGTTTTGAGTATTTAGTCCTTCGCCTTCTCATTTTCTTAATACATATTTTATGTTTCCCAGGAAAAGGATTATTTTTCTAGATAAATTTACAAACCACTAATTTTACCATTTAACTGCAACACGGCTGTGATATATTTGTGTTCGCTTGCTAGCTTTGGAAATGAATCAAAAAGTTTTACATACATACATACATAGACTCACGCCTGTTTCCCCGAAGGGGTAGGCAGAGGCATATTAAACGCCCACTTTTCGCCAGTGTTTTGATCCCACGTAATAGGTGGCGAGCCTATTGCCGCTTATTGGGACATTTTGTTTATTGCCTCGTCCGTTGATCGGCAGGTGCACCACTTGCAGGTGAGGTTGGCTTGGGACCCTAAGTTCTTGTTGGGAAGCCTATGCACCCTCCTGTTTTATCTCCGTATATTGTTTTTGGCGTGGCTGTATTAATTACTAGCCTAAGTATGACTTTGAAACTTCTTGCTCAGAATAGGTACGTTTTATTAAACATATTTCAGAAAGTATTCCTATATTCGTTGGTCCAGTATTTATATAGTTTAGTAAGGTTTACATATATATATATATATATATATATATATATATATATATATATATATATATATATATATATATATATATATATATATAGATAGGTTTATGTCGTACGTTTTAAATATTTTTGAGTGTACAAGATCCAATTTTTAGAGCGCTATGCTGTGTATTTTATAATTTTTTGTTATCTAAGTTGCTTAAGCGCAAGCTCATTTTCTTTCAAATCTGATGAGATGGATAAGTAAGATCGTAAGGACATTAGGTCCTCTTCTTTTCAAACGTCAATAGGCGGGTCCACACAGAGCGAACAGCCTCGCGAGGCATTTGCCGCGCGAGGGAATGGTCCCCGAACGAGCGCGACGTCATTCAGTGTTGCTGCGCGTATAAGAACAATTTCCACGTAGTTGAGCTTTTTATAATGTAAACGTATTGTTATTGTATTTTATAATTTAATAGATTGCCTTTATCCTACTTTATTATTTATTTAACCCTAGATTACTAACCTTCGTCGATTCGACTACGCGGGTTTGTTTAAATCGTGCTAACTTTTGCGCGCGCGATCGCACTGCTTCCACACTTTAGCTAATCTCAGTCGACCCGTTGTCCCCCCGACTAACGGTAGTGTTTTGAGTGGGGGGCACCGTGAGCGCCGTTCCAGCAATCATGGCTCGTCGCATCGACGAAGGTTAGTATTAACGTAACATTTTTTCTTATTTAGTTATATACATATAATCAATCTGATTCTTTGACAAATTATTCAACAAGCAATATACTAACGAAATACTGTTTTATTTCTTTTAATCCAATCTCACATTTTCTGTAATTAATTTATTTCATGTTTTTTTTAAAGTTCTGAACGTCCCGTCGTCGCGTCGCGCTTCTCTTTCTTATGTATACAATCCGAGAGTGACAGCAACAGCTCAACTCAGTAGCTGTACTCGGCGCCTTAAAACAAAACCGTAGAGTCTGTAATGCTATAGAATTAAGCATTCAGTGCTGAAATGTGTAGGATATACCCATCCTAAAAGGAACGAAAAAAAAAACAAATATAATCTCGCAGCCCGGCAAATTCCAACAACAAAAAAACAACGACGAAAAATACAACCCAAGCTCTTCGTTTTGTGAAATTGGTTAAAAGCAGGGTGTCAGTATATAAGCGTATCTAAAATAAGATTGTGTACGTCAGAACGTGGTTATAATTTCCACGCTGTATTCAACGAATCTCGGAGATTATCGTCTCCAAAACGTTGAACACTTCAGGTGTACAAAAAAACATTGAGAGAAAAGCAGAAAAAATTATGTACGTTTTAATGTTTTATTTCACAAAATAAGAAAAGCCGGGATGAAAGCCTAAATGATCCTCAGCAAAGTATGAAGTATGGCAAGTATTTAACCGCGCTCGGGGACGAATAAATTTTCAAAGTAACCCGGGAAGGGAGTGCTGGAAGAAATGGACAGCCGTGGTGTTTATACGGACCGTTGGTGTTTGTGTGCGCAATGTGATGCTCCGTATGTGTACGTGACATAACTGGTATGCGTATGTATGTGTGCGTTTAAGTGAAATGTATACTATGTTAAGGAAGAAATCGATGGCTAGTACGGCTACTACTGAACTTTGTTTAGAACGTTTTTGCACGAGTAGTTTCTTGAGATGTTATTTGTGTTTTCCTTATTTATGGTGCGTGAATCTCATGAGATGCTTCCCCAAGTAAAAATATATCATTGTGTGCTTGAGTGATTGTACTATCTATCTATCTATCAATATCGTCACGCCAGTCTCCGATTGGGGTAGGCAGAGACTATGAAACGCCACATGCTTCGATTCAAATATACCTCTTTCGCTTCATCGACATTAATTAACCTCAACATGCATGCGCGTCGGTTATAGGTACTTTTAATTTGGACCTTTTTCAGTACGTCAACTATTTGGTCAGCGTACGTCCGCCTAGGGCGTCCCCTACCGATATTTCCATTCATTTTCGCACGATACACTCCTTTCGTATTTCTTCTTTCATCCATCCGTTCCAAATGTCCAAACCAACGCAACATTCTTTTTTCAATCTTTTTCACTACATCTTCTTTTAGACCACACTTTTCCCGTATGACACTGTTACGCACTTTATCTATCAAACTTACTCCGCACATACTCCTTAAAGCTCTCATCTCCACAGCATTGATTCTACTTTCATGCTTATTCTGCCATACCCATGATTCGCTACCATACGTCAGTGTTGGCGCCAGAACTCCCTGCAGTACAGCAAGGCGAGCCTTATTTGGGATAATTTCGCTACTGATGATGGACCGTAAGGGTCAATTTATACTAGGGCAGAGTCGAAGCGCACCGCAGCGTCAAATTCTTTACAACTAAAGCGAAGCCGCACGAATGTGCGCGTATTCGCGAGTATACGCGCGCACTCTTTGACGTGTAGTAATGGGCATCAATTGTATTGCTATTGAATCACTTGCCAGTTGACTCTCGTAGCTGAAACGTGTGTAAAATGGTTGATATTAATCTTGCTATGATATTACTTATATCGGAAGTTGAAGAAGAAGAAGACGAAGAAAGAAGAATAAGAAAGCGGAATTAGTGTTCACAACTTGTGGAAGAAGAGACGTGTTTGTGGTGAATTTACTACTTTTTGCGTTGATTTATATCGATTCTCGAGTTTTCTTTACAACTATTATAAAATGGATTACGATCAATTTACAAACTTAGTCAATATTTTGAGACCACACATTGAGAAACAAGAAACAAATTTAACGATACCCATTTCCGTTGAAGAGCGAATATCAGTCTGCTTATGGTGAGTTTTACGCTTTCTTACGATTGTAGCACTTTTGTTAACTTACCTACGCATAAGATGTTAAATAATTCTTGGTTGTTTAACATAAATTTTATCAATTATCATCCCTTAGATAAAATAGCATAATTAAACAAGCTTGTAATTCAAGATTTTTTATTTAAAAATTTGAAATAATCACCATGTAAAATCACAATAATTAAGGTCATTATTATTATTTTTTTTATATAAAATTAGGCGGCAAACGAGCAGACGGATCGCCTGGTAAGCAATTGCCGCCGCCCATGGGCACAAGCAACACCACAGGAGTCACAAGTGCGTTGCCGCCCCTTGGGGTTGGGAAAAGGAACAGGAGGAGGAATGGGATGAAGGAGAAGGAATAGGGGATGGGCCTCCGGCACTCTCACTCACCGAACGAAACGCAACAGTTTGGTTACTGTTACTTTACGTCAATTTTCTGTGAGAGGGTAGTACTTCCCCGGTCGAGTCGGCCCATTCGTGCTGAAATCAGCGAGGCTCTACTCGTAATTATCAGTCATTATAAGTATATTCTTCGAATTCGTCAAATTTTGATTGCTGCTGTTGCTGTGTTCTCGAAATAGGTTGTGGTATGATTTAAACATCAGTGCATATTGACTCAGTGATAACGTTACCCAGTGCAAAAATTACGGAAATACACTTAACTTCGGTACTGAAAAGTGGTTTATAAAAATACTATATTCACTAATTAAGTGATCTTGACATTGTCTAAGTTGAAATAAACAAACACCGTGTTTATGAAAAAGTAAATAAGAAGTGACTTTGTTCCTCATCCTTGCGGAAAAAGAAAATATTAGTGATGTGAGTCCGTTTTTTATTCGAATTCAAGTTCCTGGTGATGTGTGACATTTAATCAAGATCTATTAGCCAATAAACAATCACACACGGTTTTCGAGAGTAGCACAATACTGCCATCTATGAGGAAAGTCGAAAATTAGCAACGATTAACCACCAAGACTGTCGATAAAACAGTAATTTGTTGTGAACAATCGCACTAACTGTATTTACATAGTAATCAAGATAGTAATTCATAATTTTGACTTTTTGAGCAATTAAAATATATTATAAAACCATATAATTCTCTAAATAAATCTTAGAAAATGGAAAAGCAAAGTAATTTAAGTGATTTTAATAATATCACATTAAGGAAACGAAATTTGGTAATGTCCCAAGAAGATATTTCAATCAGCGACGCGAATGATTCATCTTTATTTGATTCCACGATGCAAAGTTTGCCCGACCCAAGTAAAAACTACGAAGTTAAAGAGCTACAAGATACTGTTACTAGATGGCGAGAGGAATTAGCAATAGCTCATAATGAGATAGCAAATTTAAATATCGAGAATACCAATTTAAGCCAAGAGTTATCTAAATGCCAAAAAGTTATACAAGCTTACAAAAAGATTAGTTCTAGCGACATCGTATCGAGTGGTAATACTCCGAAATCATCTAGGAAACGAAAACAAAAAAGAAATGAGAATCTCGTGACTAATAACAGTAATAAAATGAATTCTTCACTGGATCAAGTAATGGATTCGCCTACAATTGCAAACATACACCAAACTTCACAGAATACTCTTGCTCAGACGAGTATCATAGGCGCCCAAAAAACACAAAATAAAATTGAGTTCAACACACCCTCAAAAGTCAATGTTCCGGAATGTAAAAAGAAAATATGCATATTAAGCACAAACAAACAAAAAAATTTAATTAATATAGCTGGAAAAACATTTAATAATGAGTTTGAGTATTGTCACTATTTGACTATAAATGCCAGAACAGAAACTATATTAAAAGGAATAAAAGAAAAGTTATACGATTTCACTTTAAGGGATTATTGCATTATTTTCATTGGAGAAGAGGACTTCAAATTTACAGATAATTACTTGAATATTTTACTCAAGATTCGAGAGTCACTATTGGAAATAAGACACACAAACATAATCATTTGTTTGCCTACTTATAAATACGCAAATTATGCAAACCTATATAATTGGAGGATTGAAACTTTTAATTACTAATTATACTTAGACGCGATGACTCACGAACATATATATATACTGGACAGCAATAGCAATTTGTCTTATGACTACAAGGTGTACTCTAGGAAGACGGGGAGAATTAATGATTATGGACTACATATTATATTTAAAGATATTTTGGCACTAATGTATGACATAGAAGAAAATAATAGAAAAATATCAAGTGACACTAGATCGATTGACAGAAACAGTAAAAAATACGACAACAATTTATTTCGGGACTAATTACTTATACATATTAAACCAAAATATTGCCGGCCTATTAAGAAAATCAGACTGTCTTACAGTCTGCGTAAACGAACTATGCACAAAACAAATCCAAGTTGATGTGTTATGTATTTCCGAGCACTTCATGATGGCCGGATATGAAGAACAATTATATTTGCCTAATTTCGTTTTGGCGGCATGTTACTGTAGAAAAAACAATAACAGAGGAGGCGTTTGCATACTGATACGTAATGGCCACCGTTGGAAGGAATTTACAGACATATCTAAGTTGTCAATAGAGGGTGTCTTCGAGTGTTGCGCTGTCGAATTGGTTGATCATGGTATTATGTTTATTTGTCTGTATAGAGTCCCTAAGCCATCGAATTTAAACTTATTTTTTGAAAGATTAGAGCAACTTCTGGATACCTTATCAAAGAAAAAAATTAAGAATATAGTTATTGCTGGAGATTATAATATTGATCTACTAAAGAAAAATAAGTTGAGTCATGAATTCGAATGTATTTTGTTAAATTCAAATTTAAAATTGGCTATAAGAAAACCAACTCGCATTTTAAGTCAGACATGCATTGATAATTTTGCCCATAATTTTGTTAAGCCCTGTAAAGCTAGCATATTAGAGTTTGTTTTATCGGACCACACATCCCAATTACTACAGTGTCCTATAGAAAAAATATGTGCTATTAAATACTGGCGTACAAATAAGCGTGACTATTCTCAGGAAAATATCATCAAATTTAAAGAATACATATCTTGTCTCTCATTTTCAGATGTTTATCTAACTAATAACCCTAGCTTAGCTTATGACTACTTCATTGAAACTTTTTCATTATTTTATAATTTGTGCTTTCCAATCAAGAGTGTGGTGATAAACATGGAGAAAAGGCCTTCATGGGTATCGCTTGGAATTAAAAAATGCAGTAAAAATAAACGGAGACTGCTATGGCAGTATAGGCTTCAGCCAACAAAGACAAATAGATTAAAATTTAAAAGGTATTCTAAATTATTTAAAAAAAATATTAATTTGACTCAAAGAGCCCAGAATAGCTATAAAATCAAAACATCAGAAAATAAAACAAAAACGACCTGGAATATAATTAATACAGCGAAATTTAATTTGCCAAAAACTGTTATTAGTAGTATTTATTACAAAAATAAAAAAATTACGCGTCCCAAGGATATTGCTACTGTTTTTAATAATTACTTTGTAGATAAAGTGCAACCTAATGCATGCTCGAATTTGAATCCAACCTCACTCATTAAAAATAGCACACACTCTATGTTCATGAATCCCTGCACACCGATAGAGATATATAAAATTATAATATCGCTCAAAAATACAAATAGCGTGGGTTATGATGGCATAGCGACTAAAATATTGAAAACTGTAGCAGATAAAATATGTATTCCACTCAGTCATTTAATTAATATTTGTATCACTGAGGGAGTATTTCCTGAGGCTCTGAAAATATCTATAATAAAACCTTTATATAAAAAAGATAATAGAGAGCATATTGAAAATTATAGGCCTATTGCTTTTATACCGATTATAGCAAAAGTTTTTGAAAGATTTATACAAAAAGGTCTCTATTCGTACATAGAAAAACACGAAATTCTATGTAAAGAACAGAAAGGATTTAGAAAAATTAGTAATATAAACTTAGCAATTTATGAATTTTTGCATAATGTAATGGTAAATATAGATAAAAGAACGCCAGTATGTGCCGTGTTCTGTGATATGACACAGGCTTTTGACCATGTCCAACATTCTACACTTTTAAAAAAATTGGAGACATATGGCATTAGAGGCAACGTCCTTCATTTATTCCAGTTGGTTCGGCTTTACACCGATACCGTAGGGTTCTAGGCGACTTGGAGAAGGAAATGGACTGTATAGAGAGGATAGCGGTTCTTCGCCGCCTAGGAGATGGATACGCTAAGGGGTGATTGAGTGGGTATAGGATATTTCAAGGATGGAGGGCACCTACCTTATACAACCTTCTTCGTTTCCGTAGGGCAGTCTCCTGGTGGTTTCGTGATGCAGCTGCTTGTTTTCACTTCAATTCACCATTCGCGAGCGGGTTTTCCTTGATGGAAGCGGTAATAAATCACATACAACGGTGCGGCGCGGTACGGTATCGCAGACACGTTCTCAGCGAGCGGAATGTTCTCGACTGTCACTCGCGTCGACGATCGCGGCGAACAATCAGGCGAAGGCAGTGCCTCTTCCAGGGAGTGGGAGACAGGGACGGAAATATGATATCGCTCGCACTAGAACGTGGAACGATTGATGTTGATGCGATTAGTTATGGATAGGAAGGTAGATGGCGCTACCATATCCCCCCGGCCCTAAAGGGTTGCCTTTACAAAAAACTGAATTGAACTTAGCTATGTTGGGTGTACTACCGCATAACCCATCAATAGGCTAGGACAGCGATATGACAATAAAATTAATCTAAATTAACTTTAGCGAAAGCTACAAACGCAATAATAGCGAAAACTACTAACTAAATACTTAAACTAAGAGGTAGGTCCAACTTCAGGCTAGATCTCACTGAGTTGGAAGCGGACGCGAGTTGATCAGTGCCTCGACTTGTGCAAGGACAGTTAAAGGCTCTTCGTAAGAGAGGATCTGTTGACCTATTACTTTGAAGAGATGCGTTTTAATTACTTTGACCATGCTTGCCCAACATCCACCGAAATATGGTGATGCTGGTGGAATAAACTTCCAGTCAATATGATTTATGGAAAGTTCTTCCTGAAGACGAGTACGATAACCCGCGACGTGATTGAAACAAGTAGCGGGAACAAGTTCAATCAACTTACTAACGCGGTTGGCGACAAAAGTCTGCCAGCGGTGAGGAGAAGAATAAATCCAAGCGAGCACTACCTTGGAGTCGGAAAATGCGTATATTTTATTAATGGGGTAGTGGGGCAAAACTGTGTCTTGAACCTTGCGGAGCAACTGAGACAACAGAAGGGCCGCGCACAACACCAGTCTCGCAACCGAAATGGTTTTAACAGGCGAGACCTTAGACTTGGCACAAACTAACTGCACCGAGTAGTTAGAAGCAATGCGGACTTGCAGATATACGACTCCGCCCAAGATGACGCGGAATAGTAATTTGATTGAGCGCGGTAAGCTCAATACAAAACTGGCCCCAAGCGGCGACAATATGGTCAGGGGGTGTTTCATCCCACTCACACTTTGATAGCCAAAGCTCCTTGATCAAGAGCTTGGCGTACAAAATTGTGGGAGCCACAAAACCCATTATGTCCCATAGTCGAGCCAATGTGGACAGCATAGTGCGTTTGGTGCACTTATCATCTGGTGGTGAGACGTCAAACCGAAAACTATCGCAGGATTTGTCCCAGCGTAAACCGAGAATCTTATGCGGTACAGACTTCTCAAACTCAATGTCTGGAGAAGCTTTATGAGAATCTGGTATGCGTGCGAGAACCTCCTTAGAGTTGCTTGTCCATTTGACAAGATCAAACTGGCCTCGCTTGAAAAGCTGAATAAGCTCTTCACAAAGCGAAATTGCTAGCGGAGCGGGTATGACATTACAGGCAATGTCATCTATATACAGAGCGGATGTGTAGTATAGTATAGTGTAGCGTAGCGTAGCTTAGCATAGCATAGCGTAGCATAGCATAGCATAGCGTAGCATAGCGTAGCATAGCGTAGCATAGCGTAGCATAGCGTAGCATAGCGTAGCATAGCGTAGCATAGCGTAGCATAGCGTAGCATAGCGTAGCATAGCGTAGCATAGCGTAGCATAGCGTAGCATAGCGTAGCATAGCGTAGCATAGCGTAGCATAGCGTAGCATAGCGTAGCATAGCGTAGCATAGCGTAGCATAGCGTAGCATAGCGTAGCATAGCGTAGCATAGCGTAGCATAGCGTAGCATAGCGTAGCATAGCGTAGCATAGCGTAGCATAGCGTAGCATAGCGTAGCATAGCGTAGCATAGCGTAGCATAGCGTAGCATAGCGTAGCATAGCGTAGCATAGCGTAGCATAGCGTAGCATAGCGTAGCATAGCGTAGCATAGCGTAGCATAGCGTAGCATAGCGTAGCATAGCGTAGCATAGCGTAGCATAGCGTAGCATAGCGTAGCATAGCGTAGCATAGCGTAGCATAGCGTAGCATAGCGTAGCATAGCGTAGCATAGCGTAGCATAGCGTAGCATAGCGTAGCATAGCGTAGCATAGCGTAGCATAGCGTAGCATAGCGTAGCATAGCGTAGCATAGCATAGCATAGCGTAGCATAGCGTAGCATAGCGTAGCATAGCGTAGCATAGCGTAGCATAGCGTAGCATAGCGTAGCATAGCGTAGCATAGCGTAGCATAGCGTAACATAGCGTAGCATGGCGTAGCATAGCGTAGCATAGCGTAGCATAGCGTAGCATAGCGTAGCATAGCATGGCGTAGCATAGCATAGCATAGCATAGCTAATTAGCATAGCATAGCTAATTGGTGCTTTATCTTACACACAGTTTTAGCACCCACCTTGATCTCTTGAAAAGCAGAACAACAACAAGACGTAATACAATGAGAAGTATGTAACGTAGGTACGGTACCCATAATCACATACCCAAGTACCGTCTCAATAGCGGGCGGTAAATCATATCGCTCACTACGTACTATTTTAGTTAGTAGCAAGTGCGGAAATATTGAAGCTCCGATCAAAAGATCAATGCCTGCCGGATTCGCAAACTCCGCGTCGGCTAGCGGCAATGACTCGAGATGAGTGAGTGATGCTACGTCTACATTAGCGTTCGGCAATGCGTCCGTGATACGCTCCACGATAAGCGAAGAAATGTTAAAATTAATATTCCTATCAAAACGCGAATGTATTTTAATATCTACGGAACCCCTGCAATGCCTTTCTGATCCGCCTATCCCTTTGACGGTTGAGTTAGTATTTTTAAAGTTATTCCATAATCCGAGGCGTTTGAAGCATTCCGATGTTATTAGATTGGTCTGAGATGCGCTATCTAACAGACAACGTACCATGTGCGGTGACCCATTAACATCATAAACGATAACTTGCGCCGTCGCTAACAGAACAGTCTTAGACGCCATACATCGCGTTTTGGCCCTGCGCGGATCATTATAGATGCGCGAGTGCCGTCCTCGCGTGCGCGTCGCCCGCGCAATGGATGTCATACACAACGATACTTCGCCCTCAGACGCGGAAGGCGCAGCTACCGTGGTCTGCACCTGCGGCGCGAGTGTGTCAAGGTTAGCGGCTTGGCTTGACAACCGGTTATTTTTATCGAAATGTAACAGTGTATGATGTTTTTGATTACATGATCGACAATTTGTCTTACTAGAACAATTACTTGTTTTATGTTTTATGCTCAAGCAGTTAATGTAAGCTTTGTTATCTTTTACGCATTTAAAACGAGCGGTTGCATCCTGATTTTCGAAGGCGGGACACTTGTATAAGTGGTCGTGCACTATATTACTGCACAGACACTTCTGTGAATTATTACTATTAGATTCCGAACATGTTACGTAAGATTTTGGATTAGGGACCGAGTTATTACTACTATTTCGCGATTTATTCAACCTTTGTTTGTTGCTGTTAGTGTTAGACGGGCCAGGTGAACCCGACTGCGTATTATGAAATATTCGACACTGATCTTTGATGAACGAAATAAAACTATCTAGTGTAGGTATTTTATTATTGCGTTCCGTCATCTCGAATGCGCGAATTGTATCAGTGTCAAACTTTTTTAAAGCGAGTTGAAGCAACATAAAGTCGGAAAGATCTTCTAATTTTAAATTCCTAAGAGAATTAACCGCGGTTACGAAGTTATCAATAAACAGCTAGAAATTCGAGACAGACGCGTTGCCGGACAGTTTGAGATTTAAAGCTTGGTCAAAGTACGTAGACGCTAGGACGCGCGTGTCCTGATATCTGTCAAGTAGTGACTGAAATATGACCTGATAATTCTCAGCACTGGGTGTGACACCTGCAAATACGGACTGGGCTTTCGGTGACAGTTTACCTATTAAATAGTACAACCTGTCAGCATCTGTCAGAGAACCATTATCGTGCACTGTAGACTTCAA
Organism: Euclidia mi; assembly: GCA_944739405.2. Classification (NCBI taxonomy): domain Eukaryota; kingdom Metazoa; phylum Arthropoda; class Insecta; order Lepidoptera; family Erebidae; genus Euclidia; species Euclidia mi. The sequence goes on along the minus strand of OX123183.2, from coordinate 8,555,710 downwards.
ACTCGCATAGAATAACGGCCAATTTCGTATATCTCCGTCAAACGACATAATCTCGATTGGCGGTAATCTCGGTTTGCGGGCAACGGGCTCTGCTGAACATTTACCCTCCAATTGCGATTGTATACGCTTAATAATACAATAAAGATCTTTGAATGAGGTATACGCCTGATAGTTCGGTTTTTCATCAGGATTGACAGAAAGTAATCTTGCGTTATAATCGTCTAACAACTTATGAAAATCTGTTCGAATACTATCTACTGTTATACAATAACTGAGAAATGCTTCGCTATTACTGTCAGACATAGACGCGGTTTTTGAGCATTCATATATGTTTTGAATGCGCTCAAATAAAATATTGCGTTTCGCTTCTAAGATTGTCATCTCTTTGTCTTCCGACACGCGTGACTTCTTTTGTTGTGACATGCTTACGTAAGTATAAGCTAATGAGAACGAAACAAAATAAGAATATCTAATGTATCTATTATTTTACCTAAGTAGGCTAAGTAGGCAACACTTTAGAGCTGAGGAACTAAAAGTTGCTTCAAATATGAGATTTATAAGACAACTATGATAGTTCCAGAATTAATAATTTAATAAGTAGGTAGCTACATAAAAGTTAACCTACTGATGCGGGCGGAAATAACCATGTGACGGTTATGTGAATATATTAGGAGTATAGCTAGGTGCTATAACTGCCTAGGTATAGCGGTATAACGTATAAAACGTAAATGAATCCGACTCGTATGGATCAAAAAAATGGTTCGGCTTTACACCGAAACCGTAGGGTTCTAGGCGACTTGGAGAAGGAAATAGACTGTATAGAGAGGATAGCGGTTCTTCGCCGCCTAGGAGATGGATACGCTAAGGGGTGATTGAGTGGGTATAGGATATTTCAAGGATGGAGGGCACCTACCTTATACAACCTTCTTCGTTTCCGTAGGGCAGTCTCCTGGTGGTTTCGTGATGCAGCTGCTTGTTTTCACTTCAATTCACCATTCGCGAGCGGGTTTTCCTTGGTGGAAGCGGTAATAAATCACATACAACGGTGCGGCGCGGTACGGTATCGCAGACACGTTCTCAGCGAGCGGAATGTTCTCGACTGACACTCGCGTCGACGATCGCGGCGAACAATCAGGCGAAGGCAGTGCCTCTTCCAGGGAGTGGGAGACAGGGACGGAAATATGATATCGCTCGCACTAGAACGTGGAACGATTGATGTTGATGCGATTAGTTATGGATAGGAAGGTAGATGGCGCTACCACCAGTCATATTTAAAAAAAACGTAAACAGATCACAGAAATTAGCCAAATTAACATACAAACGAGATGTAAATATAATTTTAAATCGGAAGAACGTGAAGTTTTATATGGAGTTCCGCAGGGTAGTGTGCTGGGTCCGTTATTATTTAATCTATATATTAACGATTTACCTGCAGTAACGGATAACCCGATGACATTATTTGCTGATGACAGCACTTTGACTGTAGCTTGTAAAAATAGATTTAGTTATGAACTTGACACTAATGACTCACTGACATCAATTGTAAAATGGTAGCAAAACAATAATTTGAATATTAATCTAAATAAAACAAAAATCATGCAGTTTAGCCAGCGCATACCGACAACAAACCTTAACATTAATATTCACGGTATACATATTGAAGAAACGGACACTACTAAATTCCTGGGCATTATAATAGATAAAAAACTAAATTGGAAGTCACAAATAGACAAAATCAGTAAAAAAATAAGTACCTCAGCTTATGCTCTACGCAAACTGTCATTAATACTTAATACGGATGCTTTGATTACAGCATTCTACGGAATGGTCGAATCAGTGCTAAGATATGGCATAATGTTTTGGGGGAATAGCACTAACAATAATGTTGTGTTTAAAGCTCAAAAACAGTGTCTAAGAGCCATGTTTAACTTAAAAAAACAGATAGTTGCAAACCATATTTCAAGAAATACAAAATATTAACATTGCCTTCACTTTACCTCCTAGAGAGTGCAAAATTTGTAAAAGCCAATCCAAATTTATTTTCAAGATTAGCCGAAACCTTCCCTAGAAATAGACGCAATAAGAATAAACTCTGTCTTCACGAATCAAAGACAACATTAATGCGTAAGAGTATATTTTGCATGGCACCTTGTGACGTCGCTGTGACGTCGGGACGACACCGCCTCCCGGCTGCCTGCATGTTCCGTCCCCACCGCACTGCGAGCCTCTATATAAGCGGACGCGTTGGCTTCGCGCGCCCTTTCTGCGGCGACTACAGCTCAGAGTTAAGTTGAGCAACTATCCTGGACCATCGGCAGCTGGATTCTCCACACAAACCCCACCCCTCGCCGAACTACGCGACCCTGTGTTAATTTTTCTAAATATCACATAAATCGTAATCTTTTTCATTTAAGTAACGCTTGCTAATTGATGTATAAAATTTATTTGGCAATTAAATCAATTTTTATTGTAACATTTAACCACGCTTCTCATTTAGACACCCCCTAGTAGGGATAACGTAACAGCACACACCCGAAAGGTCCTTTTTACGTTACAGTGGCGCCCACGGGAATATTATAGGTAGGGTTTTATTGAGAATCCGCTGCCGGTGAGTCTTCTTATTTTATTTTTTTGTGTATGTGTGAAATCGTTCCTAAGCAGTGTGTAATTATTTTAGTGGCATTTACTTATTGTTTCTTTTTGCTTGTTCTATTGTGCTCGGAAAGTCGGTGGTGTTGTGCTGATCACAATAGACATTTTCTCTTTTTGTTCTGTTGTGCTCGGAAGGTCGGTATTGTGTTGAGCCGGTCACAACAGACAAATTTTGTCTTACTACGCTTGGTAAGCATTTCTATATTATAACTTTTTCTGTTACCGCGTGTGATAATTACTGTGTATCAACCGCACAAGTAACGAGTTATAATCGTTCGACTGCGGCCACGTGTCCTCTAAAGACGCGCTAAGGTCACATTCGTCGATCGCATTCTTTGTATTTTGCGATTTATGACCTCACGTCCACTAACGACGTGCCTAGGTCACCTTGATCGTACTGCTTCGCGATTAGCTTTTTTAAATGCCACTAAGGTAATTAAGTGCTACTGGTAATTATTGCTAATAATCTGCTTTGGCTGACTTATGGAACGAGTTCACACCCTTCTCTTTTTCATTTCTTTCTATTTTCTACTATAACCTTCTGCTAGTGATTTTGTACGGCGATATATTTCTATATAGTCGGTATTATTAAATACTTTTACCGCCTACTACGGCGATTATCTTTTAAAATTAACTATTACTTTTCTTTCTTACTATGAAAGTTGCATCTTTATTATACCACGTGTACCTAACATAGTTGGACTGGCTGAGAATGAACGTACCTAAAGATGCTAGCGTATTATATACTAGGTATTTAGCTAGAATTCCGCGTTCATTTATTAATAAAATGTACACGTGTCACATGCAGGTTGCTCACTAACAATAATGAAAAACTTTAATCCTTGTCTATTTGGTATATAAATACGAATATCATCGTAGAATTATTAGTTGTTCGTTTTGTCAAATGTTTATTATGCTACAATCGTTGTTTTTGGTCTTCAATTTTATCTCCTTGTTACTGCCTATCGGTATGTTATTTGAGAATGCATCTATTTATGCATTTACTGTTCATTGTGAACTCAAACATAAAATTCCTGCGTCGCAGTTATTGAATTATGTTCTTTTTGTAATGTTTTGTGTTGCTAGGATTGTTCTTTCAATGTCTGGTTTCTATTGAAATATATAAAACATACAATGATAAATAAATGATAAAATTAAGCCGCTGACGGCCGGAAAACTACTTAATTGTCAATATGTAACTTGTTTCCTTTTTACAAAATGCTATGCATCTGGTTTACTAAACCATATTAAATAGTGCTGGTTATAATGTGTTCTTGTGCTTACGCAAATGTTATTATATCTAACTGAATTTATCAAACTTAATTGAATTGAAACTAACTTTAACTAAAGTGGGTATTTGCATATAAATTGAATCAATAACTTCTTTTCTTGAATAAATAAGTGCCTATTTACATATGAATCAAATAAATAATATTTATACCTCTTTAAATAACTAAAGTGGCTGTTTACACACAAATTAATAAATAATTTCAATACTTAAATAACTAATGTGGGTATTTCTACATAAATCAATAATTTTATACTTTTATAGCTAAAGCAAATTAATTGATTTACAAGTTAAAGATAATACCATTTCGTATTTCACCGTCGTTTATTTCAAACCTAAAAGCTGAATGAAATAATTAAATCTTATTCTATTATAGCATAAATGTGTTTATAAACGATTGGGTACAGTGTCATTAATAACAATGTAAGACGCATATGTATGCAGAGTTATAATTACCTACATAATTATTTGTGAAGGCCAACAATGGTTCTTTTGTTTCCGAGTCGAAGATAATGCATTGTGTTGTGTTAACGAATTATATAAACATGCTAACATAAAACATGAATAAATGTGCTAACATAAAACATGAATAAATATGCTAACATAAAACATGAATAAATATGCTAACATAAAACATGAATAGTTATTACTGTTATAAATTGTCGAAGAGGTTTTCCAAACTTAATATTTTTGCAAGAATCTGTTATTTATCTAACTAATTATCCAACTATCTGATAACTATTTAATTTCACATAACTATATAAATATCAGATATGTTTCTCTTGGTGATTTCCATATAAAGGATCTTAAATTAACTCACTACAAAGATTAAAAATGTAATGATTAATGCTCATCACTAATGAACTAATCACTATAATAACTAAACACTTCGTTACAAATAATATAAAAACCTTTAACTCCTAATTACAGCTAAATCATGTACCCATATATCTTGTTACATATAGCTTTGGTAATGACTGATCGAAATATAATAAAAAAAAATCCCTTATGGCTCAGTGGCTGAAAGGTTGTTGTCGGATCGGTCTGTGGTTCGATTCTCGATTGTGTTTTTTTTGTGTTTTTAACTATGGTAGTGTGTACTATGTCGTCGACAGTCTCCTTCGACGATGTACTATACATTACATCTTGCCGTGAATATTTTTTTGTGTTTTTGGCTATGGTTGTGTACACTATGTCATCGATTGTCTCCTGCGGTGATGTACTATACATTGCAACCTATTCCGAATTGTGTATTTGCCGTTGTCGATTTTGTATCATAATCAGAAACCAGTTATTTGTCCGCGAGAATGGAATGCGGCCGGCGCCAAGCGCGCAGTGATGACTCACGTGTTCACTGGTTCGAACCTTCATTGTTATTCCATTTTAAATGAATACAAATTGTCCTTGCAATATTGCATCTACCTTGTTAATGAGCAATTTGTTTGTGATACTGCCAACTAATCGTATGATTGTTAGTATCGTAATATATTAAGATCGTAATATTGGTTTACGACTTATACTCTCTCAATTAATTTCACTTATCGAATATGGGTGGTCAGGTGGTGCCTACCAACATAAACTGGGTGACTATTTGCTATAAAAATCACGTATATACCTCTTCGCGCGTCGTGTATTATAATGAATGCGACTCGCATCTTGAATGAATGTTGGCTTGTTCATGCGTATGATAGTGTGTAGGCCTGTTTGAATGTGATGAATGTCAGGTTATAGGAACGTTCAATGCTTGGTGACGTATGAATGGCCGAGGGTTATACTTGTTTTTTTTCCTCTTTCAGGGTTAATAGTTGCCTCGTATTTAACCTACTGACACCACTACCACTCATCTGTTACAGGGTCTCCGAATGCAGTTGCCGCCTACCAGCCACAGAATTTTCCCTATGGGAAAATTCTGGCCTAATGGGGGGAGTGTGTGACGTCGCTGTGACGTCGGGACGACACCGACTCCCGGCTGCCTGCATGTTCCGTCCCCACCGCACTGCGAGCCTCTATATAAGCGGACGCGTTGGCTTCGCGCGCCCTTTCTGCGGCGACTACAGCTCGGAGTTAAGTTGAGCAACTATCCTGGACCATCGGCAGCTGGATTCTCCACACAAACCCCACCCCTCGCCGAACTACGCGACCCTGTGTTAATTTTTCTAAATATCACATAAATCGTAATCTTTTTCATTTAAGTAACGCTAGCTAATTGATGTATAAAATTTATTTGGCAATTAAATCAATTTTTATTGTAACATTTAACCACGCTTCTCATTTAGACACCCCCTAGTAGGGATAACGTAACAGCACACACTCGAAAGGTACTTTTTACGTTACAACCTACAATTTATAATAAGTTACCAATAATGTGGCAAAGTATGTCATCTGATATTTTTAAAAATAAACTGAAAAATTGTTTTACTGATAAAGCCTACTATCAGATTTCAGAATTTTTCTCAGAGCAAGAATTTTTTATTGAATGAGCATGAATCATAATAACTAACCATGAATATACATACATACATAAACATGAATATTATTACTATTTCATTGTTATTGACTACCTTAATTACCTATTATTCTTTTTATTTCTACTGGACATTTAATTTAAATTTAGTTATAAGTAAATGACTGTAATTTTTTTTATAATATTGACGTAATTTCTTTTTTTCTTGTATAATTGTTCATTTTCATCATTTAATGTCTATCATAAAATACAATTAATATTAACCAGAAAATCATACCATAATGAATTCTTTCTCGGACAAAGTTAATGTAATGGCTCGTAGCGTTATCTCTCATTTTGTACGCCACTATATGAGGCTGAACATGTACTTATTCTTATTCTATGTAAGGTGATGGTGGAGCAGATGCTGTTGTTTTGGATATAGTGCCGTAATTTGTATGGTTGGGTGGCGAGGTTACAGCAGGTGGTGGACAATAAATAGTGGGTGGGATGTAAGTTGAAGTAGATGGTGGGCAATAAATTTGCTGTTGTTATGTTCCATAGCAGTTAATCTTAGACGATGGAGTATCGCTACTTTCCTCGGAGGCAAGTTTTACTTCTGCGTCAATAACCAGGCCAAGTATTGCCCGTTTTAATTCAGCTTGAATTCGTATGGGCATTTTTTTTACTGATTTACTTATTGACAGAAAAAACGCATCTAATGGATCTTCTTCCTTTCCTTTGGCCTCGACATATTGTCTGAATAATATCTGCGATAGAGGTAATGTTTTATTTCTGGTAGTATGATTTGACAAATCCGAATCAGAGCGTGAACTTTCCCCGACGTCAGATGTTTGTGACTCTGTAATTGAGATGTTTTCCGTGTCTACGTCTAAACTATTATCAGAACAATCAAGGTTTGATGTCTGTGATCTGTCCTGTAGGTGTGGCTTTAAAAATTCTAACTCCTTCTCAAATTTAATTGGTTTTTCAGTTTTTCGCGTAGAACCGCTTTTATATTGTCTCAATCTAAGAGCCTTTTTGTAACAGTCACGAAGTTTTTTCCATTGTTTCTGACATTCGGCCACTAGAAAAAAAAAACAGTTTAATAAAAACATGTACCCAGTAAACTTAATTAATTTGTTACAGATTCCTAACTACTGCTATCAGTTTAAAAGCACTGGCTCATACTTTTCGAATGGGCTATGCTACAGTTTGGATGATTGTACACGAAATTTGTGCCGCAATTTGGAAATATTTACGACCCATTGTTATGCCAAAACCAACGACGGAGTCATGGGTTAAAATCGAGGATGATTTTAGAAGGTTATGGAATTATCCTAATTGTATAGGCGCGATTAACGGCAAACATGTCAATATAAGGGCACCCCGGAACAGCGGAAGTCTCTACTACAATTATAAACAGGTTTTTCAGCATTGTCTTGTTAGCTATTACTGACGCTAAATATAAATTTATTGTAGTAGATATTGGAGCATATGGGCGTAATAACGATAGCGGCATATTAAGCAGTTTCAAATTTGGACAATTATTACAAAATAATATGCTTGGTATACCGCCCAATAAATGCTTGCCAGGTACGACAACACCAGTTCCTCATGTTTTTGTTGGAAACGAAGCATTCCCTCTGTCAGAACACATTATGAGACCTTATCCTGGAAGTCAGCTGTTAAACGATAGCGAGAGGAAAATTTTTAATTACCGTTTAAATCGAGCAAGGCGTCTAGTGGAAAGTTCATTCGGAATATTACAACAGAAATTTGAAATTTTTCAAAAACGTATAAGAATGCAACCAAAGTTTTTAGATACGATGATTCTTGCATGCCCGTGCTTACATAATTACACTTTGGGAGATTTTGTGTCTGAAGACGTTGCCCTGTCTAATAACAACATTTTACAAAATTATTCATTTGACAGCCAAGGCATGGACTTAACCGGTAATCAAAACGTGGACGCGATGAATATTAGAGAGAAATTACAACTGGTGAGGAAAATGCGAAAATTCGCAGGTTGAAACCGCATTTCGTCCGCTATTGAAAGTAATACCCGTCACAGTCTCTGGACCAGCTGGGAGTGTAGACACCTTTGCCCCTTTAGATGATGGCTACCTTTATAGATGCCGACATCGCCTCCAAAATTGGAGCCGAGGGTCCAGTGGGTAGTCTGCATTTGGATTGTGTGGGAGGGTTATCTAGAGATAGCAGCGTGCAGTTTGTTGACTTCGAGATTAAAGACCGATCAGGCCCTCAAACGTTTTCAATTCAGCAAGCTAGGGCAATTAAGAACTTAGGGCTGCAAAGTCAGTCGGTCACACGCGAGTCCTTATGTTCATTTCCCCACCTTTCCGACGTGATGAAAGAACTGTGTTATACCGAGGCAAAGCCCACTATTTTGTTAAAGATCGACAACTGTTCGAAAAGGGACAAAGACCCAACCTGTCGCCATCAGAACACCGGTAGGGTGGGTGTTATTTGGATGTGCCAGCAGTCGGACAGCTCTAGTAGAAACTTCTTGACACTTACGCGAGTACCCAGAACATGACTTGGAAGTACTCATCAGAGATTAGTATAGGTTAGATGCAATTGGCATAATTAAACAGGAGCTGCGCAGCGCGGATGCCCAGCGGGCTTTACACATCCTCGAACAAACTGCCCAGCTCCGACCGGATGGGCACTTCCAGGTTGGCTTGCTGTGGAAAACAGACAACCAACCTATCCCTGATAGTTATACGTTGGCGCTGTCTCGTTTCAAAAGCCTAGAGCTAAAGATGTCAAAGGATTTTAATTTTGCCAAGCAGTACAGGGCTAATATCGAAGACATGTAGACAAAGTGTAATATTTAGGAGTGTACAGGAGAGCCACCCACATCGGTTTGTTGGTATTTACCGCATTTTGGAGATGTAAATCCCAACAAACCGGGGAAACTCAGAGTCGTTTATGACGCAGCAGCTAAAGTACAGGTTGTGTCACTAAATTCTATGCTTCTTTCGGGTCCTGATTTTTTACAACCTCTACTCGACATTTTGATGCGTTTTAGAGAGGGAAAAATCGCCTTGACCGCCGATATAAAGGAGATGTTCCCGCAGATTAAAATACAGGAATGCGACCGAGACGCATAGCGATTTATCTGGCGCGATGAACCTGCGGGTCCAATAAAGATCTTTCGCATATCGTCTATGATTTTTGGGGCATGTTCTAGTCCATCTACGGCGATTTACATCCTCAACCGAAACGCATCGAAATTTATGGTCAAATATCCACAGGCTGTGGAGGCTGTAAAATCGCAAAACCAGTAGCTCTTGGAGAAGAAGAACTCAAGCCATCTCTCCGTCAGTCAAAATCATTGCATCGATCACAATCACATGTCACAGAATGCATTAACGTCACTAATTTCCACCAGTTACCCTTACCAGTTGTAGCTGACATTACCCATTTTAGTTCTTGGATAAGGCCGGTAAGGGCAACAGCTAGGACCCATAAATTCATTGCTGCCATTTTCAAAAATCATCGGGCTCGACAGTAAAAAAATTTTTGGATTCGGGGTATTTGTTTTAGAGATATGCCCGACGGTTTGCGGCCAGATGTCACTTCTCCCACCGCTCCAGTACTCACGCGAGCAGTCCATATTGAAGGGCCGTTTGGCCAAATTGTCGCCGGTACTTCGAAACAGAGTGATCCGCCTCGCGGGTAGAACGTCAGCCGTCTCTAACAGCCAACCAACCAACCAATATTATTTAGCGGGTCTTACTCGCGATGATTTACTTATTCAAAGGCATACACACCTCTGTTATTCTCCTACGTTTATGATATATACAAATAACGAAAGTTTAAAATCGATCAGTCAAAAGAAAAACAAACACAAACAGATAAGACAAAATCTATTTGTTCATTTAGGTGATTACATGACGCCTATGAACATCACATTTAAAAGTAATTACTTTACGATTCTACATTTACATTAGTGCTACGTCCGCTGATACATAGTTTTAGATTAAGAATTTTCAGGAAATTCTGAAGGTACATCTTATAATAGACTTTTATATGGACAAAATTACTTAGGTACTCTGCCCTTAATTGTAACTCAAGCTATTTGCAATACTTATCGACTTCAATAGTCACGGTTATTTAAAATGATATTATTCGAAAAAGTAGTTAAAATAAGAATAATCATTACTAACCTACCAACCTATTTTTGATAGTTCACGAAGTTTCAGTGCCACGAATTGACATTGTTCAGCCATAAATTTGAAACATTCGAATTTTACTGTGCTGTATTTAATTGTACTCTTTCACATGCATATAAAAAAGCGAGTGACAAAACAAACTCCTTCAAAATTCGATTTTGGAATTCGACCTCAAAGAAAACACGTTCGGAAACGCGTTAGGTATACCCTTAAATTTAAAGATATACAAATATCTTTATATATAAAGAAATAATGTCTGTTTTTTAAATGTTATTGTTTAGGTATATGTTCAATGTATTATTGGATTTAAATAAAATTAAGTCTAATTAATAGTTTAAAATTGGTATTTAACCAATACATTTTTATTTGCAATTTCAACAATGATACATTTGAAAAATAAACATCAGAGTCGCGGTATCAAAACGCGATTTAAAAAAAAAAGCGGGAATAAAGTAAACATTTCGCTGATACTGATAGCGTAAGTAACGTGTATAAAATACTTAATATAAAAAGATGAGTGAAATTAGCGATGATGACTGTACTTTAACACCAGAAGAGTTAAAACAACAAGTGATTAATGCAGAATTTTGTTTTTAATTTATTCCTGTTAATTTTTATGTCTCCTAAGTAATATGTGTTCTCACTGCTGAAGTGAAAAGTTATGTGTGCTACACGAGAGCAAAGGTTTTTGCATCTCGTGCTGTTGAGTCCCTCACCACGCTCAGGATTCTAACTTTGATTCACTTGCTACGCTCGTGAATCAATCATAGAATCCTTCGCTTGCTCGGGACTCAAAATCAGCACTCGAAACAAAAAACAACTTTGCTCTCTTGTTGCACAAGTAACTATTATAGTCGAATTTAAGCTCTTTTCCATATCGATCTATAGCCATAGCTCTATTTCATTTACATAACAGACGAGATTTTTCGTCACAGGAGTTAAAAGCAGTCAAAAATATTACAGACCGTGCGCGTTCCATGCAAAAAAGAAAGAGAAATATCATCTGCAAAGCCTATTTCGTTGGCACCTCGCGAATAGATAGGCGTGGTATATATTCCTGCGCCGCAGAAATATTCGATGTTTTGTCCATTTTCATTCAGTATCATATTTTGGAGGCATGAAGGTTTATGTATAGATATTATTTTGGTCAAAAATAGGTTGGTAGGTTAGTAATGATTATTCTTATTTTAACTACTTTTTCGAATAATATCATTTTAAATAACCGTGACTATTGAAGTCGATAAGTATTGCAAATAGCTTGAGTTACAATTAAGGGCAGAGTACCTAAGTAATTTTGTCCATATAAAAGTCTATTATAAGATGTACCTTCAGAATTTCCTGAAAATTCTTAATCTAAAACATATTATATATATTCATATTTTCATAATTATATTATATAGGATTGATGTTGACATCTGTCGGATCATACGAAAAATATATTTCTAGTCCTGAATATTTATAATATGTTATTTTTAGAGAAATAAAAGCAACCGTCAAGGCCTAACTATTACTAAAAACCTAAAAACTAATATTATTATAAGAAAGTATCACAAGAGCCTACCAAATTATTGAAGTATATCAGATGTCAAAAAATTCAATGTTAAGCACCAATTCACGTCCGTGAAAAAGAATATAATTTAATTTTTATTATCATCAAGAAATCAATGTCGGTTCCTGTATGATGTGATTTAATATAGCAGCTTTGTAAGGAGTTCACGTTGAGTGGCGTGAGGTTGTGGCTAGTTTGCGATGGATCTACGATCTCAATGCCGCCGGACTCGGCTAGCGTACTGGCACTCACGAGCCGCCGCCGCCACGGACAGAAAAATAATTTTACGCAATGACAAACGTCATTAATTTGTGTTTATTTTATAGTATTTACTTTTAAGTGTATTGAAGTTTTTATCGTCATATATGTTCTTTAACGGTGGCAAAAGTGATGAGGAAGTAGGTGCGAGTCAATCTTGCACATCGCCTGCTCTGGTGCGCTGCCCTGTTTGTTCCCAGGCACGTTATTTTAAAGGTGAGCGGGGCCTAAAAGTACATTTTGGTAAAATCCACAAAAACCAAAATGTACTTTCTGGCCCCAACACATCCACACATCACAATTCAATTAATGAGCCGACAACCCCTTCTGATATCCCTTTTTGGCAGCTTATAAGCAAATTAAAAAATTCCATTCCCATCCTGAAACGAATTCCCCGTGGCGCAAGGCCTTCAGTAGCCCAAAATCTAACCCAGTGCAAAGGCCTCGTGGTACGGGAGAATTCAGTAACGGCTTGGGAACAACTACTCACTTTCCCTTACAGAATTCTACATGCACAGGAAGACCGGCAAACAAAAAAAACCTTAACAGCCAAAATTAAAGAAAATTGTAATATTTCGGCCTCCAATCTAAATTGGATATTTGATCCAAAAACACATCGCAATAGCACCATGTACCACCATGTAGAGTCCAAGCTAAGGGAAGGTGATATCAGGGGAGTATCCAGAATCTTATTCAGTAGCGATGTGGTGGCGCCTTGCTCTGCCGACACACTCGCAAGTCTGCAGAGCAAGCATCCAGCGCCAGGAGATAGCCTCTTCTTTCCTGACCCACCTGACACTAACTCAGATTGCCTCAGGATTACAGCCAAGGACGTCCTGACTGCCGTTGGCTCCTTCCAAAGCGGGTCTGCTGGTGGTCTCGACGGCTTAACACCCCAACACTTAAAAGATCTTGTGTGTTCAAGCGCCGGGGCGGCCGGGGACGCGCTTTTGGGGGAGCTAACGGCTCTAGTCAATCTTATGCTCTCCGGCAATGTGAACGATGCCATCGTTGACGTTTTGTATGGCGCAAATCTATGCGCTTTACGAAAGCGAGACGGTGGTATTCGTCCCATTGCCGTTGGGTGTACGTACAGGCGTATGGCGGCCAAGATTTGCTGTCGGCATTATAACTCCATGTTAGGCAGCAAATTACAGCCACTACAACTTGGATTTGGCTCTAAGGGTGGCTGTGAGGCCGCCATACATGCCCTGTCAACGTACCTTGGCTGTAATGGGGGTGATGTTATCTTGAAGATTGACTTAAAGAATGCTTTTAACTCAGTGAACAGGGACACCTTGTTGACGCAAGTTAAATTAGAAACCCCCCAAATTTACAACTACCTTTGGCAGTGCTACAGGCACCCATCAAAATTAATATACAAGGAACATCTTTTGGAGTCCGCCGTTGGCTGTCAACAAGGCGACCCTCTTGGACCACTCATTTTTAGCTTAGCCATTCATCCAGTTATTAGCCAGCTAAATTCTAAATTAAACATCTGGTACCTAGATGACGGAACCCTAGGAGGCGACGTACACACTGTCTATCAGGACCTGGCACTTCTGAAGACCAAATTTTCATCCATCGACCTAGACCTTAATCCAAGTAAGTGTGAAATTTTTATCAACGATACTTTAGACCAATCCGCAATACTTTCCCAATTTCAAACCCTGGCACCCAGTATAACGCATATTAAAAAAAGTACTCTTCGCCTTCTTGGGTCCCCAATATTTGAAGAAGGTTTTGATTCTTTTATTCATGAAAAAATTCAAAATTTTAGTGAAATTTCGGACCGCCTGCTCAAAATTAATATACATTCGGCTTTCACTATTATTCGATACTGTCTTTTTGTGCCTAAGTTCACACACGCTTTACGTTCATCGCCTTTTTGGAAAAACCCAAGTCCACTAGTCAATATTGACAAAATTTTACAAAACACCCTAAGCAACATTTTAAATGTGGCTCTGAACGACCGAGCATGGCTACAAGCGACATTACCTGTTCGCCTGGGTGGGCTTGGCGTACGCAAAATTTCCGACGTGAGCTTACCAGCATTTCTGTCATCGGTCCACAGCACTGCAGAATTGACCAGGAAAATCTTAGCACCCACACTGGTCGATTCTGAGGTGCCGTGTAAGATCGATGCCATTAATGCTTGGAAAATGGCTTGTCCAAGCACTGAGTTGCCCCGAAATTTATCCTCTCAGAGGCAGTGGGACGGGCCGCTTTGCAGCGCAGTACGAGAAAATCTCCTAAGCACATCGTACAATGCTGCAGAGCGTGCTCGTTTGCTGGCTGTGGGAGAGTGGGAGTCGGGGCTCTGGCTTCAAGCACTGCCATCGTCCAACATAGGTACCATGTTGGACGATACGACCTTCCGCCTCGCTTCTTGCCTCCGTTTAGGTGCGCCGTGTGTCGCTCCACATCGTTGTCACTGTGGGGAGGCGGTCGACAGCCTTGGTCACCATGGCCTATCATGCAGCAGGAGCGCAGGTCGTATTTCACGACATAGCAACCTGAATGACATTCTCCGCCGGGCTCTTGTCACCGCTGGCGTTCCAGCCCAACTTGAACCTCAGGGTTTGGCACGCAACGATGGTAAAAGACCAGATGGAATGTCTCTACTGCCTTGGAAGTTGGGTAGGCCTTTGGTATGGGACGCAACGTGTGTCGATACCCTTGCGCCATCTCATCTTTCTAGCACAGCGGGTTGTGCGGGCGCTGCTGCTGCCACAGCGGAGACTTTGAAACGGCGCAAATATGTAAATCTCGTAGGGGATTATGTATTTGAGCCGTTTGGAGTCGAAACGTTGGGGTCATGGGGTCCAAGTGCTAGATCTCTCTATAGAGAGCTTGCGAAGAGACTTGTCAACGCCTCGCGTGACCAGAAGGCTGGCATGTATCTAGCACAAAAAATTAGCATTGCCATACAGCGTGGCAATGCTGCCAGTCTTCTGGGCACATTCCCAATAGACGGCGATGTGGAGGACTTTCACGACGCCCTTTGAATATGCATTTTCTTATTTATTTGTATTGTACTTTAATATTTAATTTAATTTTAGTTGGAGTATTTAAGTAGTTATAATTAATTGTGTTATCCTAATATTAATTTATTTTGTTATTTAAATAAATAAATATATAATTTTATCTAAAACTATGTATCAGCGGACGTAGCACTAATGTAAATGTAGAATCGTAAAGTAATTACTTTTAAATGTGATGTTCATAGGCGTCATGTAATCACCTAAATGAACAAATAGATTTTGTCTTATCTGTTTGTGTTTGTTTTTCTTTTGACTGATCGATTTTAAACTTTCGTTATTTGTATATATCATAAACGTAGGAGAATAACAGAGGTGTGTATGCCTTTGAATAAGTAAATCATCGCGAGTAAGACCCGCTAAATAATATTGTATGTATAATATCTTTTGACTAAATGTAAAAGAAATAAGAAAGCAACATATTTATAGTATTTTCCTCTGTACCGATATATTTTTACTAAATAATCATGTCCTATTATTATATAATGACAAATTGTATAATTATCTCGCTTTGTTGCTAATCATGATAACAAGGATAAAGTAATCAATTATGTATTTCCATTCGAAGTTATTAATATCATTAGAATAATAGTGTTGGGTGTGGCAGAAAAAGCATGAAAGCAGAGTTAACGCAGTTGAGATGCGTTCACTGCGTAGTATGTGTGGGGTAAGACTGATTGATAGAATTCCGAATGCAGAAATACGAGAGCGATGTGGCCTGAAAGAAGATGTCGTGACAAGAATTAAAAAAGGAATGCTGAAATGGTTTGGGCACGTGGAGCGAATGAGTGAAGAAAGAGTGACGCATTAAATTTATGAGGCTAAAGTGTGTGGGCAAGTCGGATGCGGCAGACCTCGTCGGACATTTGTCGACCAGATTGGGGACATCTTAAAAAATGGCAAGGTCCTAAGCACCCGCAACCGGCGAGCATGTATGAACAGGGTAATGAATGTAGAAGAAGCGCGTGAGGTTTGTAAGGATAGATGCAAGTGGCGTTCCGTTGTCTCTGCCTACCCCGACGGGAAAAAGGCGTGAGTATATGTATGTATGTAATAATATCTTGCGAGAACACAGATTTACTCTGAAACTGAGCTTGTTTCCCTTGAGATTATGGGATAGTAACAAGAAAGCTGATAAACATCTATAAAGATTTTATAAAACAAACCATATTCTATTACCCACTTCTAAAAAGTAAGAAACAATTTCAAAATTTTATTAAACCATTTAAACCATTTATTTTTGATACACACACAATATAATATATATATATATATATATATAATGAAATAAACGTATCTTATAATAATTATGAGTTATATGCGTGCAGCAAAGGGTACCAGCTCAGTACTTGCTGTGCTAGTGCACAGCAATGATTTTCAGCTGGCCCCTGACATGTGTGTGAACATTTTTAATAGTATGCGCACTCGAGCTTATATAAAATCATAAAAAAACGAACACGTTATGTAATTCATAAAAAAAAAATTACAATAAGAATACATAGACAAAAATAAAACATAAAATAAATACAAGTGGCATTACAGAAATAAAATAATAAAAACACACTTAGATATTTAAACATAAATTTAAATTTATTCTTTAGCGACATGACACACAACCCATTCTGCTATATCGACTTCTGAATATTTAATAATTCTCTCACTAAATGTTTTCTCAAAGTTATTTGGGACATACTTTTACGCAGAGGCGGAGGCAAGTCGTTCCATATCTTTGTAGCAGAATATTTAAATCCTCCTTTATATTGAGCAGTTCTGTGAGCTGGTATTACTAAATTGTTTCCTTCTCTTCTACGAGTATTTCTTTCCTGCACATCCTTAACCCATTCAAGCTTCTTAAATAAATATCTAGGCTTTTTATTAAAAACAATTTTATGCACCAGGCATGAGAGATGTATTTTCCTTCATGCTTCCATTTTTAATGTCTTAAATTATTGAAATTTTGAAATTAAAGTTATTGAAAAATAAATGTTATTCTAATCGGCTTCTGAGATCGAAACAATGATTAATTTTCTACAATTTAATTGGTTAGCTTGTATACTTGTGTATACGTAAAGATTTTACAGATGATCATAGCAAGAGTCTTTAGTTTTTCAAAATGATATACCAAGTTAAATATTGATACAATTTTCATATTGTGAGAGAAAAATTAAGTCAAGTATCAACACGTAGGTATTCGTATAATAATTATGTATAACTCAAATCATTTGGAATAATTGGGACTCAAATCTTAGGTAGTAGAACCATGCTAATTTAACAGAAATTTAAGTACTACTCTCTTACAGAATATCAATGCAGAGTAAGAGTACTTATGCGTTCCGTTCGGTGAGTGAGAGTGCCGGAGGTTCAATCCCATTTTCTTTCTCCCTTTTCCCTCTCCTCATCCTATTCCTTTTTCCAACGTAAAGGGCGGCAATACTTAATCGCTTACAACCAAGCTGTCGGGCTGCTTGGTGCCCGCCTATTACAAAATAGACTAGAAATCATACATTTTCTAGGTGGATCATGTAGGCACCATTTTGAATGTCGGTAATCAACATTATTAATACGTGTACACACATAACTTCGAAAGGTCAGAGGTGTGTGCCCGGGGTAACTGGGGATGGAACCCGCGACCATCGTCTCGGCAGTCCGTTACGTACACCTTCAGCCAAGAATAAAGGATGATGCAAGAGATTGTATGAAATCTGGTACCCGCTCCAATAATGATGTATTATATATCATTGAAAAGGTATTATCTTATAGATTATAAATAAGTATGGCGCCTCTCTTGATTTATAGTCCGATCTGATTGCCAGCCTTATATAATATCAGGGTAATATGGATTTTCCTCCCGCCATTGGTGTAAATGAGCTGTGATTTGTGCATTGCCTGTGTTTTACTTTAGAAAAAGCATGTAGTTTTAAATCTAAATCAAATAAAAATAGTATATACAAATAATTGTGAAGTTATCTGGGTTCATAACCCCGGTGCGTGAGACCGGGGTCACCAACGGTATAAGTCAAATTCACGTCACCAATGGCGGGCACTAGAAAGGCGAGCGTTCCAAATTTGACCCATTTTGTTGTTCTTTCTGCTCTAATTTATATTTTATATGAAATATGATGATTATTATTTGTACAAGACGACCACGTAAACGTAATGTAAATATTTTTTATCCCAATTTACCTCTAAGCGCGAATTCAATCCAATTTCGACCCAGTCATGGATGTCAGAGTTTAACTTTATATTTCTTCATTATTAAGTTATTAAAAAAAATGTTGTTGATTGGTCAATGTAGGTAGTAATCCACTGTATCTATATTTTATTTATTTATTATTTTATTTATTTCTTCATGCACAATATACATATGTACATAAGGTGGACTTATTGCCGTTAGGCATTATCTACCAGTCGGACCTTTTGGTGGTGCAGAGACAAGCAAGGTAGGTGCATTATATATAGAGATAATCATAACAATTAGATAGAATGTAATATAAATAAATAGAATATTATACTATAAATGAAATTATAAATTTATTGTAGTATAAATATATTAATATATACAAACGTAATAATACATATTACATATACTACACATATACCCCATAAATACATACAAAATATATATAATGTATATAAAATAAAATATATATAAAACTAGAACTGATGAAAACAATGTGTAGATTCCTTCAATCTCTCAAAAAGGAGATCTCGAACTTTCAATTTAAATGCGAAACGGTTAGTGGACATTCTGATTTCAGGAGGGAGCCTATTCCATAGCAAAACAGCTTGAACAATGAAGGAAGAGCCTACAAAGACTGAAGTATGAGTGGGACACTGAAGATGTAGATTGTGAGAGGAGCGAAGTTCTTTCTCATGTGTAGAAGATAGATATTGAAAGTAAGAAATCAAGTATGAAGGGGGAGAAGGGGATTTAAGTAAAGAAAAGAGTGTAGTGAGAGCACGCAAACTCCGGCGTTGACGGATGGGTAACCATTTAAGTTCGGAACGAAAAGTAGTTACGTGATCATACTTGCGAAGATTGTAGATGAATCGAATGCAGTTATTGAGAAGGCGGTCATACTTATTGAGATATTCTGAATTCAGGTCATAATAACACATATCACCATAGTCGATTAAAGGAAATATTAAGGCCTGCACAAGCATTGTCTTGGTCCTGGAAGGGAGAAAATTTTTGAGGCGGTATAAAGCTCGAAGGGTACCGGTGACTCTCTGACTCACGTCAGTGACCTGGGCCTGCCAGTCGAGAGTGGAATCTATGTGCAGTCCTAGATCTTTGACTGTCGTACTGAATGGGATTTTCAGTCCGTTAAACATGATTGGTGGCAAAGTTGATAGATCTAATCTGGGTATCATGCGTTTACTACCTACAATCATGGCCTGACATTTAGTAGGATTGACATCAAGACCAAAATCATTGCACCAAGTCAGAATCGCCGTAAGGTCTCTATTTACATCCGCTATCGCCATAGACACATCTTCCACTCTCGCCTGGGAGTAAAGCTGCAAGTCGTCGGCATAAAGATGGTACGCACATCGAAGGTTAGGTGTCAGGAAGTTTATAAAGACTGAAAATAATAACGGAGAAAGTATGCCACCTTGAGGAACACCAGAGTTTATGTCACGCTAACTCGATGAACAATCATCACTGTGGACCGACTGCTGGCGCCCCTGAAGATACGACGAGAACCATTCCAGAGAACTAGGTGAGATCATTAGATGGGAGAGGATTGATAGAAGGATATCGTGACTGACGGTATTAAAGGCGTTCGAAAAGTCGACCAAGGCCAATACTGTGACCTTAGTGTTCTCCATGCCCGCCCTAATATCGCCAGTCACTTTAAGGAGAGCGGAGGTAGTGCTATGTCCTGGTCTGAAGCCAGATTGATATGGACTCAGTAGGTTGTTTTGGTACACAAAACTGGACAGTTGCTTATTGACACAGGACTCTAGCACCTTGGATAAGAAGGGAAGTATGGAAATAGGACGGAAATGTTTAGGGAGAGACGGATTTGTAATTTTGGGAAGTGGGATGACAAAAGCTTTGCGCCATAAGGAAGGGAAGGTTCCATTGGTTATTGAAAAGTTAATAATGAGGGAAATCGGAAGGATGAGGTGATCAAGGATAGGAGTGATCATACGGCGAGGCGAGATGTGGCGAGGGGGTGGTGAATCAGTGGATGCTAAAAAAAATTATGGCGCCATACCTAAAGAAAGGAAAATAATTCACTTGTGATAGCATTTTCACGTCCCTAGGGATAGAGATCTAAAATGATTGTTGGTACAATAAATAAAGCTCGCCGGGAAATACCTGCTTGTGTCAAACAAGCAAAAAAAGAAAAGAGTTCTACAGAATAGTAGTACTAATAAAAGACTTCACTATCACTTTAATAGTATATCAAGGAAAGCACAGTGAAAATGTTCTTCTCCTTAGCACTATGCACCCAGGTATTCAAATAGAAACAGATAACAAAAAAAAACGGAATGGTAAGTTACATTTTACAATAGTTCAAAGTATGGAGATCAAATGGCTCTTGAGTACTCTGTCAAAGCGCCATCTAGGCGTTGGCCACTTCACACTTTTATAATTTGCTAGACTTAGTAGCAATACATTCTTGGATATTGTATTGTGACCTAAATGGAAAAAACTAACAGAAGGGATTTTACTTTTTATATTATGTATTTATTTATATGTTTAGCACCTATCATATCTATTGTATTTATGCCTGCGTATGTATGTGTACAATAAAAACAATTTCTGGTAATCAGATACTTTTAGCCGCTACACATCAAAGCTTTTTGTCTTTTTCAGTCTGTCCATCCTAAGGTTGCCTGTAAGAGATCGCACTCTGCGATAAGGCCGCCCTTGTGCATTTGATATGTAAGTTATATACATTTAAGTTATATACACCGAATTTGTACCAACATTTGCACAATAAAGCAATTATCTATCTATCTTTACAGTTATAAGAAAACTAGCTGAGCCATATTTTATGTAAATAGCAGGAAACCGCCTAATATATCAATCTACCAATAGACATACTGAGTGAAATACCAAGCTTATAAAAAACGGTTCAAGGGAACATTCAAAGACTTTTCCATTTGCTCATTATGCGATGCCATTTTTAAATTTGAATTAATTTTAACTTTGAACATTCGTGGTTGTGATTTCTATTTAAGCCAAAGTACATAAAAAATATGTGTAATACGTAATAAAAACATTATATCATAATTATAAGTCTTATTTGTTCAACATAACTTTAGATTGCTGTAGAGAAAGTAAAGTGGCCAAAATTGACCCGTCCGCGCTTCTAAGGGTGTCAGGATGTTCCGCGCTTCTAGTGTTAACACAAAATGAAAATAAAGCTCAAGAAAATAAATTAAAATGCGATTATGATTTCCTTTGTTTATTATTTTTACCATGTATTGTATACAAAAGAACAGCCGCAACGAAGCTTAATAAGTGAGATTACAATATGAAATTATTACCAAATTAAATAAAATGATTACAAAATAAAATAAATGATTACACATCATCATCTAATCTAAATACATAATTAAGGAATAAGGCAGGGGCTATAAATCCCTCAGGCCTGGCTTAGGTAACACACGATGGACACGATGTGAACACAGGTACCTACAGTACGTCGCCGCGTCGCCCAGTCAGGCATGAACAGTAGTATTGAGAGATAGTACCTACATACATACATAACTTCACGCCTTTATCCCCGAAGGGGTAGGGAGAGGTGTATTACACACCCACACTTCGCCAGTTATGTTTGAGAGATAGTATTACTATTATTATTGATTAAAATATAACAATAATATATTCTTGCTCGAATATGTCGAGATTATATACGACCGCGCATGAGCGAAGAATCTTCATTTATCCCATAGTCAGGCAAATCTTCAAGTGCATTTTGTCTATAAATCTCTATTGTGTATATTCCATTCTGTAAATGCTCACTGCAGTAAGATCTTCCAAGCTTTATTTATATGTCCCTAATGCCAATAAAATAACTTGCCTACTGAAATAAAGTAAAATAATAAATAGTCGCTGAATAGTACGGGGAGACGGGGAAGCGCAGTCACACACACACAATACAAACGAACGACTGAAGCTATCCGTCGGTCGACACTTGCGCATGCGCATTCGTCGGTCCTCTCCCCGCCCCCCGCCTCTGGTACCTTGCCCGCCTTCCCGGGCAGGTAAGGAAATTATTGATAACTCCTATTGATGTACAGAAGGGTAGTGAATTATGAATTAATAATAATAACCTTATCCGTGTGGTAACGTATTAAGAATACGAAATGTCACCACCCTATATCATCCCATGGGTGTCATAAGAGCCGACAGGGGTAGCATATTAAGCAAAGAACAACACTGTAAGAGAAGGAAAACTTGATACAAGCCCTATACCAACCCGTTTGGCCAGCGTGGTATAGTAGGCCAATTCCTCCTTTCAAAGGAGAGGCCTAGTCCAGCAGTGGACTGTTAACGGCTGATGATGATGAATAATAACCTTATTCTATCCTTGCAACAACTGGCATGTTATAGTACCTGTTATTTCTAAACAGACTAAGATTTAGAACTAGTGGTCATAATAATTTTTGTTTAGCTCACAAAGAGCTATCCAATGACGTATTATACAGAGCTATTGGTGGTGGGTACCAAGATTTTTCATCATCCTTTACCATTTTGTCGCACACGAACATCATAAAACGCTGTATAAACACGACGCGGTCTAACCTTATCTACATTGGTACCTACATAAGTATATTAGCACTGTTCGCGACAGACATTAAAAACTATGACAGTGAATAGTGTATTCGAAACCGCGAGTGAAAATCGTATAAAATAGTGCTATCCAATCGTGCGGTACACCGGGTTCGGTTCTCGGACGCGTCAAAGTGATAAAATAACGCTAAAATAGTGAAAACTCGCAAATCGTTAATAAGAAGTACTGTGTAGTGCAGAAACATTAAAACAATTGCTTGTGCTAACCGTAGGGACTAGATATCGATCATAAATAGCGTTATCAGTTGTAATAGAAAAGAACTAATAGTTGATAAACAGCTGTTTTGTTAACATAGTAGTTTTATAGTTTTATATGTGTTTTTTAGCTTTGAATAAGCTTGAAAACATGTTTAAATAGTTTCTTATTGCCAGTTATTGGTTTATGTAGTCGAAATCATCATAATAACAAACATTTGAATGTTCATTATAGTTTATAATTAGGTTTATGTACGACAATGTTTTCTTAAGAAAGTCTGTATTTTTACTTATGCATCGTAGGTTTTCCTGTAATAACTTAGAATTGAATAAAGATATTTTCATGGCGTTTGTTTTATTAGATGCTCCATATAGTTGCACATAACGGCCCACCAAAATTATATACATAACTATAGAATTTCATAGGTTTTTAATAGAAAATATAGTGGGCGGACGCTTGTGTGACGACATTTTTCGATAGTTTTTCTTGAATAACTTAGTGACGCAAACAGTTAGGTTTAGGTATTTTATACCAATAAATAGAACTTTTGAGACCTATCTAGCATTGTATAGAACATACACACATCAACAAAGTCTAGGGATATTTTATATTTCATCAAATATCTAAAAATCTATGAAGAATTTTCTGATACAGTAAATAGAAGAATCATAGATTATTTTAAGGTCTTTAATTAAAATAAAAAACATTTCGTGTTTTTTTTTTTTTTTAATAAAAAAAATAATTTTTTTAATCATCATGGAAAATTAGTATGATAACAACAAACATTTCTTCTTAAAAAACTATTAATTTTAATAAAAATGGAAAAAATCTTGTAAAATCTAATCATTAATAATCAGTGTTGCCACCTCTTACATTGATTACACATCGACATCGATTGTTAATACTTAAAATTAAATTGTCAATGTCTTGCTGCGGTATGAGGTCCCATGTCCTTTGCAAGTGTTCGTAAAGTTGTTGTTCAGTCGTCAAATTTGGTGGAAAATCTCTCAAAGCTTTTCGTTGTAACATGTCCCAGGCATGCTCGATAGGATTTAAGTCGGGCGACTGTGCAGGCCAATCCAAAACTTGAATATCGTGCTCTCGGAGAGCGGTCGATACCAGCCGCGCCGTATGGCAAGGAGCATTATCGTGCATGAGTAGAAATTCATGGCCTATTTGAGTTCTGTGTGGGACAATAACGGGCTCTACTACCTCCTCGTGGTATTTTTGTGCAGTCATGCTGCCTTGGATCCAAACGAGTTGGGTTCGTCCGCCAAGACGAATTCCTGCCCACACCATGATTGTCCCGCCTTGGTATGGGTGGACCTCCTGAGGGTGCCGTAGACGGCTAACTCTCCCTGGAGCTCTCCAAACGCGTGTTCTTCGTGAATCCGGGTGAAACCCAAACCGGGACTCATCGGTGAACAGCACCAAAGACCATTGTTCGTCACTCCATGGTAAATGCTCCCGAGCCCACGAAAGCCGCCGACCGCGATTGCCACGTCGCAATGCTGGAACACGCAATGGTCTTCGAGCATGAAGATCAACTTCATGTAACCTTCTTCGCACGGTTTGGTCGCTTACCAGCAGCTGGTGGTCCTCCTGGAGCCTTTGCACTAGTTGCAGCGCTGTGATATTGGGTTGTCTTCTGGCGGTCATTTGGAGAAATCGATCCTGTCTCTGCGTAGTAACACGATATCTACCTGTGTGCTGTTCGGCCACATCTCCAGTACTGCGATAACGTGACCACAACCTTGATATCACATTTTGACTGGTATGTAGGGCCTCAGCAACGACGCGTTGAATTGCACCATTTTCTAACATGGCCACGGCTCGTAACATTTCATCTCGACTCAAATGACGACGTGACATGACTTTTAAAGTTCGTACGTCACGTTAAATTAAAAAAGAAAAACAATTAAAAACCCTTTTCATTAATAATTATAATAAAACAGTTTTAACTTTCTTTAATGTAACGAATTACTGGCAAATTTGCCGCCATATTTTGTTTATTATTTTGTTTTTTTTTCTTTCCATGTTCAAATTTTGAAAATAGATTAAAAGAGGTTTTAATCTGTATATAAACTTTTTGTGGAAACTAACAAGGTTCTAAACTATAAACTCGTAAATAATTTAGGATTAAGATATCCCTAGACTTTGTTGATGTGTGTATATGCATGTACCATTGTATCTAAGTTAATTAAATGTATGTACTTTATCACAAATAAAGATTTGTTTTGCAAATGTTCGGTGCGGTGGTCGTCGTTAAGGTAAAGTTCCGAAGTACCTAAGCAACCATATTTTCGGCCAGTTCGTTGGCGCCCCAACCACTATCTTGTGACCAAGTAACCATTTGTAACCATCAAGCACCGAACACCTGAACAGCATCGCTCCCAACGTATAAAGATGTTTTATTTCTGAAGCCCCGAATAGATCGAAGCCATTTAGTTTAGTTTAGTTGGACGTGGGTTTTCCGCACTTAGTCACTTATTTGGGCCATTGTGCGTAAGTGGCGACTTGATTGACGCCGAGTACTTATACCACCTTAGCTCCTTCCAGAAAGCCATTAGTTGGCTGATGTCGTTCAAAGCCTCATACATGGTTCTGGGGTTGTTCAGCAGCTTTGCCCGTTGATCGCTCACGCTTGTGCAGTGCAGAATGACGTGAGCGGGTGTTTCTTCGGTTTCCATGCAGCCCCTGCACAGTGGGCTGTCCGTAACGCCTATGTTGAATAGGTGCTTGTTGAGTGGACAGTGGCCGGTTATTATGCCTGTCAGATGCTTAAGAGTGTTTCTGTTAGAATGCAGCAGCTTGTGCGAGAGTCGCTTGTTCAAGCGGGAGATAGCATCTTTTGTTTGTCTGCATTCTATTATGTCTGCCCACTGTTTTTCATGTTCATGTGCGGTTCTCTCGCGTAGCCATGTTTTGAGTTGGCTTGCCGGTATCGGTACAATCGGCTCGGGTCCCATTATCATTGTGTCCGATCCTTGCCGTGCCAGTTGGTCTGCGGCGTCATTGCCTGCGGAGTTGCTGTGGCCTTTAATCCATTGCAGCGTAACCCGATTCTTCTCTGCAATCTTTTGCAGCTCTAGGTGGCATTCCATGATGAGGCAGTGGTTAAAGCAGTTGCTGCCGAGAGCTTGTAGTACAGAGACACTGTCTGTGATAATGCGTATAGACAGGTCACTTACGTTCCTAGACGCCATTGCTGTTGCGGCTCTTGTTATCCCAACACACTCGGCTTGGAATATGGTGTTAAGAGTGCCAAGGGATGTTGAGATGTTGATATTTAAGTCATGGGAGAATACGCCCGCACCTGTCCCATGCTAGATCGAAGCCATACAGTCCACACACGCATAGAACCCACGTCGTGGTAGGAACCTCGCCAGTCACACACCACCAGCGTACTGTGGCGGACCAGCTAAGGTTCGATTCCTGGCATCCGTCACATTTGTTGGTCCTTGCGAAGCTGGATCGAAGATAGAAGAATGCCTACGACGCGTTCAAGAGGTCGTGCTCCTGAGGTCGCCGGGGGAGCGGCCGGCGCCGGGCCTAGTTCCAGTACCCCTGCCCGCGCCGCCACCGAGGTCATCCGTCACGACGGGCCGCCGCGATCGCCGTCGACAACAGTCGGGAGTGACGCGAAACAGGTCATCCATCAGGAGGTTCCACAGTGAGAGTCCCAAAACTCAGCCCTGCGGGCAGCCCATGGTCAGCGGCTTCCAAACAACCCCACTTCAAACGAAGAGACCTGCCCGGCGACTCGTAAAATACGCGACCAACATCCGATAGATGTTGGGCGGGCAACCACCGTTCTTCGCCTTCAGCAGGATCATGGGCCACCACGCGTTGTCAAAGGCACCTGATACGTCCAGAAAAAGGGCCTGGACATATTTGGCCCGGCTTGCGATAACAATGTCCTGAAGGGACCGCAGAGCTGTTAGTGTTGAACGACCTCGACAAAAACCGTGCTGGCAGGGTGAGATATTGCGCGAGATGTTGGGTGCGCAGTAGATCATGACCCTCTCCAGAATCTTGCCCAGAACTGAAAGGAGAGTGATACGCTTTAGGATCAGTCAGCGGCCTGTCGTTGCCTTTCGGCAAGACGATAAGCCGACCGTCCTTCCACGTATCGGGAAATGTGCCCTCCTCAACGCATTTGCCTAAAACACGCGTCAGCTCGGAGTCAGCTACGTGCCACACATGTTTCACCATGCGGGCGGTGATCCCATCGATGCCGGGTGCCGTGTTAGGTAAATCCCGAACTATAGAGCCCACCACATTTAGAGATGGCGGGGGCGCGTCGCGACCCGAGGGCGCGCAGGCCGCCAGTAGCCTCACCTGTCGGTGGTAGGCGCTGTCGGCGCCTGGGTCGTCGTCCGGGCAGAGCGTCGGAGTCGGATTAAAACCGCAATGGCGGCCCGCGCGTCCCCAGCATATCCCTCCGAGAACTTTGTACCGTTGATAACATTGGGGGATGGCCTGAGCCGCCCGCTGGCTGCTCGGTAAGCTAGACCCCAGGGGTCTTGATTACCGGTGTTGGCAAGTCCCCGGAAGAACTCGTTCTGCGTCCTCGCTATCAATGCCCTGTAGCTATTGCGACACTCATTGTGCTTTCTACGCGCAATCTCTTCAAAAGCCCCAAATCCTCGCTTTCTCGCTGTCTGCCACGCCTTCCTTGCACGATTAACTTTTTTACGTGCGGCCTCCAATGCAGGAGACCACCATTCATAACCTTCGGCACACTTACTGTTCCCACATACTCCTAGACATTCGCTCGCTGCACCTACTATGACATTCGTAAACGCCTCACTTACTTCACCTGCAGTCATTCGCCAGTTAATCGATCCCACACGTTCGTGGACCATTGCCTGGAAGCGTCTCCAGCCCACGCCGCGCTCGCGAAATCTCCTCGGCTCTTCCAGCGGTTCCGCCGGCGAGCCTGGTTCTGGTCCGTTCCGTGTGCCACGTAGTTGGTAAGTGATCAGTCGATGGTCGCTGCTGCTCACGTCGGCGTGTACGGTCCAGTCATCGACCGGAGTGCTCCTGGTGGCCAGCGTGAGGTCGATGTTGGACTCCCCGTTGACCGTGGCGAAGGTGGGTGGTTGGTCTTCGGGATTGTGAATGATGAGTCCACGGCCAACGATGAAGTTTTGAAGATAAAACTACAGTTAGCACAGTTAGCACTACAGAAGGCTGAAGAGGAGGCGGACTCGGACGACTACGACGAGGACGGACACGTTCCCTCCACCTCCTCATGGTCCCACCACCCATCTGGGTATATGGACCGAATCTTGGGAGAGGCGCACGGTACTTGCTGTATGCTCTTTCCCGCGCGCCCGTTGTAGACTCCCTACAAATTATGTGTCCCTGAGCCACTCTCCCCATTCAGGGGCGGCTGTACTACTGGAGTACGCTAGGCGCTGCTCTTTTCACAGCTGACGTAACATTAACGGCTTCGTCGCTGGCCCGGGTCCTTTCCTCCTTTTCTAGGTTGGCTCTTATGTCATGCCATTTGTGGGCGAAGTCTCTAAACCGCCGGAAGTTCGCCTCAGAGCACACAAGCTCAGCGTAAAAAGGGGGCCCGACCGTTGTGACAGTGATCCCATTCATCATCTCGGCTCTAAGTTCAGCATACAAGGGGCATCGCCACAACACATGGTCCAAGCTTTCCTCTTCTTCTCCGCAATAGCACATACTGTCCTCGCATAACCTCATATCACACAACCGTTTCCTGAAGCACCCATGTCCTGTCAAAAGCTGTGAGACTTGATAGTCCGGCTCGACCCAAGTGTACTTGAGCCGAGCCGCCACGTCCGGGAAAAATCGAAAAAGCTCCCTACCCTTCGCCTCGCCTTCCCATCTCTGTTGCCAGGAGGCAACAGTCTCCTGCGAAATTTGCCTACTCACGTTTCTGAACTCCTCCTTGGGTAGGTGTCGGATATCATCAAGCCTGCCCGCACGGCTAACCTCGAGGTCGGCCGGCAGAACACCCGCCAGGACGGGCAGGGCCGCTGTGCTGCAAGATCTATATGCCTTTGTCAGCAGTATTAGCGCGGGTCTCTGTGTCCTTAACAACGCGCTTTTGACCACAAACACGGTCGTTCGCCTCCACCAGCATCCGGCCGCATAGGTAATTATCGCGGCGTACGTGCCCCTGTACAGGACACGGAGCGCTCTGTAGCGCATGCCCCAGGATGCGGCAGAGACTCTCGACATCTTACCGAACGCAGCTGCAGCGCGCTCACCGATGGATTCCGCATGTTCCTTGAAGGACATGGTTGTGTCGATTACCACACCCAGAACTTTGGTCGACTGTACGCTCTTAACTGAGACCCCATTGAGTCGGACAGTCGGTGGTCGACCGGGCATCTTCCCCTTCAGAGTCATAGAGTACGACTTGGAGGGGGAGAAGCCCAGGCGGTTCCGCTGTCCCCACTGGCTGATTAACGCCATGGCGCAAGAGGCTGATGTCTCTATGCCGGCTCTTGAGTTTGACTCAATGAGGATCGTTACGTCATCGGCGTACGCGACCAATTGCACACCGTCTGGGTATGGCAATCGAAACAGGTCATCCATCAGGAGGTTCCACAGTGAGGGTCCCAAAACTGAGCCCTGCGGGCAGCCCATGGTCAACGGCTTCCACACGACCCCACTTCCAACGAAGAGACCTGCCCGGCGACTCGTGAAATACGCGACCAACATCCGATAGATGTTGGGCGGGCAACCACCGTTCTTCGCCTTCAGCAGGATCATGGGCCACCACGCGTTGTCAAAGGCACCCGATATGTCCAGAAAAAGGGCCTGGACATACTTGGCCCGGCTTGCGTTAACTATGTCCTGAAGGGACCGCAGAGCTGTGAGTGTTGAACGACCTCGAGAAAAACCATGCTGGCAGGGTGAGATATTGCGCGAGATGTTGGGTGCGCAGTAGATCATGACCCTCTCCAAGATCTTGCCCAGAACCGAAAGGAGCGTGATAGGGCGATACGCTTTAGGGTCAGTCAGCGGCCTGTCATTGCCTTTCGGCAGGACAATAAGCCGACCGTCCTTCCACGTATCGGGGAATGTGCCCTCCTCTACGCATTTTCCTAAAACACGCGTCAGCTCGGAGTCAGCTACGTGCCACACATGTTTAACCATGCGGGCGGTGATCCCATCGATGCCGGGTGCCGTGTTGGGTAAGTCCCTGACTATAGAGCCCACCACACTGATCGATGGCGGGGGCGCATCACGTCCCGAGGGCGCGCAGGCCGCCAGTAGCCTCACCTGTCGGTGGTAGGCGCTGTCGGCGCCTGGGTCATCGTCCGGGCATAGTGCCTGGATTAGGACCCCCATGGCGGCCCGCGCGTCCCCAGCATATCCCTCCGAGAACCTTGTGCCGTTGATGATATTAGGGGGTGGCCTGAGCCGCCCACTGGCTGCTCGGTAAGCCAGACCCCAGGGGTCTTGGTTACCGGTGTTGGCGAGTTCCCGGAAGAACTCGTTCTGCGTCCTCGCCATCAATACCCTATAACTATTGCGGCACTCATTATGTTTCTTTCGCGCTATCTCCTCAAAAACCCCGAATCCTCTCTTTCTTGCTGTCTGCCACGCCTTTCTTGCACGACTGGCTCTTTTACGCGCGACCTCCAATGCAGGAGACCACCATTCATAACCTTTGGCACGCTTACTGTTCCCACATACTCCCAAACATTCGCTCGCCGCACCTACTATAACATTCGTAAACGCCTCGCTTACTTCACCTGCATTCATTCGCCAGTTAATCGTTCCCACACGTTCGTGGACCACTGCCTGGAAGCGTCCCCAGTCCACGCCGCGCTCGCGAAATCTCCTCGGCTCTTCCAGCGGTTCCGCCGGCGAGCCTGGTTCTGGTCCGTTCCGTGTGCCACATAGACGGTAGGTGATCAACCGATGGTCGCTGCTGCTCACGTCGGCGTGTACGGTCCAGTCATCGACCGGAGTGCTCCTAGTGGCCAGCGTGAGGTCGATGTTGGACTCCCCGTTGACCGTGGCGAAGGTAGGTGGTTGGTCTTCGCGATTGTGAATGATGAGTCCACGGCCAACGATGAAGTCCTCCATTTGCTGGCGTCGGTGCGTCACGTCCGGTCCTCTCCCTACGTAGTTCCTCGGTGAGCAGTGCCACATTGGCGAGTGGGCATTCGTGTCAGCGCCTATCAGCACTCGGTGACACCGCAGAGAGTCCAGTACCATGTTGAGGTGTTGCAGATGAATGGCGATGTCATCCGAGTACTGGAAGTAGGCGCTGATGAGGTGGATCGATGCTGAAGATGTTGATGTTCCAGCCTGGCGAGGGTCCAAGTCTATGTGGCACACGGTGCAGTGGCTGTTGCTTAGATGGCCAAGAAGGGCGCACGGAATGTCGCGTCGTAGCAATAATAATCCGCTTTTGGGCCTTTCTTCGTGCGTTCCAAAGACCCACATTGGTCCAGCGGTGGAGGAGAGATGAGGCATGGGGTATGGTTCTTGGACAAGAACCACGTCCAGCCCCATCCCCCCCGCGATGGCGGGCAGCTCTGCTGTCGCCACCGCTGAGCCCTGCAGGTTCACTTGTCCAATCTCTAGTAGCGGCTTATTGGCCATAGTTTGTCATGGCCATGGACCGGCCCTCCGCATACTTCCTCGCAGGGCAGTCCCGGCTGTTG
Source organism: Euclidia mi (assembly GCA_944739405.2). Lineage (NCBI taxonomy): Eukaryota > Metazoa > Arthropoda > Insecta > Lepidoptera > Erebidae > Euclidia > Euclidia mi. Next base: position 8,523,599 of record OX123183.2, on the reverse strand, counting down.
GTCCGATGCTCGTTCGCTCCCTTCCTGCCGAACTTTTTGCAGGTTGCGCAGGCCTCCTGCTTGGCTTGACATTCCGCGCTTTTGTGGCCATCTTCACCGCATCTCCCGCAGGTCATGGCTTTGGCCCTACAGTACTTCTCAGGATGTCCATACATCTGGCACCTGCGGCAGCACGTGACATCGATGTAGTCATTCACCTCTACCACGTCCCATCCAATGTAGACGCGGCCTCTGTTGATGAGCTGGGTCCGAAGCGCCGCCGAGCATTCGCACATCCACATTTTGCGCCCATTTCGGCGATTCCTATTGAACAACGGGCGAATGTTCCGTTTCGCCTCGTCTACCGACATCTGGTCTTTTAAATTCTGCTCGTGGATGAGCGCTACTAATTCGTCTGCCTTTACGCTGGCGTCCACTCCCATGAGGGAGACAACGGGGCGTTTGTCTTGTGGCTCCTCGACCCTCAGTGTTGCTGGTACCGCTGCGCGCAGGGCCTTGGCATCCTTTTCTGAGGGTGTCTCCACTATGAGGCCCGCACCGCCGGTCTTCCGGACTCCGTGGACACGGAATCCCAGCTCTGCAGGGTCCACGCTGGCACGCAGAATCTTCTTTGTTTCTTCGGCGGTGCGGATTTTGTCGCGCTGGTCCTCGGCGGGGTATACAGCCACTGCTGGACCCGGGCGGGTTGGCAATCTTACCGGCTCCGTATTCTTACCTAGTTTAATTGCGCCTGCATAACTTACAGGAGCCGGGTATCCAGAGCCGTGTTCTTGAAGTGATGTCGTCGTCGGTGTAGGTGCTGGCGCTCTCTTCGCGCGCTCCTCCGCAACGGCTGCACGTTGTTCCGCGGCGGCGAGGCGCGCCACCAAGTGGGTGACTACGGACCCTACCGAGCTTACGCACTGCCCGATGATGGCTATCTCCTCCTTGTTGAGCTTGGATGTCTTGGATCTGACGGCCTCCATGATGCCGCCCGTAGAGGCGGTGGCCATCTCCACAAGCTCGGATATTGAAGTCGCTGTACCGAGTATCGGGGTAGTTGGCGGTGCGGGCGTCGGCAGGGCCTCTGTCGGCAAGGCTGGTGCTGGCGCCGTTGGTCGGCGCGTCGGTCCCACCTTGCGCCGGGTCTGCTCCGGCACCTCCCCCGGAGATGTTAGTACCCGCTTCCCAGAGGTAGCGGGGGGCGAGGGGGGGCGAGGCGCGGGGGGTTGGGGCGAAGCAGGACGAGGCGCGGGGCTGCTAAATGGGGTCGAGAACCGTTGGGGCGGCGTATGGGTGATGCGGTGGCGCGGTGCAAAAATTGCAGCGGCGGCCTCACCGTCGGACTCCTCGTCCGACCTTCGGCGCCGATCGGCGTCATCCTCCTCCATAGCGCACGCTCGACTTTCCTAATATATGTTTGTACAAGTTCCAAAAATTTCACAAGTCCACACAACACAAAATTATTCTAAGTCCTGGGGACTTAGAATATTCAACTACAAAGTAACTAAAAATTTTACAAGTGTCGACTCGAGCAAAATTTTTCTAAGTCCTAAAGACTTAGAAAATTTTCAAGAATGCCTGAAAAAATTTTTGTCCCGAATTCAGGACCAAACCACTCACAAGTGAATGCCGCACACACAGTAATAGTTAAAACAATAAAAACAAAAATTGTCAAATTTACTAGTGCACGGTATGTCCACCGACGGTATAGTCGTTGAACACTCGTACTGTTAATACACGAAAAAGTGTTTAACAGTACGGTGCACGGGCCGTCGTCACACACTAACACGAAACGGATCACTTACCCGGGGCCACTGAGCAGTGGCCCTGGTACAGGTCCTTGTCCGCACACGCCGCGTGGATGGGTGGCGGCCGCAGGTTAAGGCACCGGGCCGCACACGCCGCACGGATGGGTGTGCAGGAGTGCTGCTGCGTTCGCCGCGCGGATGGGTCCACGCGCGCACACACACGGCAGAGACTAGGTCTCGGCGGGCGACGCGGGCAAGCACGCCGGTCGCACACGCCGCGTGGATGGGTGGCCGCAGAGCTGTCACACTAGTGCACTTGTCACTATGGTTCTAATCAGAACCGCCAGAGGCGTCCGTGTCGCGGTGGCAAAGCGTCACTATCGCGGGGGGTAAAGCGTCACTAGCGCGGGGGGGGTAAAGCGTCACTGAGCGCGGGGGTGAGGTAGCACCTCAAAACGTCACTGTCGCACAAGAACTATCACAAACACTGGTGTCACTGTCACTAATGTCAAACAGATTCGCGCTCCTTGTCTGCGCCGAACAAATTCCAAGATGGCCGCGGCCTCTTATGGAGAGTTGCCCAGGCGAGACAAGGAGGGACCGAGGTTTTGGGTAAAACACGAACGAAACTTGCCGGCGATAATTGAATTTAATAAATTCAATTTGCGAGAGCTTCGCGCGCGCGTCCGTCTCTGACTACTGCCAGCGACGAAGTACCAGCGACGAAGTGACGAGGACGGACAGTCGAAACAGGAGTACGTGCGTTCGTGGTTGGAAGAGGCTCCGGAACCCCAGCCTGGCCCTGAAGATATAGATATAGTGATATCGGCGCCGGTTCAGAAGAGGGACGTCGACGGGGCACAGAAGATAGATAAAGAAGATGGACCGCTCTCACAGAAGATGGACACACAGTTCATCAACAGGGGGGTGATTAGCTGAAGCCGTTCATCACGGATCGCACCTGCGCGATCGCCGCGCTCGCCGACAGGAAGCCACCGGGCACATCGATAGCTGTACCACACCCGGCAGTTTCGAAAGTCATCATGACGTTATCGACGTTCGGCGGCGCGCACACTGAGTGGCTGTCGTTCAATGCGATATACGACACCACCAAGAACTATTTCAATGACGTGGAGAATACAGCGAGACTGAGAAGAAGTCTCAAGGGAAAAGCGTTAGAAACAGTGAGCTCGGAACTAATTGGGCATGCGCGACCGGATGAAATCATGAAGGAGTTGGAGCTGCAGTTCGGACGACCAGACTCGATCGCGCAGGCACAAACGGACAAGCTGAGGACTCTGCCACGTTGCAGTGAAGCACCCAAGGACATATGCGCGTTCGCAAGCAAGATACGAAGCGGCGTCGTCACACTTCGAGCGTTGAAAAAGGAACACTACCTCATCAATGCGGAGCTAGTGCGTGTGTTGACCGAGAAGCTACCGAACTCGCTACGTGTGCAGTAGTACAAGACGTACACCGAGAAGTGTCATTCGAAGCCGGACCTCAGCCAATTCAGCGATTTTGTGACGGAGTACGCACGTTACTGTAGCGCATTCGCACCGGCTGAGAACATCACCGATGGGCCGCCAAGCAGACGTACCGTGCAGAGGACGTACACGGCGACGGCGACGGAGAAGCGAACCCCTACGGACAAGCCTAACGCGAAGTGCAGAATATGTGAACGCTAAGGACACTACTCGTTGGCCTGCAGCACGTTTCGTAACGCCAACGCAGAGAAGAGATGGCAGCTAGCTAAGCAGCATAGATTGTGTTTTCGCTGCTTACGCGTACGCCAAATAGAACACTCGTGCAAGCCCAAGAAGTGCGGTGTAGAGGGATGCCGCGCTACACACAATCAGTTGCGTCACTACGATAGAGGAGCCCATAGAGCCGAAGATGCGAATACAGAGAAGCAAGAAACGGTCGCCAGTTCGTGCATACGTGCAAAGGCTTAAGTTTACCTGAAGATAGTGCCTGTACAGATAGTCGGACCGGCGCGGCGGCGGGAGAGGCGTCTACGTTCGCCCTACTCGACGACGGAAGCACCGTATCGCTCATAGACGAGGAGATAGCCAAGGAAGTCGGCGCAAAAGGGAACCTGGACCCTTTCACGATCCGTGCCATAGGCGATACGTCGATCGACATGCCAACGTCGCGACGCGTAGACGTACACATACGAGGAGCTGGTGCCGAGAGCAAACAAGTGCCTTTTTGTGCGCGCACCGTAGCCAGCCTACACCTGTCACCGCAGAAGATCGCCGAAGAGGACCTGATAGACTGCAAACACCTCGAAGGCATCAAGAAGAAATTGGTGTACGACATAGGCGTGCCGAAGGTGCTAATCGGTCAAGATAACTGGCACCTGCTCATAGCGAACGCAGTACGAAAAGGACCCAACGATCAACCGGTGGCGTCGCTTACGTCGCTGGGATGGGAGCTACACAGCGCGCGCTCACGCACTTTGGGAAACACCGTACACTTCGTCAACGGTCTCTCCACTACCAATAGAAACATAGAAAACACAGAATCGTCGTTTGAAGAGTTTTTCGCCTTCGAATCGCTCATGGTGAACCCACGGCAACTGAACACGGACCCCAAGAAGCGGACGGACGTGTTACAAAATAGTTCGACAGCAATAGACAATAGTAAAATAGAGACGGCTCTTCTACACAAAGAAGCACACGTCATATCAGATAGTTTCGGAAACGCGGCGAAGAGGCTCATGCATATAGAGAGGAAACCCGATAGCCATGAAGACGCAGCGAAGAGGTTCGCGTGAATAGAAAATATAGAATATCGAAACTCTCATAAGGATATGAAGCCGGATACGGATAGAAATATAGAAACAAAAATACAATATAGAACACTCTCATAGTTACAGATAGAGGACAGGTGCACTCTCCTATAGTTTCAAAGTTCGCCGTCAAGCCTACCGTCGTTAAGACAATAGGGGAGCAGTGCATTGCATCCTACAAAAAGAGTCGTCGATCACAGGAGTTTATAGAAGCCGTACCGGTCCCGAATAAATTTTCCAAATGGGAAAGGCTCTTACGAGCAACAGCGAGAGTTCTAAAGTTTACAGCTTCTCCACCATCTTGTGACCAAGTAACCATATGTAACCATCAAGCACCGAACACCTGAACAGCATCGCTCCCAACGTATGAAAATGTTTCATTTCTGAAGCCCCAAACAGATCGAAGCCATACAGTCCACACACATATAGAAGATCATCGTCGTAGGAATACTCGCCAGTCACACAATACCAGCGCACTGTGGCGGACCAGCTAAGGTTCGATTCCTGGCATCCGTCACAAGCACGTTTTCCCAAAGTTGGTGAGCACTTGATCGCTATAAATAGGGCACCCAAAACTTCCCGCAAGTAGTTAATTTATGCTTATTGACAACATCTACTTATTTATTTATCATATTTTAGCCGATATTTACAACACCATCCCTGTATTAAGTTTCTTGTTAACTATGTCCAAGGGTTCGCTGAAGTAGGTTATATATTAGGGTGTACTGTTCCAGTCGATTTGGAGAATGCTTGGTATCTTGAAGCAATGTAAGTACATGACCGTGCGTAATTTAAAATAGGTAAACCATATTGGTGTTCGTTGCTCTATAAAGATAACTATTTCATCATCATCATCAGCCTTTAACAGTCCACTGCTGGACTAGGCCTCTCCTTTGAAAGAAGGAATTGGCCTACTATACCACGCTGGCCAAACGTGTTGGTATAGGGTTTGCATCAAGTTTTCCTTCTCTTACAATGCTGTTCTCCCTCTGTCGGCTCTTACGACACCCATGGGATGATATGGGGTGGTGACATTCCGTATTCTTAATCTGTCACCACACGGAAACTATTTAGGAATCTGTACATAAAAATATTTTGCGTTACTGACTGACTGACAGACTACGCACAGCCAAAACCGCAAAAGGCGCAGGAAGCTGAAATTTGGCACGTATGTTTTTGGTGAGCGTAGGGGTGCACTAAGAAGGGATTGGCCATAATTCCCACGTCGTCGGGCGGAAACAGTTAAATAAAAAAATTATGTGCGTGCAAAGCTGCGGGCATCCTCTAGTAGATAATACGCAACTGCGGTATAAATTGTTGTATTGCCTCGTCGCTTAGGCTGATTTTAGTCTCACGCTCACTGTCAGCGCTCATAGCTCAGCGCGTCGTTTGTCAGGGCTGAGGCTCAGCGTGGCTCGTTTTAGTATCGTACTGACCGCTTTACTGTACAGATGACTACCAAAATGCGGAGTGAGTTAATTATTATGCGCTGACGACATCCGCTCCGCTCGACAATAGAACGCTCACTGAAAGCAGAGGCGCTCGTGCGATCGTCAGCGCCGAAAGCTACGCGGGGCCGACGCGCGAAGCGTACGGCTGCGTAGCTATCAGCGCTGACCACCGTGCGCGCTGATAGCTACGCGTCATTCAAAAACGCTTCCTAGAACTTCATATATCTAGTCCATCAGCGCTGACGGTGCGCGTGCCGTCAGCGTAAGACTTAAACCAGCCTTAGACTGCTCTGAATGTTGTCGGTTCAATTCTGTTACAAGAATTTGTGTGATTTGCAAAATGGTTGTCGCGAGTCTGCTTATACTCTGTGTCTATCAATTTTTTTTGTGTGAAATCGCCTTACTGTTTGTAATTCAGATTTTATACTATGTTCGCCATCCATTTTACTATACTATAGTTATAGGTTTGTAGCTAAGCTGCACCGCACCTTATGCTGTTAAAAAGAAGATAATCTCGCGGCTCGACAGGGGAAGTATGACCCTCTCACATTCTCCGTGTTGCGTTTCATTCAGTGAGTGAAGGTGCCGGTCCCAACCTAAAGGTTGGCAACGCACTTATGACTCCTCTAGTGTTGCTTGTGTCCATTATCAATTGCTTACAATCAAGCGATCCGTCCACTCTTAAAAAAGTTTAAGATAAATAATATGAAAATAAACCCCCACTTTGGATTTTATCTTGGTTAATTAGGATTATAAGTTTTAAACGCTGTCTCGGCATTGCTGACTTTTAGAACTCATGTCACTTATTTGTCAACAAGGGTGACTTCCTGTCCAAATACTCTTAACACTTGTCCGTCATAATTTTAAAGTCGGTAGTTTTTTCAAGACAGTTGAATTAGAAAATATGTTTAAAGGCTTTTAAGAAATAATTTACTTGTCACGATGTATTTTAACATGTACAATGTCGTATTTTAGACATAGAAATGTGTGGCTGTTGTAGAATTCTTGTGAAAAATGTTGTAAGAAAATGGAGAACAAATGCACTAGCTGAGCTCGCAGTTATACCCACGTTATTTTAGGGCTACTGCTCGGGATCCTTTGCTAATAGCGTAATATTTTATAGCCTATTGCTTTACTCTATAAATGGGCTTGGATACACCCACATAAGATAATTAGCGCCTTCAACCAAACTTATTTAAACAAACTCTTGAGCTTTGTTATATCTAATATATAAAATTCTCGTGTCACAGTATTCGTTCCCATACTCCTCCGAAACGGCTTGACCGATTTTGATGAAATTTTTTGTGCTTATCCGGTATCTATGAGAATAGGCCAACATCTATTTAAAAAAAAAATAAAAAAAATTTGCAAAACAACGTTTGCCGGGTCAGCTAGTTAATTATAGATTTTAACCATCATTTTCTCATTATTTCTTTATCATTTCAAGACCATCATTTCCTATTATTCGCTACATCTCTTTCACCAAATATTTTTCTACAATCTCATCTTGGAAACCTAAAGAGTTCAAAGTTCGGTTGCTTACTGAACCGAATTTATTCACGCTGGTACTCACTGTGGCCTGTGACTAAATAATAGCTATCAAGGATTATTCGCAATACTATTGACATTTCATAAATATCTCAGACTCGATGCGCAAGACTGGTTGTGAAGTATTGAGTGGTTTTAACTCATTTTATATTACCGCTTCTAGTCTTTCAGTTGTAGCCTTACAAAAAAAAGATAGTACTTACTTATATTGTAAAAATGTATTGATATTGCTTCTTTTAAGATTCTTCCTCTTTGACGTTTAATACTGAGAAAATATTATTGTAGAGGTCTCTATTAAACAATGCTCAACGAGCAATTTAGAATCTGATAAAGTATCCAGCGGATCACAAACTTAGACATGAGCCTTAACGGTAGTAAAGGATCTCCATAGCAGACGCAATCTATTTAACGTGCTTGCTGAGGTACGGGACAAACGACTTCGTGCAATTGAATACGTTTAAGAAAGTTTAAAACCGAAATCCACTGCCTTGTATACCTTCTGACATGTCCCATGAACTGTCGTAGCTCACGTATTATTATATGACATTCTTGCGTTAATGACTGACTGACAGACAAGCTACAGCCAAAACTATTAGGCGCAAAAAGCTTGAATCTTACCATGTATGTTCCTTGGGGACCCTAGCGGTGCACTAAGAAGGGATATCTCTAAAGTTCCACGGGATCGGGCGGAAATGGTTTAGTTAGAAAAAAAGTGCGGACGCAGCTGCCGGCATCATCTAGTTGTATTTTATATTTTTCTGATTTCATACCTAATGATGGAATAATTTTAGCATGACAGCCAATATCACAAATAAACAAACTAATATACCTATAACAAATATAAACATAATTTTATATCAGCAAATATACAGATAATAAATGTAAGCTTCATACATTACAGAAGAATAAACACAAAAATATCGAGCAATAATATCACCCTTATAATCCATGTGTACAAGCAATTCCTTAGTTATTAAGGACGTGCAATATTAATAGCTGGCGTATCATTGGACCTGACCTGATTTAGTAGCCTGCTTCATTCATGGGCTTATCACGTCATTGCTTATATGATTATACCACACTTATTACTTGTGTACAGTTTATATTTAGGTTAGGTTAACTATATTTTTCTGATTATAAAAGCTCCTGGTTGCACAAGTAACACATCCATATAGACGAGTAAGTATGTGGATATACGCAGCTATACCCGCACATTTTATTTTAATTTAACCCCCCGATTCCGTAGGAATTTCGGTAAAACTCCTTTAAGTGCACCTTAACGGTCCCAAAGGAAAATACATGCCGAATTTCAGTTTCTTTCACTTTCACTCTTAGTCACTCAGTATCGCAAGAATTTTATATTATGTTAAACGGAATGAATCACATTAGCTAGCTATTTTGTATAATATCTTGGTAGACATGGATGAAAAGTGATAAAGTAAGTGTCGAGAGTTTCGTACTGGAAGTGGAGTTTCGCATTGAAATGCCAACGGGCTGATTAACTCAGGGAACCATTTTAATAGGCTATGTTAGGTCTTCTGCGATCCATAATTAGGAGCCCTGCGAAGCAGGGCTCCGTCAAATTAGTTTATAAAACATCTTCCCCAGACTTTACATTTTGTGGCAGCGAGGATTGGCATTGATCACGACACGCTGTAACAGATTAAGGAGTGGGAGAGGAAAAAATCTGTATATATACTTTGACTAATTTTGAACTGCCGTTATGAATAACATCAAGATGAAGCGATTCATTTATCAAATTTTCTAGGCGGTATAACCAGTTATTATGTTTATTTTAATTTTATTAATTATGGTTTCAAACATAAGATTAAAGTGTCCTGATTAATTTAATTAAATTAATGACAGAGCCTCAACTACTGAAGAACGAACAACACGTAATAAAATTGTAAGCAATTACAATACAATTCGCCAATGAAATATAACCTACAACACCAAGTTTTCTCACCACACATTAAAGAGTTCACGTTTAACGGCTTTGGATTCGCTGAACAACCGCAATGGTAACCCCAACCTACTCGAACAACCACAGAAATTATCTTGTACTGCGACCTACTTACAAAGCTTATTTACAAACACACCATTATTACTTAAACAGCTATAACTCATCACAGTCTCAAACTACGGACGGGTACAAAACTTTATTTATACTTAAGAATGTACGCGCATTTAGCGGTTTCTTCAGAGAGGTGTATTAAAGTTAAAATAATAATAATAATAAATAAATATGGATGACCTGAAGTTAATTGCCCCCCCCCCCCTCCACTTTCCAATTGACAGCGTTACTAAAAGTAACTGAAACTTTTAGTAATTCTATCAAGATGGAATTTGGTGTGGGTAAATGTGCGGTCATGCATGTAAAACGAGGTGGGATTGTGGAATCTGAGGGTATAGAGCTTTCAGATTCCACACAACTTAGATCTCTATCTGCGGCCGAGACTTACAAGTATCTGGGTATGTCGCAGGCCTTAGGTACTGCTGAGACTGTCATGAAACAATCATTGCGGGAGCGCTTCTTGGGCCGCCTGAAGAAAATACTGAGAAGTTTTTTATCAGGCGGCAACAGGGTGCGTGCCTATAATGGTTGGGCCATGCCAGTCCTAGCATACTCCTTCGGCATACTCAGATGGACTCAATCAGAACTGGAAGCCCTGGACAGAAGGGTCCGTTGTCTATTGACTGAATATCGGATGCATCACCCGCGGTCATCAGTAATGAGGTTGTACATCCCGCGGAAATGTGGTGGTCGTGGTTTCTTAAGTGCTAAGGACCTCCACAACCGCGAGATGTACAATCTTAGAGAATATTTTCTTAAGGCTGATACGGGTGTGCATCGTGATATTGTTGCTGTAGACAACGGACTTACCCCGTTGGGTCTGGCAAAAGAGAGCTGGCGCAAACCTGTTGTACTTAGTACTGAAGAGCGCAGGGAAGTATGGAAAGGCAAAGAGTTGCATGGACGTTTTTATCGGGCCTTGCATGGGCCCGATGTAGACCTCATGTCATCAGTAGCCTGGCTACGGTTTGGTGATTTATTTGCAGAGACCGAAGGTTTTGTTTGTGCAATTATGGACGAAGTTGTCATGACGAACAACTACCGTAAGTATATTCTGAAGGATGGGACTGTTGACATATGTCGGGCGTGTCACCAGCCCGGCGAATCCCTCAGACATATAGTTTCCGGTTGTTCTCGTCTTGCCAACGGCGAATACTTGCACAGGCACAATCAAGTAGCCAGGATCGTCCATCAGCAGCTTGCCTTAAAATATGACCTTGTACCCTTTGAAGTACCGTACTACAGGTATGTGCCCGATCCAGTTCTCGAAAATGGTCGTGCCACTATGTACTGGGATCGATCTATCATCACCGATAGGACTATCGTGGCTAACAAGCCCGATATTGTGGTGATAGATCGATCAGAACGCCTTGCAATGATCGTTGATGTTACTATTCCCCATGACGAGAATCTCGTGAAAGCCGAAAAAGATAAGGAAATCAAGTATTTGGACCTAGCTCACGAGATTGTCGACATGTGGGATGTGGACTCGGCGATCATTGTACCGATAGTCGTGTCAGTTAATGGTCTCATTGCCAAGAGCCTCGACCACCATCTCAAGAGGCTCTCGTTAGACGGCTGGATCAAGTCCTCTATACAGAAGGCAGTATTGTTGGACACGACGCGCATAGTTCGGAGGTTTCTCTCTCTGGAGCCCTAACCACCGGTAGCTTGGTCCCTGTACCCGATACCGGTGGGTCTCCGTGGTCCTATTTTATATGGTTAAATTTGTTTATTTAATTAAGTGTATAAAATTCTACCATGAGAAAATATGTAATAAAGAGGAATAATAATAATAATAATATTCTTTATTGTACACCAATCGGAAATACATATAAAAATTGTGATTAGCAGGTAATGCACAAAGGGCGGCCTTATCACTAAAAAGTAATTTCTTCCAGGCAACCTTTGGATGGACTGGAAACTGACGGATTTCGAAAAGGGTAGTGTTGGTGTGATAAGATATTGTACATAATTAATTGAATTTTAAACAATAAATAGGTACAAAATACTTTAATTAAATAATAATACATATATTAATAAATATACCATACTTTGTTAATGCTATACTTATATAATTATATTAATACATACTTATAATATATAACTAAAATAAATGGTTAGGAGATTGTAAAAACTGTACTAATTGACAAAGGAAAAAATAATGAAGAAAAAGTAATAGAAAACTTACAGTTTATGACAATGTGGAGGAGAGCTGAATGCAAAGATAGTGGTCTCTTAATAATCTTTTAAAGGCTGATAATGATTCTGCTTGTCTGATGGATATCGGCAGTGCATTCCATAGCCGAACAGCTTGGACTGTAAACGATTTGTCATAAAAAGTGCTGGAATGCATTGGCATTTCCAATCTTAATTTCACCGATGACCTCAGCGATCTCGAATGTGTGTCATTGAGGAACTTAAAGCGTTCTTTTAAGTAAGGGGGAGTAGAAGGATTAAAGAGAATATTGTAAAGCAAAGAAAGGATATGAGTATTCCGTCAAAGGCGAATTGGGAGCCACTTGAGCATGTTACGGAAATTTGAAACGTGATCATATTTGCGTAATCCAAATATGAATCTTATACAGCAATTTTGAAGACGCTCAAGCTTATCAAGTTGCTCCTCAGTGAGATCTAGATAACTGACATCAGCATAGTCAAGGATTGGTAAGAGAAGAGAATTAGCAAGCGCAATTTTAGTGGCATTCGGCAAAAAGTTTCGCAGTCTTCGCAAGTTCCCCGCCGCTGCAAATAATTTGCGACTAACCTCTCTTATTTGTGGGCACCAAGATAGCGTTTTATCAATATAAATACCCAGATCCTTAACGCAATCACTAATAGGTACAGGGATACCACCGAAGTTAATCTGGGGTAGAAGATTCCAGTCAATGCGTGCGATCATCCTAGGACTGCCAACGACAATAACCTGCGTTTTTGTTGGATTAATCTGTAAACCGAATCTTAGGCTCCAAGCAGATATCCGCTCTAAATCGATGTTTATAATTCGAAAAGCATCAAATAAACTATGAACCGGTGCTTGAGTGTAAATTTGCAGATCATCTGCATAAAGGTGGTAGGATGACTGAAGTTGATAAGAGATAGAATTTATAAAAATGGAAAAGAGAAATGGAGATAGAATGCCACCCTGCGGTACGTCGACTGTTGTATTACATCACGAAGAAAAGGAATCTTCAATGCGTATACGCTGCCGACGACCAAACAGGTAACTGTGAAACCAATCAATTACTGGTGGAGATATTTTAATAGAGCGCAATATACCAAGAAGAGTATGGAAATCTACGGTATTGAAGGCATTACTGAAATCAAGCAGAAAGAGGACCGTCAGGTTTCCATTCTCCATACCAAGCCTTATGTCGTCGGTAATTTTGATAAGCGCCGTTGTGGTGCTGTGACCAGGACGGAAGCCGGATTGGAGAGGATTAAGGAGTAGGTTCTTATTAAGGAATGTGCTAAGTTGGATATGGACTAGGCGCTCGAGCACTTTAGAGAGGAACGGGAGTATAGAAATAGGACGATACTCGGAAAAGGTCAAAGGTTTGGATTTTTTAGGTATGGGAATAATTTGGACATCTTTCCACGCAGATGGAAATACGCCCAAGGATAAGGATTGCTTAAGGATATGACAAAGGATGGGAATGATTTCCTCTAAGATGGGAAGGATCATTTTACGACTAAGATAGTCATTACCGACTGCATTGGAAGAAATTGATAATACGCTCCTTTTAACATCACACGCGGATAATTGATTAAAAACGAAAGGTGGATAGTCTGGGGTTGGAAGCAATGAAACATCTTGTAAAGTCTTAGTTTTAGTAGTCGCATCAAAATTGGACGAAGTAGAGAAATGTTGATTTAATAAATCAATATTAATATTATTGGAACTGGATTCATGTGTGGACTTTCCAACACCCATTGTTCTTAGAAATTTCGAGACTTTAGCTGGGTATTCATTCTCGACAGAATTGTGAATGTATTGACGTTGTGCTTTCCTACACACCTTGCTGCAGAGATTTCTTATTGCAATGTAGTTATCCCGATTGCTAGGAGTCGGGCGACATTTAAATTTCGTCTTAGCCACGGCTTTCTTTGACAAAAGATCTTTAATTTCTTTTGTAAGCCACGGCGAGGGTAAATGTTTAACTCGGATAGCACGGACTGGAGCATGTACATCGTAAAGATGAATAATCTTGTCTGTGAATATTTCAATTTTTTCGTCTATGGAATCTGAGCTTTCAACAGAACTCCAGTCAATGTTGCTGGCGTCACTACGAAGTCTCTCTGCATTTATGCCACCAAAATTACGCTGAAAAAGAATTTTTGCCTTTGCCTTAGGAAGATGAAGTTTATAAGACAGAAAAATTAAGTAATGGTAAGAGAAAGCATCAGCTGGAAGCTGACCATGCTTAGCGACGAGAGAAGGTGAAGAAACGAGCATAAGATCTAGTAGGGAGGGAGTTGTATTAGAATAGTTATGCGTAGCATTTAAAGGGAGAATAGACAAGTTACAAGATTGCACAATATTGCTTAAAGAAGAAGAGCGAGAATCCCTTTTTAACAGACAAGTGTTAAAATCGCCCATTACTATGGTGTGACTGTAAGAAGGAGAAAGAGTTTCAAAGATATTTTCGAAAGAAGAGAAATAATTGATACGGCAGTTTGGAGAATAGTAGACACCGAGCAGAACCTTCGTATGAGCAAGATCTAATTCCAAAAATAGATGCTCGCCGGCGTTAAGTGGTGGTGGTTGTGATGACATATTGACTACTTTATAAGGAATATGTGAACGGAGATAGATGGCAACACCGCTACCACCACTCCCAGTGCGATCATTTCTTATTAACCTAAAGTTGGGAAGTGAGTAAGAAAGAGTTGAGAGGCAAGGTTTTAACCAAGATTCAGAAACAAGAATAGCGTGGATATTCTTACAGTCAAACGTGGTCAGCATATCCTGGAAATGGGCTGGAATACTCTGAGCATTTATATGGACTACATTCAAGTTACTGGGTACATCGGCGAATAACGACTGAAGTGTATCAGCAAGCGAGGGAATGCTTGCAAAGCTGTTATTATGACTACTGACAGAAAAGAAACTATCATCATCACTACTGTAATCTTGATCTAACATGACTGAAAAAATGCTTATATTAATAAATAAATAAAATAAAATAAATAATATTATGTCAAATAACAATTTAACAAAATAATATTATGCTAACGATATTCTATTAGTTCGTCCACCTGCCAGTTGCGTGCTAACAGAAAAATATAAATAAAAAAAATAAAAAAAACCTCATTGCACACCATATTGTACACAAACAATAATATATCACAACATCCGCACACTATTCACAAATTAACAGCTTTTTATTACACTATGACATCAATGCTTCTATTACTATAAACATGAACGGTAAATTATTATTAAAATATTGAGAAAAACAAAATGTATCAAAGTCAAAGAAATGGTTCTCGTTTCTGAACGTTAATAAGTTATGCGTATAACGAAACGTAATAATCATAACGATAGCTGTCATAGACGTCATAGTGTCATGTCATGTTCAATTTGTTCAATGTTCATTCCGTTCACTCGTATTATAACTAATAATAATTTTTGCTCGTAAATAGAAGGTAACAAAGAATACAATTTTATAGGAACAGGAAACGAAAGTGAGATGTTAGTGATAACCAAAATATAAGAAACGAAGGAGGTATTACTATAGTTTTGAACCATTGAAGATAGTTATGGAATACGTACAATATGTAAACAAATGTGCGGTTGCTGCAATCACTGGACAAACTTGAATACGGATCACTTTTTCGTGGCAGCAGCGCGTTTTGACTTCGAAACGCCGGGTTTATCAGCAGTGGGTGCCTTTTGTGTGGCTGAATTTATCCGGTTCAGTTCACCAAGTGTCGAAATACGGTGCTGTTTGCCGTCGGGGTCCATCACGAATATACGACCCTCTCGTGTCCAACTTTTAGTGACGCCAAATCGTTCTCGTGCAGCCATAAATACGTCGTGTCGAGTCTTGGTTAAGAATTCAGACAAGGTTTTGCCGCTACCTTTCAGTTTTGTCTTCGAATACCAGACCTTGTCTCGAACAGCAACCCGATGAAACTTGACCAGTATAGGTCTGGGCTTATGAGTACTTGAAGGTCGCCCCATCCTGTGGCAACGCTTGATGTCATCCTTCACAAAGTAAGTTAGCTGAAGATCTTTCATAATGTTGATGATTGATTGAGCCGTATCTTCACTCTTCTGCTCTGGAACACCATGAACAAGCAGCATTTTGCGACGGCTGCGCATCTCGATGCTGTCCACCTCGCGCGCCATCAATTCCATCTGCTGCTGGAAAGCTGCCATAGTCTCCATCGCGAATGACCGGAATATTGCAAACTCAGCTGCAAGACTTGCCAAGCTAGGTGCGGTGCTTGTGTTCTTAGCGCTTTTTTGTAGTTCAGCTTCGAAGTTTGATATGCGCTCTTCAATGCCAGCCATTATATTGGTGAAAGAAGTTTTCATGGCCTCCATGTTACCTATCCAAGTTGTTATGTTTGGTGCAAATAAGTAGTGCGAGTAGGAAATAACACAAAACTGGTTGGTATTTTATGTTACCATAAGATTATAAACATAAGTTTGTTGAAATAATAAAATAAACTATTTTTAAATGATTATTAAATGGGAGCAAAAAACTTTTTGTCCTTGTTGTACCAACTACCCTCTCACCCATATGCCGCATGTTTTTAATTAGATATAAACAGGTATCCTTTCCAAGGTTTATTTTTTTTTAGCGTCACGTCACGGAGATGATAATCTCCATACGCTATCCACTGGACCACGGAGGCAATATACCAAAGTATCACGCAACATTGTATTCTAGAAAAAATCATATACAAAAAAAGAAGCACAAGTTGCCAGATGCCAATACACATCTTGACAAAGTTGCAGAAACCATTCACTGTGATAGATTTACGTTACGCCGAATCTAAGGGATTTTTTCAGTGGGAAGGTAGACATGGATGTTTTTAGTAATTTATTCCCAACCCCAGTCATTATATTCCTCATTCCGTTTTCTATTCTTATAGTAGGTACGTATAAAAGCCATGCTATCCAAAATTAAATGACATTGAAATCTAACTTTCTACTATAGGTAGTAGAAAGTTAGATTTCAACTTCACTTCAATTTCTAGAAACTGGAACTCTTTACTCTAACTTGACGTGAACCAATAGCAAGTCTAGAAAATAAAACGGTAAGTGTGCTTCGTACCTTAAAACAACATAGTCGGCATGTACTAGCGAGTTTCATTACGCAAGGAGATGAGCACAGGACAAAGAAAGCACGGCTCCTAATCACGACCGCGAACGTTTCTCTCGCTTTAGGAAGCCTGCTTTAACTTAATATTATATCAGGTTTTATGACTGCTCTGCGTCGAGAAGAATAGACGTCATGTTTATTGGTTTTGCCTATAGGTGGTTGCCTCCTTTCTTTACTGTTTGGAGTACGGCAAATGCAGCACAAAATGATGTTTTCAGTAGTTCACACTTGATCCCAGCCATCCTGTTCCTCTTTTAGTTTTTATACTTTTAGCTCGTGCAAAGGCCGTCCCAATGTAAATTTATGAACCATTTTTCCATCAATTCTCCCGTATATTACCGAAACTAACAATGTAAATAGTTTAACCTCTCGAACGCTTCTTGAATACCCGTGTATTTGGCTAGCACTGGGCGGGTTAAACGAAAAAAAAATACTTGAAATCGAACTTTCTAATATACTTCAATGCTCAGAAACTGAATCTTATTTACTCTTATTGTAAAGAAGCAATATCAAGTCTAGAAAATAATATCGCGAATGTGTTCCATATCTTATAACAACGTAGTCTGCATGTACTAGCGAGTTTCATTTCACAAGGAGATGAGCGGCAGGACAAAGAAGGCACGGCTCCTAATCACGTCCGCGAACGTTTTACTCCCGCCTTGTTTTATGTAGTTAGCCTGCTTTAACTGAATATTATATTAGGTTTTATGACTGCTCTGCGTAGAGAATAGATGGCGTGTTACTAGGTTTTTACCTACTATCTTCTGCGTCGAGAAGAATAGACGGCGTGTTGCTCGGTTTTGTCTACTGTCTTAAGTGGTTGAAGTTTGTACTATTGCAGTAAAAAATCCCATAGTACAAGCTCTGTTTAGTTTGGGTGTGTGGTTGGTGTTACGTGTATATTAATTCTCTGCTAATATCTAGAGATATGTACATATTTGGATATGTTTTAAGCGCTAAAAGCTGAAATTTTGCATGTATACATGGAGACTGTGAAAGAGCACTAAGAGAAGATTTTTGAAAATTCCTCGCCCAAGGGGTTAAAAAAGGCCCGCGCTGGCGAAGCCGCTGACAGAGTCTAGTTTTAAATATTTATTTCGATCAGAAATTTTACTAATTGTAAATACTACTAATATATTAATATTAAGTAAATAATAAGCTTAGATGTTAGCCATTAGATTCATAATCGTCATCATCATCAGATCATTACAACTTTGTAGGTAACGGTTATAGATGTTTGCTATTAGATGAACTTTGGTATACAGATAAGCACAATTTCTACCCAAAAGCCATAAATTAACTATTTTACAGTAAGTGTAAAAATGAATACATTCATTTTACTTTTCGGAAAGTCTAGATGACTACCTGAGTTTGATAGGCAATTTACTAGTAAGAGATGTGCAAAACGGTTTTGAAACCTAGAACCTGCGTAGAATATTATTATATACTAAATGAGCCGGCGGTTACACCCGCGTTATTTAAGGCTACTGCTGCGCTCCCGTAGCTCATGGCGTGATATAATATAGCCTAAAGCCTTCCTCGATAAATGGACTATATAACGCTCAAAAAATTCAAAAATTCAAATCGGCCCAGTAGTTCCTGAGATTAGCGCGTTCAAGCAAACAAACAAACAAACTCTGTAGCTTTATATATTAGTATTAGATCTTTTATCTACGCGGATTAATAAGCAAAAAAAATGTTTCAGTTGCGCGCGCGCAGTCGTTGCCTGCGCTCGTGTTATCGGTTGCTGCGCTGCCCGTGCGCAATTATCAAAATGTCAAGTACAGTAAAATGTATATCATGCAACATTGTGATACATGAACTTTTAGCTTATGTGCAAAATAAGGTGTCGATCGCTGATGAGGCGAGCTTAGTGCAAATTTGTGCTTCGGCTTTTACTAGCGACCAAAATTCAAAAATCAAAGGCGTTATTGATAGAATCACTGTCAACAGAGATTCGCAGTACAGCCCGTAAAGGAAAAGGCAAAGATAATCGGGTATTATATGATATCATTGCAATTTTCAAAACAACGGAACCTGATGTGCTGCCCGTGTTTGTGGCTCGCGATCTAGAGAAGTTACCACCCATCACCTTTGATCATCTGGATGTATCAAAACTGCTCAAAGATTTAGTATTGGTGCAAGCTGAAATTAAGAGTATTAAATCCTCATTTGTGACGCAAAGTGAGCTGCAAAACTTAAAAGAAGAGTGTGACTTAAAATTTATGCCTCTTGCTAACACAACAGCAAATATAAACACAAAAAGGGGTGCATGTTGTGATGACAACAATATTACATATATTTGTCACGAAGAAGAATAAAAAAAATCATCAATACGCGAAAATATGCCCAATTTTTCGAATATCCGAAGAGTGGAGGGTTGTGCTGAATCAATATATCAAACGGTTAGCAGTTGCGTTTCCAACACGTGCAACAGAGATGGAACGATTCGGGCGACAAATAGCGGTCAGCCTGATGCGTCATCGCTACGACCGGCTGCGAGCGGCCCAAGCGAACAGGTGACTAAAACTATGAGTCATGCACTGCCGCCGCAGTCTAGTCAATCGTATGCAAGCGTTGCAGCGAAGGAAAACAATGAAGGATTTACGTTGGTGCAATATAAAAAGAATAAATATAAGAACAGGGTAAAAGGAAACATGGGTAGTGTTATAGTTGAATCTGAGGAAAAATTCAGACCAGCTGATAGAAAAATACCCATGTTTATTACGAACGTGCATAAAGATTCATCAGTTTCGGACATTACAAATTATATTCAAAAGAAAACTGGAGAAACGGTGACCTTAGACAAAATTAATATTAAACGCCCATGTGAACACAATGCGTACAAGTTCTTTGTATCTCAGAGTAAGCTTCAGATGTACCTGGATCATAGCTTGTGGCCACAAGGAATTATATTTCGACGTTTTGTGAATTACAGACCGAAACTAATAAACAAAACATCGACTCATATGGTAACCGGTAAACAAAACACTGACAATGTCTGATGAGTTTGTTTACAAATTTACTAGTTTTAATTGTAAGAATGTTAAGCCACGGTAATATAATCTACCAGTATTGTAACTCGGCCGTCTTCGTGAGTTATATACCTACCAGACGCGCCGCAAGCGAGCTGCGGCACGATAGCGGCTGCGGGTACTGTAGGTACAGTCCGCCCAGTCTAATGGGTACTCTGCTCGCGGCGCGTAGGTAGGATCATTTCGCCTGTTCGCGTCCATTTAGTGCAGTTGGCAAGTTTGAAGGAGAAAATAAAAATGTTCCAGCAAATTTATTCAATGAAAAGTTTATGTAATGCGTTCATTATATAGTCTATTTTAATAATAACTTTCAGTTTCGTTCGAAACTTGTTGTGTTTTTTTTTTTAATAGACAAACTTCAAAATATGGCATTTTACCCAGTTTGCGTCCAAAAAATCCAAATTGCGTCCACCTGTGGACCAGTTCGCGTCCACCAGCTTAGTCTTAACAATATCAGCCTTATAATCCTTCACATAAGGGTGATATTGTTAAGACAATCTAAAGAAAGATTGGCTTTTAACAATTTCTACATTTAAGATTAAAGTTATTAAAAATCTACATTATTATCATTATTTAATCACTTTATAGAAACTATAAATAACTATTTATTGTTCCCAACATCGATGGAACTTAAAATCAAAGATAAAAAATAACGATACATGTTGTCCAATATTGTGGTCTTCGGAATAGCATAATTTTTACATAATTATGTACATATTTGTCTTATCGATTTCTTCTTCTCACGAATATCACAAAACGCTTTCTTTATTTAATCATCTTTTGTATTTTTTTTCCTTCTTCTTTCTTGTCTCCTAAGAACTTCTTGAATAGAAAAAATATGGAATAAAAGAAATTAAATGTAATAATTGAATTTTAAACTCAGTCTTAATCAAAAATGCATTTTAAATTATAAAAAAAAATATATATAAAATGTATTTATATGATCATTTCTATTTCATGAAAATATGGACGCAATTTGCTATAATATTATCCCTTGCAGGTATAGTTTGCGTCCAACTGTGATCGATTATTATATCGATTGTATCTTTTATTACAATCATAATAATGTGGACGCAAATTGGTCATTACAATTGCATACTATTAATGTTAAGATAAACAAAATCCCAATTTCTCTCTCATATTTAAATCACATAAAAATAAACAACTAAAGAAATCATAAATAGACGAGTTCGCGTCCATTGTGGACGCAAAGTGGAAGTTTTATAAATTCGATGTTCTAATTCGCGTCCACCTTATTTTAATTGTTAACTATAAAAAAAACAAGCTAATTCATAATTCATACTATTCGTCTTTTCATTATTAATGTCTAGAAACAGCTATGTATCCTAAAATTCACATAAAACAATAAAATACTTACCGTCAAACACGCCGCTGCACACTATTTTTTTATTTATATCCCGCGCATCTGCACTCCTTTGTTGAACAACCGAGATTAACAATTTTTTTAAACAGGATAAGCTGGGCGCACGGAACTTTTGTCTATTTGTGCGTGTCTCTTATACGTCGAGGTATTGGCGATACTGACTTTTCATTTTATTAGTGTGTTTGTATACTTATTTCCGAGCATTTTTAAAGGGAGGTCCGCAAAATGGACGCGAATAGGGGGGTGGACGCGAACAGGCGAAATGACCCTATAACTCGAGTTTCGTGCGTTTGTATGGAGTTACAATACTGTTAGATATTATTACCGTGGTTAAGCGCTCGCTGCAGAGTATTCGTGACTTGTGTAAACATTCCGATGTGATTGCGCTGCAGGAAACATGGTTGCTGCCTGAGGAAATGTCATTTCTTAACTCCATAGATGATGAGTTTAGCTGTACTGGAGTGTCAGCTGTAGACACATCGGCGGGTATCTTGCGAGGTAGGCCACACGGTGGGGTGGCCCTTCTGTGGCGACAACGTATATTTAATAATGTGGTCATAATCAAATGCGGTAATCCACGTATCTGCGCTGTGAAAATTGTGATGAGTGATAAATGTTGTTTAGTGCTAAGTGTGTACATGCCTACGGATACCATGTCGAATCTGGCGGATTTTACGGACACATTGAGCGCGGTGAGTGCTATTATTGATGATAATAGTGTAGACTGTGTATACATGCTAGGAGATTTTAATGCACACCCATCAGAACAATTTTTTTATGAACTCTCAAGTTATTGTATTGAGCAAAAATGGTCATGTATTGATACTGAGATATTAGGTATACGATCAAACACGTATACATTTATAAGTGAGGCTCACGGGTCCAAGAGATGGCTCGATCACTGCGTAGTAACTGAAGCAGCTGTCAGCTCTGTTAAGAATGTGTATGTGTTATACGATGTTCTATGATCTGATCACTTGCCTTTAGTAGTAGAATGTACTTTAGAAGCTATAGTGCCAAAGACATATGTGTCTAGGATTAATGTGAACAGGGTAGTGTGGGGGGACAGAAGTACAAATCAAATAGAATCGTACAAAACTGAATATCATGAGAGATTGAGACTACTCGACTTCCCACTTGAATTTAGAGATTGTTGTGATAATATGTGCAGTGATTCTAGTCACAAAATTGTTATAGATAAGTTTTATTCAGACATCGTACACGCCTTGAGCGAGGCGGCCACGATGGTTCAGAGAAGTGGCAAAAGTAGTCCCAAAACGGTGGTAGTAGGCTGGAACAAACATGTAGCCGAAGCACACAGGGAGGCCAGGCAAAAATTTGATTTGTGGGTGTGGTGTGGTAAGCCATCTAACGGATATGTGTATGATGAAATGTGTGAGGCTAGAAAAATCTTCAAGTCAAGATTGAAATGGTGCCAAGATCATGAGGACCAAGTAAAAATGGATATTCTAGCCTCGCACCACTCAAAAAACGATTTTCGTGGTTTTTGGAAGCATACCAATAAATTGCAATCCACACCTGGAATCCCTGTGAGCGTCGGCGGTGTTAGTGAGCCCGATAAAATAGCTAATCTCTTTATGGAGAAATTCCTCGTGAAATCTCCGTATGGTCCATCTCGGTCGGTGATCGATGTTGAGTCCGGTGCGGCAATAGGAGTTACATTTAAAGCCAGAGAGATTGCCCAGACAATAAGGTCAATGTCAAGGGGTAAATCCCCGGGCCATAACGGTCTCAGTATCGAACACCTCCGATATGCAGGTCCGCACCTGCCTAGGGTACTTGCTATGTTGTTTAGCTTCTGTGTGAGCCATAGTTACATGCCGGGGGAAATGATGCGAACAGTAGTAGTGCCCATACCTAAAAATAAGACTGGCGACCTTTCCGACTGCGGTAACTCTAGGCCCATATCACTGGCTACTGTGATATCCAAAGTATTTGACAGCTTGCTTAACATACAATTAAATAAATACATAACGCTCCACGACAACCAGTTTGGGTTCCGTCCGAGGCTGTCAACGGAGAGTGCGGTGCTGTGTCTTAAGCAAGCTGTCTCGTACCACACACAGCGAGGGACACCTGTTTATGCCTGTTTCCTGGACCTATCGAGGGCTTTTGATTTGGTTATCTACGATAAATTATGGACAAAATTACAAAACGCTGAAGTACCAAATGGAGTTATAAGCATCTTCAAGTTCTGGTACGGTAACCAAATCAATAATGTACGATGGGCTGGAGCTTTGTCACGTCCGTATGGGTTGGAGTGCGGGGTGAGGCAGGGGGGATTGAGCTCACCAACGCTCTTCAACCTATACGTAAACGAGTTGATCGACGAGCTCAGTAGCACTAGGGTCGGTTGTCATATAGACGGTATATGCGTCAATAATATCAGCTACACTGACGACATGGTGCTACTGAGTGCGTCGGTGTGTGGCCTTAGAAGACTTGTGGCTCAATGTGAAAGGTACGCTAAACTATATGGCTTGATGTACAACTCCAAAAAGTCAGAAATCATGGTGTTTGAGGCGGGGGCTAGGGACACCATCAATGTACCACCTGTTGTACTCGACGGCATACCATTACAGAGAGTACACAAATTCAAATATTTGGGGCACGTATTGACCCCTCATCTCCGTGATGATGACGACATAGAACGGGAGCGGAGGGCGTTGTCGGTTAGAGCGAACATGCTTGCTCGTAGGTTTGCACGCTGCTCACTTCATGTTAAGATCACACTCTTCCGAGCTTACTGTACGACTTTCTACACGTGCAGCCTGTGGGCTAGATATACTCAAAAATCGTACAACGCTCTTCGTGTTCAATACAATAATGCGTTTAGGGTACTGGTCGCCTCGCTTCTGTAGCGCATCAGGGATGTTTGCTGACGCACACGTAGATTGTTTTTACGCAACCGTGCGAAAGAGGTGTGCTTCTCTGGTGCGCAGGTTGCGAGCCAGCTCCAACAGTGTCCTAAGCATGATTGCAAGGAGACTTGATTGTGTGTATTTGAGTCACTGTTGTGCTATCTCGCATGGTATTAAACAGCGGTGACCTAAATATATTTCTATAGGTTGTGACGTTCATTAAATATATAATAGTTACATTTTACTAACATAGTTTTAAGTAATACTAACATTTTTGAGTCATGGTTACTTGAATAAAGAAATATTCTATTCTATTCTATTTAACACGTGATTTTGCTGTGTAGTTAAACAGGACCACGGAGTCTAGATGGCCCAAGGCCTGCGATATGATCGACTAGGCATGAAGCATGAACCGAGACCGACGGTTTTACTTTCCTTCTGGAGTACGGTATTATTTTATTTATATTATTATTTTTTATAGATTCACGCCTGTATCCCCGCAGGGGTAGGGTGTAATATTACACCCACAGTACGGTACGATAGTGATATGATGTAATAGCCACAAGCGGTCAGCCATCCAAGTGATGACCTCTATAAACGTTGCTTAACCTTGGCGGTCTATTACGAAAGGCAAGGTAAGTCACGATATGCGCACTTCATAAAATAATGTTTACCAAATAAAACATTGCATGATAATTTTTAATTGCACGTGTATTAATTACCGCAACTTAATGTTCTTTTACCAACGTTTACTAATAATGTGGGAAGGAAAATAAACAGTGTTATCATACTCGTGTGCAATTAAGTGGAAGTTTTCTGCAAATGTTTAAAAGAAAAGGAATTGCTAGATAATTTTATTCCTCATTAAACGAGCTCATAATACAAAAATAAATAATAATCAAAGCTGTACGAGTTGTATCCACTTAAGCATTGCGAACATGTTTCATAAGCATTTATTATTATTGTTTACGCATGCAAACATGAGATTTTATTTTTATAATTTTTGTTGTTGTAGGACGGTCTATGTGAAGAGCTTTGGAAGATGCGTTTGTTCAGCAGAGGACATATTTCTGGTGGCATGATGATGTTTTGTACACATAAGCTTGAAACTTGGTTTCATAAAACTGTGGTGAGTGTGGTGTGTCTTTGAATGACAGAGTAAAGAATTGTGTGATAAGAGAGTACCATCATCAGCATAACAGTCCACTGCTGGACTAGGCCTCTCCTTTGAAAGGAGGTATTGGCGTACTATACCACGCTGGCCAAACGGGTTGGTATAGGGTTTGTATCAAGTTTTCCTTCTTTTACAATGCTGTTCTCTGCATATTATACTCCCTCTGTCGGCTCTTACGACACCCATGGGATGATATGGGGTGGTGACACTCCGTATTCTTAATCCGTCACCACACGGAAAGATAAGAGAAAAGATAAGAGAGTGTTGTGGTGTAAAAGAAGATGTAGTGACAAGCATCCAGAAAGGAATGCTAAGGTGGATGACGAAATACTGACCAAGCAGATATATAAGGCAAGTGTAAATGGGACAGCACGAAGGGGAAGACCAAGACGGACGTTCTCTGACCAGATTGGAGACATCCTTAAAACAAGAAAGGTTAGAAATACCCTAAACAGAAGAGCATGCATGAGGAATTTGATGGGAGTGAATGAAGCAAGAGAGGTATGTCAGGATCGTTGCAAATAGCGTTCCGTAGTCTCCGCCTACGTGTTTGTATGATAAAACTTGATTTGATTGTTTTGATAAATTTAGTTTCTTACCAACATGGTCGAATACAATTATAATTATAATACTGGCTCATCACTAGGCATGGGCATTAGGGTGGAGTGAAAACTTTTTTTTCGTTACACGTCAATCTAATAGCAAAAATATGGTGCGTTTTCAGTCCAAATTGAACCATAAAAAATATTATTTGATTTGGTTTACGGTAAGAGCTTCCGCAATGTCATTGAAATTTATAAAATACACTATTTTAGTACCTGTTTTGACGCAGTATAAATATAATAAATGCTGATGAATTTATATTTTTTTTGTGAAAAAACTTATAATATTTTAGCCTATTTTTGATTTATTACGAATTCAAGAGAGAATTCGGGTCTATAATTTAGTATAAGGGGAGTGAGGTAGCGCGGGGGGGTAGTGGTTAGCGCCACTTGTCGCGTCTCGTTACGACGCTCAGTGCGCTGTTGTTTCTCGCTCGCATCAGTTACGTGCCGGCCATATTTAACTATCGTAATTCTTTTAAAGCATGCAGAGAACTCGGAGTGTGTTTAAATGCCCTGTTTTAGGGGATATTTGTGACTTAAAAGACAATGTTCTACCTACTTATGGCGATGTTATAAAGTTATATGAATGGACAAGACATCAACGAAAATTGGAGTTAGAAACGGCGAAAGAGCCAAGTTTTACGGAAATAGCAGATATAGTGACGTCCAGGATAGAAAATATATGGCGTACTGCATCTATTCCTACGGTAACACGAACAAGAGTCATACAAATGTTAAAAGCCTATCATTTAAAATACAAAAATTTACTTAAATCTATGCAGCGACTCTCTGAAGATAAATTAGAGATATTTCGGCAAAGCAGTAAGTTACTTTTTAATATTTCAGCATGCAAATGCAAAGAGATCGTTCAGTGCACCTGTCCAAAGGATAAAAAGGTTCCTAAACAAGAGAAAACCTTTTTAATTGATCAAAGAACGTGTCGAAGTATGATAATCGGCGGTATCGACCCAGTCGTCACTAAGAAGTTGCAAAACACTTTAAAACGGAAACTTGAACGAGAGAATCGCCAAAATGTGACATCGAACACGAGTACATCGCCGGTGGCTGTTTTAAATGTTAGTAATTCTTCAGCAACGTCATCAACATCAGATAACACCGAAATCGAAGAAGTTTCCCAAGTGAAAAGGAAACAATCCTCACACATAGATTTGCCGACGCTTTCGAAGACATGTGACAGGTACGGAGTATCTGACAGAGCTGCAGCTGCTATTGCATCATATGTCTTGTTCGACATTGGTTCTGATATTGATGTTATTGACAGACATAAATTACGCAGACAGAGAACTAAAACAAGGAATAAGTTATTGAATGAGGTGACTATTCCAGAACTTAATGCTTTGTACTTTGATGGGAGGAAAGATAAAACTGCTAAGATTATTAAAAAAAAGTGGCAAACGCTACAGGACTTTGACGGTCGAGGAACACATCTCACTAATTCAAGAGCCTGATCAATTTATCTTGGATACGTGGTACCTAATGTTGGGACAGCCAAAGGAATAGAAAGCTCCATAGCAAAGTTTCTGTCACGTAAACAAATACTTCTGCATTGCGATGGCACAAACGTGAATACTGGAAAGAATGGTGGTGTTATAAGATTGTTCGAGAAAAGACTACAAAAACCACTTCAGTGGATAGTTTGTTTGCTGCAAATGAATGAACTGCCTTTGCGACACTTGTTTCTTCATCTAGACGGGTGTACTTCGGGACCTAAGTCTTTCTGTGGACCCTTGGGAAAAGCCCTAGAGACCTGTGAACAATTGCCTGTAAAATATTTCCAACCTATCGAAGGACAGATGCTTACAGTAATGGCCACAGATTTGAGTACAGATCATTAGTACTTACATAAAATTGTCACAGCGGTACTTACAGGTATTTTCCCAGAAGATCTATCAAATAAATCCCCCGGCAAACTTTCACATGCCCGTTGGGTCACACGTGCCAAC
This sequence comes from Euclidia mi, assembly GCA_944739405.2. Classification (NCBI taxonomy): domain Eukaryota; kingdom Metazoa; phylum Arthropoda; class Insecta; order Lepidoptera; family Erebidae; genus Euclidia; species Euclidia mi. The sequence goes on along the minus strand of OX123183.2, from coordinate 8,495,621 downwards.
AGAATATTGCGTTTATATGTAGCGACCGAAACACCATCAGAGAAACTGACAATACTGGCAACATTTGTTGTCAAAGTTTACGCACCATCTTGGTTCCTAATTAAAAATAAACCCTCCTGCAAGGATGGAACGCGGCATCTTTTTTACATAATTTCGGCCTCCAGATACCTGTCAGAAGATCTTAAAAAGATAATCGATCCTGTTATACAACGAAATTGCTACTTTGCGCATCCGGAGAATATGCTTCTTGCAATGCTAACTGATGACAAGAAACATATTCGAGAACTAGCTGCCAGGCGCGTATTAAAAGCACGTAGTACGCAGCAAACCTCACCAACTAGACTGTTTGAGTTGCCTTGTATAAATTTTAATGCTTCAACATACATCGATTTAATAAATTGGCAGGAAAAAATAACGGAACCCCCTATATTGAAAAACTTTTCTGACCAACAAATTCAGAACGTCGTCGAAACTGGGGATGCGGATAAACTGACCTTTTTAAGGCTTCCGCGCCATACTCAAGCAGTAGAACGAGCTGTAAAAGTGACGACAGAGGCAGCCACGTCTCAATGCACGGAAAAGGCACGATTAGGTGCAATAAAAGCCAAACTGGAATCCCGGCGCATAATGCCCAAATTTGAGACAAAAAGAGATTTTAAAGCAAATTAATATACATTGTTTGATTTTTTTTCTTCATATGCCACAGTATTGTTGATTGCAGTTCTATAATAAATGTCTTAATTAAAGTTTGTATGTAATTTATCACCCATATACTATCAAACTAAGCTCAATATGTTGTAAAATGTGTAATACTCTTTTTGGGTTAAATTTAGATTTTTGAGGTCAGTGCGGAGGCAGAAGATGTTGGCCAAATTAATTGAAAAATCACATTTATTTTTACTATAATATAATGCACAATTTCCCCCCTATTACAAAGTAATATCTAAAAAAAAATATTTTTCATACATGAACGCTCCAGCCTAATGGGCATCTTCTCACTATGAAAAAGATAAGGTCACTGCCCACCACGCTGGCCTAGTGCGTGTTAGCTTCACATGTCTTTCGAAAAGATTAAGACATGTGGATTACTTCCCAAAATCCTTTAACTGTTTTCTTTAACGACAGCATAGTTAACAATCTCATCCCCACTTAACTACGAATAGTGTTGCACCCTCTGCGTGGCAGTCTGTTGGTATCTGCACTAGGTAGACGTTACTACAGCTTGATATAAAGTATATTTAGGAATCATGTTCACATTTAGTTTCTGGTTATTTTTTTTTTAATAAAAAGGAAAACTAAAACTCTTCATAAAAATAAAATTTTCTATCGCTTTTCCGAAGCGCAGCAGCATTATTAAATTTGGAAACGATTCCGAGTATCATCTATACGCTTTATCTGCTATCTGTACCAGTTTTGATATCGTTCGATAATACAATTATATTCGCAAGTCAATAGTACGAGTATCTGCTTTTCGTACTCCTCATACAAATCAGGTCTAATAATTTCATTGATTGAAACACTACACTAGGCGATTGCTTGTACAATATATTATTGCTTATTGGATATTGATAAAGATACGATTGGATTAGTTAGAAATTATTTGTCAAGCAGATTACTAAGGTGAGAAAATATTGAATATTTTCATATACATACTTTTCAACATAAGATATTTGTAAACATTTATAAATATTATTTGAGTGAGCTGCCGTCGGTCCCGGTTGTCATGAAGACATTAGACAGTCGTTATAGGGCGTCAGTACCTCTAAATAAAAAAGTGTTAAACAATGGAATATCGCTATCCCTTCGAGTTGCGGAGGTCAGACAGTCAGTCGCTCTGTGGAAAAGCTAATATTCAGCCAAATCTGGTTAGACTAGTAAGCGAACCCCATGTTGGCACCGGGACGTTAGGAGGATGAAGATTTGAGTGAGGAGTCTCAAATGCATTATTACTTGAAAATAAAGGTGAAATACCTTTTAGACTTACGTGACCACGGCAATTGTACCCTATACTGAAATCTCGGGACAAACAGAAGGTTTGGAACCTTTTCCTAGATTTTGAATTTGTTGTTTTTTTTATAGACTTCCGCCTGTATCCCCTAAGGGGTGGGCAGAGGTGTAATATAACACCCACATTTCACCATGAATTTTGAGGTCCCGCGTAAAAGAGGGCGAGCCTATGGCCGTTACCGCGCACATCACTAGACTCCGTGCTGCTACTGAGAATTCGGAATAACCCAGTAACACTTTTTGCCCGACCCGGTAATCAAACCCGGACCTCCGATCAGCAGTGCTTTAAGATTGAATATTTGCAATAAATGTGACAGTTAGGCACGTCTTTATAAGCCTCGGTTCCGATTGGTAAGAAGATCTGTTATAGATGAAATCAAATATGTTCATCAGTACAATCAAGTACAATGGATTGACTAAATCATTAAATATAGCTCGTTTCTATGAGTTGCAGATGTTACAGTCACATAATAGACACACTTTCGGTTAAACTTATAGGTGAAAAATCTTAGATATAACGGATAACGAACGCTAGGATTACAATGATGAAAAATTCTGGCCGTTAAAACCGTTTAAATATTTAACAACTTACAACATACGGTTCAAATTAAATGTACTAATCTTCGAAATGTATGAAGCACTACAAGGATATTACTATCTACCGGACACATTTCAAGACGCCATGCTGATTCAAATTCCCTAACATATAAACTAAACCTAACTAACAATCAAGCACTCATAAGTGCAAAATGAAGCAGTTTCCAAGTTTGCATACATAAGTTATATAAATAGAATTAGATCTTCTTGAACGTCGTGAACTAAACAAATCAAACATAATTATTTAGGTCACAAGCGTTCCCGTTTGATATCTGAATGAAGGAAATTAATGTTTGGATTAATATGTGTATTCGTATAGTAAGTGAGATAGGTGGTAATGAATGTACGTAGATCATTTTACGGGAGTAATTTGATTTCCTGTTCGTCTAATGGTTATTTGGTTAGTAAAAAACTGCTAAGACAGGGGTCGTGAGTCTGATTTCCAATGTGTTCTTTTCCACATGATGTATTTTTGTGCAAGGCACACGATGGGTCTGGATGTGATATCAAGTTATACGCACATCACGGGAAGTTAGTACACCTAATTAGATTATCACTGATCTAAACCATAGCAAAATGTTTTATCAAACATATAGGTAATAAATTTATAATGAAATTCATCAGGAGAGTGATACAAGAGCACTCCAATTTATGAAGAAGCTGGATTACCTTTATTTTCAGACTTAAATCATAATCTTACTACTAGCATAAGTGACCAGAATTAACCAAATAGGCATTTGAATACTTCGTTAATTTCATGAAAGACTTTTGTTGAGGGAAAGCTCCAAAGTGCTAGTTTAGTATGCAGTTATAACTTTGAGCGTTTAATCAGACAAAAGCATAAAAGCTATTTAATCTTATAATTAATTTAGCCGACGTCCCAGGCTCCAGACTATTGTATATTTATTCAGGCAAAACTTAATCCTAGCTTTTAGTAGAAATTGTGTCTTAAATTAAATATAATTTGTTGAACTATATATATAGAGATAAAGCCTTTTAAGTAGTTAAGGCGCTGTCCTAAGCGACTGTTTTTGTAAATGAGGGGGTGAAGCAGGGGAGGTAAAAGGCGCTTGGCTCCGTCTACTGCGGGGCGCCTCCCTTCATTCTCGTCGCGTGCGGCCGTATTCTGGCGACATCCGTATTTCAATATTTCAAAATCGCAAGCAAAACGTTTTAACATATTGAATTGAGATATTGATATAAAAATTTATATTTCATATAAATCAATCTGTTTGTACAAGATAGGCTTAGCGCAATTTTTATTCTCAGTGGAGCCATGAGCAAAATTGTTTTACATTAGACGTTATGGGTATTAATAGTTGACGAAACTAGTTAAATACTTACGTGCCGTAAGATGATAAAAATAATTAAGTCAGTTCCATGTATGGAGAGGCCCTAATTCTTTTTGTTTTGTTTTTGTATAAAAATGGTGAAGCGGTTCATAGAATACCTACAGTCATCTTATTCCATTCCTGCCAGTTTTCAAATCTGTTTTGCAATAAATTGGCTGTGACATACGGGTGGACAGACAGACAGACATGGCGAATCTATAAGGGTTCCGTTTTTACAATTTTTGGCTACGGTACCCTAAAAACCACAATACCGCCCTACTAAGCGCAAAAGCCGTATCTCAACTAAAGCGAGTTACGAAATAATTTAAGTTTAGTAAAATTTGATTTATTTTATTTATTTATGGATGTTTTATTGTTATTACAGGAACGATTATTATTTTTCAAAATAGATGAAATATCAAAAATAAATGTGGATAAACCTTATTAATGAGATACTGCTATGTCACTTAGAAAATTATAGGATTAAAATTTGAGTTACTGCTCTTTCATTAGCTCTTTTCATACATCGCACCTTTAGAATTGAAGTGGCTTAACTCAAAAATTTAGGAAAATGAGTTTAATACACCGAACGATTTGTAAACACGTATTCTATCGGTTTATTAAAATTAAACCGACGCTTTTGGGCCGGAAAAGGACAAACGTACTATTTCTGTCTCTTTTAAATCACGCCATACCCGCGCGTCCCTTAGTATTAAAGAACCCGTTTCAGTTTTGCGACGATAGTGCTAAACGTTGTGTGTCGCGCGAGCGCTCCGTAAGCGATGTAAACCATATTCCGCCGTTTTAATTCTAAACTTATGGTAAGTTATTTGATCCGTATTTAATTTTGTAATGACATTTTATTGGTTTACGGCGTTTCAATACTAAATAAGATAATATTGAGGTGACGTATTTGTACTGCCGTCATTTTTTTATTAAAAATTGCATGAATTGTGGAGCCGAATTTTATATTATAGCATTACGTTACTAACAGATTTTGTGACTACGGAGACTTAAACGTAAATATGTTTATTCTTTAATTAATTCTAACCCGCTTTGTGAGTTTATAATTATATTGTCTTTTTATTTCAGATCAAGTTAGAGGTTAAAAGAAGAGCAGATCACATTTTTCAATTATTGAATATCCGTAATGAAAATACTAGCCTTGGTTGGCAACCTGTCTAGGAGAAGGAAAACGCCGAAATTTAACTAAACGTTCGGGGGTTGGGTCTCGTTAGCCCTGGTTGGCAACCTGTCTAGGAGAAGGAAAACTTCGAAATTAAACCAACTTTAAGGGAGCATACGAGACACAAACCGTGTGAACCGCCTCGTGCCGAGGGATTTGTGGCAATAGGGCAAGGTCGTAAACGGAGTAAAGGGCTCTGCGGGGAGGGACAGTCTAGATCCCTAAATCTCGTGGGAACACTATGGGAACAAAAACTACTTCTCCATACGGTGGCAACGCGGTTTGTCGTTCCCCGCGAGGGCGGAAAGCGGCCTACGGAAAGCCGTTTTGCAACGTTGAATGTTGGAGGAGGGATGGACGGTAAATTGGATGAAGCATATCAGATGATGGATGATAGAAAGATTGTTCTGTGTGTGAATGAAACAAAAAGGAAGGGTTGTGACACTACCAAGCACGGTGCATACATGGCGTATTGGTCTGGGGTAGACAGTACCACCAGAGCCTGCAAGGGAGTTGGTATTATACTGTCTGCGCGAATGAATGAGTGCGTAAAAGAGTTTGAATGTGTAATGCTAGGCTAATATGGATAAGAATGAAAATAGAACCTACTCGTGTCCTTAGAGGTTTACGCCCCGGTCAATATAGTAAAGGGCATGTGACAACAAGAACAAGACGAAAGGCAGGAGTTTTAGGAGAGTTTAAGAGAGATTTTGAGGAACTGTAAGGATAACGAAAGACTAATCTTGTTAGGCGATTTCAATGGATGGGTGGGAGTATAGCGAGATGGGTTTGAAAGAGTTTTAGGTGAATTCGGTGGTGAGAGCGTGAATGAAAATGGCAAAGTACTGCTCGAGGTTTGTTTGCAGTGGAGCCTTTGTGTGACAAGCACCATGTTTGATCACAAAAGGGCTACATATGTGTACATGTGAGGCGAAAAATGTTAGAAGAAGTATGATTGATTTTGAAATAGTAGATGACCAATTGAGAAAGAATGTGATAGATACGAGGGTGTACTGGGGGATTGGCATCCATACAGACCACTTTTTGGTGTTAAGCCGGATAAGTAGGCTCTTTAATCGATGGCGACACCGAAAATACAATCAAGAGAGTCTTGGAAAGAATAAAAGTTGAAAACCTACAAGAGAAAGATGTGAAAGATGAATATAAACGAAGATTGATAGCAAGATTTGAGAGGTTCGATTGCATCAATGATATGGAAGAATTATAGCAGCAGAAATATGTACTGTGTTCTAGAGAAAGAAAAAACGAATGACTATGAATACATGGTGGAACAAGGATGTGCAATCACCAGTGTCAGAGAAGAAGAAAGCTTGGTTAGATTGGTTGGCTGCTAGAGCAAATGAAAGAATGGGAAAAGCAACGAGTGAGGACATAGATGAAGCTAGAAAAGAGTTTTTTAGATAAAAAAAAATTGTGAAAGAGATGGTTACAAAGAAGAAAGAGGAAATAAATATGATTTTTTTCGAGGAAGAACACACTCTACGGAATACACATCGATCAGAGACATGAATGGGAAGATACTGAATGGTTTATCGTGCGTGATGAAGAGATGGAAAGAGTATTTTGAAGGATTATTTGAAAGAACGGCGATAGAGACACCCACTACTGAAATGTATGGTAATGACAGCAATGGTGAAAGCGATATTGACATGGATGAGATTTTGAAGGCACTGGGGAGTATGGAATTAGGTAAGGCCGCAGGATATGATAAGATTACAGTCAAAATGCTGAAGGCTGAACAGACACTATCAAAAGCTTATTGTAATAAAATAGAGCTGGCAGAAAAAAAAAAAAGATTTGAATTACCCTTAAGGAACTAAAGTAATTCCTAGTTCATACGCCTGGTTTCATGACATGGTTTTGTAATTTGTTACTACCTATTATTCTATCTATTCTGTTATTTATTGTTATATATAGTTATTTATTTTGTAATAAGTATTAGTTAGGCTAAAATATATAATATTTTTTAGTAAAGATGATTACCTGATGTTGGTAGGTGTTGATTGTGGTGAGTGTGTAATGATGATGATGCAAAATATCAAAATAAACGATTATGAAAGCATGATATGTTTTTCACTTTCCTTTAATTTAGCAAATTATCAACAATTAAACTAGCACATTACTCAATTAGGCATATTGCATAAAACACAACTTTAGAAATTAATCGCCTCTTTTTTAAATGGTCTGTTTTTTATTGGTGTTCTTTAGAAATAAATAGACTTAAAGTAAAATAACCCACAAACAAATTAATAATTTTCGATAAATAAGTGACACATTTTTTTTAATAATTAATTAACCATATGTTTAATTAATTATAGCTATAATTTAGCAAATAATCTTTAAAACAATTCCTACTCTAAGGATTAAAAGTAAAATGATGACATCAAATTGGTTACTGCAAGTATTATAATCCAATAACTAAAAAACGACCAATTCTTCGAATACATTTTTGGCGTTTACCAAAAAATTCGAATTTCGAATTAGGTCAGTACAATTCTAAAGGTGCGACATGTTTGAATGGAAAAACATAAAAAATTTCTTTCGCTTAAAATATGTGTTGTTTCAAAGAAAAATAAATATTAAAAGATATTTATTTATCATTAACTAACGAAATACAGAGTTTACAGCTCATCAAAAGTTAGCTGTCTGCTACAACCCAGCAGGTTTTCTTTATGCTCATCGAAAGTTAAAGGCGGTGTGTGAGGTGATGAGGCTTCAATACTTATTATTTGCTGTTGTTCACGAGGCACATTTTCATTTACTTTCCTTTTACGGAGAAACTTCAAGCACGGATGAAATATTTTCCTCTTCGTGATCTCGCAATGCTATCCTTGACGAGAATCAACAATTTCAAGCAGCTGCCCAATTCATATAAAACGCCACAAGCTATTCTTTAATTTTTGTCGCCCAGAAAACATCATCACTTTCTATAATTTCTATTTTTAGTAGTACACTTTCGCCACTCCACACCGCAAATAAACATGTTTGTTTCCGTGTAACGTGGCGTTGCCCCTGAATTTGGTAATAACAATTACAATATTTGTTTAGACTAGTCAGTTCACTTTTTATGATGTTTCCATATTTGTATTTTATTTGCTCTTATACTATTCTCCAAGCCATTTGGTTCGGCGTTACACCGAAACCGAATGTTCCTAGGCGATTTGGAATAATTAATAATATTGTGGACTGTAAGGATTTGAGTTCTTATCGCCTAGGAAAGGAGAAGTGAATGAATTGGGTTCATGGGAATAATAGGAGACGGGGATATGGGAGCACGCCTTACCTTGTACGTCAGTCCCCTTTCCTTGCAAATGGCGGCCGCCTGGTGTCTCTTCGGGAATCCTGAAGAATCACTAATCACTCCGTCTGGATCCAACCCAGAATTATCCAAATCACTTCATTCGCGGGCGGTTTGTTGTGATTATGGTATAAAGCGGTAAAAATATGGCGGTGTGGTACACGTGTTCAGCGTGACACGGATTATTCTAGACTGTTTCGTAGCGTCGTTGAATTCTTGCGACCAATACGCGAGGCGTGCCTTTGAGAGGGAAGGAATAAAAGGATCGCTCGTATTGGATGAGCAAGCGTGGAACGATTGACGTTGATGTAATTAATTCTCGATAGAAAGGTAGATGGCGCTACCATATCTCCCCGGCCCTAAAAGGTTGCCTTTAAAAAAAATCAAACTAAGCTATGTTGGGTGTACTACCGCATAACCCATCAATAGGCTAAGACAGCGATATGATAATAAAATTAATCTAAATTAACTTTAGCAAAAATTACAAACGCAATAATAGCGAAAACTACAAACTAAATACTTAAACTAAGAGGTAGATCCAACTTCAGGCTAGTTCTCACTGAGTTGGAAGCGGACAGAGACGTACAACAGGTTGCACGTAGCTCCCCTTCGCGGTTTTCACGGTAACAACGCGGGTTGTACCGTCCTTGGAAGTATGCAGTTTCTCTACGATGGCTAACGGCCATGAAAGCGGCGGAGCATTATGACGACCAACGTACCCTCCTGTATAGGGGATGCAGGACTATTCCACTTGGATCTAGCCTGAAGCTGGTGGAGATATTCCGCACGCCAGCGCCGCCAGAACGACTGCACGAGTTTATCCAGCAGAGTATGTCTCTGGAGCAAGCTTGAAGAGTCTGCTTCAGGAGCCGGAAAGGACGATAATGGCACTGTGTTCAGAAAATGTGCAGGGCTTAACGCGGATGGTTCTGCAGGGTCACTACTCAATGCCGTGAGCGGGCGCGAGTTGATCAGCGCCTCGACTTGTGCAAGGACAGTTAAAAGCTCTTCGTAAGAGAGGATCTGTTGACCTATAACTTTGAAGAGATGCGTTTTAAATACTTTGACCATGCTTTCCCAACATCCACCAAAATGTGGTGATGCTGGCGGAATAAACTTCTAGTCAATATGATTTATCCGCTTGCCAATTCGCCGAATTCGCTCGACCGCTCACGTTCTAAACAAAATGTTGCGCCGCCGCTCGCCAGATGGGCGCGCTAACATAAACATTTATTGTTGATAAGTCAGTAACATGAGTAAGTTGAAGTCATGTTTTTCTTCAACCTTATGAATGACTTGTTCAAGTCGTATGAATTCTTTGTTGATATTTAGTTTCTAATTTATGATACTACTTAGCAGCGAACTTTGACTATCGTTAAAAAAAAACACTTTGTGTATTTTAAACAGGATTATTTTAAAAAGTAAATCAATGACATACATATTTTATGAGTTTTCCCTGTAGAGGGATTCTATCTACACCGAATTAAATAAAAAAAACATGTATCATAGTATAAAAATATTTAGTTACACGCATACGATTAGCACGTAATCACGGAGCGCGCGAAACAAAGAGTGGCATTTGACATTATTTTTTCGTTCCGGGTTAACGATTTTAAGACTCGCTTCGTATTTTTAGCATGAAGAAATGTTCAATGATTTGAATACAACAGAGAAAAAGGATTTAAAACATTACGTAATAGAAGGAAACAGTAAATTCAGACCGAGTATAGCGCTGTAACCAAAGAGGGAAAATAGTCACTTGTGCGCGGTCTACGGAATTTCGAAAAAGGGAGAATAGTCACTTGTACGCGGTCAAGCGGTTATGGAAAGTTCTTCCTGAAGACGAGTACGATATTCTTCCCTGAGAAACTTATAGAGCTCGCGTAAATAAGAGCTTGCGCCCACGAAACAAGTGCCGTTATCCGTATACAAACACTGTAATGGGCCGCGCCGTGAGAGAAATCGTTTAAGAGCTGCAAGGAATGACACCGTGCTTAAATCTGTCGCAACTTCAACATGCGTAGCGCGCGTCGTTTAGCATGTAAAAATACATAGCCAAGCTTTACGGCTTTTAACACCTCGACCACGCACTGGCGTATACTGCAGCGGTCCTGCGTAATCACAACCGGTATGTGTAAACGCTTTATCAACTTGATTGACGCGTTGGCTAGGAAGATCTGCCATGGGACGGAAAGTCGGACGCGGACGAAATTTGAAACAGACGTTACATTTCTGTATTCTGTGACGAATTATTCTTCGAGCGGCTAAAATTCAATACTTATGCCTAAGTAAGGACATAAGCAACTCTGGACCAGCATGGAGGTGCTTCTTGTGATAAAAATCAACAAGAAGGTCGACGACATGATCATGACGCGGCAGAATGCAAGGATGTTTATAGTTATAAGGTTCAACCGAATTCGAAAGACGACCCTCAACGCGCATGACGCCGTGTTCATCGAGAAACGGCTTGAGCCTAAGGATAGCGGGAGAACAAGGTGCATTGTTTTTCAAATTTTGAATGTCCTTACTAAAATGAACAGCCTGTACAGCTCGTAGAATGTAAGTTCATCATCATCATCCTAGCGCTGTCCCGGTTGCGCTCCAAAACCCACGCCTTGGAGCCCGGGGTCCGCTTTCCGGCTATGTCTCCTCCACTTCGCACGGTCTTCAGCATCCCTGGTGGTTAGTTGGTTGGCACGCATATCATCCCTTACGACGTCAAGCCAGCATTTTTTTGGCCTTCCCCGTTTACTGGGGCCCGGTGGAGGTAGCATGGCAAGACATTTGTTACCCACGTAAGATGCCGGTTGACGTAAGACGTGTCCATACCAGCGTAGACGACACTCTTGCAGTTTGTCAGCAATGTCACGGACATGAAGGCTACCCCGGATGCGGGAGTTCCTGGACATTGAGTTTGAGAAGTATGTACCGCATAAAGTTCTCGGTTTACGCTGGGTCAAATCATGTGATAGTTTTCGGTTTGACGTCTCACCGCCAGATGATAAGTGCACCAAACGCACTATGCTGTCCACAGTGGCTCGACTATGGGACATCATGGGTTTTGTGGCTCCTACAAATTTGTATGCCAAGCTCTTGATCAAGGAACTTTTGTTATCAAAGTGTGAGTGGGATGAAACACCCCCTGACCATATTGTCGCCGCTTGGGGCCAGTTTTGTATTGAGCTTACCGCGCTCAATCAAATTATTATTCCGCGTCATCTTGGGTTGGTAGATGAATGTACCATCAACTTAATAGGTTTCTCTGACGCCAGCGAGCGTGCTTACGGCGGAGTCGTATATCTGCAAGTCCGCATTGGTTCTAACTACTCGTTTCAGTTAGTGTGTGCCAAGTCTAAGGTCTCGCCTATTAAAACCATTTCGGTCGCGAGGCTGAAGTTGTGCGCGGCCCTTCTGCTGTCTCAGTTGCTTCGCAAGGTTCAAGACACAGTTTTACCCCACTACCCTATTAATAAAATATATGCGTTTTCTGACTCCAAAGTAGTGCTCGCTTGGCTTCATTCTTCTCCTCACCGCTGGCAGACTTTAGTCGCCAACCGCGTTAGTAAATTGATTGAACTTGTTCCTGCTACTTGTTTCAATCACGTCGCGGGTATTGAGAACCCCGCTGATTGCTTGTCTCGTGGTGTTACTCCACTTAATCTTCTGCATCATCCATAGTGGCATCGTGGACCTTCTTGGATTCCCCATGATCCGTCAGAGTGGCCCATGCAACCCTTTGACCACAGTGCAGAAGACGAAGATGTACCCGAACGGAAGTCTGTTTCTTATCCCGTGATTGCTGAGGTTGCGGAGTGTCCGATCTATGCCCTCGCACTACGCATGTCATCGTGATCTAAGTTACTCCAAGCCATCGTTTATGTCTGTAGGTTTCTTAGGCACCTACCTAATGGAACTTTTGTTTCAAGTACTGATATCAAATTCGCAGAATATAACTTACATTCTACGCGTGTTCTGTGTGGTGTCACGCGGAAGGACCGCATTAGGAACTCCCGCATCCGGGGTAGCCTTCATGTCCGTGACATTGCTGACAAACTGCAAGAGTGTCGTCTACGCTGGTATGGACACGTCTTACGTCAACCGGCATCTTACGTGGGTAACAAATGTCTTGCCATGCTACCTCCACCGGGCCCCAGTAAACGGGGAAGGCCAAAAAAATGCTGGCTTGACGTCGTAAGGGATGATATGCGTGCCAACCAACTAACCACCAGGGATGCTGAAGACCGTGCGAAGTGGAGGAGACATAGCCGGAAAGCGGACCCCGGGCTCCAAGGCGTGGGTTTTGGAGCGCAACCGGGACAGCGCTAGGATGATGATGATGAACTTACATTCTACGAGCTGTACAGGCTGTTCATTTTAGTAAGGACATTCAAAATTTGAAAAACAATGCACCTTGTTCTCCCGCTATCCTTAGGCTCAAGCCGTTTCTCGATGAACACGGCGTCATGCGCGTTGAGGGTCGTCTTTCGAATTCGGTTGAACCTTATAACTTTAAACATCCTTGCATTCTGCCGCGTCATGATCATGTCGTCGACCTTCTTGTTGATTTTTATCACAAGAAGCACCTCCATGGTTCAAATTCATTGCCAGGTATTTTATCTCTAAGATTCAACAAAATCTTATCAATATCAACATTACTTGATTTTTACTGGAAATAAGTATCTTAATAAGTTTCTCATCTTTACAAATACAAGCCAGTGTGACCACAATCTACACCCTGTCTCTATGGCTGATCTATGAAGAAGACCGAACATCTGAAAAAAGTTTTAAAACTCGTTTTTTGTAACAGTTCTGTGATAAAGTAAAAATATCAATGTTGGTAAAGTGCTCATTATAAGACTTCATAAGTCGTGTCAATGGTGCACGTTCACCCGCGTTAGTTTTGCTTACTTTAGGAGCAAATAATTTGTGAGTGTAATTATCTCGGATACGCTGAGAGCGACTCGGGATGCGTATGTAAATATGATTCATAAGAGAATTACAATCAAATTTATTGTGGCATATATTGTGTAAAAGCATTTGATCCATGAGCAATCTCCTATCTTCCAGAGTAGTGAGAGAGAATTTCTTTAAGAGCTTGCTATACGATAGTTTAGTACGGAAACACCTATAATGTACAGCTTTCAAGAATTTACGCTGAACTGCTTCTACTTGATCACTATACTTTACGTAATATGGATTCCATACTGGTGTGCAGTACTCGATATGGGTTCTAATTAGGCTTTTGTATAAATAGATGTAAGTACTAGGACGCCTAAAGGTGGAGCCGCACGTGCGCATAACAAAACCATATAATTGAAACGCCTTGTTGGTGATATAATTTATGTGTGTACTCAAGTCCAGCTTGGTATCAAGGTGTATGCCTAGGTCTTTAATAGTTGTAACTGAGCCCAAGGTTGTGGCAGTGAGATTATAGCAGAAATTGATAGCATTTATTTTCTTAGTGAATGATATGCTTTTGCACTTAGTAAGACTAAGTTGTAGTTTATTAGTTAAACAATATCTTGATAAGCGATCTAGATCAGCCTGAAGCTTCTCACAATCTTGAGTAGTTTGAATACAACGATAGATTTTAAGGTCGTCAGCATATAATAGAAATCTGCTATGCTTAAAACATTGATTGATGTCGTTTATGTACAGTACAAAAAGCAGGGGCCCCAAGATAGATCCTTGGGGGACACCGGAAGTGACTTTTATGACATCTGAGGCGAAACCATTGATAACGACCCTTTGTGTTCTATTTGTGATATAGGACTCGAACCAACGCAGTAGGTTTCCTCGTATGCCATTGAAGGCGATCTTTTGCAGTAACAGGAAATGATCCACTTTGTCAAAGGCCTTGCAAAAGTCTGTGTAAATTGAATCTACTTGCTCGTGGTTGTCTAAGCTCTCAAACAAAAAATTGGTGTAGAGGGTTAGGTTGCTAAGTGTTGACCGATTTTTCACAAACCCGTGTTGTTCAGGTATGATAATTTTGTGTAAGCTGGGGTAGATAGAATTGTGAACCAGCCTTTCCAAAACCTTGGACAAAGTGGAGAGCAAGGATATAGGACGGTAGTTAGTAACGTAATTTTTGCTGCCACTCTTATATACTGGAGTTATATTGGCCTTTTTCCAAATTTGAGGAACTATACCTTCACGCAGACTAGCGTTAAAAATTAAGCATACGGGTGTACTGATTACATTAGCTGTGTGTTTAAGAAAAATAGGGGGTATGCTGTCTGGACCTGGGCCTTTGGTTACATCGAGAGAGTTAAGCGTATCAAGAACAGCGCCTCTAGTAATTGACAATTGATCCAAAATGTCACAATGTTGAGATGGTATATTACTTGAAAAATGCTTACTTCCAACCTCGTGTTTTCGTAAACGGAGCTAAAAAATTTTGAAAAGAGCTCACATATTTCCTTCGGTTCAACCGATTCATTGCCATCGTAAGTCATACAATTGGGTATACCGAGTTTGTCTTTACGACTGTTAATAAAGGACCAGAATGCCTTAACATCATTCTTTAGTCTATTCTCAATGGAAATCATGTATCTATTGTAATTGTCTTTGCATAGTGATTTAAATCGATGACGTAAGAGAGAGAACTCGGCATAGTCACAGGTGTTACCGTATTTTTTCCATTTTACCCAGGCTTTTTCTTTATTTTTAAATACGTGAATTAGAGGCCGCGTAAACCAAACTGGGAATTCTTTAGATTTGACCGGCCGTAGTGGTACATACGTACGTATAATTTCATAGATTTTCTCGTAGAATATACTGATCGATTGTTCGGCAGACTTATTATTCAAAATTACGTTCCAGTCAATATTACCTATTTCGGCCCTGATACTATCATAATCTCCTTCATGAAACCTATATCTCGGTGAAGGAGAGGTAGGCAATAGCTTGCGTGACATGAAAAAAATTACGAATGTATAAAAAGGCGGGTGCAATGGGTCCACAGGAACTAAAGGAAATGAGGGCGGCTCGCAAACACTATTGTCGGCATTTGATATGTATAAGTCCAGCACACGATGCATACTGTTTCGATAAATATTGTATTGTTTGCCATTAAGCACTGACATATGCTCAAGCAATTGTTTACTTACCGAACTGTGACATTCCGCAGGGTCTAACGTAAGGGCAGCCGAACCAACCTCAGTACACGCCAAGTTCGGTAAATTAAAATCACCAAAAATATGAAAAACTTTACCGTATCGTGTAATTTCCCTGTTAAGAGAATTAAACAGTGACTCATAAGTGGGTCCCGTCTGATTGGGTGGAATATATAAACCACATACAATATTATATCTGTCCTTAGTATTAGAGTGGAACCGTAGTAAAACATAATCAATATTTGGGGGTAAAATAGAACAGTCCGAATTGCACTCAACATCAAAATAACTACGAATAGCATGTAATTCACGGCGAGCTGCTATGAGGACTCCTCCACCGTCCCGTTTACCATATAAGACACGATCCCTATCGCATCGGTACTACGGTCTATAAATTCACTATCGGAGATGGCAGGCAATAACCAAGTTTCTGTTAATATAATAATGTCGTAGTTTTCCGCTAGAATGTTAGTATACAGTGTATTTAATTTTGTTCTCAGGCCACGACAATTTTGATAATAAATAGAGAATTTATCAACCATCACGATATTTTATCATACTATGGCATATTACTATATGACTTAAGTACACAAACAAATACACTGAACCTATCGATGACGTAATTATTAAAATATTATAATATGGTAAGGCGTACTTACATATTTGGCACGTATTAGTCCTCACTAGAAGTAGCCAATAAGTCGAGGCGTATAATAATTAACGATGTAAACAAGGTTGCTCACTGGATCAAATACATGTACCGAGTTATAAATTACATTAGAAACGTGCGATACTGCTAATTGAGAATTAATTAATATATTTAATACTTGGAATAAATGCCGTAGTAAAAAAATTAATGATAATATGACACAAATGTGTAAACTGTGGGTGTTTTGATATTCACTAGTTATCGAGTTTAAATATAAATCCATAGAGTAGTGTGCAGATGAGATCCAACGTACGTTATGAAAATTTAGATACAAGTTGTCACAAGATATCTTGTAGATAAACATGGAATAATAATTTATTAAATCTAACTCAGCGTGAAACGATCTTGGATAGGTCTTCTCTGGAACGAATCGCAAGTACTGGAGAATTGTCATCAGCCCGTGCGAGAATAATCCCGTGTTTGATCCAAGTATATTTGTAGCCGCATTCCTTTGTGCGTTCCCGGACTTCGCGAAATAAGATTTTGTTGTGAAGAGTCAGGTGTTCGTTAAAGTAGATCCTTTGTGATGAGCAAGTGAAGCCCAATTGATCCGATGTGAGACTCTTGAGTTTGCGTGCAGCTGCGAGATAATTATCCCGTGTGGTTCTATTCGCGAATTTCACTATAATATTTCTATGTCTCGGGTTTCGGGGATTTGCCTGTGCAATGCGGTGAATAGTTATGATGTCCTGCTGGCATACGGGATACTTAATAATGTTTGAGATGCTTTCAAAAATAGCCATCAGGTTTTCATTCCGCTTGTCGGGTAGGTTACTGATTTCCAGGTTGGTTTGGCGGGCATCTTGTTCCATCTTCTCGAGTTTGCTTTCTAAGTGATTTATGCGCTGCTCACCACTAGTGCTGGCGTTCATCTTAGATTCAAGTTTCTGAACCTGATTTTGTATATCTGTAGTTTTCTCGTGTAGATCGTCGTATTTATCACCAATGAACTTTATGGATGTTTTTAGTTCTTCGTAACTCTGTAGGAAAACGGTCAATCTCTCATTTTGTGCGTCGAATCCGTTTTTCAGTAATGCTAGTATTCCGGCTTGAAAGGATTGGAATTCTTTGAATAGATCAAGTTCTTTGTTGTCTGGTTGTCTTGTTGTTCGAAATGTGACATACGGTGGTGGTGATTCTTTATCCAACAAAGATTGATCGATACTCATGTCTCCAGTCAAATCGAGTGCGTCGTTTTCAGGCTTATTAAAAGTCGAATCCATGTAGTCCGCGGTAAACAAACGTTTTCTCTGTTCGTTAGGCTACACTGTGCCGGACCGATCGCGAGTATAGTGCGCACGCACACACGCAGAGTGCGATGTTGACGGAAGCGATGTGCGAAAGTGAAGTTAAATTCGCGAGCAAGACTATGTACGCGACCTAACCGAGGCAGCGCGCGCAGCGGAATGATTAATTAGAGTTTCTTGTCCATTTGACAAGATCAAACTGGCCTCGCTTAAAAAGCTGAAAAAGCTCTTCACAAAGCGAAATTGCTAGCGGAGCGGATATGACACTACAGGCAATGTCATCCATATACAAAGCGGAAGTAGCAACAGTTGCTGCGGCGGGAAAGTGATCGCCTTCATCAGCGATCAACTGGCGAACAACTCGTAACGCGTGATATGGGCTAGACTTGAGTCCAAAACAAACACGATTGAACTGATACACAGATAAAGGTTCATTTAAAACGATAAAAAATCCGTAGAAATCTACGGTCAGATTCGCAAGCGCCGATATTGAGGAACATTTGGCGGCAATCAGCTGACAGAGCGATTTGAAAAAGACGAAACTTTATTATGATGTTAAATAAATCACCCTGTAGATTAGGGCCGGCATGCAAAATGTCATTAATCGACTGACCCGATGTGTCTTACAACTAGCATCTAAAACCACACGAAGTTTGGTAGAGGTTTTATCTTCGCGAACTACGCCGTGATGCGGGATATAATATGAGGGAAGAAAATTGCCCTCGTCGTTTACAACTACACTCAAAAAACCTTTATCTATGTAGTCATGAATGACGTCATTATAGGCGCTGCGTAACTTAAGTGATGCATCAAGTTTACGTTCTAAACAATGGAAACGTCTAAGCGCAGCAGCGTACGAGTCGCTTAACGAATAAGGGTCACCATAGAATGGCAACGCCACAACGTATCTGCCACTGTCGTCACGAACAGTGGTAGTGCGGAAATGTTCTTCACACTCGAGATCCTTACGGCTCATCGAGGGCGATGCGGTAACCTCTTCAAGCTCCCAAAATTGCTTGAGAAGAGAATCAATATTATTTTCTTGAAGAAAAGAACAACAGCAAGACGTAATATATTGAGAAGTATGTAACGTAGGTACGGTACCCATAATCACATACCCAAACACCGTCACAATAGCGGGCGGTAAGTCATATTGCTCACTACGTACCACTTTAGTTAGTAGCAAGTGCGGAAATATTGCAGCTCCGATCAAAACATCAATGTCTGCCGGATTCGCAAACTCCGAGTCTGCCAGCGGCAATGACTCGAGGTGAGTGAGTAATGCTACGTCCACATTAGCGTTCGGCAATGCGTCCGTAATACGTTCCACGATAAGCGAAGAAATGTTAAAATTAATATTCCTATCAAAACGCAAATGTATTTTAACATCTACGGAACCCTTGCAATGTTTTTCTGAACCGCCGATCCCTTTGACTACTATGTTAGTATTTTTAAAGTTATCCCACAATCCGAGGCGTTTGAAACAATCCGAAGTTATGAAATTGCTCTGAGACGCGCTATCGAGCAGACAACGTACCATGTGCGGCGATCCATTAATATCATAAAAGATAGCTTGCGCTGTCGCTAACAGAACCGTCTTGGACGCCATACACTGTGGCTTGGCTCCACGCTGATCATTATCATAGATGCACGAGGGCCTTCCGCGCGTGCGCGTCGCCCGCGCGATGGATGTCGTACACAACGATATTTCATTCTGAGACACGGAAGGCGCAGTTATCGTGGCCTGCACTTGCGACATAAGTGTGTCAAGGTTACCGGCTTGGCTCGACAACGGACTACTTTTATCAAAGTGCAACAATGAGTGGTGTCGCTGACTACATGAACGACATCTCGTCTTACTAGAACAATCACTCGTTTTATGCTTTATACTTAAACAATGAATGCAAGCTTTGTTATCTTTTACGCACTTGAAACGAGCAGTCGGATTTAAACCATTAAAGGCGGGACACTTCGAAATGGTCGTGCACTATATTACTGCACAGACACTTCTGTGAATTATTATTATTAGATTCCGAGCATGTTACGTAAGATTGCGGATAAAGGAACGAGTTATTATTACTATTTCGCGCTTTATTCGACCTTTGTTTGCTATTGTTATTATTAGATGAGCTAGATGAACTAGACTGCGTATTATGAAATATTCGACACTGATCTTTGATGAAAGAAATAAAACTATTTAGTGTAGGTATTTTATTGTTGCGTTCCGTCATCTCGAATGTGCGAATTGTTTCAGTGTCAAACTTTTTCAAAGCGAGTTGAAGAAACACAAAGTCGGAAAGATCTTCTAATTTTAAGTTTTTAAGAGAATTAACTGCGGTAACAAAGTTGTCTATAAACGGCTGGAAATTCGAAACAGACGCGGCACCGGACAATTTAAGATTTATAGCATGATCAAAGTAAGTAGACGCTAGAACACGAGTATCTTGATATCTATCAAGTAGTGACTGAAATATGACCTGATAATTCTCAGCTCTGGGTGTGACACCTGCAAATACGGACTGGGCCTTCGGTGACAGTTTACCTATTAAATAGTACAACCTGTCAGCATCTGTCAGAGAACCATTATCGTGCACTGTAGACTTAAAACTCGCATAGAATAACGGCCAATTTCGTATATCGCCATCGAATGACATGAGCTCAATTGGCGGCAATCTCGGCGTCCGAACCGCAGAAACGGGCTGTGCTGAATATTTACCCTCCAATTGTGATTGTATGCGCTTGATTATACAATAAAGATCCTCGAATGAGGTGTACGCCTGATAATTCGGCTTTTCATCAGGATTAGTAGAAAGCAATCGTGCGTTATAATCGTCTAACAACTTATGAAAATCTATTCGAATACTATCTACTGTCATACAATAACTAAGAAATGACTCCCTATCAATATCAGAAGTCGGCGGCGGTCTTTGAGCGCTCGTAAATGTTTTGAATACGCTTAAATAAAATATTGCGTTTTGCTTCTAAGATTGTCAGCTCTCTGTCTTCCGACTCGCGTGGCTTCTTTTGTTGTGCCATGCTTACTTAACCGCTTGACCGCTAGCGCCAATTCGCCGAATTCACTTGACCGCTCACGTTCTAAACAAAATGTCGCGCCGCCGCTCGCCAGATGGGCGCGCTTACATAAACATTTATTGTTGATAAGTCGGTAACATGAGTAAGTTGAAGTGATGTTTTTCTTCAACCTTATAAATGACTCTTTCAAGTCGTATGAATTCTTTTTTGATATTTACTTTCTAATTTATTATACTTAGCAGGGAACATTGACTATCGTTGAAAAAAACACTTTGTGTATTTTAAACAGGATTATTTTAAAAAGTAAATCGATGGCATACATATTTTATGAGTTTTAACTGTAGAGGGATTCTATCTTCTCCGAATTAAATAAAAAATAAAACATTTATCATAATATAAAAATATTTAAATACACGCATACAATAAGCACGTAATCACGGAGCGCGCGAAACAAAGCGTGGCATTTGACATTATTTTTTCGTTCCGGGTTAACGATTTTAAGACTCGCTTCGTATTTTTAGCATGAAAAAATGTTCAATGATTTGAATAGAACAGAGAAAAATAATTTAAAACATTACGTAATAGAAAGAAACAGTAAATTCAGACCGAGTATAGCGCTGTAACGAAAAAGGGAAAATAGTCACTTGTGCGCGGTCTACGGCATTTCGAAAAAGGGAGAAAAGTCACTTGTGCGCGGTCAAGCGGTTAAGTATAAGCTAATGAGACCGAATCAAAATAAGAATACCTAATGTACCTATTATTTTACCTAAGTAGGCAACACTTTTAGGTGGTGGAATTAAAAGGTGCTTGAAATATGTAATTTACAAGACAACTATGATAGTTCCAGTAATAATAATTGGGTAAGTAGGTAGCTACATAAAAGTATATTACCTATGGATGCGTGCGGAAATAGCCATGTAATGGTTATGTAAATGGATTAGGAGTATAGCTAGGTGCTATAACTGCGAGCGAGATAAGCGAGAGGTTACGTATAAAACGCAAATGAAACCGGCTTCGTACGAACCAAAAAATGGTTCGGCGTTACACCGAAACCGAATGTTCCTAGGCGATTTGGAATAATTATTAATATTGTGGACTGTAAGGATGTGGGTTCTTTTTCGCCTAGGAAAGGAGAAGTGAATGAATTGGGTTCATGGGAAGAATAGGAGACGGGAGTATGGGAGCACGCCTCACCTTGTACGTCAGTCCCATTTCCTTGCAAATGGCGGCCGCCTGGTGTCTCTTCGGGAATCCTGAAGATTCACTAATTACTCCGTCTGGATCCAACCCAGAATTATCCAAATCACTTCATTCGCGGGCGGTTTGTTGTGTTTATGGTATAAAGCGGTAAAAATATGGCGGTGTGGTACACGTGTTCAGCGCGACACGGATTATTCTAGACTGTTTCTTAGCGTCGTTGAATTCTTGCGACCAATACGCGAGGCGTGCCTTTGAGAGGTAAGGAATAAAAGGATCGCTTGTATTGGACGAGCAAGCGTGGAACGATTGACGTTGATGTAATTAATTCTCGATAGAAAGGTAGATGGCGCTACCACCATTCTTATAGGCAACTATAGAACATTAAATTTCCACGATCGTGTTTGGACCTATTAATCCATCTGGCGTGGCACCACATCTCATCGATTCTATGAATAATCGGTGCCAGCAAGTTCTCAGTAACAGAGGAGGCCACACTTTGTATTCAATTAGGTATGCAATTTTGTTGTGTCAGGGGGTGCTTCTGTCTATTGGTCTGTCCGACCATTAGACCGGGCTTCGGGTATGCGCTCCTGGCTCTTCGAGCTACTGTAGTCACTACCCTATATCCGTCCAGTGATTACAGTACCCCCGCCTACAACCCCCTTCTTCCTTGTCATTCCATCTTATCCATTTACCCCGTATCTCCTATCACCGTCCTCTATAACAATAACATTCCCAAGGAGGGTTGGCGTCAGGCAGGCGGTCGGCTGGTAAAATACATGAAAAAACCTTTTGCAGTATGGCCAAGTATATACAAGAGTGCGATAGGATTAGGGCGTTCCCCGCAGGCGACGCGCAGGGGCAGCACCCGGCACCTGCGAGAAGTATGCAAGGGTTGTTGCACTACTCCGGGCGAGTGCAACGTTAGAAGCGAGCCTGTGACGTAAAGGTGAGGTATGCAAGTTTTAACGTAGGTACGCTGACTGGAAGAGCAAGAGAGTTAGCTAGTGTTTTGAAAAGAAGACGAATAAATGTGGCATGTTTGCAGGAAACAAGGTGGAAAGGTACGAAAGCTAATCAAATCAAATCATATTTATTGTGGATCATAGGTAATTGTACATAATACAGATGGTCTTAATTAAATATTCTGCGAGCAGCTATGTCCTACCCTTAAGGCGTACAATAATTATAATGTAGGTAAGTCATCTATACTGAGGTTACATCATATTATTATAATATATAAAAAACATGCATGTCAACAATAATAATTATAATAATACATCGCAAATTATTAGTTAATTGAATATTAATTTAAATAAATTTCAGTAAATAGTTTGTAACTAAAAGGACTTTCTACTTCATTAACTCGAAAAAACATGTTGCTCATCATGTATGTATACAAAACGCATCATGACCCAGACAGATTATATTTTAACCCCTTGTATGCCGGAACGCAGATCTACGCGAGACACAATAGCTTTTTCATTGTGTCTGGCATTCCGGCATACAAGAGGTTAATAGTGATTTGTCGGCAAAGAAGTCTTTCATAGAGTAATAGCATTTGCTCATTAACAGTTCATGGAGTTTCTTTTTAAATGATTTTACTTCAGTTATTGCTCTTATAGGCCTTGGAATATTATTGTATATACGCGGAGCCGCGCAGAAAATACTTTTGTGTAAGAAATGAGTCTTACTAGGAACTATGTCTAGCTTGTCCTTATGCCGTATACGGGTTCGATATTTAAATAGAGCAGTATTATTTTTGGCAAAAACTGCGACCTCAAAAATATACAGACACGGTAATGTTAATACGTTATTTTTTTTTTAAATGGTTTACACGATTCGGTTTTCTGTAGGTTGAAATTTGCCCTGACACACCGTTTCTGTGCAATGAACGCGCGTTCCTTATCAACACTATTGCCACAAAATATAAAACCGTATCTAAGGTTAGAGCTGACGTAACCATGGTATGCCGTTATTAGTGTTGGTAGGTTTGCAATTTTGCTTAATCTGTGAAGTGCATATGAGAATTTGCTTAATTTTTTATTTTATTTATTTTATTTTATTTTATTAGGAAAACAAACAGTTTTAACTTCTAAAATATACACTGATTATACAACTAATAACCAATTACATGTTTTCACATATAAATACATAGAGCTTGTTTTAAAATTAATATGACAGTTTAATAAATATAAAGCACTCAAAATTATATTATTTTTATAGACTTATTGAACCAGTTCAAACCAATGCGTGCTTATTACTTTTTTTAAAACAGTTGGTTTAGTAGTGAATAAGTCAAATTGAGGAAAGTCAACCAACCTATTGTAGCAGCTAGCGGATCTTAAGAAAAATGAATGCTGTCTATAATTTGTGGTGCAACGTGGCACATTGAGACAAACATAAGGATTCCTAACCGATCAAGTGGGAACGCGCAATTGTAATTTAGAGAGTAAATGAGGACAATCAATGTACGATTGAGCCAGTTTAACAAGAAAGCAAATATCTGCTATAGTCCTTCTCTCTTTGAGCGGTAATAAATGAAATCTTTTTTGCAGACATAGTCGACTTGTTTTGTCCAATTTATTTTGTCATCAACGTGTAATCCTAGAAATTTTGTTGTTTCTGTTTCTTCAATGTGTTTATCTTGATACTTGATGTTTAAAGTACCCGTACGTCGAGTTCTTATTTTAAAATTCATTATTTTAGTCTTGTCAATATTAATCATTAATTTATTTGAATTAAGCCAGTCATTTACTAAAACTAAAGATTCGTTAATGTCAGATTCTAAGTTAATTGTATTGTCATTCGTGAATAGTACAGTGCTATCGTCAGCGAATAATGTAATGTCGTGATTTATTACCGAAGGCATGTTGTTTATATAAACCAGAAAGAGAGGAGCGGATAAGATACCTCCTTGTGGAAAGCCAAGTTCTACCGTTCTGGATTCAGACGTAAAGGTTTCTTCTATTTTTGTGACTATGTTTACTTTCCTTATCTCTGTAATCTGTTGCCTATTAGATAGATATGATTTTATGAGATTGTATGCATTGCCTCTCACACCGTACGCATATAGTATTCTCATAAGAATATTATAAACAAGGCGGCCAAAAGCCTTTGACATGTCCATATATATTGCTACAGCCGGTAGTCCTTTGTCCAATTTATTCATATTTTTTCCTAAGAAATTATATATTGCTACGTTAATCGACTTATTTTTCCTAAAGCCATATTGACTTGGAGAAAAGATGTCATGGCTTTCGAGGAAAGTGTAGAGACATTTATAAATGACCTTTTCAAAAATTTTGGCAAAGATAGGTAATAGCGCTATGGGCCTATAATTGTTCTGTCGTCTTTTTTAAAAACTGGCTTTACAATTGTAATTTTCAATTTTGTCCGGAAATATGCCTTCTTCTATACATAAATTTATTATATAACTTAGGGGTTTTGATATTATATTAGCAACATCTTTAACAATATTAGTCGCAATACCATCATAACCGGTACTGTTTTTATCTTTTAATGAAATTATTATTTTATTGATGTCTTCTGGAATTGTTGGGGTCAAAAAGATAGAATTAGAATTATATGTCAATTTATTAAAATAATTATTAAGTGTATTGAATTGTTTGTTGTCATTATTATTTATGTCAAGGAAAAAGGTCATTAAACGATTTAGCGATGTCTTTGGGATTGGTTATTATTTCGTCATTGGTAATTATTTGTCCTACGCTGTCAACCGGAAATTTATATTTGATCTTATTAATAATATCCCACATTGCTTTACTTTTGTTTGTGGCAGTCCTAATGTTGTAATCGTTTTGGGATTTTTTGTCAGTCTTATTATTTTTTTGTATCTTTTAGCATAAGTTTTGAATGCGTTTTTGTTTGAAGCGTTTGGTATTTTTCTATACTGCCACAAGAGATGACATTTACGTTTGCTACATATTTTCAGGCCGCGTGAGATCCAGTTTGGTTTTGATTTGTTACATTTTTTAATTATGGTTAAGGGGAAACACAGGTCATAAAGCATAATAAAGTTTTCTTGAAATTCGTTGTAGGCACGATTTGCGCCTTAACAGCGGTAAACATCACTGTTGGTTAATTATTGTTTTAAATATTTAATAAATAGTACTCTGTTATTTTCAGAATAAATTCTTTTGAATGAATACCTGTATTTTTAAGTACAAGTTTTTTTAACCGGGATTTTCATAATTTGTGCATTGTGGTCTGACAGTGCTAGCTCCTTGGTAGTGATAGTGACTTTACACGATTTTAAGTTGTGGGCTTTATTGTCTATACAACTTTTACTAGCAAAACGCGTTATTTCCTTGACCTGTAGTTTCAAGTTATAACTAATTAATAGTTCAATAAATTCGCTTGAAACCCTAGATTGCTTTAAAATATTAATGTTAAAATCTCCGCATAGGATTATTTTCTTTCCATTTGAGCTTATGTTTTTTATAACTTTATTTAATATTGTAAAAAACTTGTTATAGAATTGCTAGCGGAATTTGGAGGTCTATATATACATTTAATTATTGTTTGATTTTCCACTGATTCGATAGCAGAGCATTCAATTATATTACTAATTGATAATTTTGAAATGATACTTAATTCCTTGAACTTGATGTTGTTTTTTAATAATAAACACGAACCTCCATGTTATCCCTCATAAAATAAGACACAAGCCTGTAATTTAAGGTTGTAAGGTAAACATCGACACCTTCCGTCATGTTATGTTCAGTGATACATAGAACGTCAACAAAAACATTTTGTGTAGCTAATTCATGGATACAAATAGACAGCATGTCAGATTTATTGAGCAATCCATTAATATTTTGATGGAGAACAGTAACAAAATCATAAACGAAATAAATTATTTGGACTTGGGCTTTTATTTTGGGCAGATTCATGGTCTTCTGGCTTGTTCCTTAAATAGCTAATGCAATCGGCACTTTCTCTGTTGTGATTACTTAGCCCATTTTGATCAAAATCTAAACTAACTTGGACACATTTGTGTACAGATGATTTACTATTTTTATTTAGTAACTTTGTCTTATATTGAGATACTTTTAAGTTATAACTTAAACATAGTATTTCTTTCAACAGTGACCTTGCAAGATTCAATACATAATTTTGACTGCTCGGTAAAGATCTAGAGTAGTTCATGTCCATGTAGAATACATTACTTTATTTCTTACCGATAAACCGGAGTAGATAGTTAATTTTAGACTCTTTTAAAAACCTGTTCCTTGGTACTTCACTTATGATCACATTTGTATTAGCTGATAGCCAACGATGTAGATTGATGTCTATATCAGACGAATTTTTGTCGCAGCATCCGCCAAGTACAATAACGTAGTCGCTTTTAGTTAATGTGTTGATGTCTTTTTGTGGATATCTCAAGATTTATTTTAGTGTCGCACCGGGGTTTATGTAGGAGCTGACAACGTACTCTGGCCCAAGTAGATTTTGCAAGATATAGCGTAGACCACGTCCTTGGCCATCGCCTAGAATAATTACCCTGTGCTTGACGATTTGTGTTTTTGATAAAACTGGTGCGCTTACTGTAGATGATCATTTCGTTTTCTTATTAATTTTATAGTTATCTTTGTGGGTATTTGATTGGTCAGACGTATTGCTCTCGGAAATGTTTTGTTTCGAAATTGGTTTACTTGGTGATAATTTTTTTATTTATTTATTTATTGGAGGTCCAACAGCTTGTTATAATTTTATAATATTATTGAGTAAGCAACGGTTAGCCAATTACAGGCCCTCACGTATAACATTATATTAAAAATTACACACATTCTTAAATAAAAAAGATTAAAGTAACATAACATAGCAAAACACAATTCTGTAAAGTAACATAATATAGTAAACTACACACACATTCTTAAATAAAAAAGATAAAATTGACTTAACATAGCAAACTACAATATTATATACATAGCGCACAATACCTACAGTTCAGTTAGTAATAGTTTAGGCAAAGAAATTCTCACTCATTCGTCGTCTCGCCACTGGAATACTAGTACAAAATAAATCCAAATTTAGTTCTTTAGCAGCAGAGTTAAAGCTATTGCTCGCCCGGTTTAGAAAGAAGTTTTGGCGATAATTAGTAGAGGCTAAGGGAACATGCAAGGGTTTAATAGATCTTAATAGCTTAGGTGGTGCATTTATATTCAGCTTGCTTAGTAATTCAGGACAATTTATGTTGTTTGAGGCAATTTTAAGCATATAACAAACGTCGGCTATATTTCTTCTGTCAGAAAGGGTTAGGAGGTGAAATTTTTTACAAATATTTAAATATTGGTCAGATTTAAAAGGGATTTGTAATCTATAGCACATGTATTTGACAAATTTAATTTGAATTCTCTCAATTCTCGCGACGTACGTGTCATAGCGCGGATTCCATATCTGCGATGCATACTTCAATATACTCCTGACAAAAGTGCAATATAGAATTTTCCAGGTTTTGGCCTTTTTGAAGCATACGGACGAACGCATAATAAAACCAAGAGCTTTAGAGGCCCTTCCTATTATGTCTTCAATGTGTTTATCGAAAAGCAATTTTGAATCGTGAGTATCGCCCAGGTCACGGATAGATGCATTTCTAGGTACTGGGTGGCACTTTACCGTGTTTTGGAATAGTACATTTTCTTTCTTACGACTGTACGTAACAACAGAGCATTTGGAGGGATTAAGATCAAGTTTATTAATGAGGCAGTACTGATCAAGGCGCGTAAGGTCCGACTGAAGTAGCTTTGCATCGGATAGTGATGACACAGATGCACATATTTTCATGTCGTCTGCAAAACACAGTAGTTTAGAGTAATGAAAGCAGGTTTCAATGTCATTTACAAATACAATAAACAAAAGAGGCGCAATTAACGATCCCTGAGGGATTCCGCTGGGGATATGTACCCAGCTCGATATGTAGTTGTTTAATACTACGGCCTGTGTTCTGTTTCTAATATATGACGAGAACCATCTGAGCAAGTCGCCTCTTATTCCTATTCGCTGAAGCTTTATTAATAAGATTTCATGACTAATCCGATCGAAAGCTTTCCTATAATCGGTGTATATCACATCCACTTGCTTACCAGCATCCATGTTTTCCGTCAAATGATCGTTTAATAAGATAAGATTTGAGACGGTCGAGCGACCCTTGAGGAAACCATGTTGCGTTTGGCTGAGACAATTTTCTAGAGCCGAATAAACTTGATTATAAATAATTCTCTCGAATACCTTTGAGATCACACATAGTTTTGAGATTGGCCTATAATTTGTAATTTCGGTCTTAGGTCCCTTTTTATGAATTGGAGTGATGTACGCCGATTTCCATATACGCGGATAGGTGCGGGTTGCAAGAGACTTCTCAAATAAGAGAGATATAGGGATAGCGATAGTCTTAGCGCATGCTATAAGAAGACGAGGATGGATTTTATCAGGTCCGGCAGACTTACAGGCATCGAGCTGGGACAAAAGTTTGGTGACTTCTGTAATATTTATATCCACAGTGGAAATATCCGACAAATCGGGAGCAATGGTGTCTAAGGAGTATGATGCATCCCCTGATGTAGCGGGCATAACAAATGTGGAGTGAAAGTAGGAGGAGAACGCGTTACATATTTCGTTTCCATTTGAGACAACAGTGTCTTGATATTTCATGACGCAGGGTATATTGTTATCCTTGCTACGCGACTTTATAAATGACCAAAATTGTTTTGGGTTCCTTTCTATAGACTCTTCTGTGGCGCTTATAAAGGAATTAAAACATTGTTTTTCTAAGATCTTAACCCTGTCCCGAAGAAGTCTATAAGTTTCCCAGTCAGATCTATTTTTATAGATTTTATACCTAGATAAGTATTTAAACTTTTCCTTTATTACTTTTTTAACGACGGCGAATACCACTTAGGATATTTCTCTTTCGAGACTACCTTGGACGGGATATGCTTTTTTATTAAGTTATTGAGGTTGAGGTAAAAATAATCAATTGCTTCTTCCATAGATCTGATCGTGAATTCTTTATTCCAGTCCGTTGATGAGATCGAGTTGTTAATTGAGACAAAATCAGCTTTATCATAAAGATATTTGGTATGCGCTAACGGCTTCAAACCTGGTACATCGATGGTGGTGGCTGTAATCGTAAGCGCCCCGTGATGGGGGTCGACTGGTACTAATGGAGCGTCGCACTGGGCTACTAAATTGGTTACATTTGACAATACCAAATCGAGAATTTTGCCATACTTATTTAGGATACCATTGTATTGCAATAAATTATGGGTCTGCATTTCTTCGATAAATAATTGTTCGTCTTGGTTATGTATATTGGAAGCAGACAAAGAGCCGTCACTACTAGGAACCCATAAAATATTACTCATATTATAATCTCCCACTAGAAGATATTTATCAGATGGATTGCGTAAGAAGGCGTCGCTAACTTTTAATAAAAAATTGTTAAGTTGTTGCAAAAAAGTATAACCATGATTTTGTTTGCACAAATAAATGACACACAGATGTAATTTTAAACTAGGTGTTCTTAAAGTTAACCATAAGTCCTCTGCCAAAGAATGAAATTGTGGTTGTGGCAGAACAGAAATATCGCTGCGTACTGCTATGAGGACGCCGCCACCTAGAGTCTGTCCTGTGACTTTGTAATCCCGGTCCCGTCGCCATACCGTGTACCGGTTATCAAAGAGTTCATTATTGGATATACTCTCCACAAGCCAAGTCTCCGTTAAAATTACAACATCATAAGAACTGAGAGAAAGATTGCGATAGAATTCGAAAGTTTTGGAACGTAACCCTCTGACGTTTTGATAATAGATATTTAATTTCGAGGTCTTATAATGCATTATTAAACATTTACATAACATTAGAAGTAATTTTCAAAGTATGAAGAAACAGCAAAATACAACAATAAAGCAAGCATACACCTACGATAAATAATATCCTTGCAAAACAAAAATAGTCCGTCATAAAAATAATAAATGCGGGTGAACAAAAACAATTATAAAATAAACGGCTAATGAATGCATAAGCGAGTGAGCAATACACTTTTATAAGCCCGAGTGTGAGTGAGATAAATATATTTAAACTTAATGCGTAGCGAAAGCAAAGAGAGCGGTAGTGGCGCAAACGAGTTCGAGCGTAGGCAGGGATTAAAAACATTTTGCATACTGACAGCAATTTGGTTGATAGGATAATGAACAAAAGTAGATTAAGTAAATATGCGACTCTAAAGGTGAGAAATACATTTAGATCTACAGGTATAATTAAGCAAAAAGATAATGATTTCGACTCACGGTACCAGATTAAGCAATTTTGTTTAAATCGTTTTCATTGTTGATCACTGTAGTACGCGATTCAACGTTTTTGCGAATATGAATTTTACCGTATTTCACCCATACGAATTTGTACATCTTCTCTTTAGCTATAGTCTTCGTTGTACTCAGAAGCTTTTTCGATGCCGCATTCAGATGGTCGTTGACATAGACTCGCTGTCCAGATTGATATCCCAGGTCACTTGTTGAGAGACTCTTGCAAGCTCGCGCCGCAGCAATAAACTCTTCCTTCACGTACCTATTAATAAAGCTAACGATGATATGCTTATCCTTTGAGTTGTACGTAGGTACTCTTGAGATGTAGTGGATCTGGGGTTTTGGTACTGTGTACTGCACTGCATTTCCGATAGAGTCTATGATTTTAAAAAGGTTCTCATCTTTTTTTTCGGGTATTCCTCTAATCTCCACGTTGTTAAGCCTGGATTTCTGATCGTAGGTGCTGAGTTCCTTCTGGATATTGGCAACTTCGGACTGCAGAGAAATAACTGATTCTTTCGTCCTTTCGAGTTCAGCGAGTTGGTTTTCTATCAGATCCATTCTTGCATTATAGTCGTCTAATTTAGCACTCATAAACTCGCATGACGTTTTAACCTCCAGGATCTCACTTCGCAAACCCTTCATCTCGGTTATGAGAGTAGGCAGGCCAGACAGTTGTTGTTTCATGTCCCGGATTTCGGTCATAAGTACTTTGAGGGTTAATAGGTCCTTTTGGCCGGACGGCGATGGTAGCGGAGACGACCCGCGACACGAAGAACATCTCCATGCTGCTCTGCGCTCGGTGCCCAACTTTCTCCAGCCCACTTCAGTTATATTGGCACATGAGAAGTCCAGTTGTTTTTTACAGGAACCACATTGCACTCCGTCATTGAATTGGTTACCGCATGCGCTACACTTCATCATGGCTATGGGCGACGACAAAAGGTTTACTTTCCCTGCAAGTTGCTTTAGGTGACGTATGGATGTGTGTTGACAGTGCAAGCGCTTAGGCGCGACTGATAATAAAGTGTTTGTGCAAGCACTTCTAGCTAGATGTATTGGAGAGTGGCGAGACGTGCTTAATCTCATATTTAGTAGTCTCTTCGACACTGGTGATGAGTAGTTTCTTTGTTGAGAGGTAGTGCAGGTTATTTTCTTCAGTAATTCAATTCGCATTTGCTGATCATGAATATTTTGTTTAATTGAGAGTTTTCGAAGTTAAGATTTTCAATTTCTATATCTGCGCTTTTTAATTTTTCCTTAAACTCATTTAATTCTCGTCTTAGGTCCTCAACAAATGATTGGTCATTATTTTGTGTAGCACTCTGTATACTCAACATAGTCGAATCTAACATAGTTGAGTTCAATATGTCTTGACTAGTCGATAAGTTTACTTGTGCTTGGGATCTCGTCAGTTTGTTTCTCATAGTCACGTTTTCCATCTTAATTGCTTTTATTAAAAAGAAAAAAATATATCTTTGTAGTAATAACGGCTTTTGAATGCTAAGCTATTATTATGCTCTCTTCCTCCCTTCTTATTTTTGCTGTGCCTGACAGGGTCCATGATGATCTCATAGTTCCTAAGTTACATCTAAGCTCACATTGTGGAATGCAAATAAAGATTACTGAACTGAACTGAAAGTTGCTCGTGTTTCAAGTAAGTAAATCATCAGGATATAATTGGACGAATAAAAAGTAAATCATCCGGTGAGGTTCGAACTCGCTGCTAAGTACTCTACGGTCGCCACAGTTTTGAATATGCTATGTGAACACTTAAGCCAGACGGTCAATTTATCGACTACTAGTTTAAGATTTTTATTTTAAATTCAACAAAGTCGTTGATGTGACTCATGCAGAAAATATTTTTGCTTTTTGTTCACAACAACACTCGTCATTTTTTATGTTTTTTGCACTTTGTTATTAATTCTTTCGATTGCTCACGTCACTTGACAACTTAATTTGGTTGAAGTTAGCCGCTTGAGAGGTTGTTAAATTGATTTATGTTTTTGAAGCAGAATGTTTGTATTATGGTTAAAATCGGGGTTTTATTAGTGATACTGGTTCACAATACACTGGATAACATTATCACTGGAACTTTGGATGGTTCTTCACACATTTAGATATAATAGACACTTAAATAGTAATTTTTATATTATTTATCAATAATTATTACGGACTCGATATTACCGTGACAGCTAGCGCCATCTAGATGAGAGCTAGGGCGATCGGTGAAGGATACAAGTTTTATTATTGTAGGAGTGATGGCAAAAGAAATGGTGTGGGAATTGGGTTAGACGAAAATCTGAAAGATTGCGTGACAAGTGTAAATAGAGTTAATGACAGATTGATTGCTGTGAAAGTGATGTGGCAAGGTATTATTCTGAATGTGATAAGTGTGTATGCCCCTCAGGTAGGCTGTGATGATTGTGAGAAAGAAAAGTTTTGGATGAATTTCAATACCATGATGACGAATATACCAGAGAATTAAGAGATTATTGTGGGAGGAGATTTTAATGGACATGTGGGACGAACAAGTGGAGAGTATGAAAGAGTACATGGAGGTTGGGGACTCGGCAGCCGAAATTGTGAGGGAGAAGCAATTCTTCAAGCTGCTGCCGCTTTTGACCCAGCAGTTGCAAATACTTGGTTCCAGAAAAAAGAGCAACATCTGATCACATATAAAAGCGGCCACCACATGACCCAGATCGATTATTACTTACTAAGACGTAATCGACTCAACTGGGTCAAAGACTTTAAGGTGGTACCAGGAGAAGATTTAGTCTCGCAGCACAGGCTCCTGATGGTTGAACTTAAGATTCAAATAAGCTCTCAAACAATCAAGCAGCAACTGACTCCAAAAATAAGATGGCATATGTTAGAGAAGAATGAATGTGTAGAAAAATTCAGAGATAAAGTGGTAGATAAAATGTTAGAAATGGGCAATATGAATGATATGAGTGTCAATGAATGTTGGGAAGAGATGAGTAAATGTATTAAGTGTGTAGCAAAGGATGTTTTAGGAGAGTCGAAAGGGAAGCGTATGAAAGATAAGGACACGTGGTGGTGGACAAAAGAGGTACAGAATGCACTTAAGGAAAAGAAAGCAAGGTTTAAGGAATGGCAGCTGATGAAAGGAGGAAATGAATCTTTAGAAGAAAGTAAGAAGAAGGAATATGACGAATGTAAAAAGAGAGCCAAAAAGGCCGTAGCCAAAAACCCTAGACCACTTGTATGGGGTACTTGAAAAACCCGAGGGTCATAAATATTTATATAGCATGCCTAAAGCTAGAGAGAGAAAGGCGAAGGATGTATCCCATATTAAGTGCATAAAAGATGAAACAGGAGCAATTCTTATGGACGAAGATAGAATAAAAGAAAGATGGAGGACATACTTTGAAAAGTTAATGAATGAGGAGAACGATTGGAGCGGAAAACTTGAGAATGAGGTGATGAATATTGGTTTAGTGAAGGAAATAAATAAGGACGAGGTAAAAAAGGCTGTTAATGGAATGAAGAATGGAAAAGCGTTAGGACCAGATGGAATACCAGTAGAAGCATGGAAAGCGTTAGGAGATGATGGATGGGCGTGGCTGATTTTATTCTTCAATAAGCTGTTGCACGAGGAGACCATACCCGAGGAAAGGTGCAACAGTTACCTGGTGCCCATCTTTAAAAATAAGGGTGATATCCAAGAGTGCAACAATAATTATCGGGGAATAAAGTTAATGCCTCATAGTATGAAAGTATGGGAGAGAGTAATTAAGCGACGCCTGCGTAAAAAGAGTGAGATTTTACGAAACCAATTTGGTTTTATGCCTGGTCGAGGTACGACGGATGCCACTTTTGCACTTCGCCAAATGTGCGAAAAATACAGGGAGGCGCATAAAAACTTGCACATGGTGTTCGTCGACTTTGAAAAGGCATATGACCGAGTGCCTCGTGAAGTCTTGTGGTGGGCCCTGAAGAAGAAAGGAGTGCCTGGAAAATACCTGACGTTGATTCAAGCCATGTACGCTGAATGCCGAATGCAAGTCCGATCCGCAGCTGGTATCACAGCCAGATTCGATGTGGCCGTAGGCTTGCACCAAGGGTCAGCCCTTAGACCTCTTCCTGTTAATTATGGATGCTATATCATCGGACATACAGGGAGAGGCACCCTGGTGCATGCTGTTTGCCGACGACATCGTTCTGGTAGCAGAGAGTGAACAGAAGGTGCAGAGCAAGCTGGAGGAGTGGTGGCAGAGATTGGAGAATGTAGGCCTGAGAATAAGCAGAACCAAAACAGAATGTATGTTCTGTGACTTTGGCGATCTCTACAGTCCTATATCGGTTACACTCGGCAAGATGACGGCGAAATTGATCGGGATGTTAGGCAAAGAATCAACGCAGGATGAATGAAATGGCGACAGGTCTCAGGTATATTATGCGACCACAAAATGCCTTTGAAATTAAAGGGCCGCATGTATAAGTCGGTTATAAGGCCTTTCGTACTGTATGGAGCTGAGTGTTGGGCTACAAAGAAGATGGATTAGAAAAGATTGCATGTGGCAGAGACGAAAATGTTACGATGGATGTGTGGAGTGACAAGAATGGACAGAACTGGGAATGATTACGTTAGAGGTAGTTTGAAAGTGGCGCCCATAGATGAAAAGCTAAAAGGGAGTCGATTGGCTTGGTTTGGACATGTTATGCGGAGAGATGAGATGTATGTAGGTAAAACAGTGATGAATATGCATGTAGAAGGACGAAAAGGGAGAGGAAGGCCAAGGAAAAGATGGATGGACTGTGTGAGGATGGATATGAAAGAGAAAGGGGTAAACGATCGGATGACTGGTGACAGAGAAGTATGGAAGCGAAGGACATATTGCGCTGACCCCACATAAATTGGGACCAGGGCAAGACAATGACAATGATGCAATTTTTGTACAACCATTTAATAAAATTAAACTCTCAAAAATGAAGTAATGAGTGCAAAATATGAAATACTAAATTAATTAAAAAAGAAACTAAGAGCTCTTTTGAACTTCGATTACTTTAAAAAAAATCTGTACTTAATACCCTTTTTAACGATGTACGACATGGCTCTAAAATCTTTCAATATGTAATCACGAATCAAAAAAGACTACCTTTTTTGTTCTCCTCCCTCCCCTAAACCTCAAAAAATTGTGTCGGTCCATTCGCCAAACACCCTGTATTGTTTTGTTTTATTATCGACCGTCTCCGCTTACGCAGACAGAAACCAGGTGAAGTTGAGAATTTCGTGCCACGCTGTGATAGGTTTGCATGGCTACCTCACTAAGAAAAGTCGAGGGCACAACTGATATTTTCAATGCTCGAGACGAATTATTATTACAAGCACTTGACCCCAAAATAAGGACTCATCGACTGTAGTAAACATCAGCGTTAGTGATAAAGGATCGGGCACACACACCAAACGAAAACTCGAAAACCTAAAAAAATTCAAACACGTGATGTCACTGCATTTCATCTTTGTTGCCACATAAAATAAAATCGTTTCATATTTATAACACAACATTATCGAACATTGCAACTCCTGTTGTGCATCCAACTACAAATAGATTCAGCTGCCGTTCGAAATTACTAGCAAGGAATATACCAGTATTTCCATAATGGTGGCTACAAACATCTATGCGGCTCTCGATACAATTGGTCAGCTATTCACAGATATCTCGCCATTTTTATAAGGAAAATTGTGATTGCGTATCAATAAATAGGTGCTTTTCATAAAAAGATTGCTCGTAAAAACTGCAATAACTTAATTTTTGTCGTAATGTATTTTGTATCCAGCGTTTGGAATGGCTTCTCTTGTATTAGGTATTTTGTGTTACATACATACATACATACATAGACTCACGCCTGTTTCCACGAAGGGGTAGGCAGAGGCATATTAAACGCCCACTTTTCGCCAGTGTTTTGATCCCACGTAATAGGTGGCGAGCCTATTGCTGCTTTTCGGGATATTTTGATTGCCAGAGCCTCGTCCGTTGATCGGCAGGTGCACCACTTGCCGGTGAGTTTGGCTTGGGACCCTAAGTTCTTGGTGGGAACCATATGCACCCATATGAACCATATTTTGTGTTAGTTGCACTATTTATCTCTATTTTAAACGACTTCAAAAAGAAAGGTTTCAATTGGATTTTTTTAAACCTCTGAACATTTTTCACTAGCTGGTCGATTTGGATGATTATTTTTTATATGAATGCTGGTGCTTCTCGTGTCTTCTCATTCTTTGAGTTATCTCAAAATTTGCTTAGTTTTCTCAATCTATTTAGAAAAAGACCATTTAGAGATTAAAAGTGTATAAATAACTTACGTTTTAGTAATTACCCAAACTATATATGTAGATTGACTTTAAGAATAAAAAAATATATTTTATAATGACCTTGCTTTTCTTAATTTTCCCTCTAAAACCAGTCAGTAATTTTTTTACGCTAGAAATCTCGTAATTACTTAAAATTACCCTATCCCTTCAATTTATACTTCCAATATTTATAAATCTCTCCTGATGCATTAATGTTATCTGGCGAATATTTTTATAGTCGATGAGTCCTTAAAAATATATTTTACATTTGAAGAGCAGGTCTTAAAATCGTAATTTATATAAGGTTTTTTATACGTTAGATAATGGTACTTTAAATCATTGAATAAAACCCGAAAGCATAAAAATCTTGGGTTCACATTCAGGGCGATAATATTTTTCTTGCTACCAAATATTCCCAAATTTAAGCTCGGTTCTACAATAAGGTCTATTGCGAATGTATCTATTTTTGTCAACAGCATTTGACGTTGTATTTTAAGGAAAAAAAAGTGAAGATGGGCCCATTTCGAGATAAGCGGGATTGCGATCAGCATAGAGATTGGTATAATCTTGTATTTTGAGTAGAATTGTGTATCTTATATCATTCTACCAGATGGCGCCACTGCGAAGAGGGTCTATGGAGTATAGCTATGTGTTTGTTTTTGTACTGCCATCTTTCGTTATGTTACTTTATGAGAAAATATCGATACAGGAGACTTTGATTATGAACTACGTTTTATGTTATTGGAGTCCTACCTTTTTGTAACATCGATTTTACGTCGTATCTTTCTTTCGTGAAATAAATTTACATTTTATTTCGGTATATCGTATCATATGTATTGTACATACAAAAGTGTTGCTAGTTGTATATTATTTCTACATCATTAGTTAGTAAGCGACGACGTGTCAATATTTTTGAGCTTGCTGATGTAGAAAGCTCAAAAATAAAAAATGCTCGTTCGGATTGAATATATATATTGAAATGCATTCTATTGGTATTTGATCATAATGTTCAAAAGTCCGTGTGGTGACAGATTAAGAATACGGATTGTCACCACCCCATTTCATCCCATGGGTGTCGTAAGATTTATAGATTATGCAGAAAACAGCACAGTAAGAGAAGGAAAACTTGATACAAACCCTATACCAACCCGTTTGGCCAGTGTGGTATAGTAGACCAATTCCTCCTTTGAAAGGAGAGGCCTAGTCCAGCAGTGGACTGTTAAAGGCTGATGATGATGTTCAAACGTACGTAGGGTTGGTTCGGTCCCCCTCGTTGGACCTCCACCTTGTCGTGGTGGGGGGCTAACTGTGGCTTGGACATCCACGGTGACGCTAAGCGGGATCCCGGGAGTGGACGCTCAACGTGGGCTTGGGTTAGGCCTGCGTAGGATGCGTCCAAAGGTGTGGGTGCGGGGGACAGTTCTGCCTGTCTCTCGCAGTCGGGCGCGGTCGCGGGAGGAGAGGCGTGTCGGTGTTGCGTTGCCACGCGCTCTATCTCCCGTGACCAAATAAGGGCGCACCAATTGCTGCGTTGCGGTGGGACCGCAGAGAAAGAGAAGAAGCGGTGTTCTCAGGTTGCCGTCCTCCCTATCCTTTGCAGCCACTGGGTTTTAGTGCCTGCGGATGGCAAGTTGCGGGGACTGCTCCCCTTCCGCCAAAAGCCAAGAGGGCGGCGTAGTGTCTGCGGCACCTCCCAAGAAGACGGGGTCCTTCAACACCATCAGTGAGCCAATCCCGGGCAGGGTCGCGGAAAAGTATATTATCCGCGAATCGCGTGACCCCGCCAACATACGGGACCTGTAGGGACACCGCGGTGGTTTTAGTAGGTATTAGTGGGTATACCCCGAACGCCTGTAGGGGAGAGCCTCCACACACCTCATCCGCCAGTCCCAAGCCCGGTCGGTCACACTCACGGCCGGGTTGGTGTCGAGTTGAGATGGCTCATAAGGAGAGTTTCGACCGTGTGACGTGTGCCCTCACCTCTCGGCTGGCTCCCGTCCGCTCACATCAGGCTCTCCACTTTGGGCCCTTAAATACGACGGTGCGGCGATGGGCGCCCTCTTTCTGGCCGCCGCAGCTACTTAAGTTAATTCGTCTTCCCTCTGCATATCCAGGAGTGCGTTTTATTTGGACTACACGAATCTCGCGACCCTCATCCCTTTCTCTTTTCTTATCCCTTTAGTACTAAATTGTTTAGAGCCTTTCTTATTTTATTCAATTGCTAAAAGTTGTTTAGAATCATTTTATAAAATATACAAATTGTTATAAATTACCGAAATCTTTTTATTTTATTTATCCAAATAGCGTTGACCCATGCGCAATGTTACAAACGTTGTCAACAAAAATAATTAAAAATAAGAGATGGTTCGGTGGGGTTCCTGCGTCGTACTCAAACCCCGTTACTTGTCCACGACACATTTTCCACGCAACAAATCGGTGTATAAAACCTCGATCGGGTTCAGACAAAGGGAAAGACATAAAGACATATTTATTTCTGCATTTTGGTTGTTTACAACACTTATACATGTCAAAACCCTATTCTAGATGATGCAGGCTTTTCCTAGCTAAATGACTTCTTGAGAAGAAAGGCCGAAACAAACTCAGAGTCATTGTTTTTTTTTTGTCACTTCAATTTTTTTAGTCTTTTCTTCATCTTTTAAAGTCCAGACAAAAAAGGGTTTAGTATGCAAGTACAATGCAGGAAATTATCTGACGCTTTTGACTGACTCGGCCCACTGATGGCCCGCATTCAACAGCAATCGTACGGCTCAACCTTGATTGAGGGAGCCAGCACGATCTGTTCAATTCACTTCTGTCCTTTTATACTGGAGATATTTTTCATGCTTCGTTACTTATTGTTATCAATTTTGAAATAAATATTGCCATGCATAACTACATATTACATTGCCCAGTCACGCAAAGATATGGTGGCGACACTGCACCGAAACTCAAACGTAACGAAATCGTATCGTTCTATAAGGCTCTATGACTCTTGATGGTAGATTTTAATCCATTAGGTATGTTTTTTTACGGCGAACGATAAACCAAATGACGTACTAGAAATAAATCCTGTGTCAACGGGGACTATAGAAACATAAAACAAATGGACACAGTTTAGTGCAATTTAAGAGAAGATTATACAAAGTGATGTCTCATTTGGAGATCGAAACTACTACTTAACAAAGCTAAGCGATGAGGCGGCCGCTTAAACTGCTTCCATTATATTCGACTAAGGATCGATATTACGATTGTCAGTAAAATTCCCATATAAACTTTTCAGGAAATTCCCACTAAACCGAGGAGCGGGTTCCATTTTGCCATTCAGTAAAAGTTTATAAATTCTGCAACCTACCAACATCTCCAATCGTTTCTAATAAAATATAGAGCGATTACACCTGAGCCACTTTATTTAGGAAAAGGGCTTCAGTAAGAACAATGACCACTTAAGGCTCCGTACACATCTACCAATAGAATTACGAGTTAAAGAATTGTATTGGACTGTGTATGTAGTGTAGGCCTTTCCTAATTGACACAGAAGTAACCAACGAATACAAGCTGATGCTGATGATGCTGTGTATGCAGAGCTTATTTTCTTATTGTGTTCTTACTAATTAATTATAAATGCTACATTTGTAACGATGAATGTAGGGATGTTTGTTACTTTCTTTCTTTTCTTTCGCACACATGTTTTTAACATACCGTAACACCTACGACTAAGTTATTAGATACTTCTTACAATTTATATACGGATATAGGTGGGTTTATCCTCTATTCTCTTGATACTTTGTATAGTTTCCTAATTCGTTGAAAAGCTGTCAGTGCCGTAGAGAACTCCTTTTTAAACAACATGGAAATATGACATAATATTATAAAGGTACCTGGTATAAAACCCGTAGTAAAATGTTAAATTAGTGACATAATATACTAGGAATTCGTAAGTTAAACTTAAAAAATAACTAGCAAATATTGAAGCTGATACAAGATGAGCTTGCATATTACTAGCATGTTTGTAACTTATTATACATAATAATATAGTGTAGTATTGACAAATTAGCTTACATATTGTTGGTATTTCATAAACTTTGATTCGCTTACATATTTATTTCATTTAGTAAGCTTTAAAATTAAAAGCACGTTTTAAATAAAATATTTAATATTCTATAAGCTTGCAAATTCATTTACTTGTCAGTTCGTCCAATAATGCTTAAGGCCTTTATTTATAGTGGGTTCTTGTCAATAGTGCATTGAATAGGGGTCGTTCTTACCACGACATGATTGTGAGAAAAAATAAAATAATGAGGTTCTGTAGTTGATATACAAAACAACACAAACTTACTGACATACTGGGTAGACGTTTTTAGCGTATCGTATATGCATTAAGGTGTGATATTGGGTGTAGTGCAAAGTCATATGGAAAAACAGAGAATAATGCTATATTGTGTATTATAATAGCTTAATTGTGGAAAATTTACCTCTGTGGGATCACTAGTAAAAATATTCGGATATTCCTACGCTTCTTACGAATGAGTAGGACTTGCTGTACCGACAACAAAAGATACAAACATTACTGGTTGCCAATTAACCATCATATAAGTTCAATAAGTTCGACTGCTTCCGTGGTACAGTGGATAGCGTATGCGACTGCTAATCGGAGGTCTCGGGTTTGATTCCCGGGTCGGGCAAAAGTGTTACTAGGTTTATCCGAATTCTAAGTAGCAGCACGGAGTCTGGTGATGTGCCCGGTAACGGCAATAGGCTCGCCCCCTATTACGTGAGACCCAAAAATTACTACCCACCTACCCCTTCGGGGTTACAGGCGTGAGTATATAAAAATATATATATAAAAATTAATGATGAAATGTATGTGTAAAGCAGTGATAGCCTAGTGGAGAGACCGACAGACTGCTACGCAGAGGGTCAGGGTGCGAATCCACGGCGCGCACCGATGACTTTTCGGAGTTATGTGCGTATTAAATTGTTAATTATCGCTTGCTAAACGGTGAAGGTGAAGGTTTATTTGTCTCTATTAACTTTGCTGTACGGTACTAGTTTGGGTATAGTTCATTTATAGCGAGGTTTATATTCTGGCATTTGGAGTAATCAGAGGTGTAATATTACACCCACATTT
Source organism: Euclidia mi (assembly GCA_944739405.2). Classification (NCBI taxonomy): domain Eukaryota; kingdom Metazoa; phylum Arthropoda; class Insecta; order Lepidoptera; family Erebidae; genus Euclidia; species Euclidia mi. The sequence continues at coordinate 8,453,095 of OX123183.2, read as the reverse complement.
CATCATCATCATCAGCCCTTTATACTGTCCCACTGCTGGGCACGGGCCTCTTCTCTCTATTAGAAAGGTAAGGCCATAATCCACCACGCTAGCCAAGTGCGGGTTGGCAGACTTCACATTGTCATGTCTTTCGAGAACATTATGAAGAACTCACAGACATGTAGGTTTCCTCACGATGTTTTCCTTTACCGATAAGCAAGCGATCAGTAACAATTAAATACGCACTTAACTCCGAAAAGTCATTGGTGCGTGCCGTGAATTCGAACCCGAGACCCTCTGCGTAGCAGTCTGTCGGTCTCTCCACTCGGCTATCGCGCTACATGCGTACATAATCCATATAAAAGCAAACAATGCCAACTCGATAAATAAATATTTATGTTAGTCATGCCTATGACGAATGCATCCATTAGTGTGGAACTAGCATAAATGACGTCAATTAAATTATACTTCATCGGAAGAATCGTGCCAACAACAACAGTCTAAGTAGTTTTTTTTTTTAAGTGGTGAAGGATCAAACAATTCCTGACCTACAGATTTCATAAGACGTACAAATACCACGTAACACTTTCAACCACGATACAGATACGTATTCAGTCATGTCTTTCTTTCAAATGACTCACAAGCCCGCTAACTCCTACAACTTACATACAAAATAAAAATATAAAGAGTGCTCACTCAGTGGCTCGGCTACGTGCAAAACTGCGCTCTCCGAATAGATTTGTTGCTACAGCGATTTTCAATTGTGCTCCCACCCACCCATTGTCTGCCCCTGTGTTTTATTTATTACTATCTGGACCCTTTGTGATACTGCCCCCGAACCCCGAATGTAATTAGATACACTGTATGTTTATTAAGGAATTGTTTTTGTTTGACGAAAATGGGATATAATGTGTGTATTTGAATAGGATTCGATGTTTCGATTTTGTCATAGGATGACAGATTTTGTTTGGGTTTCAGCATTTCTTTGAATTAGTTTAATAATTTTATTGCCTCATGATCTTACCATTGTACCTACAACATAATTATTACAATATGATCTTTATTTAAATAGTATTTTATGTGTGGTTCGGCGTTAAACCGAAACCGAATGTTCCCAGGCGATTTGGAAACATTATTAATATTGTGCACTGTAAGGAGGTGGGTTCTGATCGCCTAGGAAAGGAAAAGTGAAGTGAGTGGGTTCATGGGAGGAATAGGAGACGGGAGTATGGAAGCACACCTTACCTTGCACATTAGTCTTCTTCTTCACAAATGGCAGCCTCCTAGTGTCTTCGGGAATCCTGAAGCTGCACTAATCACTTCACTCACGGGCGATTTTGTTGCGTTTATAGTATAAAGCGGTAGAATATGGCGGTGTTCGGTACACGTGTTCGGCGCGACACGGACGATTATAGACTCCGTCGTAGCGTATTTGAATTCTTGCAACCAATCAGCGAGGCGTGCCTTTGGGAGGGAAGGAATAGAAGGATCGCTCGTATTGGACGAGCAAGCGAGGAACGATTGACGTTGATGTAATTATCGATAGAAAGGTAGATGGCGCTACCATATCCCCCAGCCCTAAAGGGTTGCCTTTGAAAAAAAAATGAACTTAGCTATGTTGGTTGTACTACCGCATAACCCATCAATAGGCTAAGACAGCGATATGATAATAAAATTAATCTAAATTAATTTTAGCGAAAATTACAAACGCAATAATAGCGAAAACTACAAACTAAATACTTAAACTAAGAGGTAGATCCAACTTCAGGCTAGATTTCACTGAGTTGGAAGCGGACAGAGACGTACAACAGGGCGCACGTAGCTACCCTTCGCGGTTTTCAAGGTAACAACGCGGGTTGTACCGTCCTTGGAAGTATGCAGTTTCTCTACGATGGCTAACGGCCATGAAAGCGGCGGAGCATTATCATGTATTATGACGACCAACGTACCCTCCTGTATAGGGAATGCAGGACTATTCCACTTGGATCTAGCCTGAAGCTGGTGGAGATATTCCGCACGCCAGCGCCGCCAGAACGACTGCACGAGTTTATCCAGCAGAGTATGTCTCTGGAGCAAGCTTGAAGAGTCTGCTTCAGGAGCCGGAAAGGACGATAATGGCACTGTGTTCAGAAAATGTGCAGGGCTTAACGCGGATGGTTCTGCAGGGTCACTACTCAATGCCGTGAGCGGACGCGAGTTGATCAGCGCCTCGACTTGCGCAAGGACAGTTAAAAGCTCTTCGTAAGAGAGGATCTGTTGACCTATAACTTTGAAGAGATGCGTTTTAATTACTTTGACCATGCTTTCCCAACATCCACCGAAATGTGGTGATGCTGGCGGAATAAACTTCCAGTCAATATGATTTATGGAAAGTTCTTCCTGAAGACGAGTACGATATTCTTCCCTGAGAAACTTATAAAGGTCGCGTAAATAAGAGCTTGCGCCCACGAAACAAGTGCCGTTATCCGTATACAAACACTATATAGGGCCGCGCCGTGAAAGAAATCGTTTAAGGGCTGCAAGGAATGACACCGTGCTTAAATCTGTCGCAACTTCAATATGCGTAGCGCGCGTCGTTAAGCATGTAAAAATACATAGCCAAGCTTTACGGCTTTTAACACCTCGACCACGCACTGGCGTATACTGCAGCGGTCCTGCGTAATCACAACTGGTATGTGTAAACGCTTTATCAACTTGATTGACGCGTTGGCTAGGAAGATCTGCCATGGGAGGGAAAGTTGGACGCGGACGAAATTTGAAACATACGTTACATTTATGTATTCTGTGACGAAGTATTCGTCGAGCGGCTAAAATCCAAAACTTATGCCTAAGTAAGGACATAAGCAACTCTGGACCAGCATGGAGGTGCTTCTTGTGATAAAAATCAACAAGAAGGTCGACAACATGACCATGACGCGGCAGAATGCAAGGATGTTTGTAGTTATACGGTTCATCCGAATTTGACAGACGACCCCTAACGCGTATGACGCCGTGTTCATCGAGAAACGGTTTGAGCCTAAGGATAGCGGGAGAACAAGGTACATTGTTTTTCAAATTTTGAATGTCGTTACTGAAAATGAACAGCCTGTACAGCTCGTAGTAACTTACATTCTGCGAATTTGATATCAGTACTTGATACAAAAATCCCATTAGGTAGGTGCCTAAGAAACCTACAGACATAAACGATGGCGCGGAGTAACTTAGACCACGATGACATGCGTAGTGCGAGTGCATAGATCGGAGACTCCGCAACCTCAGCAATCACGGGATAAGAAACAGACTTCCGTTCGGGTTCATCTTCGTCTTCTGCACTGTGGTCAAATGGTTGCATGGGCCACTCTGACGGATCATGGGAAATCCAAGAAGGTCCACGATGCCACAATGGATGATGCAGAAGATTAAGTGAAGTAACACCACGAGACAAGCAATCAGCGGGGTTCTCAGTACCCGCGACGTGATTGAAACAAGTAGCAGGAACAAGTTCAATCAATTTACTAACGCGGTTGGCGACAAAAGTCTGCCAGCGGTGAGGTTAGGAGATGAATAAATCCAAGCGAGCACTACATTGGAGTCAGAAAATGCGTATATTTTATTAATAGGGTAGTGGGTAGTGGGTAAAACTGTGTCTTGAATCTTGCGGAACAACTGAGACAGCAGAAGGGCCGCGCACAACTCCAGTCTCGTAACCGAAATGGTTTTAATAGGCGAGACCTTGGACTTGGCACAAACTAACTGCACCGAGTAGTAAGAACCAATGCGGACTTGCAGATATACGACTCCACCGTAAGCACGCTCGCTGGCGTCAGCGAAACCTATTAAGTTGATGGTACTTACATCCATCTACCAACCCAAGATGACGCGGAATAGTAATTTGATTGAGCGCGGTAAGCTCAATACAAAACTGGCCCCAAGCGGCGACAATATGGTCAGGGGGTGTTTCGTCCCACTCACACTTTGATAGCCAAAGTTCTTTGATCAAGAGCTTGGCGTACAAAATTGTGGGAGCCACAAAACCCATTATGTTCCATAGTCGAGCCACTGTGGACAGCATAGTGCGTTTGGTGCACTCACCATCTGGCTGTGAGACGTCAAACTGAAAACTATCGCAGGATTTGTCCCAGCGTAAACCGAGAACTTTATGCGGTACAGACTTCTCAAACTCAATGTCTGGAGAAGCTTTATGGGAATCAGGTATGCGTGCAAGAACCTCCTTAGAGTTGCTTGTCCATTTGACAAGATCAAACTGGCCTCGCTTGAAAAGCTTGATCAAAGTAGGTAGACGCTAGAACACGAGTATCTTGATATCTATCAAGTAGTGACTGAAATATGACCTGATAATTATCAGCACTGGGTGGAGGAGACATAGCCGGAAAGCGGACCCCGGGCTCCAAGGCGTGGGTTTTGGAGCGCAACCGGAACAGCGCTAGGATGATGATGATGATGAATTCTCAGCACTGGGTGTGACACTTGTACATACGGATTGGGCTTTTGGTGACAGTTTACCTATTAAATAGTACAACCTGTCAGCATCTGTCAGAGAACCATTATCGTGCACTGTAGACTTAAAACTCGCATAGAATAACGGCCAATTTCGTATATCGCCATCATATGACATAAGCTGAATTGGCGGTAATGTCGGCGTTCGAACCACAGTAACGGGCTGTGCTGAATATTTACCCTCCAATTGAGATTGTATTCGCTTGATGATACAATCAAGATCTTCGAATGAGGTGTACGCCTGATAATTCGGCTTTTCATCAGGATTAATAGAAAGCAATCTTGCGTTATAATCGTCTAACAACTTATGAAAATCTGTTCGAATACTATCTACTGTCATACAATAACTAAGAAATGATTCCCCATCAATATCGGAAGCGGCGGCAGTTTTCGAGCGCTCGTAAATGTTTTGAATATGCTCAAATAAAATATTACGTTTAGCTTTTAAGATTGTCAGCTCTCTGTCTTCCGACATGCGTGGCTTCTTTTGTTGTGCTATGCTTACGTAAGTATAAGCTAATGAGACCGAATCAAAATAAGAATACCTAAAGTACCTATTATTTTTCCTAAGTAGGCAACACTTTAAGGCGGTGGAATTAAAAGGTGCTTGAAATATGAGATTTACAAGACAACTATAATAGTTCCAGTAATAATAATTGGGTTAGTAGGTAGCTACATAAAAGTATATTACCTACGGATGCGTGCGGAAATAGCCCTGTAATGGGTATGTAAATGGATTAGGAGTATAGCTAGGTGCTATAACTGCAAGCGAGATAAGCGAGAGGTTACGTATAAACGCAAATGAATCCGGCTCGAAGGACCAAAAAATTGTTCGGCGTTACACCGAAACCGAATGTTCCTAGGCGATTTGGAAAAATTATTAATTTTGTGGACTGTAAGGAGGTGGGTTCTGATCGCCTAGGAAAGGAAAAGTGAAGTGAGTGGGTTCATGGGAGGAATAGGAGTATGGGAGCACACCTTATGTCTAGAGTTGCAGTAGACATACTGGGAATTGTTTGTAGGCACAGTGGAAGCTAATTTATATTCATCCAGTTGTTCTAAAGAAATCAAAAGTCCTACATATATTGCTGAGATTCTCAGCGATGACAAATTATAATATACAATTACCTGTATCTTCACTGATGTCAGGAGTGGAACTAAGTTAGGAAAAAACAAACAAAACTAAGGTGGCCACGATAGATTGAATGAATTATCCACTTAGCTGTTCCTTCCAACTTAATGTCCTCTCCATCTTAGAGCACGATGCACGTTCACAGGATTCAAAATTACAGTTTTACAAAAGTCAATGTTCAAATGTCACAAATTTATCAAAAACTTTGCCGGAATTCAAAAGCGGCAATTATAAGTATCTACAAGTTAATTCAATTCGCGAAGCTGGTTAACTATGTGCTTTTCAAAAGGCGATATCTTACGAGATGACAACCGACAACGTGGTAATTTTTCAAGGCAAGAAAAAAGTTGACAGTTCAATGTGACCATTGTCAGAAATTTTCAATAGACTAAACAAATGTTACTTAATCGATATAATCGATTTGACTTATAATAAGAACTAATTCTATTTCAAACATCCACCCGCCCCGGACCGGCCTACCGGTCCGCTTATCGGTTGGTAGACGTGACAATGTTGCAACCGCTCTCCTCAAAATCGAACCGTCCACCAAGACCTCAGCAAATCGGGAAACTCCATCAGCCCCAGTTACCAAACGAAAAATGCGCCCCCTGCGCCATCTGAGTGGCGGAAGGTTAGCCTCCTTGATCAAAACGAGGTCACCAATCTTGAGTTGATCGGTCTTGTCAGTCCACTTAACGCGTTGCTGGAGTATGTGCAAATATTCCAAATTCCAGCGTTTCCAAAAGCTCTGAGTAATCTGGCGTACTAATTCAAAACGCGAAAGACGACCAGGTCTCGTATCAATATAGGGGTACTCAAGCAAGGCGACAAGTGGGCGACCAATCAAAAAATGGCCCGGCGTAAGGGCCTCCAAATCATTCGGATCTGAGGAGATCGGGCACAATGGCCGAGAGTTCAAAACGGCCTCAATCTTACAAAACACAGTTGCGAGTTCCTCAAATGTAAGGACAGACTCACCGATTGTCCTGCGCAAGTGTGTTTTGGCCGATTTTACAGCGGCCTCAAAAATACCACCCCAGTGTGGACAATTTGGTGGGGAAAACAACCAATTTATCCCACGTCGAGCAAGCCTATCACCTATATCAGCCTTGTTGGTTTCAAGAAAATCAACAACATCATTTATCCTTTGAAGTGGCAGGCAGACATATTATGTCTGAACAGCCCAAGTCGTTAAAATGGCAAGCAGACATAATATGTCTGATCACGAATGGCACAATATTTCCCCGCCACTTTACGCCATATTGGCCCGGAAATTCTGCCATTTGAGCGGTTAAATAATTATACGTGCCCTTGAAGTTAGTGCCGCAGTCAGAACGGATCAAGAAAGGGGGTGACGTGCTCCGTAAGGGAGGTTGGCGTTCTTGAGACGCCCTCCAACGCGCAAGAGACCCGTTTCGTCCAAAAAGGGGTTCAATTTAGATATTGCTCCCGACAATTTCGATTTCCATGACTTAAGGATAGCAATCTCCTTCTCAAAATGCGCTAATTGCACAGAACGAACCCAAAAGGTGAGGGATTCCTGTCGTTCCTGTGTTGAGATAAACAGTGTCAGTCGTTTCTGTTGTGGGTGCCTAAAATTAAAAACCAAACGCTTTATCCAAGCAGTGACACCTAACAACTTGTCGAGGGAACTGTAACGATTCAACAAAAATTCGGGGTCGAAGGCGCATTCCACCTTCTCAAGAGCGAGTGTTCGTAGACCTGGCAAATTAGAAGTATTCAAAACTGGCGTTCGAGGCCAATCAGTTTCTGTTCGACTCAACCATTCCGGACCCAACCACAGCGAATGACCTATCAAACTAGGCATCAAGCATCCGCGCGAGGCACAATCAGCGGCGTTGAGCTCACCTGGCACGTGTCTCCAAACAAGTTTGACTTCGGATTTCTGGATTTGGGAAACGCGATTAGCGACAAATACCTCCAAAGTGTGGACAGACGCTTTCAACCAACACAGAACAATTTGGCTGTCTGTCCAGGCGTAGGTCCCATTAATACAAATGCTTTTACCCAAAGTGTTAGACACGTGGTTCAATAAGCGTACAAGTAGTGCTGCTCCCGAGAGCTCCAATTTCGGAATGATCAAAGATGTCCGAAGGGGTGCTACCTTGCTCTTCGCCATGATCAGGGAAACTCTCACCTGACCTGAGGCACTGACTGTGCGCAAGTACACTACGGCCGTGTGACCACGTTCCGAGGCATCACAAAACCCGTGAAGGGTAGCCTTGTACTTCCCGGGAGGAAGGATGGGACGAGGCAAGGAGATCTCGTTGACGGCAGGAAGTGAGGATACAAAAGAGGTCCATTCCTCAACAAGAGTACCGTGTAGAGGTTCGTCCTAGGTCAATCCTGCTGTCCAAAGCTTCTGCAAGAAGCATTTTGCCCAAAATATGATAGGACAACTCCAACCGTTCGGATCAAAGGTTCTGGCGACAGTAGACTACACGAGACGTTTAGTACGAGAACAAGGCAATTTCAAGTCTACGTTATACGTAAAGATGTCTTGGACCGGTCTGTACTGAACGCCGAGAACAGCCATCATGGCGGGGTTGTCAACAATCTCAAACAAATGTGGATCCTGCTGATGATCCTCTGGCAAGCCTTCCAAAAGCGCTGGTGAGTTGGAAATCCATTTACGCAACTCATAACCAGCGGAGGCCAAAATACCTATCAATTCGTCCCGCATGAGGATCGCCTCGTCCGCTGTGGAGGCGCCCGAGCAAATGTCATCGACGTAAATATCGTCTTTCAAGATGGCGGAGGCTCGTGGGAAACGTAAGCCTTCTCGGTCTGCGAGCTCCCAAAGAGAACGTATTGCCAAATAGGGGCTCGACCTTAACCCGTACGTATTGGTATTGAGCTCGTAGACGACCATAGGATCGCGAGGATTCTCTCTCCAAAGGACCAGCTGGAAGCGACGGTCATCAGGGTGGATAATCGTCTGCCTAAACATCATTTTTATATCGGCCACAAAGACAACCTGATGTCGTCGGAAGCTGGTGATGACGTCACAAAGGTCCTTGACCAACTTGGGACCAGAATACAAGCACTGGTTCAAGGATACGCCTGTTGAAGTCTGCGCAGAACCATCAAACACCGTGCGCAGCTTGCCAGTTGATGGCTTCAATACCGCATGATGCGGGAGAAAGAAGTGCTCCACCGAACGCCAATCCAAATTTGACACCGACATGTGTCCCAATTGTTCATATTCTCTCATGAACTCAATGTACTTCTGTCTGAGCTCCGGATCACGACCCATGCGGCGCTCCATGGCCAACAACCTCTTTTCGGCTAAGTGTTCGTAACTCACCAAGCGGAGGCCGAACAGACAGGAAGGGTAGCCTCGTAATGATCCGACCAGAACGGAGTCGACCAGTGTTGTTCTGGAAGAACAGCTCGCACTCCTCATGTTCTGGATTCAAACGGGCAGCTTGAGGGGGCTCCTCTACTTCCCAAAACCTCTGAACCGCATCAGAGAGAGCAGAGCCTACAGAAGGGGGGAGGGGGGCGTCCCTAGGTACAGGTCCCATCAAAGCAAATCCAAATATGGTCGGGATGGCAGTCAAACCATTTGGCACCAAGACCCGTTTCCCACCAATCAAAATTCCACCGAGGACATCAGAGCCAATCAATAAGTCGATTTGTCCCGGCGTGTCAAATTTGGGGTCTGCCAGTTCCAATCCCGATGTCAAATTCACCACAGCAGCAGGTAGCTGTTTCTGTGGATGCATGCCCAAAATATTCTTCAGCACAATAGCCGAGGTTTTAATCCTCGGGTGTGAAGATTCAACAGGCCCAAACAAAACCTTAACTTGCCCTTCAACATAAGAGGCTACGTCACCTATGCCCCGTATACAATTCGGAAAAGAGCCCATATTTAATTTAACCTGCCCTACCAAATAAGTGGAAACAATGCAACCTTGTGAACCTGTGTCCAATATAACACGGACAACAACAGAGGTCCCCGTGGGTCCCCAGACCCTAACAGCAACCGTTGATAGGATAACGGTCTCAATGGGGGAGGTTGGCGTTATAGGGCAGGGGTCAATGACCTATTGTTACCTGGGCGGCGACCGTTGGCCAGGACCAGGCAAGTCAAAACGAGGGTGCGGCTTGAAGTCCTCAAAGGCGCGATGACTTGATCCGCGCGCCATCTGTGGGGGGTCATAATGACGCACCCGCCCAAAACGAGGTGGGCGCGAGTCAAGGAGGGGACGCTCCGCCAAAGGAGGGGAATACCTGGGGCAGCAGTCATGGTGCTGGTGACGCTGAACAGCACATTCAGGTGCGCGAGAGAGAGGAGGCGTGCGCACGCTACGGTTCTCCAAGCGGAGCGAGAGGCGATCAATTGAGCGAGGCGACTCTCGGCCACGCGCCGGTGAGCCTCGGCTGCCACCTTCAAAACACCCGCCCGTGCGCGGCGTCGGCTGGTTGGACAAGCGGCCAACCTCTCTGGCATTCATACAGAGAATGTCCAAATGGTGTCCTCCACAGTGAGGACAGGGGCGAGAATTTGGGCCGTTGGTGGGTTAGTGGGCCGCTGGTAGTGGGACCCCAAACAAGAGAAGCAAAGGCGGCGGGCATTCGCGATGCGCCTACGAGAGGCGACATGCAGGTCCAAGAATGCCCTACAACTGGCCGTTCTGTGCCCCGTGACCTTGTAGTAAGAGCACTCCGCTGGGCTCTGCGTGACCGCAAAGCGAGGAAGGCGCCGGTCAACATTGGCTCGGGTGTGAACGCGAGCCTGCTCCTTGACCTTGGGCGGCTGCGTCTTAGCCGGCGTGTCACCACCGGAGTTGTCCAAGACCCGGCACTCATCCTCCAGGAACCTCTACAGGTCAGCAAAGGGGGCAGATGGGTCGCGCTATCTCCACCAAAGCGCTGTTCAAAACGCGACCTCAGGTCGGCAGGCAGCTTTTTCAGTACAATGTGCACCAATAGATAGGACCATTGGTCCACGGGCAGGTCAAGGCACTTAAGTACGCTGATGGCCACCAAAAGCGGGTTCAACAGTTGGGTGCGCAACCCAGAGACCCGGGTGAGCGTCGGCAAACCCAAAATCTGCTCGATGTGCGTGTCGACGAGGCCACGCTTATTATGGTACCTACGGGTGATTAGGTCCCGAGCCGTCTGGTACGCCTCGTCAGACACGGGCAGATGCTGGATGAGGCCCTTGGCCTCCCCATCCAGAACCGACATCAAATAGGCCAATTTTTGTGCCGGCCGAAGGTCAGCCCTGTCATTGACCAGGCTGTCAAACAAATTAACGAAGCCCAGGTAGCTTCCTAGGCAGCCATCAAAATGGGGGAGGTCCAAAGTAGGGAGCCTACTCACCAGCCCCGGTGCTGACCTAGGAAGCTCCTGCTTCAGGCCGGGTTGCCCTTCCCTATCGGCAACTAGTTGTCTCGCACTATTGGAGACATCATCATACAGGTCTAAGACCTGGGCATAGTCTTCGCTGACCTTATTTCGCTGGTCAGCGGTGAAATCATTGACTGACACTTCGAGACAGCAAGCGCTGAAAGTGCGGAACTGCTGTTCCACACTTGCCAGGCGATCATCGATCCGCTCGTACCTTTGTAGTAAGGCCTGCTGGCGATCAGGCCGGTTCACTAAGGCACTGGCCGAGGTAAACCAGCGCAAATCTGATGCAATAACACCAGCAGCCGCACGCAACTCCTTGATAGCTGAAATAATCAAAATTCAAAAGAGCCCGGACAAGCGTTAAATAATATTAACAATCAAAACTTATTTTTTCTTAATTCTTTGAAACCAACAAAGTATTAGCCTGTTTACTGCTGGTACAAGCAAGTGACAGGTATCTACTGTCAAACAAAATTAATAGTTTCATATATTGAAACTATTAATTTTGTATTGACACAAACAAAGTCAAAGTTATCAAAAGTTGAAACTTCAAATAAGTTAATTAAAGTTAAATATTCAAATAAATTAACTAATTACTTGCAACAGACAGACTGGCTGTGTTATTTGAGATATATAGTAAGTAAGCACAGAATATGTGTTACCTAACAATATTATCTATATATTATAACAAGGTTTAGCAATGTAAGGTTCAAACTTAATATATCAATATATGCAATAAACTAAATCAATTGATACATATAACTGATATGTATCCAATCAAAGTGACTTATTAATAGTAACAGCAACAAATCTATGCTAGATTTCAACAATTTAAATCAAACAATTACTGACTGAGGTTATGTGTGACAATGTGTTTCAAATTATCTAGGTCAACTTATACAATTAAATTTTATGTATTTTAGACAATAACTGACCTGACAAACACTACAATACTGTCTACAAGGTGATAAGATACAAGCTTCTACCAATCTGAGTTTATACTCAGTAATGCAACAGCGGCTAAATTTCAACTACAGCTCTGCACCAAAAATTATGTCTAGAGTTGCAGTAGACATACTGGGAATTGTTTGTAGGCACAGTGGAAGCTAATTTATATTCATCCAGTTGTTCTAAAGCAATCAAAATTCCTACATATATTGCTGAGATTCTCAGCGATGACAAATTATAATGTACAATTACCTGTATCTTCACTGACGTCAGGAGTGGAACTAAGTTAGGGAAAAACAAACAAAACTAAGGTGGCCACGATAGATTGAATGAATTATCCACTTAGCTGTTCCTTCCAACTTGATGTCCTCTCCGTCTTAGAGCACGATGCACGTTCACAGGATTCACAATTACAGTTTTACAAAAGTCAATGTTCAAATGTCACAAATTTATCAAAAACTTTGCCGGAATTCAAAAGCGGCAATTATAAGTATCTACAAGTTAATTCAATTCGCGAAGCTGGTTAACTATGTGCTTTTCAAAAGGCGATATCTTACGAGACGACAACCGACAACGTGGTAATTTTTCAAGGCAAGAAAAAAGTTGACAGTTCAGTGCGACCATTGTCAGAAATTTTCAATAGACTAAACAAATGTTACTTAATCGATATAATCGATTTGACTTATAATAAAAACTAATTCTATTTCAAACACCTTGCACATCAGTCTTCTTCTTCACAAATGGCAGCCTCCTGGTGTCTTCGGGAATCCTGAAGCTGCACTAATCACTTCACTCACGGGCGGTTTTCTGTCCTTTATAGTGTAAAGGGGTAGAATATGGCGGTGTTCGGTACACGTGTTCGGCGTGACACGGATGATTCTAGACTCCGTCGTAGCGTCGTTGAATTCTTGCGACCAATCAGCGAGGCGTGCTTTTGGGAGGGAAGGAATAGAAGGATCGCTCGTGTTGGACGAGCAAGCGAGGAACGATTGACGTTGATGTAATTAATTATCGATAGAAAGGTAGATGGCGCTACCAATGTGATTCAAAATATACGCAACGAGACAGTTTATCACTTAAAATGCATGTTTGGCAACCGACATTTTATTTAAATTATTTTACTTACATTACTTACATTCCACGATTTCCCGCGATTACCACATGAACCTAGGTCGACCTTGCAGTTACCTCGTCATTTATAATTATGAATAAAATGTACGAAAGTATATAAATAATTTATAACACAATTTCTTTCAAATGCTAGGAAAATATGCAATTAATAAACATTAAGATCAGTTTCATAAAACACATCGCCATAGTTTCAATAAACTTAAGCTAGAGTTTAGAGTATGGAAATTTTTTATTATGCTTCTAATGTAACAAAAGTATTTTGTCTATAAACAACGATGTATCTTGTTAATACTATGACTTTCACGATTTTGACTTTTATCTGTTTGGTATTTCAGAGCAGCAATTTGGCACCGAGGACTTAAAACAATGTAGACAAAATTTGAGCCTTCTTTTTGTCTTTATTTCTTTTAGAATGTATATAATTATTTAGTATGTTTAACATGTATGAATATATTTACAAAAATAAATATATATAATTATGTATGTTAACCCATTGTCTAGAACAAACTCTGCTTAGTTTGGGACTAAATGGTGTTGTGTGTATGTAGTATAAAAATATATATCTATATAGCGAACAAACAGTGTCTTAAGTAGTTGTTAATAACAAATTGGCAAAGTATAACAACGTTTACAAAGAGTACAAATTTTATTGTATCAAAGCTGACTTTACTTATTCTTCCGTCCTTACGGAATCATTAAAGGCCATTTTCAATGTTCGTTCTATACATGGATTTAGAGATTCGAGATTCGTGTTTGACATATTTTGTATGGAGCTTATGTCAAAAAAGAATCTAAAATCTACAGATCTATCTTTAGATCAAATATTAAATTCCGTAGTACCTAATTCATTTTCGAAGCCTTCGTGCGGTGTATAAACACCGACTCCAGAGTTGGCCACACACTCTCAAAAAGAAGACTAACCATAAATTGGCAATATCGATATTTATTATACGTAAAATTAAACATCTCCATTACATGTTTTTCAAACAAGAAACACCCTAATTTTGCATGGAACTGGACTAGTGACAGCGTGTATGCATCTTTTGAGCCGAAGTTTGCAGTCGATTGCTTTACCAAAATTGACATCGACTACCAAAGAGTGACTTGCCACTGCGACCGCGAACAGCCTTTATACTTGTCCAGTGAGTCATTCAAACGTGATATCGCGGATCCAAAAACCGACTTAATCACCAGTTGTTAAAGGTTAGAATAGCAGTTACAGTATCCTTTACATACTTTAAAATGAAAATATAATATATTTTACTGTTATTCTAGTGGTTAGAGGCCCTGATTGCTAAGCTAGTCGAAGGCTTGATTCCTTTTTAAAAGTTCGGCAACGCACTTGTGATCCTTTGGGCATTGCAGGTTTCTATAGAACATCGGATAAACCGCATGTTCGTCTTTCCTCATATACAACGAAAAACAAATCCGTCTGTAACGAGTATAATTATTTGTTTTGTGTATGTTACATACGTAAAAAATGCATACTGAAATTGTATCTACGGATATAAGCACGTTTACAATTATCACACGCGTCGGTCCAAACAGTCATGAAGATCTTTGACAGTAGCTATGAGGAGTCAGTAATTCAGTATCAATTAATATCCTGATACAGGTCAAAGCTATGGAACATCCCGCTCTATCCTTAATGAGTTGCGGAAGTAAGTTTCTCTGTGGAAATGGTAATATTCTGTCAATTCTGATCAGACCGGGCTCCAAGAAAAGTTTACACACACACACACACACACCTTACCTCTATAAAAATTACAAAGAACATAAGTCTAAACAGACATCTACAAACATTAAGGATAGTTCACCTCATAATCTATACAAGTCAAGCGCCTGACTCTGACACTCCTGCCGATAAATTGTTGGAGAAATATTGCTTTAATTTTTCTTCTAGCAGATAAAATTTAACTATACAAGACCGCAGCCCTGACTATCGCAATAGAAATAAAATAGATAGCTTCTTTGTTCGCTGTCTCTGAATATTGCATTGAAATGTGTTGTATTTCTATTTACAGAGAATATGCATGTTGTATTTATTTTTGGAGGTATTTTATTTTGCGTATATATGTTTTGGGACGTGCTTTTTGTGCTACTAGTGGCACGTGTATGGATAGAAAGATTTGTCTTGATAACAAATTATAACACGGTAGGCTATTTTACAAATAATTCATATTTTTTTCTTTTTTTTCCTCATGTACCCATGTGTCGGAGGGTCGGGTATCACCGAAGCATTCCTCGCTACCCCCCGACGGATATTGGCCCGCCAGATGGTCAGGCGCGGATGTAGGTGTTGGGTTCCGCCGCCAAAACAACCAGCGGCTTCAGAGGATAGGGAGGACGGCAACCTGACAACACCGCATCTTCTCTTCCTCTGCGGCCCCACCGCAAGCAACAAGTAGTGCGCCCCCATTTGGTCACGGGAAATAGGGCGCGCGGCAACGCAACACCGACACGACTCTCCTCCCGCTACCGCGCCCGACTGCGAGGAACAGAAGAACTGTCCTTCGCACCCGCACCATTGGACGCATCTTGCGCAGGCCAAGCCCACGCAGAGCGTCCATTCCCAGGATCTCGCTTAGCTTCACCGTGTTTGACCCAACCACGGCTACTGCCCCCTAGATAAGGTGGAGATCCCACGCGGGGGAAATAATTCATATTACACTAATTATATTAATCAAATTTAAATTTCTATCTGTACAAAATCTCGAAAACTTTGTGTCGTTGTTTTTTAATTTTTTACACTAAGAAATACAGGAGATGGTAACAATCATGCATGGTGCGTTAGAGAGGAAAGGAATGAAAGTGAATGTAAGTAAAACGAAAATTATGGTGTTACGGCTTGTAATGTTTTGATTGATGGACAGCGAGTGGAACAAGTGAATGAGTTTGTATACTTAGGTACGTTGTTTACAAGAAATGGTAAGAATGAAGAAGATATTGAAAGAAGAGTTAATGCAGGTAATAGAGTGAATGGAGCGCTGAAGGCGTTTATGAACAGTCAAAACGTGTCCAAAAAGGCACGTTTGGCTGTGCATAGAGGGGTGTTAGTGCCTACCCTTATGTGTGGTAGTGAAAGTTTTGTATGGCAGAAGAGACTTGAAAGTAGAATAAGTGCTGTAGAAATGAGAGCACTGAGAAGTATGTGTGGTGTTTCTCTGACTGACAGGGTAAAGAATTGTGTAATAAGAGAGTGTTGTGGGGTAAAAGAAGATGTAGAGACAAGCATCGAGAACGTATGCTAAAATGGTTTGGGCACGTGGAGAGTATGGATGACGAAAGGCTGACCAAGCAGATATATTAGGCAAGTGTGGAAGGGACAGAACGAAGGGGAAGACCTAGACGGGCGTTCTCTGACCAGATTGGAGACATCCTAAAAAAAGGACAGGTCAGAAGTACCCTAAACAGAAGAGCATGCATGAGAAACTTGATGAAAATGAATGAAGCAAGAGAGTATGTCAGGATCGTTGCAAATGGCGTTCCGTAGTCTCTGCCTATCCCTCCGGGAAACAAGCGTGAGTCTTTGTAGGTATGTATGTATGTAAAAAAATCACAAAAAAGATAATATAATAGGTAATTTTGTGACAGGTGATGTTTCGCATTTTGCACGATGATGAATGACACGTGATTCGTAATTTTTCTTACCTACCTTATTTTTTTATGTTTATGTTTGTTTTATGTTTTGTTGTTAATACGTTATTAGAATTAAGAATTTCATGTGTATTTTTAAGTAATCTTCTTTCTCAATTCAGCTTTTACGAGAATGGCATAAAACGCCATAAATTGTTAAACACAATACATTCCTAGGCTGTTTTTGAACTAGAGTACCCAAAAATAACCCAATAGGTAAGTAACAAAATTCGTTAATGGTTATCAGGTTTATATTGCCATAGCATAGTCTCGCTTGCATTACTATAGTAATCGGTTTAAAGTATTAATTCTTCTCTTTTTCTCTGATTTTCCAACCGGCTTACGCAGGTTGTGATCGCGGTAGGATAACTCCACTAGTAATAATAATAATAATGTCCTCCCGGCCGATTTCGGCCTCGGCGGCTTGTATATATGAGACTTGCCAACTGCGCAGGAATATTATAGTGCACAAGTGTGTGCGCATACACAAGTGCCTCACTCTCATAGTCCGATGGGAGGCCACAAGCAACATGACCGGAGAAAGATTGGGCGCAGGACCAACGACTTAACGAGCTTTCCGAGGCACGGGGGTGTAATACAGCCAACTCCCTGTCTTCGAACTTCTTTTGGGTAATTCCTAACAGAAAAACCCAATATCACTTTTTGTTCGACACGGGAATCGAACCCGAGACCTCATGATCCGCAGTTGCTAACACTACCGCAGAACCACAGAGGCTACTCTAGTATCCAAATATGAAATTGAGCAACCGCAAGAGACAGTTTAGAGACACGATGCAATCCGAATTTTGACATTGACCAATCAGCCATCATCCAGACCATCAACAGTCATAGCGTAAGCCCTAGAAGAAGCTATCAATATTACAATACAAGTAACTCTTGTAGCGAACTGTTGAGAAACTTCGAGAATCGTACTAAGTACTAAGGGTAATAATAATAATTAAAACCCCTCTGGGGCTGCCGTTATCTCATGAGACTAATGCAATCCCGGAGGGAAGAGTAACAGCTTTCAAACATCACCTTCATCTTGTGATATAAACAAAAGATGTATTGCAAGATGAATAGAAAGCTTACAAACCGCAGGGCAGCTTTGTGGCGAGCTGAATGTGTGTGGCGACACTGCGGTCCCGAATACTTCTGAGAGTCGGTCAGGGCCTCGTCTTCGGTTTGACTTTACTGGCTGGTTGGTTGATGCCCAAGAGCGCCCGCAGGACTCTCAACTCTGGCTTGCCTTGGTCGGCCGGCCAGAGGGAAGTCGCAAGAGCTATTTGCTCGGGGGTGGAAGTGTCATTTTCAAGGGCGTAATTACGGGGAAACCCGCTCTGGGTCACGACCCGCGATGGCGAAACCGGTGCCGCACCGCTCTACACCCCTAGCCACTCGCACCGGTGTTGCCCTCTGGCTGCCTTTATGACAGACTTCGTTTACCATGGTGGCTATTTGGAGAGGGCCCATCTAGTAAGTTGGCGAGTCACCGTCTGCCCCTTTTCGACGTACTATAAGAGTACTTAGGGCAGACGCCGTTTTTTATCCATAGTTTTCATATTCACTTATCCATTGAACACACATAACAATAGCCCAGAGTCATTAGTTTCCCTACAAGTAGCAATAGTCCTACACCTGCTGCGGCTAATCCGTGGCTGTATTTCATAGTGCAGTTATGGAGGCTCCTCAGCTGTAGGTGCCCCACCACATTCCAGATTAAAATTCTCAAAGGGCCTCTGCGCGTTGGACCTATGTCTCCGTGTACGCCTGCCAAAGGGCCGTGTACTTTTTTAACATCATATGTTAGAAAAGTACGCGTGAAAGAGAAACAAATAATAATAATAATCAACTTTATTGTACACCAAAAACAATATTACAAGAATAAACATGAATGAAATGACATTTATAGAAACAATACAAATGGCGGCCTTATCGCTATCTAGCAATGTCTTACAGGCAACCAGGTACAGGGTATTTTTCTGAGAGCTATTCTGACGAAGTTTACGATACAATTCTTTGTAAAATATTAACAATCTGAAGGTTCTGTTACTTCTCAAATACTAAGTTTGGAAATACCTACAAATAAACATGGCTTTCAAGTTAATTCTCCATAGGTATTTTTTTAATTTCGATTTCTATGTGTAAAAGAGAGATTCTTTTTAGAGCGAGATGGGCAATATTTTTAGGGGCTATTATACAGAAATGTATCAAATTAACATTTTGCAAACTATGGTGTAAGGAAAGGTAGAAGGGGATGTTTCTTTTGATCTTATTTAGGGGAGCTTCCTTTTGACGTCTTGGAGATAACTATCGATTTCAAAGAAATATAATCCGGTATTTAAATGTACTTCATTATATTACTGCACGAATGGTGCAAAGATGTGATGGGGTGGTTGCTTTATCAGTATTGTTTTTACCTAACTGTTATAGATTGAGGCTACAAAAGTCAGGTTTGCAGACTCGTACCTATAATATGTCCTGGCTGGAAAATTTTATCCTCGACCTTCAGCGCAACGTTTAGTATAACTGCTAGACGAAAAGGTTAGTAGAGAATAGTATAATAATAATAATAATGTATTAATTTTCATTTAATACAATGATACACAAAGTTCTTATATTTTATTAATTCAGGTAAAATCTTAAGGTGCCTGTACTAGGGTAAATCTGTGCCACAGGCGCTAAGGGCACTCACAGTATATTATTATGAACTAAGTTACGAGTTATAATCTTAACAATACTCATTACAAATATATTTAACCAAGGTAAATATTGCTACCAGAAAAAGTTCAATCTATAAATTATACACTTAATATCCACTTTACAATACCTATTAGAGAACTACGACCATTTGACAATATTACAGTCAGCATTTCTTCAAAACGGTCATATTAACATTTCGGTTTATGCTGATTGAGGCGCAATGTCGGTCTTGCATAAACTAGGTCACAATATGTCACTGTTTCTATAAAATATATAAATAAACACATGCAAGATACTTATAAAATTGGAAAATAAAATAAAATATGTGGCAGTCTTAGGCGCCCTCATTGTAATTTACAGAGTTTATGTATCGCGATTCTGCTATCGTTTTTGCTGGGCATTCGAGGTCTCCAGTTTTATGGGTGCCTGGTTTTTTAAACGTAGGCATTTTGCACATTTCGGCGTTTCATTCTTCTTAGAGCAATCTTTGGCCTCATGACCAGTTACATGATATAGTTCACCACAATGTCCACACGTGTAGCTGATCTCGCAACAAGTCTTTGCCGCATGTCCATACTGTTGGCATTTGTAGCATCTGGTCACAAGTGTAAAGTCACGAACAGGACAGGAGGTCCAATTGATGAATACCCTATCCTGGTTAATGAGGGCTTTTCTAATGTTGACAGGAACTTCAATGACAAAATTGCAGGTAAGTGCATCTTTTTTACCAGATTTATGGCTTAACTTTATGCAAGACAAAAAGGACTCTCGTGTCAAACTAGGTATCTTATCCACCAGCTTCTGCTCATATATGCAATCATATACTTCTTGGTAATGAAGGGCTGCCGGTACACCCATGACGATTATCCTAGGTCTTCTTTTATGTGGCTCTTCCACTTTAAAGCCAAAACTACTCAATTGGGTCGAGCTCCGCAGTTTTTCAAGGTCCTCTTTTGATTCAGTGCTGATGATAACACCTCCATTCTTGGTCTTACGCAATCCCCTTACGTGCAATTTCATCTTCTCAGGACATATTATCTTTTGGTGTCGTCGCTAGTTTTAAATGTATCATTGGGATACATTGCGCTAGAACTCAAATTAGAAGGACGCATGAAATTGATTTTGTTGGTCTTGACCATATCAATAAAAGACACATTTGGAACTGTGGATTTAGTGCAACTTTCTAGAACAGTCTCTTTAATAGACTTTTTGAAGTCATTAAGACATTCAGCAAGGTCTTCTTTTTCTCTTAAGGTTTCCAACGAAGTTTTCATCAAGATAGCCCTTTGCTTCAAAGACTGATGGTGCACAGCCAGTTTAGAAGCACAGTTTCCAACATTTTGCGCCAGAGTGTTAATATTCAACTTTTCTTCTGTATTCAACTTACCCTCAGCAGCAATTTTACACACATCGTTAAGGGCTTTCTCTATAGTGGACATATAATATCCGATGTCACTAGTAGTGAGGGCTTGATAAATCTCTTCGGTGGCATGTACTTGTGGTTGAGGAGTGCTGGTAGGGCTGCGACACGTCTTTGTACTCCGGTTGAAAGGGCTATTTTTTATGTTAGCCATATTCAGTAAACGCTCACACGTAATTCATAGTTTTTAACAAATTTTGCACTAAGTTATTACTTTAATTTTATCTAGGTCACGTAATTAATAAATGCATTTAAACATGTTAGTATTAAATATTGCTAGTTAGACACATCTGCTCGATATAAACTGCAAATAATATATTATTAGTATACAAGAGAATGCCCGCGGCTACGCATGTACATTTAATAGGTCTACAAGAGCTAAACGCGAGTTTTATAATGCTTTAAAGTATATGATTCAATGCAGTTAACACAATCAGAAAAATATATCATATTCTTCCGGATATAATCTAGTTAAGTACTGTGTTGAAAACATACTACAACTAACTTTAAACGATAGAAAAAAATCACAAAGATACCCCTATAAAAATATTTTAACGAATAAAAACCATATTAAAATACATACAATCATTCTGATTTTTTGACAAATTATTCAACAAGCAACATACTAACGAAATACTATTTTATTTTTTTAATCCAATCAATACATTTTCTGTAATTAATTTATTTCATGTTTTTTAAAAAGTTCTGAACGTCCCGTCGTCGTCGCGCTTCTCTTTCTTATGTATACAATCCGACAGTGGCAACAGCTCAACTCAGTAGCTGTACTCGGTGCCTTAAATTAAACCGCTTAAGCCTGGCCGCAGACATCCGATTTTCAGGATCGATTTTTCATGGCGGAATTCCGTGAGACTAGCGAGCTTCATTTGTCGACTGTATCAAATGTATTTTGTAAAATAAACGTACTTACCACCGCAAACGATAGATTTTGCTTTGATCGGAAAGTACGCAAAAGTTTCATTCCGTTCCGAACTGAAAAAATTCAGTGCCCGTTTTCAGGGACCGATTTCAGGTTTGTAATGTTTTCGGGCTCTCAAAATCATCTAATTAATAAAAAAATAGCTTACTGCCTACCACAAACGTTTGATTTTACTCTGAACAGAAAACATTCCGTGGACTGAAAGAAATGAAAATCAAGCGCGCGCGGAACGGCTCGTGCCGTCATACCGGAATTTAGCGCATGCGTACATCTTGTCATGTATCGATGATAAGCGATGATATATAGCATAGCATTGGTTTGAGGTTTATTTTGTCATGTCTAGTTTACACTCTCGCGCGAGCGGCGAGGCGAGCGGCAAGGTGCGCGAGTGTAAACGCTCGCTCGTGGCTCGCCTCGCCACTCGTGGCGCTCGCGTCGGAGGCGGTTTTTTAGGCACGAGTCAAAGGGCCTCGCGAGGGAGGCGAGCGTTGTGTTTACACTCGCGCCACTCTCGTCTCAGTTTGATAACGGCGCCCTTCCGTGCAGGTTGTGTTCTTCGATTTAAAAAAAATGATAAAGCTTATTATAGTATATCAGATTTTTTTTGCAGAAAAAGAGAAAGCATTTGTTTGAATATTTATACCTAAATATTTATAGTTGAGTAATTTTAATTTGTGTTTTTGTTATTGTACCTTTCGCATGCCTAATGGTAAAATATGGCTGAACCTATAGAATTGTATTTAAGATCATGTACTGTACCCATGTTTGCGAAATAAACTATCTTATCTTATCTTATCAATTAAAAATGGACTGGTCCCAAAAAGAAACGCTGCAGTTCTTGGAACTCTATCAGGCCGAGCGAATAATTTGGGATCCAAAACAAATGATGCATAAAAATACCCAAAAAGTAAATGATGCGTGGCAAAGAATTTCTGAGGTTATGTGCAGACCACTAGCAGAGCTCAAAGTAAAAAAAAAAACCTTCTTTTTAATATGGTCAAGAATAGGTAAATACTTGTTAAGGCTAGAGCTGTTGCCACTATTACTTCGACGTCTTACATCGTTGCTGGCTCAACGCAAACTGAACGCATCGCGAGAGTGTAAACAGGCACTCGCTACCTCGCAACAACACGCGAGCTGCGAGGCGAGGTACGAGGCGAGACGCGAGGCGAGAGTGTAAACTAGGTATCAGAATCAAAGAGTATACCATAGACTAATGATTGGTCTCACTCTAATCACTTGTCTAAGGAGTATACAAATAATAAAATACTATGTGTCAGAATCACACGACAATGTATGTGTAGTACAGAGAGGTTGGACTAATAAGTTTATACTTCTTTGGTGTAGTAGATGGTAGTAGACGTATATATAATTATACCCACAGATATAGATCTACATAGATAACGCAATTATCACGATTTGTATTGAAACCAAGCGTGCCGACTTTTTAATACCTACTGTGACGTTGCCTGTATCACGAAGTCGAAGCGATGCGCGACAGTATCGCTTGTGCGATATTCATCGTCTTCTAATACACAACGTCAGATCAAACGTCCGAAGCAAACGCAGCAACGTAATGTGAATAAAGTTTACTTAACGGTAAAACGGACGCGCGGGGACTGAAGTTAGTGGCGACCAAGCTCGACGCTTGGTCGGAGTTCAGACACGCGAAATGCATGCATTTGCGTTATCTATGTAGATCTATGTCTGTGATTATACCCTTGTCTGGGGACTTCAAATTTACGCCAAAGTCAGATACAGACAAGAGGATAATATAATAATATAAGTTATTTTATCATTTTCGTTAGATCATAATAATGTGTGATGTGAAAGATTCATATTCGCTACTGAAAACCATTCCTGCTTAAACTTTTGTCTCTCTACGTGTATATAAAAGTGGTAGAGAGGTACATATATACTCTATGCGAGATGAAAACAATTAAAGAACGTAAACAATTCATATTCCTCATTTATTGTTTGCTCTGAAATTGTATGGTTTTATGCATTCACAATCAGACATTCAATTTGACAATAGCATAAAACTTATTCTTCATAAATCAGACACTTGTCAGAATGGACGGGGCTGTTTCTGATGGACAGGGTTGCGACGCGCCGTCGCCATACAAAAATTATAAAACTTATCATAGAACCCACCAAAAGGCCAAATATAAGGGCCTAAATGTTTTAAAAATAATGAAAAGCTTTAGTATAGTCGTCCACTGCTTTATTTATTCTTCTGTGTCGTCCACCTAAAATTGTTTATTGAGACCGTGCACGACAATAGCGCCACATAGCATGCGCAACTATTCGGGATTATGCCAAATAATGACATATCAGTATTTTATTGCTTTCTAGTATGTAATTATAGTAAATTAAAGATAAATAAAACGACGAAATGGTATTTTTACTATCAACGGTCATCCACTGCTGTCGGTATTTCAATTCGGAATTCAGTACAGTCAATAATAACTCTTGTATTGATGTAATCTGGACTGAAACACTTGGTCATTGTTGCTTCTACGGTGGCTCTAATCGGCCAAAAGATTAAATTAGTAGTTGCACAAGCTAGATTTTGTAAGATCAAATGAAATATTAGTGAGATTGTGGTTCTGCTGTACACCAAATAATACACTCAATGCTGAAAATGTCAAGCCAGTTTTCATTTTTATAAAAAATAAGAAGTACGGTAGATATTTAATGGAAACTGTAAATTTTTACATAATAATATGTAGTTAATCTTGTTACTAAAAACTGCAAATTCCTAAATGACACACCAGCAAGATCTAGGAGTTCATGATCATTTTTATTGATGAAATACCAACAAATTATTGGCTTTTTGTTTCGGTACATTGATTATCATACAATATTTTGTCAGTGCAACAGCTTTTATCTTTCATTCTTGCATTATTAATTGCTAAAATTTTTGAAGTTGTTGCTATATACACTTGGATTTCAGCATCAGAGTGATCTCGATCACTGTAAATGAATCTGTTACTAATAATTGTTGTTCCTTTAAATTCGATTCAGAAAACAGATCGATTTGGCATCCTTGATCAGCCACACGAGGTTCGAATTGATTAAATTCATTTTCATCTTCAACTCTTACTCTTACTTGATTTGATGTGATATCTAAGACTTTTGTGGTACTACGTTTTATAAAACGTATATATCTAGCTAGCACCTGTGACTCTCTAACTTTCTTCTGTCGATATATTTGAGGGAATATCGTAGGAACATAACTTGGACTTGTTTGCACCTCCAATTATTTGCCTCCAATAAATCGTTCACTACAAATTGTGTCGTGACGTCTTGGAGTCAATGGCGAGCCATCAACACTGACAAATAAAACATTATTTGATATCATATAAAATACAGAACAAATAAAAATAGTTTATTTATTAAGTATCGTATCTAATCTTTCTTTGATCTAATTTCCACTCTACTATTGGAAAAATATATAATTTACACCGACTATTTGTGCCGTTATTTTTGCAGTCCACAACACAAGAACAATTATGACCCATTTCAAAGATGATAATATTTAAGATCAAGAATTAAATTATCTGATTATGTATTTGTTATGACAAAATTTCAAATCAAAATCAAATTGACTTCCCGAATAGTTACGGATTTCTGCCACGGCATGCGCTGCGATCGTTTTAGCTACCCCCTCCATGCACTTCGCATGTAGCGAATACATATATACCTCATCATCCTAGCCTCTGACGCATACTTAACAGGTTTTTACACAGATTAGGTATACCCTACTTGCATATTTTTCATAAATAATCTAAACCTTTAAAAAGTTTTTAATAACGAATAGCAAAAAGGTTTTTTATTTTTTAATCGTAGCGGGTCTATACTGCTTCATGCGACCGATGCTCAAGACGAACAAGTCCTCTCCTCCGTTGCTGATACGTATAATACTATACTAACCAACGCACGGAAAATATCGATACTCTGTGGTATCGAGTATTTTTCCTTTCGATATCCATAATTTTGTACTTACTTGATACTTTGCATTCGATGCTTTTACTCAATAAGTACTTAATGGCAGGTATCGTATCGAATCATTATTATCATCCAAAGCCCGATTTCATCCACTGTTAGATATAGGCCTCTGTTTGATTTTGTGATTTGCAACGTTCGTGTGCCATTCATATCCAGGGATCATTTATTTTTAGGCATTATCTACATATCGCACCTACATCTTACAAATTATCTACTTTAAAAAATTGACCTTACGCCTCATGTTTATGGCAAAGTTATCTTATAATAATATAATTGGTACCCATAGTTGCTAGCATACTGGGCAAGAAATCTACTATATTTTTATAAGCATTGGAGCCACACTAGTTTTAGAACGAATACTTAAACTGGTCCGACTGGAGAAGAATTAACTTCTCTAATATCGACGTAAAATAAGTTAGATCTATCGAAAGTGAACTGACGTCATTGATTGTCTTGTCGTGAAATATAATTATGTGCACATTAGCCCATGTTCTGCGTGACAATCGAGTGCAAAGCGATCCGATTCGTGTCGAACAAATTGTGACCTACGACTGCGTTGACAATAATGTGTTTGACAATTAACGCAACGCGTCGCGCTCGAATCTTACTTAGGGTACGGACTAAGAAAAGTACTCGATACTTGAAGTATCGATATCTACTTATAATACTTACCTATATTTGATACATATACGAGTATTGTTCAACACAATCATTTCTTTTGTTGAACAAGTAATAAATAGTACCTAGATGAATAAAAAAAACCTTTTACGGTCCGTCTAAGATGTCAACTGCGACATGGAGACTTCCATTCAGAACTGTAATTTCACAACTTTAAAAGTAAATGATGCAACATATTTAGATTGTATACGTACGCCTGTATGAGTCGATAGGCCAACTATCGGTGCTGTACGTCGGCAATCACTACAAGAGTCAACATTAATTTGCGTTGATATTTTTAAATTTTTATGCAAAGCTCAGTTAGCACTGAAGCTTTGTCAGTACTGGCAGGTGTACTTTCGGTTGATTTTGAGGTCCAAAAACGTGCATGAGTGTATTATTCTTCTTTCAGCCGTTCTCGACTACTTTTGTAGTGTAGGCCTCCTTCAATTTCCTCCATTCTTCTCTATCCTGTGCAGTTTGGATCCAATTTTTTCCTGCTATAGTCTTTATATCATCTTTCCACCTCATTTGAGGTCTTCCCCTGGTTCTTTTCTGCCCCCATGGCTTCCATTCTAAAAGCGTCTTGCACCACGAGTCTGTCTTTCGGGCTACGTGACCAGCCCATTTCCACTTTAAGTCTGCCACCCTTTTTCCGACGTCCACAACTTTGCTCTTGTTACGGAGCCAAGTGTTGGTTTTTCGGTCTCTCAGTGTTATTCCTACCAATTTCCTTTCCATAGCCCTTTGCGCCACTTGAAGTCTGTGAATTACTTCCTTCGTTGTGACCCAAGTTTCGGCTCCATATGTCAAAACTGGTAGAACGCACTGGTTAAATAGTCGGGCTTTTTGGCGGGATGACAGATTCATTTTAAATACGAATTCTAGCTTGGAAAAAGCTGCCCACCCCAACCTAATTCTCCTGTCAACCTCGTTACACTGGTTGTCCTTCCCCATACGGATCTCCTGACCTAGGTACACGTATTTATCCACCCTTTCAATAGTGGTACCTCCCACAGAGATCGTCGTGTCATCCTCGGTTTCGGTGGTCATGATTTTAGTCTTTGCTAGATTCATTTCAAGCCCTACTTCCAATGATGCTCTGTGTACTTCGGAAATCATGTTTTGCAGTTCTTCGGGTCTACTAGAAAACAGCACAATATCGTCCGCAAACCTCAAGTTGGACAATCGTGCACCAGATATTAAGACACCCTTATCATGCCAATCCAGCTTTTTGAATACATCCTCAAGCACCAGTGTAAAGAGTTTCGGCGACAAAGTGTCTCCTTGTCTGACGCCCCGTCTGATGTTAATAGGGTTTGTTAGTTGCGGTATCGACACCTTCATCGTAGCCTTTTTGTAAATAGTAGTAAAGTGTATTATACCACACGAGAAAGCATGGATTCAAATTTCCTAGCACCTCGTGATAGAAATAAACTGCTTAGGTTGTTCAACCAGCACGCCGATGTCTACGTAGGCCTCCTCGATGAATGGCAGTTTCGTTGGAATACATCAACCAAGGGCTGTCCCCTTCTACCAATTCTTTCAAGACGTTCGTGAGCGACTGGCCGGGCCTGGTTAGGGGGGGATCACTGTGTTGCTCAATTTCGTACGGGGCATGGTAATTTTTGGAGGAAGTTGCTTTGATTTTTATTTAGTTTATTCACCATTGTTCCAATATTCAAGCTCTGACAACAAATGTGAGTAATCTGCACATCACATCTTGTGGGAGTGGGGTCTTTGGCAATCTGAAATTAACAATACGAGTATGCCTATTGATTTCCATGATTAATCACTCCTGGTCTAGCATATTATGCGGCTCGTGCGGCAAGCAGATCGAATATCCGTGCGTTTAGCCGTCTCTGCCATGCATATTACTGGAAATAGGCACAGCTCGCAAATTGTCGGTAATAGGGCCATGCTGATTCCAGCACAAATGGTTTGGCTTGACCGGAGAAGTACTACCCTCTCACAGAAGATCGATGTCAAGCAACGGTATCTGTTATTTTGTGATTTGTACAGTGAGTGAGAACGCCGGAGGCCCAACCACCTTTCCTTTCCCGGTCCCCATCCTGATTTTTTTTCCTTCTCCTCTTCCTTCCGGTAGGCAGCAACTTGGTTGTACTTATTTGACATGGTTCCTGTAATACTAAGTAAACGCAGCTAAGTATGACCCATGGATACCACCCACCATATCACGTGGGCCCTTGGCTCGTCTGCAAACGGTGAAAGCAATAAAAGTTTCGTAGTAAAATCGCAGCGGCAGTCAGCTTGTGATCATGGGACGTGCAACCGTTCCGAAACGTCAAACGTAAATGGTATGTAAATACGTATAAAAATCGCGTTAATTCCCGTGTCGTGAATAATTAATCAAAAATGAAGCACTTTCAATGAAAATTATAAGGGCTCATTAGGCTTTACTATTAACTAGTAATATTCGATTAACATAAACTTACATTTTGCAAGCGATTAAATTCATAATTATTGTGCTTGAGTTCTTTTATCCTTAGGACACTAGATAAAGGCTAATACGGGACCCTACATTGTGCGTGGCTCGATATACATTTGTCCGGATTTTTTAGTAGGTACCTAATATTTTGTCACAGGTATTTTTCACACAAACCATTAAATCACAGTCATGTAATACCTAATATTTAAATTACCTATTTAGCCCATGTCTAAGCCAAAGGAAAATAAATGAAAATCGCTTTGCTCACGGAATGAACTGAAAATGATTCTGAAAATCAGACCTGAAAATCGGGCCTGAAAACAGATGTGTGCGGCCAGGCTTATAATGTCGTGGCTTTGTGTGGTCTGTCAGTCAGTCAGTTACGCAAGAATATTATTTATTTTATATAACACTTAACAATTTTTAATGCAGGCAAGCACAGTAAATATTATGAAAATTTGAGCGAAACAGTTTAAAATGTATTACGTGAGTTCAGCGC
This sequence comes from Euclidia mi, assembly GCA_944739405.2. Taxonomy (NCBI): domain Eukaryota; kingdom Metazoa; phylum Arthropoda; class Insecta; order Lepidoptera; family Erebidae; genus Euclidia; species Euclidia mi. The sequence goes on along the minus strand of OX123183.2, from coordinate 8,423,714 downwards.
TACATCATCAGTTTTCGGTGCATTAACTCAAATGGACTGCAGGCTGATGGTATCGCCTATTTGCTACTATAAGTATGCTGTTGATGTTTTTGTCACGGCTTCTACATTATTATAAAAAATATTTACTTGATTATAGAGATTTTATTAATTACTGTTAAAAGGGGAGTATGGGGTTAATGGCAGAGAATTATATTGTTCAGAATCCAAAATAAATAACATTTCAAATGATTGGAAAGTGTCTATTGAGCTTTTTAATCGACAAGTCTTTAAGTTTTAATAAAAAACTACGCAGACTGTTGTGTAATTAAATTGATATGATTTTATTTGCCTCTATCCTTTTTTAGTTTTATCGATGCAAAGCAGATGAGAATAGGGTAAATTAATTAAGGCGTATATTATGTTATCATCTGCCTAGGGTTTTCTAGAAAAGCAGTCAGACGTTTAAGACATACGTAAGTATAAACTTCAGCTATTGGTAAGAACAAAATGCAATTTATCTCCCTAGCTTCCTACAAAACCTATCCACTATTCCATATAGAATGTAACAAGCAAAGTTACTCCGCATTTATAATATTACAACGAAGCTAGAATCTTAGTGAACATAAAAGAGACAGACACCTGTAAACCCCACTTCCAAAAACTCAAAATTTTATCTACATTTATGAGATATGTACATTTGTTCGTAACTTAAACGACACTTAAACTCGACATACAAACAAAGTACGTATTTAGAAATAAAAATCGACTAAACTTGCCAACGTCTCGACTTACAATGCATTCCTCTAGCCCACTAGTCATGTCCATAAAAATATACAATAAACTGCCTAGGCCGATTACAAGCGAAAATAAAATCAATAGCTTTCTTAAAAAAATCAAAGACTTTCTACTCAATAAAGGATACTACAGTGTACAAGAATATTTAAGCGATAAACAAAAATAATGTTACTACTATAAAAATTAAATATTATATTATAAAATTATACATTTATATATAACACATTTTAACAATCTATATAGTTAATTAAATAAGATCATACTTACTGTTAAATAAACAATATTTTGCACACATTAACAATAATTTTAAATTGTTCACACATTACATTAATGTACTTATTATTTACTTATATTAAATAATACCTACTAATAAATAATGAAATTAAATGAGCATAATATTATTGATCTTAAACTATTCGTATATAAAACAAATTTATTACATTTTAAATAATTATTAAATTTAAATAATACCTACTAATAAATAATACATTAACAATGATAACAATATTAATAATTTCAATCTATACATACTTACATAAAGCATATTTATTTCATTAAATTTTATATAAAAACTGAAATTAAATAATATCTTCTAGTAAATAATATATTAAAAATACTGTGATAATAATATCAATAATTATAGAGTCAACTTATTAGATTTTCTGACTAAGATAAATAAACTATATTATTATACGTATACCTACCTAAACACATTATTGACATTATATAAAAATAGCGATCTTCCTCTCTTCCAAAAATTGCTGTGCCCGACAGGGTCCATAATTGTTACTTTAGTTATTAAGCCTACCACCTGCATGTACATTACATTATGGAACGCAATAAAGATTGAAAAAAATTTAAAAAAAGTCTCTTTTGGTCAAACTGAAGTATCAAACATCAGAAAGTACGTACCGAAACCGTCAACATTGCGCCAGACACAATTCATCCAAGACTCATTCAGCAGTGCATACAGCTAGAATATTCTATCTGCTTCAAATGAGCAGCTTTTTGCTGCAGCCGCTGCAAGGCACACCCCTTTTCATCTTTGAGTTGGTCCTTTTAGCGGTGCGCTTAACAAAGCGGCTGCAATCCTGGCTGGCTTTGAAGAGAACGTGTAGCCAGTGTGCAAGGAGTTCGTTATTAATATATAAAGTTTTGTGAAGAATAAGGAACAAAAAAGGCTTCAGATGAATAGATTTTTTAATTAGATGTGGTTATTTTGTTATTTAATTCTGCGGCGCCTCGGTGTTCATGACGTAATATTATACTGACGTGGTTTGAAAAGGCTGTCTGAATTTTAATATTTTTGGCAGCGTATATGACAGTTAATGGTGCATATTCTTTGAAAAAAAGAATGAGTGGTAAGTAAATAGTTCAATTAAATGGAATAAATTGAGTGCTTTTCAACATTCGCGATTTGTAAGGGGTACATAATAGTTCATATACTGTTTACGTATGAATAGGTAAAGTACCGTGGTTTTTCCTCAACGTTTCGGCATGACTTACACTAGCCGTGGTCATGAGATGACATGATGATAAGTAGAGTCATCTTGTGACCACGGCTGTACATGTCACGCATGCCGAAAAGTCGAAAAACAAAATTAAGGTATTTTACAGACATTTTCAAATAATTATGTATTACTAAGTGATTTGAGATTTAACAAATATCAATAAACAAGGTCATATATTTTAAACAACTTACTTCAAATATAGTAATTGAGTAATAAATAATTTTGTCTGCAGAACAACTTCATGAATAAAATGCTTAAATTGCTGAAGGCCTTTGGGAAATTAAATTATTTGCACTTACGTATGCCTCTATTAATAACTCAATGTAGGATTGAAAATATTGCAACAATATCGTCAAATGAAAACTACAATTTGTTTATTTTTTAATTGAGACTTGCTTTAGTGAAATAGAAGTCAAGAATAATTAGAATTGAATTTCAATGACATTTCTTACGTTTTAAGATATTTATTTATATTTAAATTTTGCACAAACAATCTTTACATGGTTGGACATATTGCCATAAGGCATTTTCTACCTGTCAACCTTACGGTGGAGCAGAGATAAAAGTGGTAGGTGCATTTTAACGATAACATTGAGTAATTAATGGTTTCTAAATGAAATCTAGTAATAATTAAAATATAGTACAATAAAGGGCTAGAATACATAAATAATGAATCTACATCTTAATATACATACACAACATATACATATATATAATACATATATACATCTAAATATACATACATAACCAATACATAAATACTTATAGTAATGGATGTGAGTGATAAGCTGATTCCGTCAATCTCTTGAAAAGAAGCTCTCGTACCTTCGTTTTGGATGCATTACGGTTGAAATGAAATGAAATGAAATTATATTTATTTCACGTTAAATAGAATACATACAGGTGTTACAGAATATTTTTGAACTTCTATTTAGCCAATAAGTGGCATGTGAAATGTCATATAATTTGAAATTTATTAGGTACAATGCATGCAATTACTAACATTTTATCACATTCATAAATTGGTCCTACACATAGAATATAATGTCATTATTGGTATATAGTATTTAATAAAAAATAATATTATAAGAATTGTGTTTGATTTTTTTCCGACAATTACAACAAGAAAATTCTTACGATGTGTACATTATACATAATTAATTATAACTTTTCATTGCACATGTACTAAAAGTGACATGACACTGATATTTATTTTGTCTCAAAGAATTCTTTCAGGCAATAATATGCCTTCTCTAATAGCCATTTTTTAACATGGTTCTTAAAACGATTTAAGGGCAATTCTTTGAAACAATCTGGTAGTTGATTGTAGATTTGGATACACATTGCATCACAGTTATTTTTATACAGACTTGTTTTTGGAATCATCTCAAGAACCAGCCGGTCAGGATTCTTGGTGTTTCCTGGATATTTATCTTTTGCATTGGTAAAAAGGTTTGGATGCGTTTTGACGAAGATTGATATTTCTAAAGGATTCCTAGTGTTTCTTGGATATTTATCTTTTGCCTTGGTAAAAAGGTTTGGAAGCGTTTTGACGAAGATTGATATTTCTAAGATGTACATACAGTATAAGGTAACTATGCCTAAATATTTAAAATGAGGTTTGCATGGCTCATCTGGAGCAATCCCAACTATGGCTCTTATGCATCGTTTTTGTGTTATGAAACATCTATTAGCTTCTGGAGAGTTACCCCACAATATTAAACCATATTTAAACTATTTCGGTTGGGTTTATTATTGTCTGATTGTCTACTTTAACTTCTGTGATTAAGTTTTCATTAAGGACCTTTCATTGTCATCTTTTATGATTCTCCATGCAGCCTTACATCTGTTCCTTGAGGCATGTATGTATTTGTGATTACAAAATTGTTGGGATTTTGATAGGCACTGTTTTAAAAGCTTTGAGTATTTTTTTAATATTAGCTTATTATGTAGTGTCCTATCATTATAAAATCTATAGCATAGAATTCGCTTCGTATTGCAACTACGTCGCAATCCCTTAGTAATCCATTTAAGGTTACGTTGTTTGTGAGTAGCTTTATATTGAAATATAGTATCAAGTCATTATGAAATGTGGTAAATACTTTGTTAATATTGTTTTCTTTGTAGGTCTCACTAAAACTAAGGTTGCTCATACAACTACAGAATTTTTTAATGTGGTCCGGGTGGCAATTTCTCTTATAAATGAATACAACATTAGGTTGCTTAGTTACGGTTTTGACAGGTATGTACAACATTTGAGCTGTGTCATGATATAGGGACAGCCCTAACCTTATTACCTCACTATATGCTTTGTTGATTTTACTTCCTATAATATGGTCAATACAAGAGTTCTGTCTAGTGGCTTCTTTAATGTAGAATGTTGAAGTATAATTCTTTACAATATCAATTAATTGTTGAACCACTCTGGTATGCCTCAAAGTATTAATATTAATCTCACCGACCAGGATAGTTCTTCGCCTTTTTCTAGAGATTAATTTAAAAAGATGTAGGTCAAGTCGATGAAAGAACATGTTTATGTTAGAGTGTGGTATTCGATAAATGCATATAACACTAATATTGTGTTCAGATATTTCTACACCACAGCACTCAAAATTATCTATGCACGAATAATTAGTCAGGTCAAGGGATTGAGTTTTAATTCTAGAATCAGCATATATGCAGACTCCCCCTCTAGATTTATCTCTGCAGTATGTAGAAGCCAACGCATAACCATTAATCTTAGCATTCGTTTCAAAACCCTTTTCAATTAATGTTTCCGAGAAGCACAGAATGGCAGGTGGCTTATTATGGGTGCTATAATGCTACTTCTATTACATCGCTCTTTGAAATAAGACCAGCTATATTTTGATGAAATATGATCAATTGTGTATTAGCTTGTACAACCCCTGGTAAATGTATTTTCATTAAATTTTGTGTACTTGAGGAACTAGTGTTTAGGTGGTGTACTTTATGCTCGAAAAACCGTCTCTGTTGATGTATTAGAGACCTCTATACAGAATTTGTCCGTTTGGGTTTCGGTATGTACTCTGGTCCAGATGTCACACATACAGATTTTGCGATTAGTTCGATGATAACTAGTTAAATTATTGGTTTTCTCAAATTTTTTATACGTCAGATACTTCTCATCATAATCTAACTGGTCTAATAAACGATTTGTTTGTTTACACATGTTGAAAGTATTAAAATAATAATTAAAACTACACATAAACTCAACAAATACACAATTCAAATATTGCCTGCTTGCCATAATTAACATGTCATTCAGTTTACATTCATTTAGATGTCTATTAATTGCCGTTTTTAGAATAAAAACAGGGCATTTTACATTTTTTAGAAAAATAGATAGCTCAGTCATAATTTTTAATGAATTACTGTCATGTTCTCCCACAGATAATATAACGCGGTCGTTTTGACAGATGTCGAACAACTTTGCACTTGAGAGTATTTCTTCACTTGAAGCATTTGGTTTGATGAAATAGATAACATTATACCGAATATACCTGGAACGTAATCTCAATTGAATCATGTGTTTCGACATATTAATACACTGTGATCCGCCAAATATGAAAATACGTGTGTTCAAATCTTTTCGTGGTAGGATGTCCTTAGTCTGCCTTATTCCGTGTATTTGCTCTTAAGCATTTAATGCTGAGTGTATCTCAGCCATTTGCGCTACTGGTTCGGAGTTTTTACTTTGAATAGTTTGCGAGCTTTTTCCGAGTGTTTGGGAGCCTTCTTCGGATGTTAACTGGCTGTCGTGGTCAACTTGGGATTGGGAGATTGGTGTGGGTATTTCCGGCTGGGTGATTGGACTATCGCTGAATGCGTCTGCGAGATGTCGTTTCACGCTGTTTTTGTTCGCTGTTGTAAGATTTTGCCGCAATGATGTGACTGGACTTGTGATATTTGCTTTAATACGCGTACTTTTTGAGAAAGTTGAGCTATTTGTTTTTCAATTCAACATTTTCAATTATATCATTTTCCAGTTCATTCTGTGTGCTTTGTAAGTTGCTTTTTAAATTGTTCATTGCTACGGTCATTTCCATATACGACGAGACAGTTGTTGACAGTTGAGAGGTCAAAACTTATTCCAAGCCGTTCTTCATGATATGGTGAATCTATTGAATTTCTACTTAAATCCAGTTCTTTTAGGGATGTTGATCTTCTGATAGGTTTTCGTAATGTAATGTTATTTATGTCTTCCATATTCTTTTCAATAAGATTAATGATACACCTCCGAGAAATAGAGTCAGACTGGTTACTTTGGCCTTTACATGTAAGTACCAGCTTGTTAAGTATATGGTAAATTCTTGAACTGGAACGCGCCCGTATTCACTGTGCTTTTGTTGGTAGCACTGTATTGATTGGGATTGGAGAAATTGAAAATGACCCAAAATTTGAATTGCGACAACGGTATCGGAAAAAAACATAGACTTGTTTGCCTCTAAAAGCACTTGTTTTTGGCTCTAATGTTCTTATTAGGTGATTTGTAAGTCATAATGTCATCTGTTACTACTTCACTTATGCCACTTTGCACTACTTGCGCTTTTACTAGTCACTTTAGTTCACAGTTGTTTATTGTTCGTCACTGATTCTAATGTTACGTATATTATTTGCAAACGATATCACTAGATTGTTAGACTGTTATAATAGCACTTAACCTCTCGTATGCTCGTTTACCAGACATAATTATCTCTTTAAATCTATTGTGTCTCGTGCAGATCTGCTCTTAAGCATACGAAAGGTTTCAAAGATATTTATTGGTTTATATGTGATATTATATTAAAATATGAATTTTAAATACGGAGCCAATGCTTACTTTACCGGTGTTGCCAGCCGATTTGTTGGTGGACAATCTGATTTGAGGAGGGAGTGTATTCCATAAAAGAACAGACTGTACCACAAAAGAAGATTTGACGAACCGAGTAGAGTGACTGGGACTAGAAAGAAGAAGATTGTGAGAAGAACGAAGATCTCTCACGTATGTTGAAGATAGATATTGGAAGTATGAGGTGAGATAAGTCGGAGGGGAAGGAGACTTGAGAATAGAGAAGAGAGTAGTAAGAGCATGCAAACACCGGCGCTGATGAATTGGTAAACATCTTAGTTCGGAACGATAAGCAGAGACGTGGTCATACTTACCAAGATTATAGATGAATCGAATGTAGTTATTGAGAAGTCGGTCGTACTTATTGAGATATTCTGCATTCAGGTCATAATAGCACATATCACCATAGTCGAGTGTGGGAAATATTAAAGCCTGCACAAGCATTGTCTTGGTCTTGGAAGGAAGGAAATTCTTGAACTGGTAAAGAGCTCTAAGAGTTTCAGTGACCCTCTGACTAACCTTAGTCACCTGCGCTTGCCAATTGAGAGTGGAATCCATGTACAGGCTTAGATTTTTTACGGTTGAATAACCAAACCATTAAACATGGCAGGTGGTAACGTATTTAGGTATATCCTGGGTACTAAGCGGCAACTGCCTACAATAATGGCCTGGCATTTTGCTGGGTTAACGGCTAAACCAAATTTATTACACCAGTCCGTCATAGACTCAAGGTCCCTATTCATATCAGCAATGGCCACCGTTACATCTTCCACTCTCGCTTGGGAGTACAACTGCAAGTCATCAGCATAAAGATGATGCGAACATCGAGGATTAGGAGTTAATAAAAATAGACAATAGTAAAGGAGAAAGAATGCCACCCTGGGGAACACCAGAGCTAATGTCTCGCCAACTAGATGACATTTCATCACAGCCAACAGACTGCTGGCGTTTCTGAAGATACGATGAGAACCATTCCAGTACAGCACGGGAGATCATGATATAGGAGAGGATAGATAGGAGGATATCATGACTGACGATATTAAAGGCGTTGGAGAAGTCAACCAAAGTCAGCACAGTTACTTTAGTGTCTTCCATGCCTACCCTAACATCGCCAGTCATTTTGAGGAGTGCAGAAGTCATGCTGTGACCTGGCCTGAATCCGGATTGCAAAGAACTAAGCAACTTATTTTGGTACACAAATTCAGACAACTGTTTATGTACACAGGCTTCAAGCACTTTGGATAGGAAGGGCAGAATAGAGATTGAACGGAAATGGTCAGGGAGAGAAGGGCTCGTAATCTTAGAAAATAGAAACACAAAAGCTTTACGCCACAGGGAGGGGAAAGAACCACTGCCAATTGAAAAATTTACAATGTGGGATATAGGAAGGATGAAAAGATCAAAGATCGAGATTATCGGGCGGATTAGGCGGCTGATAGAATCAAACCCCACAGCGTTGGATTTAATAGACTGGATAATCTTCTTGACCTCACCCGATGCAACTGGAGAAAAATGAAAAGCTTCAATATTAGGACGGGGAAGTCCAACAATATAGTCAACTGTATGACGCCTGGTTTGATGATCCAGTTGAGAAGTAGATGAGAAATGGTTGTTTAAATCATCCAAACAAATCGTAATTTGAGAAGTTGTGTGTTGCTGTTTTCCAATACCTTAAGTCCCAAGGAACTTCCAGATACTAGCAGAGGAAGAAGAATTAATATTGTCGAAAATATCGCGGGGTTTAGCAGTGCGTATCATCTGATTACACCGATTCCTTGCAGTTTTGTACAGATTCCAGTTCTCGTTAGATCATATATTTGTGTGAAAAAATAGTCAATGATTAACTTGTGTTTGTACCAGATTTTGCCCACGACTTCGCCTTTGGGGGGATCAGTCGTCAGCTATATTGCTGCAAAGTTTTATTAGTATCCGTTTAATACTTTTTGTGGAAAAGAGTAACAAACATCCCTACCTCTATCGATCCTCACTTTCACGTTGACTTTATAATGTTGTCACACTGATGTCCATCGGTTGTCCTTAAGATCAATAAAAATAGGCGAGAGTATATATTTGGCAATGACATTGATGACGACACGACATCGTGACGCATTAACTGTTAAATCGTATCTTGTTTTCGTTATATTTTGTACAAGATATATTCTAGGTGCACAACTTTTTTAGCACTATCTATAATTTGCCTGAACTGTACCACAATACCACATTTCATCGTAGCAAGTTACGTCGCGTAGTTTTTTCTACGATGCACATCGTATAAAGTTACAATGCGGTATCGTATCGCACGAGGGTATTTTCCGTTACGCATTGAACTGTTGTTTACCCTCACAAACAAAAAGCTTAGCTTATTCTTCAGCAAGACAATAATATAAAGATAATCTGAAGCTTGCTTTTCTTAAAGACAAATAGTTTTAAGGGTGATTTAGCATTAGAAACATTGCTGCCTGACAAGACGACGAGTCTAGGTGAACGCCAAAAATAAGCAAAAAGGTTATACAGACGCTCGTAATGGGCAATATCAACGTCTAAAATCGCGTTTGTCACAGTAAATTACAAAACATAAGAAAGGAACAGAAGTTCAAATGCAAATGCTAATTATTATTATATTATGCTCTATTATGTTTATAGTTAGTGTTTATGTATTATAATAACATTTATTTTGTCATTCATTATTCAAAAACGTATTATTTTTGCTGTATAAATAACTTTAGAGTCGACGACATTTATTTCTAATGGATGAATTTTTGGCCACTTTATGCTAGCTTCTGTCTATCAGTATTGTCAACCATTTGATTGGTGTCGCCGTGTGGTTGACGGCATAGAATACAAGTGTCACCACCCCCTATTTTCCCGTGGGTGTCGCAAGAGGCGACTAAGGGATAACACGATGCAAATACCATCTTTGCGTAGAGAAGGAAAACTCGACATCAAACCCTTTACGACTGCTTCGTTGGTCTCGCGACATAAATGTGCGCGTGGGAGCGGGAGGTCCCGGGTTCGATTCCTGGGTCGGGCAGTGTTATTGGGTTTTTCTGTCACTAAATTCTCAGTAGCAGCACGGAGTCTGGAAATGTGCCCGGTACGGCAATAGGCTCGCCCCTTATTACGTGGGACTAAAGTATATCTGGCGAAAAGTGGCCGTAGAAATACACCTCTGCCTACCCCTTCAGGGATAAAAGGCGTGACGATATGTATGTATGTATGATATGTTGATTGGTGTACTATTTCTGTGTTACAACCTAAATAGGGAGCTTAAACGGTATCAGTTATTGTCTGGGCTGTTGGTCTAGTGGTAAGTGAAAGTGGCAGGTGGTGCTTAACTCGATTACCGATTCGATAGACGACAAATCTTTGTTCAGAATCACTTTTTGAATGTTAGAACGATTGAGATATGTTTGTATAAGTACGTGTATGCAGAGATTTAAATCGTTACATGTGCCTTGCACTTCCAAAAACTATCCACTTTTTAAGTCAATCTGACAATACGCGCGTAGTACCAGATATGCCTCTGGCAATGAGCTCACTTTTTTCAACGATTACACGGTTTTGTGTGCCATATGTATGGTATGGGCACACCTTACCATTAAAATCTCTATGTGGCTGCCGATAGAATGCCTTGGGTTCTACCTCATGATTGCACGTAATACTTCTGAAATATTGCTGTATTATAACAAGAACTGAAATACTAGAAGTAGAATTTATTCCAACCGTCTTACAATCAGTTGCGCAAAGCTTGACGGAGAAAAGTTAGGATTATCGGGTTTTCCTTCAGCTGGATGTTTTTTAATATAAATGTACCTGCAGATTTGTTCAAATGAGTTGAAGCGTTTTGTTTCTGTTTACGCTGTGAGCTCATTCACTTGAATGGTCATTACTTAGTACTGCATTTTTATCTTTCTATTTATAACAAGCATCTACATACTTTGGCTTTTGCGATACACATATACACACACACTAATTCTACTTAAACTATTCAAGCAAAAGCTTGTGATGATGCATGGATGGATGAAAGCTTGCTTTTTTTTCACGAGAAAAAAAAAAGAGAAATTTGAAACATATTTAGATAAAACTTTTCAGTACTTGACACATCAGATTAGTACCCAAATTACTTTTGTTTCGATAACCGATACCACTGCGAACGGCGCCTCGAGCAAACGCTATTGTATAATGTGTAATTTACAATACTTAAATTAAACCAGACATCGTAGCCAACAGTATGTATCCAATAATGTGCATATTAGCAAGCATATTCATTGACCTGTTAATAAAGCTATGTATTATTTAGGGTGCATAGGGTTCCCACCAAGAACTTAGGGTCCCAAGCCAACCTCACCTGCAAGTGGTGCACCTGCCGATCAACGGACGAGGCTCTGGCAAACAAAATGTCCCAATAAGCGGCAATAGGCTCGCCACCTATTACGTGGGATCAAAACACTGGCGAAAAGTGGGCATTTAATATGCCTCTGCCTACCCCTTCGGGGAAACAGGCGTGAGCCTATGTATGTGTATGTATGTATTATTAAGGTTGATGCGTATTAGTGCCTACCCTTATGTATGGTAGTGAAAGTTGGGTATGGCAGAAGAGATTTGAAAGTAAAATTAATGCTGTAGAAATGAGAGCACTGAGAAGTATGTGTGGTGTGTCTTTGACCGACAGAGTAAAGAATTGTGTGATACGAGAGTGGTGTGCGGTAAAAGAAGATGTAGTGACAAGCATTGAGAAAGGCATGTTAAGATGGTTTGGGCACATGAAGAGGATAGACTGACAAAGAAGATATATAAGGCAAGTGTGAATGGAACAGGACAAAGGGGAAGACCTAGGCGGACGTTCTCTGACCAGATTGGAGACATCCTGAAAAAAGGACAAGTCAGAAGTACCCTTAACAGAAGAGCATGCATGAGAAACTTGATGGGAGTGAGTGAAGCAAGTGAGGTATGTCAGGATCGTTGCAAATGGCGTTCCGTAGTCTCTGCCTACCCCTCCGGGAAACAGGCGTGAGTCTATGTATGTATGTATTTAGGTTTTCACTTGCAATATGAAACCTTACACGGCACTGCCAAGCAGTGCCGTCCACGACTGTTGTAACCTGCCATGGAACTATGAAAATCATTAAATGGACATGCTTTCAATTTGATGTTGCAGCAAATACTTTCAAAAATATTTAGGAATCAATTGATGTTAGCCACCTTGATATTTTTACTATGGTCTACTATGGCCATTTATAAAAATCACTTAAATGTTATTGCCTTAAGGTTAAATTCAACCAATAAACAAAATAAATATTTTACACCTACATCTGTGCCAGGCTCCGGTAAACGGAAATGGCTGAAATGCTGGCTCGACGTTGTAGCGTGCCAATCAGCTTACCACTCAGGATGCCGAAGACCGTGCGATGAGGAGATTTTTGTAGGATTATAGTAGGAAAGAAGCGGATCCTGGGCTCTAAGGCGCGGGCCTTAGGTTGCAACCGGAACTAGGCTAGGATGATGATGATGAACTGTTCTGAAATATTTTAGCTGCCTTGGTTGCCTAGTTGTCTGCGATAGAAGAAATGCAAAAGCAAGCGGATTTAACAGTTCAAGCAAATTAAAATAAAAACATGTGAAAAATGACACAGTCAATCATTATTCAACGTTCCTAAGTTATATAATTTACCGCTACAAAGCTATTCAAACAGAAAGCTATTCACAGTTCAGAAAAAAATAAGGATTCAACATTTTCAACGGTCTTGAGAGCTATGTAGTTTCTGCGTACTGTTTATTTCTATACATAACTAGACTCGCCAGCGACTTCACCCGAGTCAATTATTTATACATATAAATCTTCCTCTTGAATCATTATATTTAAAAAAACCGCATTAAAATCCGTTGCGTAGTTTTTAAGATTTAAGCATACATAGGGACAGACAGACAGAAGACAGACTTTGTTTTATACTATGTAGTGACTATAATCTGTTCCAACGTTCCAAATTATTTCAATAAGATATGATCATTTGACCACTAATGTAAATGTTTCAATATCTGCGCAATGAAACTGTTGCATTATGGTTAGTGGTGACAAGTTCATTTGATATCCTGAAACATAATACATATCTGAGGCTTCATCGCCATACAATCTTTTCACGCGTTATAGAAAATGATTTTCTATATGGTGAACGAAGCCCATTTGTAGAGGTACCTAATGTCAGAGTATTGGTAACAATGTAATGAGCTTATGCAAGACAAGGTACCTAAATACGGGTAATTTAGAAGGCGTAACAGTTGTAGCTCTTCGAAAAGATAAAATATATATGCTATAGAAAATTGAAAATATGGTGACTTTTTACTACACATCAATTTACACAACAGAACCTCAACGTCAACTCTTCAAAACATAGTAACATTATACACAAATATCGCGATCACGGCAAATACACGTAACAAGTCACACACAATAACGAACTATGCAAAGGAAATTCCCGGCGCTTTTTATACAGAGAACTCTTTGAAATCATACTTGTGTCATATAGAGTGATATTCAAAAGCGGTGTATCAATACGACCCAGAGGGATATGGTGCGGTCAGACCACGATTTCGCTGACCACGCTCTAAGGCTGACGTGTAACGCGTATATATATTTAATTTTATTGTTTAGCGCGGCGCAAGCCGACGCTCGCAATTTTTATCACCATGAGTGACAAACTGGTGGCGAACGAGCTGCTGGCGTTCCTGCAGCAGAAGCTGGATGTCATGGACGAGGTGTCGGCTATCCAGATCTGTTCCAGCAACTTCAGCGAGGAGGACATAGCGGCTGCCAAGCTGCTTTTGTACAGGTCGCTAAACAAATGCGACCAGATAGTGTCCCACAGACGTGACGGGACAAAGAAAAGTTTGCAGGATATTATCACGCTGCTGAAGGAGACCGATCCTGACGACGTGCCGACGCCGCCATTTGTGGCGAGGGACTTGAACAAGTTGCCTCCCGTCACTTTCGACCAAGTCGATGTCACAAGCCTTTTGAAGGACATTGTGTTTCTGAAGGCAAGTTTAGCGGATGTACATAAGAAGCTGCAGGCATCCCAAGACACTGTTGCACTCTTGCGCACGGAGGTGGACGACCTACACAAGGTTGTCAATTTAATTGGGTCACCGGCGCGTAGTAACGTCAATACGCGCCGAGGTGCATGGTCGCAAGTTTCGCGTCAGCAGTTTTGTCACCGCGGAATATTAATAATAATAATAACTTTATTCAATAAAATAAACGTCACATGTTACATAGAAAAAATATTACAGTAAAAATAATTAAATTAAATTTTATAATTCAGTATAATATATGCGATAAGTGCCTTTGTTAAATTGTGGTACATTGATGCGTAGTTACTTTATTTATTACGGTAATACCTTATATTTGGTATATATAGCTATTTTAATGTTTACCTGAACTAGGCTTTAACACCTGTGTTTCAGGAAAAAAATCTTAAATAATAATAATAAAGGGCTATATTTTAACATAATAATAATCATGAACTGCCAATATGTAATAGAAAGTAGACTTAATATTATGATTTGTTGTAACTTAGCGTAGGTACTTACACACTATTTTATTACAGTAAGCAAATTCTCTGTATCAGAGTAGGTCATTGTCATTAGGTGTTTTGTAACAATAAGATGACACTGCTTATAACTTATGCTATATAAATCTAAGGTTTTATTTAATTTATTATATAGGAAAGGTCCGAGGCAAGCAAAGAATCTATTTACATAAACATGTTTACCTATAGGTTTGGTGCAGACTAGATCTTTCCGTCTTTTGCCTGATAGGATTGGTGTATAAGGAAGAAGGGTGTGTTGTTTTAGGACGGTGCGTAGAATAAATAATTGGCGCACAGTTAGAACACCGGTGGACTGATATAACTCATAAGTGGGAAAAATGAAAGGGCGAAGGTTTGCTACCTTTAAGATAGCTCTTTGAGCCCGTTCTAAAGGCAGTAGGATCGTTTTAGCTGCCCCTCCCCATGCGCTTATACAATATGAGATGACGGATTCACATAGTGCAGTGTAAACCTGTCTTAACAATTTTAAGTTAACAACGTCGCGTATATTTTTAAATATGGAAATTAGTTTCCGCACTCTTTTACACAATAATTCGATATGTTTGCGGACGTTCAGATTAGTGTCAAGCGTAATTCCTAGATATTTAATATAAACAGTTTTTTCTAAAGTAGGGCAAGCGCATGCAGTGTCAGCATGTGAGTGAAGCTTGTTGTGAGCCACTAAACTGTTAGATGAGATGTGTCTGCTATTGCTTTTCATTGTAAAATGAATGTACTTTGTTTTATGTGCATTTAGGGTCAACAAATTTTTAAATAGCCAAGTGTTTACGGTGTTGAAGACAAGTTGAGCCAGTTCATATACCTCATCGAGCGACTTTGCAGTAAAAATAAGTGCTGTATCGTCTGCATATGACATAATGACACCATTTTGAAGTTTAAGGTTGCAAAGGTCGTTTATATATATCAAGAATAGGGTAGCTCCTAATATACTTCCTTGGGGTACACCAAATGTTGTGTTAGAGACATCGTTACTTATGTTGTTGCCTATTCTTACACATTGATACCTGTCAGAGAGGTAATCAGTTAACAGTGCTAACTGTTTACCTCTTATACCGACAGATTCAAGTTTCTTAAGCAGTATAGAAGACGACACAGAGTCAAAAGCTTTAGCAAGGTCTAGAAATATCCCAATAGCATGCTGTCCACTATCTAAATTAGTTGTAATGTGGTCAGTGAGTTGCTCAACTGCCTGGCTTGTTGACCTGTGAGGCCGAAAACCAAATTGCCTGTCTGAAAGAATGTTGTTGGTTTCAAGATATTTTATTAGTCGATTGTTTATTATTTTCTCTAATATCTTAGATAGTACTGGTAATATAGAAATGGGCCGATAATTATTAACACAGCTCTTGTCGCCTAGTTTGTGGATAGGTATCACAATAGCCTTTTTTAAGCATTTTGGAAATATTCCTTCAGACATACAAATTTGGAATATGTGTGTTAGTGGCGGTGCAAGAATGTGCTTAAACTTTTTAATTATGTTTGTGGGGATGTTATCCCATCCCAGCGCAGAAGTATCTTTTAACCCAGTAATGACTTGAATAACTTCGTCTATATCGGTATCCAGCATAACAAAAGATTTAAGCCTGGAAATGGGTGAGGTATTCGAAGCATAGTTAGTAGATGAATGATCGGAAAAAGAGATTCTGTCTGCTAGATTTTTGCCAACGTCGGAAAAGAATGTGTTGATTTCATCTAGTGCTGCTGTAGGATTTGATCGGTTTTTGAGCAAATCCAAGGGTTGTTCAAATGATTTTGAAGTAAATGATCGTTTTTTTTAAGAATTTCCATACTAGTTTAGTGTTGTTACCTGCTTTATTCAACTGAGATGTATCTTACTCGACCTTTAGTTTTTTAAGAAGTTTATTGCAAAAGTTTCTTTATCTCTTATATGTTATAGCCAGAATCTCATTTTCAGGTGCCTTTTTAGCTTTCATGTGTAAATTATCTCTGTGTCTAATATATCAGCGGAGAAGACCCGGAGTAATCCATGGCTTTATATTCATATATTTTCGCGACAATGTTACTGTGTATGTGTTTTTGCTAATTGCGCACTGTATGGAAGCTATGACGTAAGATATTGATTCGTTAACGTCGGCACAAAAGTAAACTGGGGCAAAATTTGTATTATGAATGCTTTTAAGGCCTGCCATGTTTACTTTTGTATAGCTAGGTACGCAATTAAGTTTTCCACATGATAATTTTAGTGTTAGTAATATGGCTTGGTGGTCTGTGATAGTTGAGTTAGTAACTAAAGTGGTAGATGGCTGTTTAGTTTTAATAATGAAATGATCCAGGCATGATCCACTTTCGTGTGTAGGGAAGGTGTGCGCCGGCAGAAGACCATGGAAAGAACAAATATTTAAATAGTCTTGTCCTTGAAAGTTACATTTTCCGGACAGAATATTTATGTTTATGTCACCCGTAATTACAATATTCTTATATGCTGATAACTTACTTAATTCTAAATCGAGAGATCGCAAAAATGTATCAGTACTTTGCGAAGGAGGTCTGTACACTCCTAAAATAGCAGTGTCTGAATTAATTGAAATAAGTAGACAATTACAGTCCTGGATTTGTGGCTTTGCAACAATTACATTTAAGTGTTTTTTTGTATAGACCACTACACCATCATTTTGGTTAATTATGTTCTCAGTTGAGTGTGAGTTGTAGCCATCTAAAGATGGTAAGCAGAACGCCCGCTTAGACAGCCAGCATTCGGTTAGAACAATTACGTCACAGTTTATATGAATGGTCTGTAGGAGTAATTCTAGGGCGTCTATATTCTTATAAATACTTCGGATGTTCTGTGTCATTATAACTAAGTTTTTATCAGACGCGGGTAATAGACTTTTGCACTCCTCTATTTTACAAGTCAAACTATTTGATACACAGTAATTATCTAGATCAATAAGTACTTGATTGTCCATAGTTATAATAAAATACCTTATAAATAAGTAAGAAAATATAAACTAGTTTTAAGTGCCTATTAATAAACTTTAACAGTGACGCTCTTAGGCGTCCTCATAGTCTATGCTATTTATATAATTGACCTCTGCATATTTACGTGCCGGGCAACCTATTTCTCCCGTTTGGTGATCACATTTCCTCTTGAAGCGTTTACAAGTAGCACACTTTGGAGGTGAAGTTTTGCTGTTACATTCCTTAAAAGAGTGGCCAAGCTCTCCACAATGATGACATGTGGGACTAGTTTCACGGCAATATTTGGCTGCGTGACCAAACTGTTGGCAATTAAAGCACCTAGTCACAAAGGTGAAGTCTTTAACCGGGCATGACGTCCAATTAATATAAATACGACCTTGGTTAATGAGACATTTTCTGATGTTAGCGGCTACTTCTAGGACATAGGTACAGGTGGGCAAATTTTTCTTACCGGCTTTGTGGCTCAATTTCACAGCTTTCATAAAAGACTCACGTGTAGAGTTCGGGAACTTGTCGGCTATGTTTTGCTCGTAAATGCACTCAAATACTTCTTTTTCCGTTAGAGTATCGGGAACTCCAACTACAGCTATTCTAGGGCGGCGTTTAGTAGGTTCTTCGATGGTCAAGCCAGACGAGACAAGCTTCTCTGACTTCCTGAGCTTTTCGATGTCTCCTTTTGACTCCGTGCTAATTATAACGCCCCCATTCCTCACTTTTCTCACAGCACGAACATGTAATTTCATCTCTTCAGGAGATATAATTTTTTGGACAAGAGACTTCGATTCGTCACTACTTTTGTTCTTGTCGTTAGGATAGATGGCAAGAGAGCTCAAATTGTTTGGGCGGACAAAATTGTTTGCGCTTTTTTTCACCATGTCAGCAAAGGAGTGGTGTTCGGCTGGTTTCAGCTTTTCTTCTACAGCCTCTTTGAACTGCTGCAAAGAACTCGTCAGGTCTTGCTTTTCCTGTAGGTGGCGAATAGTTGCGTGAGCTAGAATAGTTTTCTGCTTGAGTGTTTGGTACAGGGTGGACATTTGTGCCGATACTGATGTTATTTTACGGCACTCGTGAGCTACACGCAGCTTCTGGTCAGAGTTCATTTTGCTCTCTGAGGTGATGGAGCCAATTTCATTCAAATATGACTCAATTGTGCTCATCCATCTTTGGATCTCTGAAGTTGGTATAACTTCAGCGGGTACGTCATAATACTCAGATGCAGGTGGATTCGGGTCAAGAGTTTGGGATGCTTGACTTGGTGTTGGTGGAGGACTTCGCGTAGTTTTTCGGCTTTTGCCAAAAGGGCTAAAGTCAGGCACAGACATCACTGTTAATCAATAATTTCGTCCACACAAATGTTTCTAGTTCATATTCGCAGTTTATGAAAAGGTATGCACAAATCACTCGCGACACACTTCGATTTACTTATTGACACTGCAATTTGGTAAAAATAATAATTGGCCGTAATTATTTTAATTTATTTTAACGTTAGCTAAAACGCGTCTGCATAGTCGCACGTTTGGAATGAATCATCACTGCTGTGACTGCTGCATATTGTGACTGCTGAGTGCGCTACACAAGCGCCCCGCAGCCCTGCGCCCGGCCCCGCGGCGCCTCCGTGTATCGCCGCGCGACCCAAACGAATAGAGGCTCAGCAGGTAACTGCGAGCACCCCCGTTGCTTCCTGCTGAAGTCCATGCCGGAGACGGCAAGGAACCGCAACGAGGACGCAGATGATGGTTTTATGATGGTGCAGAGGTGGAAGCGTCGTCAGAAAACCAACAAGAACTGCTGCGGTACGGCTCCTGTGGAGTCTGATGCAAATCTACGCACTGCCGCACCGAATACACCCGTCTGTGTCTCTCGCCTGCACTACACCACTAAGGCGGAGGATATCGCGGAGTACGTGCCCCAGAAGTCGATGTACATGCCGAGAGTGCAGCTGTTGGAGTCGCGACGCAACGTCAACTTTAAGGCGTTTTTGGTGCGGGTCCCTGTTGGATTGATTAGGCTTTTAAAAAAGTTAAACCAGATGACAGCATTGTCTATGACCCAACTCTATGATTACCTTTGTACATCGTTTTCTTTCTTGCTGTGCAATTGAAGAATAAAAGTTTTCTTAATCAATTAATTACCATCTCTTAATTGATAAAAACACCCATAAAACCTATAGGTTATGAGCCCAGTAGACTCTGTAATTGAAATCTCAAAAGAAAAAAGCAAAAGAAAAGTTACAATCGTTGTTAGAACAAATTGGCAAGATAAGCTCAAAATGGATTCCCGCGCGGCAATGAATTTAGACAAATTCGATGGACAGAACTTTAGGCAATGGAAATTTCAGATAAAGTGTGCACTAAAAGCAAAAGGGATCGACATTTCAGTGCCTAGACCATCTGGAAACAGTGTTGAGTGGACGAAAAATGGCGGCTTGGCAATGTATATTATGACCTCTTCGATGGATTACAAACAAATTACTTGATAGAGAACTGTGAAACTGCCATGGAAATAATGTCAAAACTAGAATCAATATATGAACAGAAGAGTGAACTATGTAAAATGTTAGTTCATGAGAGATTCTATCAATACAAAATGTCTACAAGTGACAGTGTCGCTCAGCACATTTCTAAAGTTGAATCTTTAGCCAAGCAGTTAAATGAAAGTGGAGAAAACATCAGTGAAATGGCTGTGATAACAAAAATACTTGGAACATTGCCTCCCAAGTATAGATCACTCCGTCAAGCCTGGATGTCATTGAATCCAGCGAACCAGACTCTTGTCAATTTAACTGCTCGTTTATTGGACGAAGAAGCCAGCTTGCAGTGTGAAGACGAGCAGGAAACGACTCTCCTTGTGGCTAACAAAGGCTGGAAGAATAACCCAAAACAAAACGATCAGAATAAAGGTGCTGGTGGTTTAAATCAAAATAAACCCACCAAACGCAGGTTCGAGTGTTATAATTGTGGAAGACGAGGACATTTTGCTCGAGAATGTCGTGCTCCAAAAAAATCCAAGCCCAGAAAACCTCAACAGGAAGGTGCAGATTTATTAGCGAATGCTTGGATTTTAGACAGCGGTGCCTCTGCACATATGACATACAGAAAGGAGTTCTTTTTAAATCTTTTTGAATGCAGCCAGAAATCATTGACATTAGGAAACAAACAATCAGTTGAAGTGGCCGGCATCGGCAAAGTGTTAATAAAGAGATATGTCAATGGACAGTGGGAGGATAGTGAGCTGCATAATGTGTTATATGTTCCGAATTTAAGAAGGAATTTATTTTCAGAAGGTGTGATAATGCGACAATCCTATACGATTATAAAGAAAGATTCTAGTGCACTAATTTATAAAGGTAATGATTTGGTAATGTGTGCAAGAATAACAGATAACAACTTGTATGAGTTAAAGATAAAAGCAGTGGTCGCAAACACCTGTAACTTAGTCCAAAGTAATCAAAATAATATTAAAATATGGCATGAAAGACTGGGACACCTTAACCTAAAACAAATCAAGAATATGAGAGCTAACAATGTTGTAGAAGGTTTGACACTAAGTGACAGTGATCAAACTGACTTTGTGTGTGAAGCATGTGCATATGGGAAACAATGCAGATTTCCATTTCACAAGTCTGTACGTGGAGAACTACAGCCAGGTGACCTGGTGTATAGTGACATCTGTGGCCCTATGAGTCATATATCTATTCAAGGTATGAGATATTTTGTTCTATTCAAAGACGCTGCTACAAGTTACAGACATGTATATTTTATGAAACAGAAAAGTGATGTGATGGAAGTATTTAAGAAATACAATGCTATGATCAAAAACAAGTATATGCACAGTGTAAGGATATTGCATACTGATAATGAAAGAGAGTATGTCAACAAATCTTTCGAGGACTATCTGAACAAAGAAGGCATAGTTCATGAACGTACTGCACCTTATACGCCTGAACAAAATGGGCGCGTAGAGAGAGAAAACCGCACGATTGTGGAGAGTGCACGCTCAATGTTGTATGCTAGGGATGTACCACTGGACCTATGTGCAGAGGCTATCAATTGTGCAGTATACTTACTAAACAGGACTTCCTCCAGCCAGACTCCTCAGAAAACACTATTTGATCTATGGAATGGCATCAAACCTCATTTAGGCCATGTCAAGATATTTGGAAGCATAGGGTATGTACACATTCCTGATCAACTCAGAGCTAAACTTGAAAAGAAGAGTGAGAAAATGATACTAGTTGGGTATGATAACAACAATTATAGGATGTTTAGTCGGGAAACCAAAAGGGTGAAAATATCTAGAAATGTCATCTTTGATGAACAGCATGTTCCAGATATAAGGAAAAATATTACACAAATATGCTTGGATGATGAAGCGAGAGTAGAGCAAGACAATGAGACGCAAGAAACTAATGCAGAGGATACTCTCAGAGAATCTACATCATCAGAGAACGAGGGCAGCTTGCAGAGTTGTAATAGTGATGACCCTACATATGAACCCTCTCAAGAGATAGATGATGACACAATCCAGAACAATATAAATTTGAGACCAAGACTTTGAAGCTAACCTAGTAGAATTTTCAGTGCCACAAACATATAATGAAGCAATGAAGAGTCCACAAAGAGATGACTGGTTGCGAGCTATAGATGAAGAATTGCTTGCACATAAAGAGAATAATACTTGGACTTCAGTTGAAAGGTCTGGTCAACGTACTCTTACTACAAAGTGGGTTTTTAATATCAAGAGGGATGAGAATAACCAGGGTAAGCGGTTTAAAGCTCGTTTGTGTTCACGTGGTTTTAGTCAAATTAAAGATATAGATTACCAAGAAATACTCTCTCCGACATCGAGATATGACTCTATAAGAATTATCCTTTCTATTGCAGCTAGGTATGATTTAGAAATTCAACAATTCGATGTAAAAACTGCCTTTTTAAATGGGTATTTAGATGAAGACATTTTTATAGAAATACCAGAGGGTATGTCACTTAAAAATGATTGTGTTTTAAAACTTAATAAGTCTTTGTATGGTCTGAAGCAGGCATCTCGTTGTTGGAATAGAAGATTTACTGAGTTCTTTTTTTTTTTGTTGTATTATTTATTTTCCAAACAAAATCAACTATATATATTACATAAGAAGCAACTTAATTATGTCCTAAAATTAAAATAAGCCTATTTAAAATATACAATACGAAAAATAAATTCTTAGTAAAATATGGTTTTAAACAATCTCAGGCTGACAATTGTGTTTATATAGGTATATTTGATGGGGTAAAAGTATTTATAATAATTTATGTTGATGATGGGCTTATAGTCTCTTCCAGTTCCTCAATGATTAAAAAGATTATAGAATATTTAAAACAAGCATTTAAAATTAAAGAGCTAAATTTGAAATATTTTGTGGGCGATAGAAATAATAAAAAGAAATAATTGTATCTGGACTATGTAGAACAAATTATAAAGAAATTTTGTATGAGTGATTCAAATTCTGCTAGTACTCCAGCAGAAGCAAATGTAGTTATTACAAAGAAATTGGATGAAAGTATTGTTAACTTTCCTTACAGAGAAGCTATAGGCTCCTTGTTATTTTTGAGCTCTGTTTCAAGACCTGACATTTCATTTGCTGTCAATGTCTTGAGTAGATATGTCAATAATCCAAGTCAGCAACATGTGAATTCTGTAAAGCGTGTTATTAGATACCTAATAAATACTAAAGATTTGTGTGTAAAGTATGGAGAAAGCAGTGATCTCACTGGCTATTCAGACTCAGATTTTGCAGGCGATGTGGACACGCGCAAGTCTACTACAGGGTACATTTTCAATATGAATGGAGGACCAATAACATGGTGTAGTCAGAAGCAGAAGACTACTGCTCTCTCCACTACTGAGGCTGAGTTTGTATCAGCTTGTGAAGCTGCAAAAGAGATATTGTGGTTACAGCAACTATTGTCAGATTTAGGTGAAAATATTAAATGTGTTCAGTTGTATGTTGATAATCAGAGCGCCAATAAATTAATTAGCAATCCTGTTTATCATAAAAAAACTAAGCACATAGATGTGAAATACAATTTTGTAAGGGAAAAGGTTGAGTTAGGTATAATTAAATTCCCCCCCGTGGGATCTCCACCTTGTCGTGGTGGGGGGGCTCAGTAACCGTGGATTGGTCACCCGCGGTGAAGCTAATAGGGATCCAGGAGGGGACGCTCCGCGTGAGCTTGGAGGGGCCTGCGCAGGATGCGTCCAACGGTGCGGGTGCGGGGGACAGTTCTGTCTGTCCCTCGCAGTCGGTTGCGGTCGCAGGAGGAGAGGCGTGTCGGTGTTGCGTTGCCGCGCGCCCTATCTCCCGCGACCAAATGGGGGCGCACCATTCG
The DNA here is from genome assembly GCA_944739405.2 of Euclidia mi. Taxonomy (NCBI): domain Eukaryota; kingdom Metazoa; phylum Arthropoda; class Insecta; order Lepidoptera; family Erebidae; genus Euclidia; species Euclidia mi. The sequence continues at coordinate 8,399,665 of OX123183.2, read as the reverse complement.
ATGCGTCGCGGTGGGGCCGCAGAGGAAGAGGAGATGCGGTGTTGCGTTGCCGTCCTCCCTATCCTCTGCGGCCGCTGGGCGTTTCGGCGGCGGAGTCCAACACCTTAATCCGTCGCCAAGGGGGTTTTGTTCGGGGCCCGCCTGACCATCTGGCGGGCCAATACCCGTCGGAGGTTGGCGACGAGTGCTTTGGTGATGCCCCACCCTCCGACACACGGGTACATGGCGGAAGTCGAGGTGGTTTTTAGTGGAAACACCACATACTCCGGCTCTTATTTCCCCCAAGAGTCGGAGATCCGAAGGGATTTTCCACCTCGTAAACAAAAAAAAAAAAAAGGTATAATTAAATTAAATTATATTCCTAGTAACAGTCAATTAGCAGACATGTTAACAAAAGCGTTACCAGTTCAATCTTTTGCCTACTTTAGAGATCAAATTCTTCATAACTTATGTGATTAAATTTCAATTGTTAAACTTTTAGTGGGAGTGTTGGATTGATTAGGCTTTTAAAAAAGTTTAACCAGATGATAGCATTGTCCCCAACTCTATGATTATCTTTGTACACAAAGAGATTGGATATATACATAGAGGTAGTCCTAGTACCAACAAAATGAACACAGTCAACTGACGTGTAAGATACAATTTAGACAATATTATACCATCAAATTATATAACCTTAGTTATTTTTTCTTTTATAACAGTTCTATCATGATTTTGAATTTAGCCGTATAATATTTATATCGACTTTTCAAGTGTTGTAAAAAATCTTATCGATATGTCTACCCACAGTATTTTATCTCGTTATTTTTTAGATTTCCACGTGATAAAGATTTATAAAATAAGTGGATTGCTGCAGTATGTCTGGCGAAAATTGGGTGCCTAGAAAGCACCATAGAATTTGTTCCAAGCTTTTTACTGCGGAATGTTTTTATAGTATTGACAGATGGCGCAGACTAAAAGAAAATTCTGTGCCAACATTACTCCCCCACTCTAAACGTATCAATGTGAGTGTTTAAATAATTACTTGCTTTTACATTTATTAGGGTAGCAGCGCCAAACAAGAGTTGGATCTTGGGAACCGATCGATGTCTCGACCAAAGGAATAATTTAATTTTAATATTTTGTTCAATTTTATTATCAGTGCATAGGTTTCCCAACTTCCCACCAAGAACGTAGGGTCATAAGCCAACCTCACCTGCAAGTGGTGTACCTGCTTATCAACGGACGAGGCTCTGGCAAACAAAACATCCCAATTAGCGGCATTAGGCTCGCCACCTATTACGTGGGATCAAAAGTCTTGCAAAAAGTGGGCGTTTAATACGCCTCCGTCTACTCCTTCGGGGAAACAGGCGTGAGCCTATGTATGTATGTTATAAACAGTATTCAGCCAGCTACCTGCAGTTACACTGTTGCCACGAAAAGCCACGATACGCTAAGCGACAAGCGATTTCGATGTTTATTTCTGCAGTTTAGTTCTGCACTGAGGTGACAGCGCCGGCGGCAGAATAGAGAGCGGCACGAACATTGAAATCGCTTGTCGCTCAGGTGTCGCGGCCGTTCGTGGCCAGGCTGTTAGACGACATCCACTCATTCCATAGTTTTACCATATCCTTACTAACACCTTTTATAAATGTAAGTGAATTTATTTATCTGTTAAGCTTTCACATTTTGACTACTCAATCGATCATAAAAAGTTCAATGCACGTTGCTGGGAGTAATGGGAGTAAAGAAAAAGGTGTAAGATACTTTTTATCAATCGGTTTTGGCCTATAAATCAAGCTTCAGGTATCATCAGTGATTGCTAGGGTGGCAAACACAAAGGGTATGCTTATTTATTTTAATATACTGCTTTGCATTAGAACGTGGTTTTTTTTTTCTTTAGTGTACGCGTGCGCCTTCCATAAATGAGACATCTTCTGTTTCTCCGACAACCAGCACTAAAGCGCCTACGTTAGTTACAATTTCTCCGCCAGTAGGTACAGAAGCGATGAAAATCGTGTGCGCTAAACACTTACGTACAATAGAAAAACTACAAAAATAAGTTTTTCACCTTGAGCAGCTCTAAACGTCTGATGAAAAATAACATTGCTATGAATTCACGTTTACTTGATAGTTTGCAAAACGAAAATATCGTAAAGGAGGATTTCATAATTTTAGACCACGTGAAAAATAACAGTGTTATTGAAAAATACCTTTCACGCGCGGCTGGTGACAAAACACGTGAGATTAGCTTGAAGTAAAAAAAAATGCTGTGACGCTTCATTATTATGTGCTACTGAGTACCCATTTGAAACAAAAATTATAGATTCAGTTTTAAAATGCAAGTTTGTGTAATAAATATATAAATACTATCCATCAACTAGCGTTCTGACTGCTGTGTATATACTTTACAAGTCTGTTTGATTTTGTACCTATATTGAAACTTTGATCTATATCGATAGCGGATTCGCTCAATCACAAAAAAATTAAAAAGTTACGAAATTCGTGTTCAAATGGTCTTTAGCCCTAACTGACAAACATAGTGCCATCTTCTTCCGGCAACTCTAATTTGTCATATGAGTGCAGCGTGTGGCTATATTCAATTTGTTCATAAAAATATCGTTTATTCCATGCTTTAGTTCTTCTGTGTTTGTACATCGTTTTCTTTCTTGCTGTGCAATTGAAGATTAAAAGTTTTCTTAATCAATTAATTACCATTTCTTAATTGATAAAAACACCCATTAAACCTATAGTCCCAACGTGCTATCTGCATGCTATTATGAAGGAGGACTTTCGGCCGAAGGGTGTGGTGTTGCGTCGCTTCCGCGGACAAATGCCACACGAACGCACAACAACAACGTGCAAGTGAAGAAATACTAATATAGTTTATAAGTATATTTATACTAACAACCACTGTATGTATGTTAGACTGTAAGGTATTTATCTATATGCGTCTATGCCACGTGAAATAAAATGATTTTCTTCTCTTTATTTTAACTTTTTCTCATAATTATATTTAACATTTCTATGTTTTTAGCTTAAAACAAATATAAAAATATAAAATAAAATTACGGGGCTCACCGGTATCGGGTGCAGGAACCAAGTTACCGGTGGTTAGGGCTCCAGAGAGAGGCACCTCCTGACGATATGAGCCGTGGCCAGCAATACTGCCTTCTGTATAGAGGACTTAATCTAGCCGTCTAACGTGAGCCTCTTGAGGTGGTGATCGAGGCTCTTGGCAATGAGATCATTAACTGACACGACTATCGGTACAATGATCGCCGAGTCCACATCCCACATGTCAACAACCTCATGAGCCAAATCCAAATATTTTATTTGTTTATCTTTCTCGGCTTTCACGAGATTCTCGTCATGGGGGATGGTGACATCGATGATCATTGCAAGGCGCTTAGATCGATCTACTATGTCTGGCTTGTTAGCCACAATAGTTCTATCAGTAATGATAGATCGATCCCAATACATGGTGGCACGACCATTTTCAAGAACCGGGTCGGACACATACCTGTAGTACGGTATCTCAGAGTCTACAAGATTATACTTTAGGGCAAGTTGCTGATGGATGATCCTAGCTACTTGGTTGTGCCTGTGCAAATACTCGCCGTTGGCAAGACGAGAACAACCAGATACTATATGTCTGAGAGATTCACCAGGCTGGTGACATGCCTGACATATGTCAACCGTCCCATCCCTCAGGATATACTTCCGATAGTTATTCGTCATGACAACCTCGTCCATAATCGCAAAGACAAAACCTTCTGTTTCGGCGAAAAGATCGTCAAAACGTAGCCAGGACACAGAAACTGGTAAGTCTACATCGGGTCCATGCAGGGCCCGATAAAAACGTCCATGCAGCTCTTTACCTTTCCATACTTCCTTGCGCTCCTCAACACCAAGTACGGCAGGTTTGCGCCAGTTCTCCTTAGCCAGACCCAGCGGGATAAGCCCGTTTTCCACAGTGACTACATCACGGTGGACACCCGCGTCAGAGCTGAGAAAATATTCCCTGAGATTGCACACCTCGCGGTTATGGAGGGTCTTGGCACTTAAGAAGCCGCGACTCCCGCACTTCCGCGGGATGTACAATCTCATTACTGACGACCGCGGGTGATGCATCCGGTATGTAGTCAGTAGACAACGGACTTTTCTATCCAACGCATCAAGTACTGTTTGAGTCCACCTAAGTATGCCGAAGGAGTACACTAAGACTGGCATGACCCAAACGTAGGCGCGCACCCTGTTGCCGCCTGATAAAAAACTATTTAAGATTTTTCTTAGACGGCCAAAGAAGCGCTCCTGCAACGCCTGTTTCATGCCAGCCTCAGCAATACCTAGTTTCAGTTGCAGAGAGAGATCTAAGTTGTGTGAAATCTGAAAGTTCTATACCATCAGATTCCACAACCCTGCCCTTCTTTACATGCAAGACTGCACATTTATCTACACCGAACTCCATCTTGATAGATTTACTAAAGTTTTCAGTAACCTTTATTAATTCTGTCAACTGCAGGTCAGTGGAGGCAAATAGTTTTAAGTCATCCATGAAAAGAAGGTGAGATATTACTTGACCTCTGCTATGCAACCGATAGCCTAGCCCTGAATTCTCCAGCAATGTGCTAAGAGGGTTCAGTGCTAGGCAAAACCACAAGGGATTCAAACTGTCACCTTGGAAGATACCTCGTTGGATCTTTGTAGGATCGCCGCATCCGAGAGTCCGTCGATATCCTGGATAGCGAAGAACCGTACTCCACTGCCCCATAAGAGCATAGAGTTGGATCAACTTTGTACAACTCTAGCACTCTCAAGAGCCATGTATATTACACAGAGTCGTAGGCCTTCTTATAATCTATCTAGCACCTCGCTAGATCCTTTCGGCTACGGCGAACCTGTTGGCTAATAGTCATGTCTATAAGGAGTAGCTCTTTAGTACCACGCGACCCTCTTTTACATCCATTTTGAGAACTGGACATGATGTTGTTAGAATAAATATGTTTGGCCAGTTTGGTTCTCAAAATGGATGTAAAAAGTTTATAGACCGTCGGTAGGCAGGTTATAGGTGTATAATTTTTTGGGTCCGTGGTTCTTCCTGTTTTAAAGAGCAGGTGGGTAAAGCCAGTTGTTAAGAAAATTGGCAGCGTTCCTGATTCTAGAGATGATTGGAATTGGGACGCCAAACGAGCATATGCACTACGCAGCCACTTCAACCAAAAATTTTGCAAGCCGTCCGGACCTGCCAATTTCTATACACTCACCTTTCATCCTTTTTGAATGTGCGATTCTGGGAATATCTGCCTATACGTTTTTTATGACGTTTGACACGATTTGCCCACGCATAAATCTTCTGCTTCAGGAAGTCGATGTGTTCTGTGACCCGCGACACATATTCTCGTGGCCTAATACCCGTTCCTGCAAAGGCGCGGGTCACAAAACGCATCACTCTCGGGTGAGTATTGCCCGACCTGAAGCAGATCAGCTTGCCAATGAGTGCCTTCAATTCTGCACTGCCAAGCCGACACAGCATTATGACATTGGCCATCCGACATGCCGCTACAGCCGCACAGTACAGAATTGAGTGTGTATCACTGAGATTTTCACTATTGTCTAGGTATGTAGACAATAGTGAATCCAGGGCACACACCAGTGCCAAATTTTTCTTATGCGTGGGCAAACGCGGCAGACGAGGCCTATTTACTAAGGTCTCATAACGATATTCCCTGATGGCACATTCCAAAGTACTCCTTACATTATCCATGCACTGGGCACTTATTTGTATATTCCCACCATCCACTTCTTCAACACTTTGTGTCCTTAGTGTGTCAACTGTTACTGACGTTACACGTTCACGAGTGGAAGGAGGAATGGCAGGGTTACCTTGCAAGTCTGAGCGTAGCCTCTCAAGTGCATAGTCATCCAGCAAACGACAGCGCTGGATTGCGCGCATTTGATCCGATACTCGCTGCGCCGAAACGTTGACGACCGGTTCCAAGTCCTGAAACAGAGGCAGCATGCGATCACGGTACGCCGTAAGGTTGGTACCACCCTCTGTAGCCACATAATATGCCCGCATGACATTCTCATTCATGGATCTAGTCCACCTATTATATATTTATTATAAAATTTACTCAGCATAGAATTAAGGAGAAGATTAGTTGAGAGCCTCGTCCTATCAAAATTAAATTATTGCGACACGGTGTACGGTCCATGCTTGTTGTCTCGAACGAATCGTCTAATTCAACGTGTGCAAAACGCATGTGCTCGTTACTGCTTTAATATTCCATGGAGACATCATGTGACGCCTTATCTTAATGAACACGATATACTAAAAATGGCAGCAAGGAGAAAACTCCACCTGGGAAATTTGTTATTTGGTGTTATTCAATCAAAAAAGCCACTATACCTGTTTCAGAAACTTAGCTGGAGACAGGATCATTACAACTACCCCGCTCGTTCGTCGTCAAAACCGCTCTCAGTGCCGAAATATAAAAGTTCAGCATTCCGAGGATCTTTTAAATTCTCAGCCAGTCATTGCTGGAACGATATACCTCCTCCTATAAGATCCCTAAAAACAAAAACACGATTCAAAATCAACTTTAAGAAATATCTCATCGAGGAACAGAAAAATAATTAACTAAATAAAACTTTATAAATACATTACCTACTTACACATTGGCCATGACTTGTAGGGCAGAGGTAGCTACATCAAATTCGCATATGGCTGTACTGAGTTTTGTGCCTTGGGTGCTGCGATGCTGTCGCCTTATCACCAAAACGCAAAATAATCACTCAAGCTAAAAACAATGAAGGGATATTATTCTTACTATCGGTTAAATCGCAACGTTGTGTATTTGTAATCTTAAAAATTGTTGATATATTCGTTTAAATACTAAGTTCTAACTATATTCAAAGTGTATTGTTGAGTATTTATTAACACTCCCGAAAACAAAAGTAATGTTGACAAACTCGTTTATACATATTATTATATTAAGTGCCTAAATTCAACTAAAGTGCATTTATGATTAAATATTTATTGTCATTCCACTAAAAGGTACCTTTTGTGGTGCTGCACATAAGTCAATAGCCAGTTTTCCTCCTTATCATTCATTGCCTGTGTAGTTGCATCATATAAAAGCATCAATGCAAGCAAGTATTTCAATATTTATATATGATGTAATATTTACTTCATGTGGCTACGCTAGGATGATGTGAGCCGGGACTCGTGACGGTTCAAGCGCGCGCGCGCCGCACCGCGTCTGCCTCGTGGAGCCCGAGGCCTGCGCTGCGCCTTTGTCCGAACGGATAGGTAAATTAAATTGCGAATAGCTGGCAAAGCGAGACAGATAGGTGCGTGCGAGCGAAAGCGGAGAGTCCGGTCCGGTAGGTATCAGGTGCACAATAACTTATTCACTCAGGCAGTTGAAATAGGCTTACAGCAATATAACTATAGATACTTATTTATTGCAGCACTCACTATGTCACACTGTGTAGAAATATTTATTTCTATTTTACGGAAATGTTTACTCATAATATGTATAATTTTATTGTACCTATACAAGTTTCATGTTCACCGCGTCACTTACGGTGCGCAAGGAAGAACAGCGATCGTGTCGCCACGACCGATCACAAGCTGATTGTGAACCGTACTGGCACATCGAGTGCGACGTACAGTCACAATGCAATATTGATGTTTATGTATTATAATATGTATATTATGTCATAGCTGTGCTTGTATTTGTTGTATTTTGAATTGTATACCTAGCTGTTTGTGTTGTATTTTCTGTATTGTGCGTTGTATTTGGTGTGTCAATAAATGTCTTACTTACTTACTTACTTTACCTCATGCGGTGCACATCACCACCGGCAGCGGGGGCCCTGTTCGAGACCGATGAGCCTCGGGGTCCTAAGCCATTCGGTGGCCGGCCTCTCACTCGCCGGCGGACAGGTGGTGGCGACGACGCGACGGCGGGGAGAAAAACTCGTCGCTAGTTGCGCTCGACGCCTCAACACTCGCCGGCGATGCTGTTGCTGGTGCCGGTGGCTGTGAGGCGGAGCTGAGCGACGAGTCCGGAGGTGTAAAGCGTGCTGCAGCTGCTTTCCTGGCCCTGGTCAACATTTATATTCACTTTTCTTGTTTACATGTTTGTTATTATTTGTAATTTTTGTTTTGACATATGGTGTCATCTTCAGTACATTTATCTAATATTATTTCTTAATTTTTTTTGGTTTTCTATATAAATCCGTTTATTTATTAGGTATTGTTACTTCTTGTTGTTATATATATATACATATAAATTGTATCGTAAAACTGTAATATAAATTAAAATAAAATATGCAAGAAAATTGTTGTTGTTGACTTTACGGTGTTGCCAGGTTATTATAATATGGTGTAACCGTTGCAAATCATTATAAACACGATAGCCTTGCTAACTAAATAGAGTAAATTCAGCAAAAAAGAACATAACGTATAATAATTACGTTAAAAAAGGTCAAAATTAGTCGTTCGTTATTGATATCTCGTGACCGAAGTGATATTGACTTGGATTACAAAGTGGTCAAATCCTACTTATCATCCCCAACAATAATTACGTGAACCAGAACCATTGTTAGAGAACATTTTATTGATTTACATTTGATAGAACTTGAACTGTATAATGTACTCGTAGAGGAAGCGCGTGAGATTTGCAAGGATATAAGCAAATGTTGTTATGTTATCTCTGGCTAACCTGACGGTAAAAAGGCGCGGGTATATGTACGTATGTGGCCTACTACTACTACTATATAGTATTTTCGCTGTATGATGATATGCATGACAGTTCATGACTGACAATTATAATGATGTAACCTAAAGAAATTTAAGCGATTATTTATAAATATCGAATTAATTGGCAAAGGACATGGAATCGTAGTTACCGATTTTAGATCTTCGAAATAAATTCATATTAAAAGTGTTTTGGCAAATACATTCAGAAATAATATATTTCTAATCTCAAGAGTAATATTGTTAGGTAGAACGCGCTAACCTCAGGCAATGATAGGATTTGAACTACGAAAGATATTTTTGTGTTAGGTAACCCGTTTGACGAGGAAGGTTATAGGCTATACCAAATCACGCCATGAGTCACGAGTGTAAAGCAGTAGACGTAAATAACACGAGCTCAACAAGTTAATAAATAATAACATAATATAACTTCACACCTGTTATCACTGAAGGGGTAGGCGGAGGTGTATTACACACCCACACTTCGCCTGTTATGTTTCAGTCCCAATGTTATAGAGGGCGAGCCAATTGCCATCTACCGGGCACATCAATTAGACAGCGACAATTAATTTAAATAAATAGTAATTACCTGTTATTATAAGCTCTGTAAATAAGACAACACCTGGACTTCAGTCTGCGAGCTACTACCATCTCGTTCAACTACAAATATAGTTTTACAAGTTGTACCGGCAGAGTACTAAATCAAACAGTATTTTATTCCTCGTAAGCTATTGACTGCTTGGATATCGTAGAGGATTAGCACAGCGTGACGTTTACTCTAACCTTAAATCAAACGGTATTTTATTCCTCGCTATAGCTATTGACAGTATGGATGTCATAGAGAGGTAATGTATTAAGCGGTATCACCACTCGACAATGTGCTGAGTGCTGTAGGTTTGATCCTCGTTAGTGACAGAACTTTGTGTGATCCGAAAATTCTAGTTGCATGCTAACTTTAACGATATGTTGACTGCAACACAGGTTTTATTCATAGTACGTTGAATGATACTGCCGAAAAATTCTAAAAATGTTTATTAGCCTATTTTTAAAACAGTAATACCTATGTAACGGGTCGATATCAAGTTATTATCTGTATAATAAAATTCATGTGCAACTAACAGACAACGCACAGCCGAACCTACGAGGCGCAAGTAATCTTAAATTTGTCATGTATGTTCCTTGGGGACTACAGAATATAGGACACCAGTCGACTCATGATCATGGCTTGTGTGTGGACTGCCTGCGTGGTCCAGTGGATAACGTATGCGACTGCTGATCGGAGGTCCCGGGTTCGATTCCCGGGTCGGGCAATAGTGGTACTGGGTTTTTCCGAATTCTCAGTAGCAACACGGAGTCTGGCAATGTGCCCGGTAACCGCAATAGTCTCGCCCCCTATTACGTGGGACCTGAAAAAAAATTCATGGCGAAATGAGGGTGTAATATTACACCTCTCCCTGTCCCTTCGGCGATACAGGCGTGAGTCTATAAATAAAAATAATATATATCAAATAATCACGTGGTATAGACCCATTATATATATATTACTATTTTTACTTGTCGCAAAAGTATAAAAATAATTGTGAATAGCCCGCACCGCGGTCTGACTGCATCCTTATTTACTTAATGTAAAAAATCTCGCAGAGAAAATGGAACACTGGACTGAACAACTAATGGAATACTTGTGATTATGACAGTAAGATAAGGAATCTGTTGAAAGACACATTAGTATATAAGGCTGTGTCATATAACCCGACCGCCAGAGTGACAAAACGCATTCGAGCCTTAATTAGGGACCATAAAAGCTTATTTACGGAAGAGGAATTTGAACGGTTACATAAACCTCACATTGTGCAGCCGCCTAAGATGTACGGATTACCTAAAGTACATAAGACTAACGTACCTTTGCGACCGGTGAAACACATAAGCAAGGTACTACAACCGTTAGTAGGCAAGACGCACTCTTTCGTAAAGGACTCTCGCCACTTTATTGAAATCATCAAGAGCATGAAAAGGGAACCGGATGAGGTGATGGTGAGTTTTGATGTTGAGTCACTATTCACCAATGTTCCTATTCAAGATTGCCTTGACGTCGTAGAGAGGAAGTTAAGGGAAAACGGTCTGTCTAACGAATACATCGTTCTACTCAGGAATTGCTTGGAAGGAAACTACTTCCTATATCGTGGACAATATTACCTCCAGATCGATGGAGTGGCTATGGGTAGCCCTATAGCACCGGTAATGGCCAACATCTGGATGGAGCACTTTGAGGAATCCATAGACATGCAGGCGTCAAATGTGAAACTATGGAAAAGGTATGTCGACGATATCTTCTGCATCATGAAGGGCAACAAGCAGGACGTAGAACAATTCGCACACAAATTGAACTCCATACATCCGAACATCCGATTCACATTCGAAATGGAGATAGACGGATCGTTACCCTTTCTCGACGTTAAAGTGACAGTGAGAGATAATGGTACCCTTGGACACACTGTGTATAGGAAACCGACACACACCGACAGGTATCTCAACGCGAACTCGCACCACCATCCGCGGCACTTGGATTCCGTTGTGTCCTCGTTAGTGAACAGAGCGTATGACTTATGTGACCCCGAACAAATAAATAGTGAGCTGTCACATGTTCGGGAGATACTTAGGTGCAACGGATACAAGAAAAACTTACTCTGTCGGAAGAGGAACGAGCGTAAACCTGAAGTAAGCAGAGTGCCCGCTTACATGCCGTATCTAAAGGGAGTGACGGACAAAGTTGGAACAGTACTCAAGAAATACTCCATCAAGACTGTATACAATCCGCTCTCTAAGATAGCACACAATCTGCGTACACCAAAGGATGTAATTCCTCTCCAAACACCTGGCGTCTACAAAGTCGATTGCAGCTGTGGTAGTTCATATATCGGGCAGACTAAGGGTACAATCGCTGAAAGGGTAAAGGAACATATCGCAGCTGTAAAAAACCGACATATTAACAAGTCGGCGATAGCTGAGCATTTGTTGGAGTCTGGACCAAACCACTGGATAGAACTGCATCAACCACAAGTCTTATCCACCGATCGTCACTATTACTCCAGGACAGTACGTGAAGCGGTAGAAATCAAGAAATATAACAATTTCAACCGGGAGGACGGATATAGATTATCGGCCACTTGGAATCCAGTCATCAGCAAGTGTAAACACCGCCGCAGTGATAAATCTCAACAGTGTGTAGACGTAATTAGTGTAGTGTGTCGGAGTACCGACATTGCGAACTTAAATAAAGACCAAGTGAGGGTAGGTGCTGAAACCCGCACTTCCACAAGATGTCGCTGAGCTCTCATCAGTCTCTCCGCGACCACGCTCGGTGCAAGACGAGCGAAACGTCGGTAACAAATATTTATTTATTTTATTTTATTTATTTATTGAAACCAACAGCGTTACAATCGTATAACTAAACATAAACAATATCCATGTTAAGGCTAATAACAGGCTTCAAGTGTAATTATTACAAGTAAATACAATATTCCTGGATTGCGCAGACATGCAAAGAGGTGGCAAAATCTTTAGGAATAGTAACAACTGCTTAAAATCAAAGTAAGGCAAGGCTTAAATAGGCGTAAATGTATCTTCTGATATGAATACAATATGTATCTCCTGAATAATAATAATATTAAAAGTGTACACATTAGGTAATATACTAACCTATAAATAAATTATTTACTCAATTATTATTGTCATACATGTTTGTGATAATTTGCTTTACATAGGTTTTGAATATCGATTTTGAAGAAAAGAATAAGTCCGAGTTGTGAAAATCAGAATTGTAAGTACGAGGCATTCTAGTCAGTGGCGAGTTAGCTGCATAATTCGTGGCACGATGAGGTACGTCCAGTAAAGGAGTATGACGTGTGCGTCGCAAGGGAACGCGCAGCGCCACACTTGCCACTAGCTGTTCACAGTCAATGTGACCATTTACAATGTCATGTAAAAAGCTCATATCTAATAGCTTTCGTCTCTCTTCTAAAGTAAGAAGACCATGTCGGCGACAGTCCTGTACATAAGGTATTGTCTGATAGTGCAGTCGATAGTTAAGATAATCAAGAAACTTTTTCTGTATTCGTTCGATACGATCTTTGTAGATCACATATTGTGGAGACCAGACTTGACAGGCATATTCAAAGACACTGCGGACATATGCATAATATACGGTTTTGATAGCAGAGTTTGCATATTTAATATATTTTCCTATGTCATAAAGGTAAGCGTTATAGAAAAGTGGGCCTAAATGGAATCCCTGCGGGACGCCAGAAGGGACATCTACAAAGTCTGAACAATGTCCTCCAATAACTACAGCTTGCGACCTTTTCGTAAGGTATGATTTTACCCATCTAAACAGATCGCCATGAATACCTAACTCATAAAGCTTTCTTAACAAAGTGGCGTGATTTACTCGGTCGAAGGCTTTTTCAAAATCCGTGTAAATCACGTCAATCAGTCCACCCCCTTCCATATTTGTTAAAACAAAATCTGTAAAAACGGTTAAGTTAGTGATTGTAGACCGATATTTCAAAAAACCGTGCTGCTGAGCAGTGATACCTCTTGTAAGAGTGGAATAAATAGAATTATAAACAATTTTTTCGAATACTTTAGCGACCGTATTTAAGATAGATATACCCCTGTAATTATCAATATTTGCTTTAGAACCTTTTTTATGAATGGGAACTATAAGCGCCTTTTTCCACATTGAAGGAAAAATACCACTACTCAAAGATGTATTAAAAATGTAACAAAGTGGTCTTGTTAGAGAAGATGCACACGAAGACCAAAACACAGATGGAATGCCGTCACTTCCAGCACCCTTAGACACATCCAATGATTTTAGCAATCTTTCTTCGGTTGCTTCTGTGACTTGAATATTGGATATGCCGTCATAACTATCGGTATTGAAAACAGGAGGTGAAGAATTTGACGGCATACAAAACACACTCTGAAAAAAGTCATTGAAAGCATTACATACGTCTTTACCTCCAAAGTATTTAGAGTCACCATAAAATAACATTTTAGGATAATTAGAACCCTTTCGTAATGATTTGATGTAGGACCAAAATACCTTAACATTAGTCTTTAATGAGTTTTGTATATTACTCAGATATTTTTCGTAGCAGTTGGCTTGAACGGTTTTTTGTCTATTCCTTTACAATGCAAACTCATCGTAATAACGTCTATTACCGGTTCGTTTCCATTTGCGATGTACTTTATTTTTCTCGCTAATTATGTTAATGAGTGCTTTACTATACCAGATGGGATATATAGCCTTACCTCCACGGCTCTTTCTAAGTGGAATATGTTTGTCAATAGCGTCGTAAAGTATAATGTACATAGCACTAATAGCATCTTCTACATTCTTATCACAAAAAATTTACTGCCAATTTATTTTATGGAAGTATTCATTTAAAGAGTCATAATTACCCTTTCTATAGATACGCCTTGGAGTTTCGTTTTCTTTAAGTGGTGACATTGAGAGATCGTACAAGTCTAAAGTGAATACAGGATGAGCCAAGTCAAGCTTAACCAAGGGAAAAGTGGATGGATTAATTTTTAACGGTAGATTACTAAATGTTAGATCCAGAGTGTTACCCGCGTAATTTTTTTGTGTATTATATTGAGTCAGACCCAAAATACTTAGCTCTTCAACTAATTTTATACCAGCAGTTTGAAGCTCAATAGTTCCGTATTTTCTATGAATAGGCCCATCAAGACACCCAGTAAGAAATAGTTTTGCCGAGGATACCGGTATGTAATCATCGCTTGCAATTCAGTTATTAAATGATTAATATCCATGGTTAATGTCCCTGAATTAATGTAAACAACGCTAATATGTAGGTCTGCACAGGCTGCATCGGGCGCAGTAGTAAGAGTACGCGAAGGTATGGTGACGGTAATCATTTCGGAAGGCGGCAGTGCATGACACTCCGTACGCGAAGCAGAAAACTCGTGTTTTACTAATATCATTTCGCCCCCGCCTGTTTTCTTATTGCAAGTTGTAAGATCACGGTCCTGTCGAAATACAACATACCTGTCATCACAGAACTCCCGGTCATATCAAATAGGTATTTATACCTTAAATAAGTCAAGTTAACCCGCTAAATTAATTTCTAAGAGCAAGAATAGTGAGTTCTCCGCCTTCCATACCAGCCCTGATGTCATCCGTAATATTGACCAAGAATGTGACGGTGCTATGACCCGAACGGAAACCGGATTGAAAAGGATTAAGTAGGTTATTTATGCGGAGGAATGAGTTGATTTGGTTGTAGACAAGACGTTCGAGGACTTTGGAGAGGAATGGTAGGATTGAAATGGGACGATAATCAGAAAAGGAGGACGGGTGAGAAGTTTTCGGAATAGGGGTAATTTGGGCATCCTTCCAGATTGACGAGAAAATACCGCTGGAACAGGAATGATTTAGGATGTGAGATATGATGGGAAGAATGAAATCGAGTATAGGAAGGATCATATTACGGCTGACACAGTCAGTACCAACTGCGTTGGACGTGATTGACATTATGCTCTTCCTAACATCACTATCGGTTTAGTGATAAAATACAAATTGTGAATAACTAGGGGTAGGCAGAGAAGAAAGATAATTAATTGTACTTGCCTTAGTAGTCCTATCAATATTGGACGAGGCAGAGAAATGTTGATTGAGCAAGTCAATATTGAAATCATTGGGATTTATGTGTTGACGAGCTTTGCCGACCCCTAGGGTTTTAAGAAATTTCCAGACTTTAGCTGGATCACCGCTTTGTACAGATCTGTGAATATGTTGGCGTTGTGCATCCCTACACACCTTATTGCAGAGATTCCTTATCGCAACATATTTTTGCAAATTGTGAGCGTCAGGCCTAATTTTGTACCTACATTTGGCAGCAGTTTTCTTGTGGATCAGATATTTGATATTTTCAGTTAGCCATGGGGCGGGAGGGTGCTTTATTTTCACAAGTCGAATTGGTGCATGCCTATCGTACAGTTCCGTGATTTTACTTGTAAAAATGCTGACCTTTTCATCAATAGATGGCGAATTGATAAGTTGAGTCCAATCAATATTTCTGGCACCTTTACAAAGGTTGTCAGTGTTCATCCCACCAAAATTGCGCTGCATAAGTACTTTATGTCTTAGTTTAGGAGGTCGAATTTTGTAGGAGAGAAAAAGCAGATCGTGATAAGAGAACATGTCAGCTGGGTACTGCCCGTGCATGGCGACATGTTCTCTTGAAGAAACTATTATAAGGTCAAGGAGTGAAGGTGTAGAATTAGGAAAATGATGAGTTGCGCTAAGTGGCAATATTAACAGATTACATGATACACAAGTTGAAGAAAGAGAAGACGAGCGGGCATCATTTTTGAGCAGGCAGGTATTAAAATCACCCATTATGATAATGTGACTGTAAGATGGCACGGTATTAACCAATCAGGTTTCGAAGGTAGAAAAGTAATCTATTCGTAAAGAAGGACAATAGTAAACGCTGATTAGGATTTTGGTGTGATTTAAGACAACTTCCAGAAATAAATGCTCGCCTGCACTTGGCGGTGGAGGCTGTGCTGACATACCAACAATTATATAAGGAATATGTGAACGAAGATATATAGCAACACCACCACCGCCCCCAACGGCACGGTCATTTCTGATAAGTTGAAAACCAGGAAGGGAGTATAATGTAGAGGGCAGACATGGCTTAAGCCATGACTCAGAAACAAGGATAGCGTGAATATTCTTACAGTCTAAATTCGCCAGCATATCAGAGAAATGTGCCGGAATGCTTTGGGCATTGATATGAACGACATTGAAATTTTTAGGTACATCAGAAAATTGTGAGGTAAGACAGTCAGCTAGTGACGGCACACTTGAAAAACTATCATCTACGCTACATGTAGAATAGAAACTATCGTCATCACTTACATTATTAATATCAATGATGGCAATATGTATTATATGTACATACAATATTTATATTGATATCTATAAATACTTAGTGTGATTTATAACAACGATTGGTAAAGAAATATTTATGTAAATATAAATAATAATAAACAAAAAAACAAATATTAATTATAAAATATAACAAAAAAAAATATATAATATATATAATTCTACCAATACACCACCAGTGCGTGCCAGTTGCGTTAACAAAATAGAACCAATAAGTAACACTAACATACATGCTTAAACAAAATCACAAAAATAAAAAAAAGGGTTAATGTCGGTCCGGGTAAAATATTGGGAAAGGCAGCGAAGAAAAATGTAAGAGAACGATAGTAGGAAGAAAAAGAAAAAAAGAGCGTTAAGAGATAAATAAGAAAGAAAATACGAAATAAGAAGAAAATACGAACAGACTAAAAAAAACATAAAACTTTAGCCAAAAAGCCTTGTACCCAAGGAAGTACTTTTAAAGAAATGACAGATTTGACAGTTGACAGTAGTAGAAAAATATCGAACACCAACAGAATACAAAAAAAAAATAGTTTTCTAAGAGTAGTAATTAACTAATAAGTAAAATCGATAATAAGTGGGTACCGATAACAGTAGAATAAAAATGTTATATATTACCCGGCCCGAAAAAACAAACAAAACAAAAAAAACAAACTACTTTTTCTGGGCAACAGTTCGTTTGGATTTGGTGGCTGGCTTCGAAGCTGTCGCTGGTTTCTCCATCCCCTTCTGCTCGGCCTTGTGCAGCTCAGATCTTTGTGTGTATCGAGGAAGATACTTGGGATTTCTAAGTCTACTTCTTCATTCCTAATTTATATTTGGTAAATGCTTAGTTTAATAATTATTCTTGAGAAATCTACACTAATAGTAAAAATTGTATTAAAATTAATTCTATGGAATCTGTATGTAGAAAATTCTTGCGTTACTGACTGACAGGCAACGCACAGCCGAATCTTTTGGGCGCCAGAAGCTGTACCTTGGCATGTATGCATTACCACTAGAGATTCGGAAAGCAAAATCCTTAAACATTTTTAAAAGCATGTTAAAAAAGCAGTACCTGTCCATTTAACATCATGCACTGTTCTCCTATAATGCAGGTCTTTTTTTATGAGTAGTATTCACTGTATCTGTATTTTAGCATAGTTATTAGTATAATGATATTATGAAATATATGACATTATATCTCGTATAGTTTATAGGTACTTATATATTTATATATAATAATGTATGTACATAGGTGTATGGTCTTTATGTAGAATATTTATTATTTATAATATTTATACATTTATGTATATTCAGTATGTATATTAGTTGATATTATTTAATTAATTAACTACACCATCGCCACACTTGATTGCTTACACACCATTTCTGTCCATCCAAAGGTTGCCTGGAAGAGATCGCTTTTAGCGATAAGGCTGCCATTTGTACATGCTGTAGTAAAAGCCAAAAAAAATGTGTACTTTTCAATATTATTTGGTGTACAATGAAGATTATATCTATCTAACTATCTATGTTAATAATAATGTCCTCCCGACCGATTCTGGCCACGGCGGCTTCTATATATGAGACTTGCCAACTGCGCAGGACATATTATAGTGCACAAGTGTGCGCGCATACACAAGTGCACTCTCTATTCCCTCACTCTCATAGTCCGATGGGACGCCACATGCGAAACGACCGGAGAGAGATTGGGCGCAGGACCAACGGCTTAACGTGCTTTCCGAGGCACGGGGGTGTGACACCGCCAACTTCCTGACTCCGAACTTCTATTGAATAATTCCTATCAGAATATCCCAATATCACTTTTTGTTCGACCCGGGAATCGAACTTGAGACCTCATGATCCGCAGTCGCTAACACTACCGTAGAACCACAGAGGCAGTCAAGGCATGTATGTTAGTAAGGGACCGTAGCCCTAAAAAGGGATTTCCTGAAATTCCCAGAGGGTCAGACAGAAACAGTAAAATTAAAATAAAATGTGCGGACGTAGCTGGTATCCTCTCGTTATTAATATAACCTTGCTACTGTAATAAGTGCGTAAGTTTGTCCTATGAGTGAATCTTTGTTACTTTTCCCGCGAGAACTACTGAACGAATTTGATGAAACTGCGACCTAACTCCGCTCCAGAAAATTTCTACTTTTTCACTTTAATTCAAATGTTATCGCAATAAAAACAACACAACACATTCAACTCAAACAGTACACATACAAAAGTAACCAAACAAAACATTACCGACCCAAAACCATGAACACAAAAATAAAAATCAACATAACTGAAAATCACCAAACAATTGTATAATCAGTATGAAAACGGCTGTTATACCGATATGTTTTCGGTCGTTATCACATTACAAAGCAATTTCAAATCAAAATTTCATACAGTTCTCATTACGTTTTAAATCGGCCATTTCACCACAATAACCCATTTAAAACTGTTCGAGGAAACATCTACTTTTGTTACTTTAATTATTTTATGGCAGCGTTGTGTTTGGCGAAGAATACTAAATAAATCGCACTTTTAAATTAAATTGAAGTGTCTGTCCGTGATTTCAACTACTAACATATACATAAAATTGAAGTATGTCTGTGATTTTAAAGTTACCATGTTTTCCATAGCGATTGTAGTTATTGTCATGATTTCAAGCCATAAAAACCGCTTTTTGTAATTTCTCTCTGTCTATATTTCTGTTAGTCTGGGGTCATCTTTGAAACGGCTTCTTTAAAGTTACTCTGACTGAATAATAGAGAGAAAATTACAGACTATAATTTGCCTCAAACATATTTAAGGATCAACTCTTACTGCGAAAATAAAATAATGTACAAATAATTTGCAATAACTGGCCGGTTAGACGACGCTTTCAACATAAAATAACGCAGTTGTAACAGTGGGGAAAAGCTATTTCAGAAATAAAATATTGTTGATGAACCGTCTGAAATATGCTACGAAGCCGCTGAAAGTTTTCCAAGTATGAATTGCAAGCTGCATTTTGCATGTTCCAGCATAAAGAAAACAAGTTTGTACAGAGACGGATTTGGGTGCATGGATGCGGGCGCAAGGCTCAGTGAAAACTATTTCAATAAGTTTTAACGAGACCGATAACTGTCTATGTGTGAGTGGTTTAAGTGAAATCGGGAGATGCTGCCGTTGTTTGTCTACTTTGGTGATTACTGCTTATTTACTGTGATTGGAGGTGAGACATAGTTTCACAGAGCTATTTAATGAAGACTACTCGGCCCGGATCTTGCAATTGTGCAATTTACCTTAAGTCCGAAAAATAAAGAAGACCGGGCAACTATTTATTTTTCTGTTTGAATGGTTTTTATTCGCATAATTATGTTATGATTGGTTTATCTTACAATATTTACTTTATCTATGACGTGGGACTTAAATATTCATGGCGAAATGAGGGTGTAATATTACGCCTCTGCCTACCCCTTCGAGGATACAGGCGTGAATCTATAAATAAATAAAAAATATCTTACAATTAGAATATTATTTAAAAGTTTTATATTCGTATGTATGTAATCAACTAACTGTAACTTATGAAAAATGTTAAAGCAATCACAATTTGTGCCAAAATCTTTGGCTACAGTGGGCCATAAAATACGTAAATATATTTTTCGAGGAAACTCCTGCAGTAGGCACAAATTTCTCGGGTAACATTACAAACATTCTATCAACGCTTACTCACAAGACAACTTTTCTGTGGGGATCACAACATTCGGCACAATAGGTCGGTCACTATACCATACGTATATAATTAATGTCTAGCTTATCGTTACTAATTCATAACGTGATCGTACAATTTATTTAAATCAACAATGCACCCGTACTTTAATATCCATCTCTGTTCATCCAATAATTTTTCATACACTGACCGGTGCCAACAAGTCCTTGTCTATCTAAATTTCATGAGCTCACGCGCTCCCATAATGGCATCGGTGTTCTCGCAGTCAAAATTCATACAATATTCATATTCAAGGTGCCCCACCTTGAATATGAATATTGTATGAATATTGTACTTTATAGGTGATGAATTATACGAGCAACCGAAAAGTAATAGAACTGAACGTTTCATGTTGTTTAATAAGTGATCAGTTTGCGCTTAGCTCGCCAAGTTTTGGGATACTTTGATAAACTTTGATCTTTCTGCAAGGGGGATTTAACGAACACCATTATACAATATTAATATTTTCACGCCTTAAAAACGATATTGGTATAAGTGGGTTATGAAATATGAACGGATGGATGGCGTAGTGGGTTATGCGGCTACTTTGTCTCTTAATACTGAAAGTTGCGGCCTCGATCACTACAGAGGCAGCATTTTGTATGACTCACAGATTCAAGTTTCATATCTAAATGTACATTGATTCAGCTGGTTGCCTGTCTGTCAAATTCCACGCGATACAGGACTTATGTTTTGTGCGGGTTTTGGTCTTTCTTAAAGAAAATAGGAAGAAAGATCTGTCATCAGCTGGACTTATCTTAGTTGATAAGATTGATATTTTATGTTTTTTTTTTATAGTAATAGGCGGCAAACGAGCTGATGGTAAGCAATTACTGCCGCCCATGGACACAAGTAACACCACAAGAGTCACAAGTGCGTTGCCGTTGTTTGGGAAAAGGGATAGGATGAGGAGTGGGATGAGGGAGAAAGAATAGGAGATAGGGCCTCCGGCACTCTCACTCACCGAACGAAATGCAACAGTTTAGGTACTGTTACTTTACGTAGATTTTCTGTGAGAGGGTAGTACTTCCCCAGTCGAGCCGGCCCATTCATACTGAAATCAGCAAGGCTCTACTGCCGTGAAATTATGTTATTTCTTATAAAGATGAGTAAGACGTGAGTCCTCTAAGCAATACAGAAGCAATTTCATAGCTGTGCAATTGACGAAATAACAACGAAGGCTTACCTAGTGGCTGACGGGGATATCTTGAAAGCGTAACAGGTACTTCACAGGCAAACTGACCACTTTATTCTGTAGCCGAGGATATATAAGAACTGCAATATTTTTATATCTCTGTTCTTTTCAGTCTAATTTCATAACTAGCCTTCCCCTACCACGTCCATTGAATCTTCGTATCGCATTGCTTGCCCTCAACAAAATGATAAATTTGCTTTTACGCTAGATGATATTTCATCATTCAAGTATGGCTCGTAATATATGATGATACGTCGTCTGAAACCTTCCTTATGGGGTATCGTATATTGTTAGCTATCGTATCGAATGGTAGTTTCAGAGATTAGCAAGTTCATATAAACAAACAAAGTTATCAGCTTTATTAGATAAGCACAGATTGTACTGGATACCTTGAACCCTATACTTTAAACTTTAATATTCTGACGTTTAATATTATAATTCTACGCTTCACCTTTACGCTCTATCCACCAATCCTTTCAAATTTAATATCGACGTTAACCTTCATTGTCATAGTAAAAATCGTATTACCTGATATTTGGCCTAATACAGGGGAATGTTTTACAGTCCTATAAAAAGCCCCATGGAACGCCTGCTCCCCTTAATGGAGCAGATAAGGTGTTTACTTCAAAGACGTTTGTTTGATAACCCTAATGGCGGTGGATAGAAGACGTTTGCATGTTTAAAGCAGGTGTAGATAGTGAAACTAGTGTTGTAGAAATGTAACAAAATAAAGAACAATGCCCATTTCTGGCCCAGTTTGGAACTCATGAACACTACAATAAAGTTTCAATTAGTTGTTGAATAATCCTTTTTATTTATAACTTAATTTATAGGCATTACTAAAGGTGTGCCGAGAAACTTATTCAATTAAAAGGTTTAAAAAGATGTGTTAACGTCTAAATAGCCAACACGTAATAGATCTGAAATTGCCAGTAAAGAAATCATAATATTAAATCGATTATCACTTCTTCTTTATCGATTTTACGTTTTCTCTACTCAAAATGGTTTGAGTTAATAGCAAATCTCTACTTGGTCCTTAAACATTTAAAATGTGTGTATTTTTAAGGTATATATGCGATAAACTACAAATAAGTTCGATTTTGAACCAAATATATAGATAACCTATGTCCGAAATCCATATCGATTAATCAATATCATTTAAAACTGTAAAATGGCAACACTTTTTTGACTCTTAAGTAAATGTCAATAATGTCATATTCAGTTTATTTTGTTTGTTACCTATTTGTTTTGCTCGTGCACATTGTGAATGCTT
The DNA here is from genome assembly GCA_944739405.2 of Euclidia mi. Lineage (NCBI taxonomy): Eukaryota > Metazoa > Arthropoda > Insecta > Lepidoptera > Erebidae > Euclidia > Euclidia mi. Next base: position 8,376,737 of record OX123183.2, on the reverse strand, counting down.
TTTATGTTTTTGGATCTTTTACGACTTCTGGCTTTTTCTTTCGGATTTCTACCCTTACCAAATGATTAACTCATTCCTTTCTACGCAAAACTACGAAATACTTTAACTATCCTAATTAAAGTGCAGGTGTAAACTCTAATCAATCTCAAAGTTCTAGTTTAACACTCTTTTATCGAAAGCAATAACAACTACTACGATTTTTGACTGTCCACATCTGGGCCGGCGTCTCTAAGAAAACTGGGCATTGTTCTTTAAAGACAAAAGTTTACTATTACATTGGGACCGAAACATAACTGGCGAAGTTTGGGTGTGTAATACACATCTGCCTACCCCTTCGGGAATAAAAGGCGTGAAGTTATGTCATGTTAAAATTTACTAAAAAAGGTAAAGAATATAACTGCCATTTTATAAATAGTATTCAAATTGGGTTTTCAGACATTTATTATAGTGATAATTTAAGGATTATAACAATACTCCATGCATTCAAATCTAATAAGCCATGTCGCGTGTAAGGTGGAAATTACAGTTTTTGGACAGTTGTGTAAAAAGCGTTGTTATTTATAATATACTCTGTATGTTTAAGTTATTGCCAGAATGTATCTTTAAACCTGTGCCAGCATTATATGCTGATTGGATAAGATATATCATATCTTTAAGTCTATGGTATAGATAGATACGGTTGTAATCTTCTTCAAAAAGGAGGAATTCTCAATTCCACGTACCTATATTTTTGTATGTCCTGCAATGGAACGTCAAAAAATTATCTTCAACTGTATGCATTTTTGCTTCGTGTCTGATAATATAAATGCCTATATTATATAGCTTATATGTATATGGTAATAATAATGGTCTGTTTATCTCAAGTATCGTGTCGAGTATCAAGTGTTTTGTCACGTGGGTTGAGTGGGTGTAAATCAAAGTTATGTTATAATAATAATAATAATATAATTTATTTGCGAAAAGGTTTAACAATATTAACACTTATTTTACAATGTTAGGTAGGTAACAAAAATGTGACATTGACAAATTCGTGTTTTGTTGGACTCTGGTACCCATGGTAAGATTTAACTTGTGTTATGGGTACCAGTGCCCTTCCATACAATGACAAGTTAAATTTGAAAACAATAATCGGAGCCATTATCATACATGATGTTAGTGTATACTATTAATATTATATAGAACCTTAAGTACATATTAATAAAATTAAAAATCATAATCATAATTCCTGTGTGTGTGCGTGTGTAGGTGCACGAGCGCGCGTGGGCGCGTGTGCGCGTGTGCTTGTGTGTGTGTGTGTGTGTGTGTGTGTGTGTGTGTGTGTATAATCAGTGTGAGTATTACCATTATAGAATAGATATTTTCAATAATTTTTCCGTTTCGGAGTACTTACCCATTTATTTCACAATGTAAAGTAATTGAGTTATTATAATGCAATGATCTCATTTTATTTTAAGTCATAGTTACAAAGTGATGTACAAAAAAGCAATTTATTTTTAAAAATATTTTAATAAATAATTTTGAAGAAGGAATACAATTTGAATATTTATTTATTTTATTTTATTTATAGTCTCACGCCTGTATCCCCGAAGGGGTAGGCAGAGGTGTACTATTACACCCACATTTCGCCATGAATTTTGAAGATCCCACGTAATAGGGGGCGAGCCTATTGCTGTACTGGGCACATTACCAGACTCCGTGCTGCTACTGAAAATTTCCTAACGGAAAATCCCAATAACATTAACCCAATAACACAAAAATATTATAATTATTCAAATTGTACTTTACAATTTTGCTAAATGTTTTAGCTTTATCGAAAATTAAATAATATACGCAAAGATTTTAAAATTGGGGTCCCACCAAGAACTTAGGGTCCCAAGCCAACCTCACCTACAAGTGGTGCACCTGCCGATCAACGGACGAGGCTCTGGCAAACAAAATATCCCGATAAGCGGCAATAGGCTCGCCACCTGGTATTGCCACGTGGTATCAAAACACTGGCGAAAAGTGGGCGTTTTATATACCTCTGCCTACCCCTTCGGGGAAACAGGCGTGAGTCTATGTATGTATGTATGTAGATTTTAAAATGTAATATTAATTTGAAATTGTAAAATTTTAGCGTTGCGTTTGATAGAAGAAAGAATATTAAGTTTCAACATTTTATATTCAATAATAATATGAAATCTGCAATCTTAATTAGTCAGAGATTATCTTGTCTTTAGATATATTGTAAGTTTAAGCTTTCAGTAATGAATATTATTATGAAACTTTCATTATATACACAGCTTTTTCAAAACAAAATGCAACTACAAATATACATAATTTGCACTACGTTTAGTCTTTATTTTATAAGATAAGCAGCGCAGATGCACAATATTTCACCAAACTAAACATATTCAGTCCCGTTACTCCAAGACCAAATTTGAATTAGATACATTATTTTCATTCACTTCACTATTTTTCATAAAGTTCGCTGGTCTTTTCTTCATTAACATGTTAGGTATATTATTCTACTCCGCATTTTTTTCGTCTGTCGAAATAGAGGCTGTGTTGTTCTTAGAATTGCCAGGTCGAGTTTTATGATCCTTCAGCAGGCTTTTCACGCTAGAAGTAAAGCGATTCTTAGGTGATGGTATTTCTTCTATAGGTGTCAATATAGTGACTGAAGCTCTTTCACACAGAGGTTTGAAAAAATCATCACTTTCTGTTTTCAATGTTAAATTCAAATCTGAATATGGTTTGTGCTTCTTTCCGTTGTCGTCTTTAAGTTGCGCAACTCTATTTGGTGCTATTGTGTCGCTTATTCGTTCCTTATTTTCGGTTTTTGATGACGAAGGTTGTGGTGATGTAGAATTCATTGTGTTTAATAGAATTTCAACTAAATATTACAATTGTTAAGCACTATATTCCTCACTGAACATTGGTTTAATATAGTCGACGTTCTGTTCTAGACAGCTCTTTAGTGCGTTTGTGTGCGAGCCAATTAATACCTTATTTAATTTTATCACTGTTATCTGCAGATAGTCATAATGGGTACTGTTATATGATGGCTGACATGAGGGCGCTCATCAATTTATAAGCTTACAGTAAATTGCGCGGCGACTAAACGTGATATTATTGATGGGAATAAATATGATTGGTGGGCTTCGTGTTAAACTGATAGATTTAAGGCAATACGTTGATACTAGCTTAGTCATTGCTTATTTAACTAATAGACATAATAATATTATGTTGTCCGTTTATCCGTCAAGAATATCGAATCAAATGTCAAAGAGGTTTTTGTAAATACAGGTATAGTTTACCTTTATAAAATATATTATGGTGGCCTGAGGGCATACAGACATGCAGTATTAAGCACTGAATAAAACATATTTATCGCAACATATTATTTGGTTAAAATAACTCGTAATGCCAGTCATATTGTGTATTGACTGGTTTAACCATTTTTAGGGTTCCGTACCTAAAAGGTAAAAAACGGAACCCTATTACTAAGCCTCCGTCGTCTGTCTGTCTGTCTGTCTGTCTGTCTGTCTGTCTGTCTGTCTGTCTGTCTGTCTGTCTGTCACCAGGCTGTATCTCATAAACCATGATAGCTAGATAGCTGAAATTTTCACAAACTATGTATTTCGGTTGCCGCTATAACAACAAATACTAAAAATAAAAAAAAATAAAAAATTAAGGGGGGTCCCATACAAAAAACGTGTTTTTTTTCGTATATTTTGCTCAAAATTACTAACTGTTACAGGTAGACGCTTTAAATTTTTACAGAATATGTAGTTGTATATTACCTTTCAAAATAAATAATTAAATTTAAAAAAAGTAAATAATAAAGGGGGGCTCCCATACAACAAACGTAATTTTTAAGCAATTTGTTACTCGATCTTAATAAACAGGTAGAAACTTATAAAGTATTTAAGTATACATACAACGAACGTGATTTTCTTTTATAGATGATGGTACGGAACCCTTTGTGCGCGAGTCCGACTCGCACTTGCCCAATTTTTGTTCCCGCCCTCTCTAGGAATAATTTTTGTATCGTGAGTGGAACAAGGATACAAAAAACAGTCAGAAGAGAAACAAAAATAAGTCTCCACTCAAACAGACTACCGTGGCACGCTACTTCCTTTCGCGCCAACGTAGGTGGCCTGTGACTTGCATGCCTGCTGTCTCTTTCTCTTTTTCTTCTCTTTTTTTTAAAGACAACTCCCGCACTAGGAAGAAATTCCTGCGTCGCGGGGGACTTTACAAACATTCAATCAACGGACACAAAGACCTCAGACACGAGACAACACTTTGTGTGATCCACAAATCGTTGTCTCGTGTGGGAATCGAACCCACGACACGCGGCGCAGTACCAGGCGGCGAGGCGACCGCTTAAACCACTACGCCAACCGTGCAGTCATAGACACTGCATGCTGTAGCAGTCGATAGACATTATTAGTAAGTGGCGATTGGCAGCGACTGCTGCCATCTAGCAGACTCTGAACGGCTAGTGGCCACGATCAGTGGCGCGTTGCGGTAACTGAGTAGCGAGTGACCGCCACACGCCACACGTCTGCGGCTACTCCGTGCATAGCGTATTAAAAATATTTACAGCTTGTCGTCAGCCATCGGTGGTTGGTGATTGATTTGCGCGCTGCCTTAGTGGATGATATACAGTCACAAGACCCATCACCAAGCCGAAGTCTACTCTTTTTGGACATCACGCCAAGTCATACTAAGCAAACATAAAACTTGGGATATGTTTTTTTTCCAAATAATATTTTTTTAAGCCGCAATTAAAAGTGTGCGCGTGCAATTTTCGAAATACCTACATATCCATGGGTGCATAGGACATCCATTCCATAGAACAGGTTGGCGTTGTAATTGCATCGATTTTGTACCTAATTACAAAAATTGTATAGTAACTTTGAGCCTCAATATCTCCTGAACCAGTTATTTCCCAGGTATGGTGCCGAAATAAAAATGTTCGTAATGATGGTTTCAGTTTTCGTTAAGGGTCTTTTTATACCCTGTATAATGATGTTTAGTGTGAAAAAGTAGCCAAAACATCATCACTTGGACCTCTAAACGATCCGCGCAGTCAATTTTACAACTGCGTCTAAGGACTATGTCATATTTCATGCGATATCATCATTGATCCGTAATTTGAAATTCCAAATAACGGCTGGAATGTCAAATTAGTGTTTCATTTGACGGTTTTGTAATTGTTTTGAGGATATAGCGTTCCCGCATTACTAAAAAAGCTAGAAGAAAACTCCGTTATAATACTGAAAGTGGCATGCGAGACACACCGTTGTCACAAGCCTTTGTCACATTAAACAGCGTGCGAGTAATGTAAAAACTAAATTTAAATAAATCGTACAATAGTCCGACATTTAATCTCTTACATTTGTAAACACTAAAGTCCTTAAAATCCGTAGCACTTTACATACACGAGTGTCAACAATGAGTCATGAAAAAATAGCGCGATGGAAACGACGTAATTTTTTTACTGCGAGTACAAGTAATACCAAAAGATTACGTTTGAAATAATCCTAAGTGAAAGTTTCGGTGACCGGTATCAATGAAATAACATTCCTTGTCCGTGAATTAATAATAATAATAATAGTTATATGAAATAATTATTGTATCTTCGTAGCGCTCATAGCGAGACTTGGCTTGCTGTTCGTAACAGATCGGCAAAGTTAAGCAACGCTTGCACAGGTCACCACTTGGAGGGGTGACCGTGTGTGGCATTAACATCTGAGAGCTACTGTGCTTCGGAGGGCACGTAAAGCTGTCGGTCCCAGTTCTTGTCACAGGAAAAAGGATCGTTAGACCATGTCGGAGGCCGTCGGGCGGTCTGAAAACTCCGACACCAGAGTTGGGTTTACTAATGTTTGCCATAATTTAAAATGCCATAATTTCATATGTCATACTGGTATTTGCCATAATTTCATTAAAAATAACGCTTCAGTTGCCATAATCGTGAAATGACATAAAATGACTTTCACTAATTCCATTGGTCATAATCGATCAAGTGTCATAATAATTTAAATCCATAAATGTATTTGCTATAATTTTCGTTTTCAATAATGCCATTTTCCATAACTTTTATTCACCATAATATAAATAAAGATAATTTAGTACAAGCGCCTGCAATTTTTAAGGATTGTGAGTGATTGGGAGTGGAGGAGGTCTCGGAACCCCCTCTCACCATTTTCACTTGCCGGAAATACTTGGTTTCCTCTGAAAAAAAAAATATCTACAAACATCGGTGTGTACGGCACTGCCAACTTCCACATTCTTCACACTAGTTTAATAAACTAAGGTTGAAGGAGCCCTGCTTAGCAGGGCTCCTATTTTCGGATTAAGGTTCAAAAGAGAACCCTAATATAACTTATTTAGTTACTTATTACAGTACTCGCACCTAACCCTAGGTATAAATGCCGGCAAACTTCTTGAACACTACCATAGACCAAAAGAGCTGCGCAGTAGCAATTTTACGTACAAAAATGTCTCCTGCGCATGCATATCTATGTCTATGGTAGTGTTCAAGAAGTTTGCCGGGATTTATACTCGAAAGCAATGACGCACAAATTTGACATTAGCTGTCTACATCATTCATACAAGATGGCGGTTGCGTTTCATTTCACGTTTTTCACATAAAACCTAAATATCGCTTTTATTGATTCCACTAGTTTAATAAACTGAGGTTGACGGGCTCCGGGGCTCCTATTTTCGGGTTAAAGGTCAAAAGAGAACCTAACACAACCTATTTAGTTACTTTCACATAAAACCTAAAATTACGTTCCGTTTTGCATATTTATTTATTTATTTTATTTATTGAGGATTTCCAACAAAGAATATACACTACAATATATACAGATAATATCACTTAAGTATTATACAAGTGTACTCCTTCAGTTATAGGAAACCACAGCATGCAAATATTTTTTTAACTAAGAAGAATGAAGAATTTTTGGAAATTGTTTAAAAATATTTAGACGCAACTCCGGCAGCCAAAATTACTTTTAGGGGATTAAAACTAACTCTCTTAAGCCCCCTACACCACCAATACCCTCAAATTCGGGCGACTCGTTTCGAAACCCAACCCCAGATTTTTTATTCACAATTAAACCTAAAACTAAACCTCATATGGCGTCCACTAACTAAGTTCGACGGAGCCCCGCTTCGCAGGGCTCCTACTTCTGAGTGGTTTAAAAAAAAACACTCTTACCTAACCTATCCGAGTCGGATTGCACTGAGTCGGTGTGTTAACGATAATTAATTTCGACCTAACAATATTATGTATTACTTTCATAATTATAACAAATTTTGATTAGGTCAAGAGTCGATTATGAGATGTGTTACTTATGGAAACTAATTATTATGATATATGTTGTTATAGAAAGTCATTTTATGTCAAATAAAAGTTATCACTGTTGAGTTGTTAAGGCAAACGTTATTAGTATAAATGATAATAGTGCAAGTAAATATTATGATCAGGGATGATTATGGCAAACAATATTAGTGCAAATTAATTTATGGAAAACGAGAGAATACCCCAGAGTTAGCGCCACACTCACACGAAAAACTAAATTGTATTTTCTTTTTTAGTTTTTTTATAGACTCACGCCTGTATCCCCGAAGGGATAGGCAAAGGTGTAATATAACACCCACATTTCGCCATGAATTGTTAGGTCCCACGTAATAGGGGGCGAGCCTATTCCGTTACCGGGCACTTCACCAGACTCCGTGCTGCTACTGAGAATTCGGGAAAACCCAGTAAAATTTTGCTCGACCCGGGAATCGAACCCGGGATCTCCGATCAGCAGTCGCATACGCTATCCACTGGACCATTGAGGCAGTCTTGTATTGTATCTAGTGACAATATACTTAGAGCTTAGCTGATCTAAACCATGGAATTTGGGTTACGGAGGTCAGACGGCAGCCGCTCTGTGGAAAAATTTATATTCTGTCATACCAGTAAGCAGACCTCGGGCTCCAAGGCGTGTAAGTCTTGGATGCAACCGGGATAGCGCTATAACGATGAAGAATTGATACGCACACTTATACATTCCTTAATATTATTCTTTTTTGAAATGCTAGGCACAGAACAATTTTATTCTTAGCGGATTTCACACAAGGATTTCCTTTTGAAATTGGTCCGTTGATCGCGGGTTCCGAAGACAAACACTAACCAGTAGACTAACAGGTTACTCAAAAGTTACCTAACATGATTTAAATAATATAAGACTCGCGCTTGTTTCCCGGAAGGGTAGACGAGATACTATTATTATATCACTATCATGTATCAAACCGGTTAAAATACTGATACTTTTAAATATTTCTTAGTCATGTTAAGTATGTTAACAATATCTGGCAACGTTGATCATATGACCAGAACTTTACTACACATATTATATCACATTTGTCAACTCCATCCTTTTTATAATTAATTGAGTGTAATCACAAAATCGTCTCTCTGTGGAGATAGACTAACGACGGCTGTATGACTGTACCAACCCTTTATATACACAAAACATGTTCAATCACCTGAATCCGTCCTTGTTTTATGAGTTCTATTAATCTTTCCAAAAACGATACGAAATGTTCAGTACAATATGTAGTATTAAGTCATGTGTTTGTTTGGTTTATAACTTTATCCTTTTATAAATGTAAACGTTTGTGGAGATGGATCGATATTTGTCACTGTTATACGCAAATAATTCTAAACGGATTCTTATAAAACTTTGTAGTGACATAGCTTACAAATAAAAATAAAATATACGCTATCTTTTGTTACAGTAAGCGACACCCACGAGTGCGAAGTCTAGTACTTGATAAAAGACATATGAATCGTATATAAAGCTAGCTTCCCACGGACCGTGGGTTTGCGGGCGATCGCGCACCGCACCTTCGAAGTTAACCGACTCGTGATGTAACTTCAAGGTTGCGATAATCAAGCCGTAGTGACAGGAAGCAGGATATATAGCTCCTAGTACAATTGGACCCTTGCGACAGCAAAGCTGACAAAGTACACTCGTAGAACCGATTGCTGATGAAGCAACGAGGTAGACCGAGGGCTGGGCAATAAATAAAATGATAAACTAGCCTAGAAGGTTACACATGGACAAACATGGTCAGGAAAAAATGAAAATACCATGACAAACTCAATGCGCAAAATGGCAAAAGTTTAAAATGCCTCAAACTATTATCATAATATGAAATGACACATCATCGTGAACATGAAAGGGTACATATGAATGTATGAACCATATATAACTCACATAGTGCATCAATAAAGTTGCAACAATGTAGTTTTGAACCGCTCCCATGAATGCATATTACGACTAAGATCCTACAGTTTACGGTCTCAAGAGACGGAATCATGATAAACTTTATGACAGCCAACTGATAACCGTATAAGTAGCAATATTATATCAATGCATCTTTTTCAAGAGGGCAGAGATACCTCCTTAGTAAGCTTGCTTTTTATAGTTATTGATATAATCCAAGAGAAGTACATAAGGTGGTTTTCTATGACCACGGCTCCCGTAAAGTAGTCGAAACATCATCGTCCTAGCATTATCCTAGTCTGCACACAGGGTCCACTTTCTAGTCTAACCGGATTTCACTAAATATTAGCATTTCCAAAGAGTGACTGTCTGTCTAACCTCCGCAACCCAAAGGGATAGCTATTTTCCATGGCTTAGACTAGTGCAGTTTACTCATAGGTACTGACTCCCTTTAACGACTGTCAAAGATCTTCATGACAGCCGGGACTGATGAGTCACGTGCTCTCCGACGCACGGGACAAGCCATAATTTACAATTCAATACTCACATAACTCCGAAGAGGCATTGGTGCGCGCCGTGGATTCGAGCCCTAACCTCTGCATGCCAGTCTGTTGGTATCTCCACTAGGCTATTGCTGCTTCCTATAAAGTAATCGAAACGTTGGATTGTAATAAGTTATTTCGTTTTTAGAACATTCGGTTTAAATGTATGCCAGTAAAACCAGTTTGGTTTCAATGTGTAACATATATTTGAAATACTTTATTTGATATCTTTACAAATCATTATGAATGTTTAATCGAATTGGAGCTCTTTTACTCTCAACACACTTACAATAGAATAAAACTCAATGTGTTTTAGTAATTTTTACGTTTCCATAATTAATTAAATCAATAACTCCTATCCTTCGCAAGGCCCGCTTTGCCCAACGCACGAAATGCAACGTCATTTCAAATACATTTTAATTTTTACGTAGACTTGCAGAAAAACGAAAAATTCGTCTACAAAAATATAATAATATGGCATGAATTATACGTTACGAGTTTATCTAACTAGTTATATATTTCAATATGTAAATAAAACTGACCTGTTCTCGCAGCGATGTAATATATTTTGATTTTGAGAAATTTCATTGGAATAAATTGTAAACTTTATCACAAATTATCGAATATCCACACATAATCACCAAACGAGCACTTTATTACGTTAAAACGTTACGTAACGTTACGTACGCTCACTACACTATATTCTATTTTAACATCTCCGAATGCCCCGTCTTATCTATCCTCTCAATTTCAATATCTCTACAGCAGCCATGATAAAAATCTCCGCTCTACCAATAATCTTCTTCTTCTCTGTCCTTCTCATACCTCTACTCTCGTTCACTCGTCTTTCTACATCCAGGCTATTCTTATGTGGAATGCACTCCCTCTCGAAATTAGGATGTCCTCTTCTCGTGATCTTTTTAAAGCTAGCTTACGACGGCAGTTATTTGAACAATCGGCAGAATAATCTTCCTAGTATATTTATGTGTATGTATATCATATGTATATAAGTAGGAATTTATATGTATTTATATATTGTAGGTATGTACTATATTTATTTTATAAGTTCAAATTATATGTATATTTATACGTAATATTTTATGTATCTTGATTAGTAGTTTACATGTAGTTTTAGCACCCACCTTGATTCGTCTCTGCACCACCCAAAGGTTGGCTGGTAGAGAATGCCTTGGGCATTAAGTCCGCCTTTGTACAAATTATATTGTTTTGTGCAAGAAGTCAAATAAATAAATAAATAAAAAATAAAACAATATACAATGTGCAAAGATAACTCAACTCAATTTACTTTAGAATCACAATTTCACCATAAAACGTTTTTGTTTACGCGACGAAAAATAACGGCCGCCATTCTTTGGGAACGTAATAAGTGCATTACAAATGTTTCGTAATTTTTTCACTGCAATATTTATCACTTTTCGATAAACTATAACTCAATGTGAAATCTACACTTATTTTCCAGTAGTTCTGTATATAATACTCATAAGATTACTCAATGTTTTCTTATTACAAACATTTTTTCTTTTCTCGTGCACACTTATTTCAATATCAAAATGGCCAATATGGCGTCGTCGCAAAGTTCAATGGCATACGTATTTTGTTTAATTAATTTTCGTTCATTCTTACTCGTTTCCAGTTTATAAAAGTATAAAAATAGGTCAAGCGGATATCGATAAATCGAATGATATAATAACATCGTGTTACAAGTGCAAAAACCGTTAAATTTCAACGACCAATGATACCCGACCCGTTATTAACCTATGAGGTTATTATTGCAGTTGAGGGGATAATTAGACGTTTGGTCAGTTTTATCGCCGTCTTATAAGGCCCTGTGTACTCACTTCGTACAAAGTTCCCAAAGTCAGTGATAACTGTATAAGAAAACAAGTTACCTCAGAGCAAGATAATTTATTAACATCGACATCAGCTTATATACTCGGCCGTGGAACGAAACCGTATCGCGATCTATTTCGACGCCGACGCCATCTAGGGAGGTTAAGTGTAAACTTTTAATTAAATATTGATTTATGGCGTGAACGTCGAAACAGACATTGAACATTCCGCCCACCAAAAGCATAATTTTCCTTTTAGCACCGCCCACCATGCATTAACTTAGATTAAACTATATAAACAAAACTAGAGAAATGGACTGTATACATTTAAACTTCAATTTGGTGAACGATGACTTGCAATTCTCAGGGCAAATATGGTTTCATGACTAAAACTAATAATAAAATATAAAACATACAAGCAACGAGTTTCAACAAAAATAATAATGTAATTGTTTTATTACAAAAATGTACGTATAAACCCAAGGCATTTTTAAATCAGAGCTTATCATTACTTTTATAAACAAGCACTAAATTACAGATTAATCAAAGAGGCAATTTTAGTAACAAAGAAAAGATAAATAAACTTACAAACTTCATTCCGTCACGGGCAATAAACATAATTTTGAAATTGGACGTATAAATGTGGTGCCTTTACAGCGAAGGGTAATAACACGAGTTATATTATCCTTCCCCGGGTGCAATTCAAGGATTCTCCCATACAACCATTTACCAGGAGGTAAGTTATCCTCTTTTACTAACACTATGTCATCTACTTTAAGGTTAGGAATTTGAGTAACCCACTTTTGCCTTTGGAAGAAATTAGTTAAATATTCTTGCCTCCATTTTCGCCAAAAGCCTTGCACCATGCGCTGTACTAGTTGCCATCGACGTAATGTGCTCAACGTAACACACTCATAATTATAGTCCGGTGCTACAACTAGCGGACCACCCACCAAAAAATGACCAGGTGTTAACGGTGCGGGGTCTTCTGGATCATCGCTACCTTGTGATAAGGGCCTTGAGTTGAGGCATGCCTCGATTTGAGACAAGACTGTTGTCATTTCCTCAAATGTTAGCGTGGAGTCACCGACAACACGCTTCATATGGCGTTTTACGCTTTTTATACCTGCCTCCCACAGTCCGCCGAAATTCGGAGCATGAGGAGGTATAAAGTGCCATTCAGTGTTCACGTTTGCAAGAGCAGCTGCAATATCGTTTGTGGCTGAGTTACCTTGGGCAAATAATAGACGAAGTTCCCGGGAAGCGCCCACGAAATTGGTGCCATTGTCGCTTCAAATGTGGCGACAATGACCACGCCTGGCAACAAACCTTTTAAAAGCTGCTAAGAAACCTTCTGTTGTCATGTCCGAAACTGCTTCGATATGTACCGCGCGAGTAACCATGCAAATAAACAATGCTATATATCCTTTATGCGATCGCTGTCCGCGGCCCTTGGATACTCTCATATTTATTAACCCAGCGTAGTCTACTCCAGAATTTAAAAAGGGCTTGCAAGGTGTTACTCGGCAAGCTGGAAGATCGCCCATCATCTGATGTCTTGTCGTAGCTGCATATCTCACACATGGTACACAACTGTGTATGTAAGCACGAACTATATTTTTTATTCTACTTATCCAATACCTTGACCTAATGAAATTTATAACTAGCTGTTGTCCTCCATGGAAAGTTCTCTCGTGACTATCTGCTACTATCAATTTAGCCAATTTTGAATTGGGATGTATAATTGTTGGATGCTTTGTATTATCAGGTAATTGGGAATGTCTGATTCTACTTTCTACTCTTAATAATTCATTCTCATCTAAGAAAGGATTCAATTTAAATAATGAGCTTTTTATATGTACTGAATGCTTCTTTTTTACAGCGATAATTTCCGCACTGAACCATTGCTGCTGACTTCTCCGGATGCAAATATTCAGAGCTTCTTGGATCTCCACAACAGACAGGTAAGGTGTATTTACAATGTTCTCTTTCCTTCGTTTTAAAGACAAAATACATAATAAATCTTCTGCAGTAAGCAATGCCCCTCACTAAATTTCTTAGTGACGAGTATCTCATCGCAAGGTCGTCATCACAATCAGAAACTTTAGCTGTATGTAACCTTGGCTTGCTTTTTCTCTTCATTGGTACTAATAGACATAGGCCTTGTGTATTCTATGTAGTCACTCTTTAACCACCATGGCCCGAATTTCCAAAGATTGCTTTCAAGAAGAATTGACGGTGGTACACCTCGAGATGCGATGTCTGCAGGATTGTCCTTGGAAATGACGTGAGCCCATTGCGAGTTATCCATTAAGCTGAGGATTTCCGGTGTACGATTAGCGATATAAGTTTTCCATCGGCTTGGATGATCATTTAACCAAGCTAATACCACCGATGAATCTATCCATGCATGTAGGTTTTCCTTTGATACATCCATCACCTTAGCCACCTCACATAATAACTTTGCTGTTAAAACCGCACCACAGAGCTCTAAACGTGGTATGGAAATTTGGTTAATTGGCGCCACCTTTGTTTTCGCTGTCAAAAGATTGCAATGTATACTACCATCTGAGTCTATTATACGACAGTATACTGCAGCCGCATAAGCTATACTTGACGCATCGCCAAACCCATGCAACTCAATGGTGATATTGTCTTCTCTTCTGCCAATCCATCGTGGAATATGAAAGTTAACCAACCTTTCTAATTCATCTTTATAACCTTGCCATTCTTCCAATAGTTTCGGAGGTAGTTTTTCATCCCACCCTATGCCAGAAATCTACAATTTTTGTATAAAAACTTTAGAGGTGATAATACATGGCGCTATCCATCCCAATGGATCATACAAACGTGATATCCCTGATATGACTTTTCTTTTTGTTTCAGGTGCTGTTGGAGGTGACATCTTTACGGAATAATCGAACATATCAGTATTACGGTTCCAGGTAAGGCCTAATACTTTTTGTATTTTATCTTTCACTATTTCTAAATCCTCACCCGATCCTTCCTGTAACTCTTTTAGTAACGAAGCTGTATTGCTTGACCATTTTTGTAGCTTAAATCCCCCTTTCTCTAATAATTTGTTCATTTGTTCATATATTTGTAAAACTTCTGTTTCAGATTGGCAACCGGTCATTAAATCATCCATATAAAAATCAGACGTCACCCTTTCTGCTGCCAAAGGATACAACTTGCCTTCATCAGCCGCCACTTGGTGCAAGGCTTTCACTGCCAAGTAAGGCGCACAGGAGGTGCCGAACGTAACTGTCAGGAGCCTAAAATGCTGTATATCCTTAGTAGGATCCTCTCTCCAGACAATTCTCTGATAATTTACGTCTTCCTTAGACACTTTAATCTGGCGATACATCTTTACGATGTCTGCTACTAAACAAATGGGATGTTGACGCCATCTAAATATAATATGGCGTAGATCTGCCTGGAGAGTGGGTCCTACCATCAGGTTATCGTTTAAAGAAACGCCATTCGTTCCTTTGCACGATGCATCAAATACCACTCGCACTTAGGTGGTCAGTTTGTCACGTCTGATCACTGCATGATGAGGCAGATATACAACATCGTTGCGGTTCTTTTCTGATTCGTCTGTAATCTGCTCTAAATGACCCAGAAATAAATATTCTTTGATTACATCCGAATATTGATCTTTTAATTCCAGATCCTTGTCTAGTTTCCTTTCCAAACCTAACAATCTTTTTACAGCTATGCTTTTAGAATTTCCTTGCTTACATGGTGGATCTTCACATCGAAATGGGAGCTTCACAATATAGCGACCACTATCATCTCGATGCGTTGTAGCTGCAAAATGGTCTTCACAAGCCTGTTCATCAGGCGTAAGGAGCTTCTTAGAAAGTGAAAGCGCCGAATCAAGTTCCCCCAATCTCTTTAACATATCATCATTTTCATCTACTTGCGCATACATATTGATAATGATGTTGTGCTGATTATGTGAATTTTCTTGAAAATCTAACCTACCAGACACAATCCACCCTAAGTACGTGTCTTGTGCGATTGGTGAGCCTTTGGGACTCCTGATTAATCCTTCCTTCAAAATATCGCTGTACATTTCCGCTCCTAAAAGAATATCAATTTTGTTAGGCCAATCAAATTTAGGATCCGCCAGTTGAATTTTATGTATTTCTGGCCAATCTTCGATTTTGAATTTCGTATCAGGCATAACAGAAGTTAGTGAACTTAAGACATGCGCAGTTACTACTCTGGTAAAGGATGGTTCATGCAGCGACTGTATTTTAATTTTTACAACATGTCTAGAGACTATGACACCATGACTGCCTCCTAAACCCGCTATCGTAGTTTTAGTGGCTACTTTTCTCAAACCAAGTAACTGCGCAGCTGATTCCGATATGAACGAGGCCTGCGAACCTTGATCCAATAATGCTCTCAACATTTGAAATAACCCATCTCTTGCCTCTGCTCGTACGAGAGCCGTTGCTAACAGGACTTGTCCCTGTGCCTTTCCACTAACGAGATGAGTTGCAATATTTGCATTTATGCTTTGATCTACTATCTCTGAAGTACCTTCATGTGAGGTTGAAGCTTTCGATGAAGTAACAACCGCACCAGTTACACTTTGACCTTTAGGGTGCAATAATGTGTGGTGCTTGCGATGGCAAATTTGGCATTTGACAAAAACACGGCAAACTTTGGCATTATGATTAATTCCTAAACAATTAAAGCATACTCCTAACGATTGCGCAATATCACGACGTTTATCAACATCTTCGTTAGAAAACCTTTTGCAATTAAATAGTCTATGATCCTCTGAACAATGTGGACATGATAATGTGGCAGTTGCATGCATGACCTTAGTATGGGATGTGCTATTATTATTACTGTTGATGCCTTTGG
Organism: Euclidia mi; assembly: GCA_944739405.2. NCBI lineage: Eukaryota > Metazoa > Arthropoda > Insecta > Lepidoptera > Erebidae > Euclidia > Euclidia mi. Next base: position 8,360,180 of record OX123183.2, on the reverse strand, counting down.
GTCTTAACCCTTTTACTGGTAGTGGCAATATTTATGCCACCAACTTTTTTATTTTTTTTCTTGTACGACAATACTACTACTTAAAAAGTACCAATTCTGTGTGATAATGAACCTATCACAGATTATTAAAAAAAATAAAACATTGACACATTTGACAATTGTCAAATTTTTGCACGGAGGTATTTAAAAAAAAATCATCAGTTTACGATCTGTATAAAAATCCAAGAATAACTTCATATTGCGACGTAGCCAGGTTACGATTTTATATTTATTGTAAAGTAAATGGTATTCTAATTATGCTATACTATAATTTTTCTAACAATAACTTCTTGGACTTCTTGGAGTCTTCTTGCACTTTTTGGAAATATTCTGTGGTGTGTTAAATTAGTAAATTAATTACAGAAACAAACAAAACAAACAGAAAATAACATAAATATTATGACACAAAGAAAACATTGATTGCCGTTAGCTTCGAGATCAAATCCGAGTGACAGAAATTTTTTTTTGACATTTTCTACAGAATTTTTTGACATTTCCTACAGAATTTTTTGACATATTTCTATTATATTTTATTGCAATTATATATATTTTTAATAATTTATTGAATGAAATGGATATAGACCAGAATATCACACAGAGGAGACGTAAGGAGCGCCGAAGTTCTGTGGGTGACATCTCGAAAATGGAAAGTTCTCTCTTCGATGTGTCTATGACAAGTCTGCCTCATACATCTTTAAACGACAGTCAGTCAATAGTTGAACTTCATGAAAAAATCAATAGCCTATCACTACAACTAGCAAGCGCTCACCAGGAAATTGAGAATCTCAACATTGAAAACTTTCGTTTGAAGAGTGATTTGCAGAAAAGCCAATTGGTTATAAATAATTATAAAAAGGTAACCTTATCTGAAACCATGTGCGCGACCCCTTCATCAGCACGCAAAAGGCGTAATAAGAAGGCTTGTTTATATAAACCTAATAAAGAATTATGTAGCAGTGAAGCGCAAAGCGTGAGTATTCAGGATACAGAGTCTTCTTTTTTGAACCCTGAGCATATAAGTGCTGTCACTTCCGACCAAGATAAGTTTACTGAGGCAAGCAGTGCATGTGTACCTTCTAATGGCACAGGCGTACAAGTTACGACTCATCGACCCTCTATGTCATCATGTAACTTCCAAAAATCACCTTCAGATGATTCAAAGTCCAAGTTCAATAAAGTGATTATTATTGCTGACGATCAGGGGAGATACTTGCGGCATACTCTTCAACGTTTAATTGGAGAACGATTCCAGATAACCTGCTTCTGGAAACCAGGTGCAACCTTTCAGGATGTACTCATGTCAGAAAGTTTAGAAGTAAATAGTCTCACCAAGAATGACTATCTCATTGTACTGGGAGGTATGAATGACAGGTCTCCAAGTATTTTTAATATATGTGTTAGCAATTTTTTATGTCGTACGAGAAACACAAATGTACTTTTTTGCGAAATTCCATTTAATAAATATTTGAGAGAATCAAAAATAAATTATGAATTAAAATTTATATGTTCGAAATTTGTTAATGTGCAGTACATCGACATGGGTTTCTCTGTTTTTATGCCCAGAGTGAGCTTATTTGCTTTTCATGTATCTCGGATATTGCATAGAGAAATTTTACGTCAATACAATAAAATCAAAATGGATCATTATCAAAATCATTTAAAACAAGGTATCAATAAAGCTACTCAGACACACAATGTTACAGAACCATACAATTTAGATGACAACGTTTGTAACATCTCTAGCCCTATCGCAACAGATCCATTTTTTCGTGTATAACAAAATCAATATACTGCACCAAAATATTAATGGCGTTTTAAGCAAATCAGATCTATTAACTTTGAATTTAGAAGGGCTTATACAACATGGTAGATCTATTGATGTTGTGTGCCTTACTGAACATAACATGTTAAAAAATGACACCAAATTACTATATCTTCCAAACTACTCTATGGCAGCTTCTTTTAATAGAAATAATAGGCGGGGTGGTTCTTGTATATTGGTCAACAACAGACACGAATATAAAAATATCCCAACCGTTGAAAAATTTAGTACTATCGGCGTTATGGAGTGCTGTGGTGTTGAGCTGTCTGAACACAAACTTATAATAATTTGTATGTATAGACCGCCACGGAATAATAAACAACAGTTAGATAATTTTTTTAGCGCATTGAACTCTTTACTTCATGAATTTTGCTACTCATAGGGTTATTGTATGTGGTGATTTTAATATAAATACTCTGACATCTAACAATCAACGTGACATTTTGCTTCAAATATTGAATAATTACAACCTTAAACTAGCTATTAATGAACCGACCCGCTTAGAAAGCGGGACATGTATTGACAACTTTTTTCATAATTTGAGAGGTTGTAAATATACAATTTATGACTTTGCTCTTTCAGACCACACAGCACAGATTTTAACTTGTCCAGTAAAAAAGTGTTTTTCTCTCACTCATTGGTACATTAGTAAGAGAAATTTGAGTAAAGAAAACACAGAAATATTTAAAAAATGCCTTCAGTCATTAAGTTTTAACGATGTTTACAAAACTGATAATCCAAATACTGCCTTTGACATATTTTATGACATTTTTATACTTTTTTATGATTTATGTTTCCCTTCAGTATTAATTAAAAAGTCTTTACGTAATAACCCGAAATGGTTATCTAATGGTATCCGTAAATGTTCGAAACGTAAACGGGATCTGCTTTGGCTTTATAGAAAAAATCGCACAAAAGACAATCAACAAACATTCAAAAGCTACTCTAAGCGGCTTAATAAGATAATAAGACTAACAAAAAAGTCACAGAATGATTATTTTATCAAAACGGCTGCGAACAAGAGTAAAGCTACGTGGTCCATTATAAACCAGAGTAAAAATAACATACCTAAGGAGACTATTTCACATTTAAATGTGAATGGTAATATTATCAATGACCCTACTAGCATCGCAGAAGCATTCAATACTTATTTTACAATTCAAAATCATTCAAATAATGGGCAAAACATTTGCAATTTTCAATTTACGAGTGCATCCAGTAAACTTAACAAACATTATAAATCTATTTTTATGTCACCTACGACCTCTACAGATATTTGTAAATTAATTCAATCATTGAAAAACACAAGCAGTACTGGCTATGACAAGGTTAATAGCAAAATTTTAAAAAAAGTTAAAGAAGAGATTGCGCCTGTACTAAGCCATATCATTAATAAATGTATAGGCACAGGTATATTTCCTGACAAACTAAAAATCACGATAATAAAACCATTGTTTAAGAAGAATGACAGGCATAGTATAAACTGTTACAGACCAATAGCACTTATACCTGTTTTCTCTAAGCTGTTTGAAAAAGTCATCTATACAAGTCTGTACCAATATTTTGAAAGAAATAATTTATTTGTAGAAGAACAGATAGGTTTCAGAAAAAACAAAACAATTGATTTAGCAGTATATAAATTAATTGAGAATGCAATGATTAGTTTAAATAATAAAGCTCTCATATCAGCGTTGTATATGGACCTTACAAAAGCTTTCGACTATGTTAATCACAAAATCTTATTATTAAAATTAGAAGCGTATGGGGTCAGAGGTAATGTTTTAAATCTCGTAGAGTCCTACCTCACGAATCGTAGACAATGCACACAAATTACTCGGATATGCCCAAAAACAAAGAATGAGACTGTCTATTCATCCCAATATCGTGTAGTCACCCAGGGCGTCCCTCAAGGGAGCGTACTAGGTCCCTTATTATTCATTATCTATATAAATGATTTGCCCAAGGCTATTAATAAAAAAATGGTGTTATTTGCCGATGATAGCACGGTTTTGTTCACCAGCAAAGAAAAAACAAGTTTAGAGATTGACATGACTGAGACTCTAAAAAAGGTTGTAGAATGGTTGAGATGTAACAATCTTATTATAAATTTTGAGAAAACGAGTGTAATGACATTTAGAAATAGGAAAAATTATTTAAATAATCTGAATGTGCAATTTAATGGACAAAAAATTCATGAGGTGGAGAGTGCAAAATTTTTAGGTATTTATCTTGACTCTAATTTTAACTGGAAAATTCACGTGGAAAGTGTTTGTACTAAACTTAACAGATTCGCCTATGCACTTTATATGCTGAGAAAAATCGTAAATCAGTCTGCTGTAATCACTGCTTATTATGGGTATGTAGTCTCGATTTTGAGATTTGGTGTCATATTTTGGGGTAACTCAGTAAACAATGAAACTGTATTTAAGGCCCAAAAAAAATGTTTGAGATCTATATGTAACATTAAGACGACTGATTCCTGTAAACCCTATTTTGTAAATCTCAAAATTTTGACATTGGCGTGTATTTATATTTATGAGGTATCTGTGTTTGTACACACTCATAAGGCCTTGTTTGAAAGATTAAAGAGTAAGCGACTAAACAATAAAATTTCCTATCCACAGAACAGTACATCACAAATAAATAAGAGTATACTTTGCATGGCACCTCGAGTTTACAATCATTTGCCAAAATATGTAATGAACAGTGCTAGCACAGATATCTTTAAGTATAAATTAAAACAATTATTGACTAATAAGGCTTATTATACCATTCAAGAATATTTAAATGACAAATTTAATTAATTTATAATTATTAACGCTAATGAATTTAAATTAACATTACGTAATTAAAAAAATATTGACATTGTATAAATTCTAATTTCTCTGACTTGTTTTAATCATATCATTGCAAAAACTAAGCCTAATAATCACACAAATATAATTGCACGCTTAACAAGCTGAATATAGCCGAACCACTGTATTTTTTTCCAGCCATGTACTTACCTATATTCGCAAATAAACGATTTGAATTTGAATTTGAATTTGAATTTGAATTTCTAATTGTTCTCAAAATTGGCTCCGATCATGTGGCAACATGGTGGCAACATATATGCCATTACCAGTTGCCATTACCATTGCACTTGTCCGGTTTGTTTTAGATTTGTATAGAAATATATAAGTAATCTTTACTTTTCATATTTTCTTTGACAATGAGTAAGCGAAGACAAGTATTGGCGGACAAGCAAATAGAAGAAGAGCTTGAAAATCTATTCGGTATACCAGATGGCTCTTTATCTGAAGATAATGAAGTAGTGACAGATACCGAGTGCGTTGAAGATTCAGACTTGCTTTCTGTGTTATTAGGTGAAGATGCTCTGATTAGCTCAGCATCGGAACAAGTACAAGAAAGTCCCGGCCTAAAAAATTCACCCCAACCGTCTACATCTAGAGCAGATGTTCAAATTTTTCTCCATTGGAAACTGCAAGATTTCAGTCATCTGTGTCTGAAGTCGGAGAAATCCCAAACTTTTCAGACTTTTCTTCTTCATCAGATGATGAATCGGATGCAGATGAGGTCGAATGGAAAAAGCAATCTTGGCAACAAAGTCCTAACTTGGAAAACTTCGATTTACGCTGTTCAAAAAACTATCAGATGCCCATTACTAATACCAGAATATACAAAACATATGGGTAGTGTCGATCGTTTCGACCAAAAAAGAACATCATATTCCGTGGGTAGAAGAAGTCGCAAATGGTGGACCCGAATATATTTTTTTTATAGATGTTGCAATAACCAATGCCCATATGTTACATCAAACATACACCCGAGAGCACAATGTTATGAGCCAAAAACAATTCAGAATTGCTTTTTCAAGGGAGCTGGTGGATAATAAAATCTTTAGAAAAAAATCATTCCAATCAACGCCAAAATATGTAACTAAAAGAAAAGAATCGAGTGGAAGAGACTCATGAAAGACAAAAATAATTTACGGTGTACCAGAAGAAATCAGCTTTGAAAGATTAGATGAACACTGGCCTATAGAAATAGAGACTTATAAGAGGTGTCGCTACTGCAGCACTAAAGTAAATAATAAGAGGTCTAAAATAGAATGTGAACGGAGTAAAGTGGCACTATTTATACATGCATGTTTCAAATTATTTCACCAAGAAAATCAATGAAAGATTCGTCGTTCATTGATTTTCTTGGTCCCTCACTGGTGCAGGCAAGGATATTGCCACCATGTTTTTTTCTTATTGTAAACATGTATAATTTTTTTTCTTGAACATTAATTATTAAACTACCCACAATGATTCCATAAAACGACATTTTATTTTTCTGACATAAAAAAATGCTTCTGCCAGTGAAAGGGTTAAACCCTTGGGCTCAACAAATTCTAAGGCACAAAAACGTGTTTCTAGAAACTCGCGAAATTGTTTGAAAGACGGCAGATCCTGGGATGATTGGCTTACATGCAGTTCGCACTGCTTCCGCGATTCTCCGTCCAATTTCAAACTTATTATATAAATAACAATAACATCCCATGACGTCACATCAATACCAAGATTGGTTAGCTCGTGTAAACAATCGCTAGTTACATCTAACAGTTCCTTTAAGGCATTTGAAGATTCAACTACCATATTGCGTTGACCAAACAATCGCTTCAATATGCAAGTGGACATGATTTTTTTATTATTATATCTATGTTCTAGCATCTCCCAACATTTCAAATAATTATTACCAGGTATAGGAACGTGTCGTATTAACTGCTCTGCCTCACTTGTTACTAGTGTTTTTAAATAATGAAGTCGCTGCACATCATCTAATCTTTTATTTTTATGAACCAAAGACATGAATAAGTCACGAAAAGACGACCACTTGGTATACTTTCCACTGAAGGTGGGTGTCATAATTTTTGGTAATTTGACTATGTCCGGTGAGGCATCGCATTCAATACCATCTGAGCTATGTTTTATCATTGACATAGAATCTTTAAGCACTACCTTATAGTTAAGATAAGACTCGTATACACTGTCGTAAATATCGCCCTTAAAATAGTTAATTAACTCTTCGCTACGGTAATCCCCTACTATCTTTTCATGTTTCAGAGAAAAGTTCTTGAATTGCTTTTCTAAGGTTTCCAACCGTGCATCTATGTAATTTTGTGTAATGCGTACCTTCGGAGATTTATTGAAGTTAATCAGACCTTTCTCTATTTGGCCTTTTACATCTTCTAATACTCTCAATTCTTTCTCCATTGTGAACCGTAGTAACAGTAGAACAGCAGCAGACATATTTCAATCAAATGTTGTAAGACAAGATTTCTTCAAGAATTTTTCTAAGTCCCGATTAGCTTGATATTTTCTAAGTGCTTTTGTAGCGAATTTTTCTAAGTATTTGAAGATGTAAAAATCGCTAAGAAATCGGGCATAGGTTCCCCGTCTTGTCGTTTTTCGACAAACTATTCTAAGTCCTAGCCAACTCTTGAAATTTTTACAAGGTAATTTTAATTTATTTTACTATCTTCTTGACACTTAGCACGATTATTATAATTTTAAATGTACTCACAGTTTGTTTACTTCGCACTTCGTACTCACTGTCACTTAATATTGGTCCGTGTATAGCAGCCTTTTATCCGTCCCGTACAGGTCCGTGAATGGCAGGCTTTATCTCATCCATCCAATGCAGATCCGTAAACAGCAGCCTTTATTGTCCTTCCACTTGCCATTAGATATTTTTGTTCCAACTTCCAATCGTTGCATTTATTGCCACCTTGCGTCGCTTAGTGGAACTAACTATTATTTCCTACCTATCTGGTGTTTTGCCAAAAATGCCCTTCGGCTCTAAGGACCATGTACTCACTTCGTACAAAGTTCCCAAAGTCAGTGATAACTGTATAAGAAAACAAGTTACCTCAGAGCAAGATAATTTATTAACATCGACATCAGCTTATATACTCGGCCGTGGAACGAAACCATATCGCGATCTATTTCGACGCCGACGCCATCTAGGGAGGTTAAGTGTAAACTTTTAATTAAATATTGATTTATGGCGTGAACGTCGAAACAGACATTGAACACCCTGCTAAATTAATTTGTCACAAGCAGGAAGCAAGCAGGAAAAATAAGCATTTGTAAATATTTTAGCCTATGTAAAAATATTATTTCAGCTAAAATGGACATAAAATGTTGTATAACTTCCAGTATTATGGGTCTTTTCAAAAGATTTATTAATGAAAAGAAATAGTTTTATAGACTATACTTTTTGACGAAGAACGTCAAGAAATGTCAAGTAAAAACTAAGTAAAAATTAATAAATAATAATAAATAATTTGATAACTGGGCTTCTACTCGTGCTTACAATTTACGTTATAATATTATTAACATAATGAACACAGTTTGTCTAACCAGCGGAAGACATATACCATCATTTGTCACACAATTCACATATTATGTACATTTTGTTTCTATTTTCAATGTATCTGGTAATCATTATCCATGTGTGCTAGGAGTATCCGGTTTCAATGTGAACAAGACCTGATTCTAAAATACATAAATACAGATTTCTATATTTTTATTCCAGGGACAAAAATTACAGGCATTTTGCTTTTGGTTTGAAAGAGACAAAATCTCGGCAGTTTTAACGTGGGAAAGTTGGAATAGGCCAATTATATAGTAAAGTCGGTACTTGTTCCAATTCCTTGTATTTATATGTAGGTGAAATTTTTTTGGGTAAGCGCCAAATTAAAATACACATTCTTTTCCATGTATTATTATGCCCTAGCATCCTGAATGAATCTGAGTATTTTATAAAATGTGAAATTATAGTATGAATAGCTGCCGAGACAAGTCCTTATATAATTATATTTTATTTTAATTGCGTATCGCAATGTCTGTATATCATATTTTGTGTATACCCACTATAACACTTTGTCTATACAAAAATAACTTATTTCTTTTTTACCTCCGCTTTATATGTATGTATTTATGTTATTCTATTATTTTGTGTGCATGTAAAATATTTTTTTTGTCAGTTTTGTGTTATTTTTATTTTGACTTATTCTATTAGTTGCTTGCCTCCGTCCGTGCATCACTTTATACAGGGTGACCAACTGAAAATCAGTGCTGGGTATCCTCCAATCAAGGCACCCAGCTAATACTGATCGGGTAACTCATACAGATTTGGTTGTAAAACCTTCCTCTAACGTTTACTTTTTTGTATTTTTCTTTATTGTATCACTGTGTTTTTTTTGTGGACAAAATAAATGCCATTACATAGGTCCCACGTAATAGGGGGCGAGCCTATTGCCGTACCGGGCATATTACCAGACTCCGTGCTGCTACTGAGAATTTCCTAAAGGAAAAACCCAATAACACTTTGCCCGACCCGGGAATTAAACCCGAGACCTCCCAATCCCAAGCGCACATTTAAGTCCGCGAGACCAATGAGGAGGACCTCTTAAATTGGTGTTCCACAAAACGGCCCCCGACTGCAATAACAGTTTGTGCCTTATTACCTAAACCTTTCCCTTTTTACACACAAATTAAACTTGTTATTAACTTTTTAGTTCGTTTTTTTGCAGGGAAGTCGTGATTTTTAATTATTAATTTTTATAAAAATGGATAAATGAAAAGTACATTATTAAAAAAGGGGTTTACTGTGCTAATGAAAAATTATAGAGATTTTTATATTTTTAATGCGTACATTACAGTACAGAATCAATTTATGGTTATCATTATCCGTCATATTTATGGTTTTTGAAACAAACGTTGACTTCTAAAGCCTTTTCCTCAAGGTCAGTGTGATTCCACATATGAAACTTCGCAAAATGAGCTTAGTTAGTAATCCTATTAACAGTTATGAACAAAAGCCGAACAAAATCCCCATCACAGTACCTTAATGTATCACCAGAATCTTTCCAAGGAAATCTCAAGAAAAATTCTGAGATAAAACCGTCAGTTTAATATAATTTAATGTTAAAAACTTGAGCACAACGTGAATATAAATTCTTCAGACCGCCCCATTATGTATAAAATTAATTTAAAAATCTTTGCCTGCGAAATATTTGTGTTGCGTTTTTTAATATTATCTAATTTGAATTTAGCGTGTTGATGATAATTGTGATAAAAATTTCACAACAAATCAAATGGAATTTCTGATAGTTCATAGAATGATAATAGGAAGCATAAGTAAATTCGGCGTTTTCTGTGCCTTATCATACTGTATAATTATGCAGACTCGCGTAGTGTAGCACGCGCTCCAGCTAGGCTGAGCGACGATATACGCAAAGTGGCTGGCAGCGGCTGGACGTAAAAAGCCTTTGAGCCTGCCTTTAGCAGTCTGATGATGATGATGAGGCTCGCGCTGACCATACCATACTGTGGTATATTCGTGTGACCCTGCCAATAATCCCTTATTAGACAAGGATACCACGTTGGTTTCTGAAACATAGACCGAATTGACTGTCAGAGGGAAACCTACTCATAAGAGTTTCCACCACAGAATTACAGGCTGGTTTATAAGCCGTGATTGCTTACAAATACATAATCTACTACTGAATAAAAAAAACTGATTGCGTTTTAAGTTTTTCGTACAAAACAGTGGTTTGCTTGTTTTATTGTCGCGATTATTGCAACTTGACGGTTTTTATGTTGACCCACATCGAGTTTTAACTTAAAAGCTTGTCTGCCGTGCAGCAGGGTCGCTTATGGCTAAAGCTAAAGAAATCGCCACGAGATTGAAGCATGGACAAAAATATTATTATTGCTTTACTTTTAACATTAACATTTTGGAGATATGGTGGTATTGCGAATATTATAAATATACATATTTTGAGCAATGCAACGATTACGGCATCATTTATTCCAAAACTCAAGCTCAGATGGTTTATCTCCATAAGAATACTATAATGTATGTATTTTTCTTTTGGATTCTATAGTAATTCAAATAATTCTCATATCGTCATTTGAAAATTAAGATATTTTCAAATTTCTGTTATCTTGTTTTACTTTTTCAAAAAGACAAGCTTTTTTATTTTTTACCCTTTGAATCAAAAGGTCATAAAGTCTAAATAAAATCGAAACCACATTGTATTTTTTATGATTTTTTTTTATGAGGCGGCGATAGCCGAGTGGATATACCAACATACTGCCATGCAGAGGGTATCAGGTTCGAATCCACGGCGCGCACCAATGACTTTTCGGAGTTATGTGCGTATTGAATTGTTAAATTTCGCTTGTCCCGTGCCTCGGAGAGCACGTTAAGCCGTCGGTCCCGGTTGTCATGAAGATCTTTGACAGTCGTTACAGGGCGTCAGTACCTTCTAAACAAACTGACACTAGTCTAAACCATAGAATATCGCTATCCCTTCGGGTTGCGGAGGTCAGACAGGCAGTCGCTCTGTGGAAAAGCTAATATTCAGCCAAATCCGGTTAGACTAGAAAGCGGACCCCAGATTGAAACTGGGATAACGCTAAGAGGATGACATTGTATTTTTTATATTCTTCTGTCGAATAAAGTGTGTGACATCCTTTACAAACTTTTATAGATTTCCAACATTGCTGCTCATTGCATTATGCATGAAATTTCGTGGTAAAAGCTCTTTTTATCCGAAACATCTTTTATGTAATATCGGATTCTGTTAGTGGATCGGTTTTAAAAACAGTAACTTGATAAAAATGTAGGACAACGATCAGTTTTATTCTTGACGTATTATTGTAGTATGAGGTTTGTTTTTATTACAAAACGAAGATTTGTTCTTCAATATATTTTCGTTATTATTATGCTAAAGGTTGTCCGCAGCTCCACGTATATATAATTATTTTATTAATTGGTTTCTGCTCGACCCCGTAGGCATTTCGGAAAATACCTTCTTGGTGTACCATTTCGATCGCCATAAAACATACATGCCAAATTTCAGCTTCCATCTACCAATACTTTCAGCTGTGCGTCAGTCAATCAGTAACGCAAGAATTTAATATAAAACGGTTTCGTTTGTAATACTTTTTTATTTGCTTATTTATATACAGGATGTCGATATGCATATGCAAAAATTTTCCAGGGGCTGGCATTGCAGATACCTAACACATACAAGCACATGTACCGTGCAGTCTTATTTTGCACCAGTAAACAATTTCACCAACCAGTCCCAACGCAACCACGATCGTTGCAAGCCTGTAGAAAAGTAGTAAATTACCGCGGCTAAGACCCGCTTAATAATATTGTTTGATGTGTAGTAATCGCGAAAGTTTAAAATCGATGAGTTAACAATTTATTCTGATTTACTACCTAAGTAACATTTAATGAATATAGGGTCTTATAATTATCATAGCTCACTGTTTGAAATAATTTTAGGTGATTATTCACCTAAAATTATTATGTCTGTTTTATTATGTTGTATGCTGTCTATATCTTCTTTGGAAATGTACTTACATAATATTATTTTGATATCACTAAATACCTATTTAATTAAACATAAATGTTAAAATACTATCCTACGAAATATGTATATACAAAACAAACAAAACGAAAAAAGAATAATTTAGAGGGCGTCATAAAAGTCCTCCACATCGCCGTCGACCGGGAGCGTGCCCAGAACGCTGGCAGCATTGCCACGTTGAATGGCAATGCTAAATTTTTGGGCCAAGTACAACCCAGCCTTCTGGTCACACGAGGCGTCGACCAGTCTCTTTGCGATATCTTTAAAAAGAGATCTTGCACTTGGACCCCATGGCCCCAACGTTTCGACCCCAAACGGCTCAAATACGTAATCCCCTACTAGGTTTGCGTATTTGCGCCGTTTGAAGGTCTCCGCTGTAGCAGCAGCAGCGCCCGCACAACCCGCTGTGCCAGGAAGATGAGATGGCGCGAGGGTATCGACACACGTTGCGTCCCACACCAAAGGCCTACCCAACTTCCATGGGAGTAAAGACATACCATCCGGTCTTTTGCCATCGTCACGTGCCAGCCCCTGCGGTTCAAGTTGGGCTGGAACGCCAGCGGTGACAAGAGCCCGGCGAAGTATGTCATTTAGATTGCCGTGTCGTGATATACGACCTGCGCTCCTGCTGCATGATAAGCCATGGTGACCAAGGCTGTCGACAGCCTCCCCACAGTGACAGCGATGTGGAGAAACACATGACGCACCCAAACGGAGGCAAGCAGCGATGCGGAAAGTGGTATCGTCCAACATGGTACCTATGTTGGACGATGGCAGTGCCTGAAGCCAGAGACCCGATTCCCATTCTCCCACAGCCAGCAAACGGGCACGCTCTGCAGCATTGGACGATGTACTTAGGAGATTTTCTCGTACTGCGCTGCAAAGCGGCCCGTCCCACTGCCTCTGAGAGGATAAGTCTCGGGGTAACTCGGTGTTTGGACAAGCCATTCTCCAAGCATTCACGGCATCGATCACACACGGCACCTCAGAATATATATGCTGTCTATATTGTATTATTAAAATATTTTGCAAATGCAGATCAACATATTGTATAGATCATACTGCCATTATCTACAAGTAAGTAGCGAAAAAGTACAGCTGGTTGAATATCGATCGTATCCATATTTTAGGAATAAAATACTTATAGTGCTGCGTTATAAAAATTATTTCAACGAAAATAAACGTGATATAGGCGGACAAAAGGCTCAGTATACTGTGTATAACATGATCCACAGGCTTTTTATATACAGGTTAAAAATAAAGTGCTTGAAATATTTCACTTTCATTTACATCCCGGGTTTACATCCCGGGATGAGACACATATTTTTAGATACTAAAATAGCTTGTAAAGTAGATAGAGTAGATAAATAATAATTTAAAAAATGACTGATTATTTGATTAGTTGTTATGAAGGATATAACAATGTATAGCTTACCAGAGAATTATATAATTTACTTATAAAAATCAATTGTAATGATGGAATAAAGATGTCTATTTATTCTTAAATAAGATTTTTTTGGCGAAGGATGATTTTATAACGATTAGTTGAAATATTTTTTGCTCATGATGATTTTCTTATCCTATTCTTGTAACCACATCTTACCTTCCCTTCTAATTTAGTTCATTAGGTACTAACCAATAAAGTACCAGACTAGTTGAGTAATATTATCATATACGTGTATTATTCGTATATTGTTTTAAATAATTTATTTTGAGATTAAGAATTTTGCAAATTCTAACATACCATTAATTACATTACTTAAATAATTTATTCATATTCAAAAGGGATCTGATTTGTTACAAAAAGCATATTCATTAGTTATCAAAGTCTATTTCTGCGAATTCGTGTAGTTTTTACGAACAATCCCAACCAATCCTCACTCGTTTGCAATAAAAACAGCTAATGTCTACAAATTGATTAATCTGCTTTAACTAGAAGCTTTTTCGTTCTATTGTTTGTTTTTTTTGTTTTCGTTCTATTTAATTGATGGATATGTAATACTCTTTTGTATAACTTATTATACACTAGTATTTTCTCACGTCTCCGCACTACGTACCGTACCACGTATTACGCGCAAAACAGCACGCATGGTATTTTACCCCCTTTGTTTGGAATGCCAAAAATTGCCTCTTAGTGCTCTTCCCAAGGAACATACATGCAGAATTTCAGCTTCTTGTGCCCAGTGGTTTTGGTTGTAAGTTGTCTATAAGTCAGCCTGTAACGCAATAATTTGTTATACATACAGACATATGTAGACTCACACCTGTTTTCCGGAGGGGTAGGCAGAGACTACAGAACGCTATTTGCAACGATCGTGAAATAATAATATCTCTCTTGCTCCATTCACAATTTGTTATACTTACACACATTGATATGTATAGAGTGGGTATGTGACTAAGAATAAAAGTTAAGTAATTTGGTGATAGCAAAGTGGTGGACATTATAGAAAAACTTGATACAAGAGAGCTGGCTCGTAGTTACAGATAATATTTTTCTGTGGTGACTGCCACGACTTCGTTAAGGACACGGTGCTACACTCCATGGCAGAGAGTTCATTCGATGAACGATAAAATTATAACATGATGAAAGAAAGTGTTTGTATGTACCATGAAACGAGAACGTGGTATATGTAACAAATTTGGCGAAAGTCAGTTCGAGACGCGTGCCAACACTGACGAGGTCGGGGAAATGTATCACTGGCATATTCCGAAAGACTGCTATTCTCAGTTAGTTGACCCAAAACACTGAAAGAGATTCCCACAGTTCACCATACCGAGCCCCAAAGTCCAGGAAGAGATCTTTGCAACAGGATTTCCACTGCAAGACCAAAAAAAATCATTGTGTTTAAAGATACCTGCTGTCTACCTTTTCACATTGTGCTTTTGGATGCTTTTACACACATTTTAACACCTTAGGTGATTTAGCTACTTTAGGCGAGGCATACAATTTCTTCCTTATTGTGTGCTTTGTCATAAAAGAAACCAACTGTATTCTTCATCTGATTGTCGTATTTTAGCTTAAGTTGTTTAAAATTATTTTTCTTACAAAATAATATCTGTGTTAAATAATAGAGGCAGAAACTAATTCATATTTATAAGAAAATTACGATAATCAGATAGGATTTTGTTTATCTTTACGATGAAGATTATTAATAGGTACATTATCGAGATATAGGGCATTGGCAATTGCCGCTTGAACCTAAGAGCTCTTTTATACTAAAATATACTCAATAAAAGAAGATCGCTATAAGACGTGGCAGTTAGAACATTTTGTTCTGTTTTAGTGGCGAGGACAATAATAATTCCTGGGTTGCTTAAAATACTCGGTGATTGATTGGCACCAGCATAAAAATAAGGTTACGTTTTGTCTGTCCAGGGTGTAAAAAGACCCTTAACGAAAACTGAAATACTATTGTACCAATAATTACGAACATTTTTTACTTCGGCACCATGCCTGGAAAATTACTGGTTTAGGAGATATTGAGGCTCAAAGTCACAATGAAATTTTTCTAATTAGGTACAAAATCGATGCAATGTCGATGAATGTGACACTAGTTTAAACCATGGAATATCGCTATCCCTTCGGGTCTGCGCGACTGCCTGTCCGACCTCTGCAAGGTCGGACAGGCAGTCGCTCTGTACAAAAATCAGCCGAATCCGGTTAGACTAGTAAGCGGACTCCAGGTTTAAATTGGGATAATGCTAGGAAGATGATGGAAATGCTTGAACTCAAATATTTAAAAGTTTTAACAAACATCCATTTCTATTCAACATTTTAAAATTGTTTTCACAGGTGGATATTTATAAGGATAGTCAAATAATTTAAAATAAAATTTCATCTGAATGGACGGATGCGCACTCAAAAATAGGCTTGCCGATCGAGCAATAATGCGTGAAGTGTAATAATCGAATCGCTATCGTAAACCACCGTTAAATTTATACTGGAACTAGAGGACGCCAGCAGCTACGCCTGCAATTTTTTTTTTATTTATCTGTTTTGGCCGATTCTGAGAGAATTTCGAGAAATCCCTTCTTAGTGCACCCCTACGGTCCTCAAGGAACATACATACCAAATTTCAGCTTCCTGCGCCCAATAGTTTCGGCTGTAGCGTGTCTGTCAGTCAGTCAGTAACGCAAGGATTTTATATACTGGAATAATCGGCAGTCATTAATCGGTATTGAGTGTTTGCGGAGTAACTCTCGTCTTAGGTAATGACAATCGGTATTTGCCGAGATATTGTGAGTAACTCTCGTCTGTGGTAATGACAATCGATATTTGCCGAGATATTTAAAGATTTTTATATGAAAGTGGTTATTTGGGCGTGTTGTTAATAATGGTTGGTAGTACCTGTTTGTTTAATAATAGAGTTATTGTTATAGTATTTGCAGTCTTATAGAGGATTGGGTCACGAATGGTGCAATACATTTTTGGTACAGTCCCACTACAATACCATCTGTGTAGCCTGATTCAGCTGAAATTATCATGGAACATAACAAGTCTCGCCATTCGAGATAATATTTTTGACGCGCCACAATGCCACTTAAGTTTTTAGTCCCTTATAGGAGAGAGGAAGAAGGAACGACTATAGGTTTTGATGTTCTTACGAGACAAACATATTCAATAAACCAAAACAAGCTCCTTTAGTAATAAAAGACATCCATATACCCCCATTGGAAAAAGGGGCCCTTAAGACAAGATGGCACTAAGGTCATTTACCTCAATAAATGGCTGCTCGACTCAGAGAGATATAAGTTACGATCAGAATGGAACAAAAACAGGTAAATGCAGCTAATGTAATCCTTACGGCACGTTTTATTGGGCCGAGTTGTTTTTATTGCGGCTAGTTTGATTAATGGACAACCCAAAATAAGTGAACTGGATAGTGCGCCTTTACGTTAGGTTTATTACTCTTTGACCGCTGTCGTATTACATCTGAAGGAGTGTGCTTTGAACATGGAGAAAACTTCTAGGACAACATATGGTGTAGATTTTTCTGTCCATGTTCATCTTAAGACCTATTTGTTGGGAGACTCTACAGAGGTCATCGAGCATTGTGCTGAGGTCTTCCATGGTCTCAGCCATGACTACGATATCATCAGCAAATCGAAGGTGAGTGATGTACTCGCAGTTGATGTTGATGCAGAGTCCTTCCCAGTCCAGAAGCTTGAAAACGTCTTCCAGCGCAGCGGTGAAGAGTTTTGGAGATATAACATCTCCCTGCCTCACACCTCGCTGTAGCCGAATACGTTTTGAGCTCTGGTCCTGGAGGCGGACTGACATGGTGGCGTTTTCGTACAAATACTTCAGCACCTCGACATATCGATAGTCGGTACAAATACGGTCAACAACGGCACAGCGAGTTATATAAATAACTACAATAGTTGTGTAGAATTCGGGCTAAGAATGGGTATTTTTTAACACAGATCAGTGGAAGCGATTAATTCATCCAGTCTTAGCCCAAGACAAAGGATCTAACACATGGGCCAAGTTTCTTGGCGCTAAGAATTAAACAACTTACTTACCAAATATCTCCTGGTGATGTTCTTGAGTGGAGTCCTGGAGGCAAGTTAGACACACACGAGACTAAAATTGGCCAATATTAGCAAGTGAATTATCTTTACTTTACCAGACTCCACGCAGCGTCTTCAATCAGCAAATTCTTCCGGCACCAACCACGTGCATCGGATTCACTCAAGTTTTACAATGTTCGTTAAAATGCTATTTTTATCACAATTAACCGGTGCCAGTTATTGATCAAGGAAGTGGCAATCAAACGGGTTCTAAATACAAGATCAAAACGCTCACAACACGAAATCTATCCAGAGCAGATTTTTTCGCTGACCGCGGGAAACGACAATGAATGAAAAAAAAAATTGACAGTTCAGTGTGACCATTGTCAGAAATTTTCAATAGACTAAACAAAATGTTACTCAATCGATCTAATCGATTTGACTTATAATAAAAACTAATTCTATTTCAAACATCCACCCGCCCCGGACCGGCCTACCGGTCCGCTAATCGGTTGGTAGACGTGACAATGTTGCAACCGCTCTCCTCAGAATCGAACCGTCCACCAAGACCTCAGCAAATCGGGGAACTCCATCAGCCCCAGTTACCAAATTAAGGATGCGCCCCCTGCGCCATCTGAGTGGCGGAAGGTTAGCCTCCTTTATCAAAACGAGGTCACCAATCTTGGGTGGATCGGTCTTGTCGGTCCACTTAACGCGTTGCTGGAGTATGTGCAAATATTCCAAGTTCCAGCGTTTCCAAAAGCTCTGAGTAATCTGGCGTACCAATTCAAAACGCGAGAGACGACCAGGTCTTGTATCAATATAGGGGTACTCAGGCAAGGCGACAAGTGGGCGACCAATCAAAAAATGGCCCGGCGTAAGGGCCTCCAAATCATTCGGATCTGAGGAGATCGGGCACAATGGCCGAGAGTTCAAAACGGCCTCAATCTTACAAAACACAGTTGCGAGTTCCTCAAATGTAAGGACAGACTCACCGATTGTCCTGCGCAAGTGTGTTTTGGCCGATTTTACGGCGGCCTCAAATATACCACCCCAGTGTGGACAATTTGGTGGGGAAAACAACCAATTTATCCCACGTCGGGCAAGCCTATCACCTATATCAGCTTTGTTGGTTTCAAGGAAATTAACAACATCATTCAAATAATTATAGGTGCCCTTGAAGTTAGTGCCGCAGTCAGAACGGATCAAGGAAGGCATCCCTCTGCGGGATACAAATCTGTCAAATGTGGCTACAAACGCCTCGGTCGTAAGCGAGGAGACCAGTTCTAAGTGTACGGCCTTTGTGGAAAGACAAACAAAAACACACAAGTAGGCCTTGACAGTCTTGCTGTTTCGAAGTGTCGACGTTTTCACCAAAAAAGGACCAGCGAAGTCCGTGCCAACACCGTCAAACGTCCTGCTTTCAGTTACGCGATCTGCCGGTAAGTCCCCCATCAAGGGCTGCATGGTAGAAGCCTTGAGCTTATAGCAAGGGATGCAGCGAAAGACTACACTCCGAATAATTCTTCGGGCAGACAAAATCCAAAACTCGCGTTGCAAAATGGCCAACAAGGCATTACAACCAGCATGCGAATTTTTAAGGTGACGGTCAGTTACCAACAAGCGTACCAAATGACCGTCCTTAGGTAACAAAAGGGGGTGACGAGCCCCGTAAGGGAGGTTGGCGTTCTTGAGACGCCCTCCAACGCGCAAGAGACCCGTTTCGTCCAAAAAGGGGTTCAATTTAGATACAGCTCCCGACAATTTCGATTTCCCCGACTTGAGGATAGCAGTCTCCCTTTCAAAATGCGCCAATTGCACAGAACGAACCCAAAAGGTGAGGGACTCCTGTCGTTCCTGTGGTGAGAGAAACGGTGTCAGTCGTTTCTGTTGTGGGTGCCTAAAATTAAAAACAAAACGCTTTATCCAAGCAGTGACACCTAACAACTTGTCGAGGGAGCTGTAACGATTCAACAGGAAATCGGGGTCGAAGGCGCATTCTACCTTCTCAAGAGCGAGTGTTCGTAGACCCGGCAAATCAGAAGTATTCAAAACTGGCGTTCGAGGCCAATCAATTTCTGGTCGACTCAACCATTCCGGACCCCACCACAGCGAATGACCTATCAAACTAGGCGTCAAGCATCCGCGCGAGGCACAATCAGCGGGGTTGAGCTCACCTGGCACGTGTCTCCAAACAAGTTTGACTTCGGATTTCTGGATTTGGGAAACGCGATTAGCGACAAATACCTCCAAAGTGTGGACAGAAGCCTTCAACCAACAAAGAACAATTTGGCTGTCTGTCCAGGCGTAGGTCCCATTAATGCAAATGCTTTTACCCAAAGTACTGGACACGTGGTTCAACAAGCGTACAAGAAGGGCTGCTCCCGAGAGCTCCAATTTTGGAATGGTCAAAGATGTCCGAAGGGGTGCTACCTTGCTCTTCGCCATGATCAGGGAGACTCTCACCTGACCCGAGGCACTGACTGTGCGCAAGTACACCACGGCCGCGTGACCACGTTCCGAGGCGTCACAAAACCCGTGAAGGGTGGCCTTGTACTTCCCGGGAGGAAGGATGGGACGAGGCAAGGAGATCTCGTTGACGGCAGGAAGTGAGGATACAAAAGAGGTCCATTCCTCAACAAGAGTGCCGTGCAGAGGTTCGTCCCAGGTCAATCCTGCTGTCCAAAGCTTCTGCAAGAAGCATTTTGCCCAAAATATAATTGGACAGATCCAACCGTTCGGATCAAAGGTTCTGGCGACAGTAGACAATACGAGACGTTTAGTCCAAGAACACGGCAATTTCAAGTCTACGTTATATGTAAAGATGTCTTGGACTGGTCTGTACTGAACGCCGAGAACAGCCATCATGGCGGGGTTGTCAACAATCTCAAACAAATGTGGATCTTGCTGATGATCCTCTGGCAAGCCTTCCAAAAGCGCTGGTGAGTTGGAAATCCATTTACGCAACTCATAACCAGCGGAGGCCAAAATACCTATCAATTCGTCCCGCAGGAGGATCGCCTCGTCCGCTGTGGAGGCGCCCGAGCAAATGTCATCGACGTAAATATCGTCTTTCAAGATGGCGGAGGCTCTTGGGAAGCGTAAGCCTTCGCGGTCTGCGAGCTCCCAAAGAGAACGTATTGCCAAGTAGGGGCTTGACCTTAACCCGTACGTATTTGTATTGAGCTCGTAGACGACCATGGGATCGCGAGGAGACTCTCTCCAAAGGATCAGCTGGAAGCGACGGTCATCAGGGTGGATAATCGTCTGCCTGAACATCATTTTTATGTCGGCCACAAAGACAACCTGATGTCGTCGGAAGCTGGTGATGACGTCACAAAGGTCCTTGACCAACTTGGGACCAGAATGCAAGCACTGGTTCAAGGATACGCCTGTTGAAGTCTGCGCAGAACCATCAAAAACTGTGCGCAGCTTGCCAGTCGATGGCTTCAATACCGCATGATGCGGGAGAAAGTAATGCTCCACCGAACGCCAATCCAAATTTGACACAGACATGTGTCCCAATTGTTCATATTCTCTCATGAACTCAATGTACTTCTGTCTGAGCTCCGGATCACGACCCATGCGGCGCTCCATGGCCAACAACCTCTTTTCGGCTAAAGGTCGTGACTCACCAAGCGGAGGCCGAACAGACAGGAAGGGAAGCCTCGTAATAATCCGACCAGAACGGAGTCGACCAGTGTTGTTCTGGAAGAACAGCTCGCACTCCTCATGTTCTGGATTCAAACGGGCAGCTTGAGGGGGCTCCTCTACCTCCCAAAACCTCTGAACCGCATCAGAGAGAGCGGAGCCTACAGCCAACAAATTGTCAAGTTCAGGTGGAGGGGGGTCCCTAGGTACAGGTCCCATCAAAGCAAATCCAAATATGGTCGGGATGGCAGTCAAACCATTTGGCACCAAGACCCGTTTCCCACCAATCAAAATTCCACCGAGGACATCAGAGCCAATCAACAAGTCGATTTGTCCCAGTGTGTCAAATTTGGGGTCTGCCAGTTCCAATCCCGATGTCAAATTCACCACAGCAGCAGGTAGCTGCTTCTGTGGGTGCATGCCCAAAATATTCTTCAACACAATAGCCGAGGTTTTAATCCTCGGGTGTGAAGATTCAACAGGGCCAAACAAAACTTTAACTTGCCCTTCAACATTAGAGGATACGTCACCTATGCCCCGTATACAATTCGGAAAAGAGCCCATATTTGATTTAACCTGCCCTACCAAATAAGTGGAAACAATGCAACCTTGTGAACCTGTGTCCAATATAGCACGGACAACAACAGAGGTCCCCGTGGGTCCCCAGACCCTAACAGCAACCGTTGGTAGGATAACGGTCTCAATGGGGGAGGTTGGCGTTATAGGGCAGGGGTCAATGACCTATTGTTGCCTGGGCGGCGACCGTTGGCCAGGACCTGGCAAGTCAAAATGAGGGTGCGGCTTGAAGTCCTCAAAAGCGCGATGACTCGATCCGCGCGCCATCTGTGGGGGGTCATAATGACGCACCCGCCCAAAACGAGGTGGGCGCGAGTCAAGGCGGGGACGCTCCGCCAAAGGAGGGGAGTACCTGGGGCAGCAGTCATGGTGCTGGTGACGTTGCGCGGTCGCACATTCAGGTGCGCGAGAGAGAGGAGGCGTGCGCACGCTACGGTTCTCCAAGCGGGGCGAGTGGCGATCAACTGAGCGAGGCGACTCTCGGCTACGCGCCGGTGAGCCTCGGCTGCCACCTTCAAAACACCCGCCCGTGCGCGGCGTCGGCTGGTTGGACAAGCGGCCAACCTCTCTGGCATTCATACAAAGAATGTCCAAATGCTGTCCTCCACAGTGAGGACAGGGGCGAGAATTTGGGCAGTCTCGCTGGTAGTGGGACCCCAAACAAGAGAAGCAAAGGCGGCGGGCATTCGCGATGCGCCTACGAGAGGCGACATGCAGGTCCAAGAATGCCCTACAACTGGCCGTTCTGTGCCCCGTGACCTTGCAGTAGGAGCACTCCACTGGGCTCTGCGTGACTGCAAAGCGAGGAGGGCGCCGGTCAACACTGGCTCGGGTGTGAACGCGAGCCTGCTCCTTGACCTTGGGCGGCTGCGACTTAGCCGGCGTGTCACCACCGGAGTTGTCCAAGACCCGGCACTCATCCTCCAGGAACTTCTCCAGGTCAGCAAAGGGGGGCAGATGGGTCGCGCTATCCCCACCAAAGCGCTGTTCAAAACGCGACCTCAGGTCGGCAGGCAGCTTCTTCAGCACAATGTGCACCAATAGATAGGACCATTGGTCCACGGGCAGGTCAAGGCACTTAAGTGCGTTGATGGCCACCAAAAGCGGGTTCAACAGTTGGGTGCGCAACCCAGAGACCCGGGTGAGCGTCGGCAAGCCCAAAATCTGCTCAATATGCGTGTCGGCGAGGCCACGCTTGTTATGGTACCTACGGGTGATTAGGTCCCGAGCCGTCTGGTACGCCTCGTCAGACACGGGCAGATGCTGGATGAGGCCCTTAGCCTCCCCATCCAGTACCGACATTAGATAGGCCAACTTTTGTGCCGGCCGAAGGTCAGCCCTATCATTCACCAGGCTGTCGAACAAGTTAATGAAGCCCAGGTAGCTTCCTAGGCAGCCATCAAAATGGGGGAGGTCCAAAGTAGGGAGCCTACTCACCAGCCCCGGTGCTGACCTAGGAAGCTCCTGCTTCAGGCCGGGTTGCCCTTCCCTATCGGCAACTAGTTGTCTCGCAGTATTGGAGACAGCATCATACAGGTCTAAGACCTGGGCATAGTCTTCGCTGACCTTATTTCGCTGGTCAGCGGTGAAATCATTGATTGACACTTCAAGACAGCAAGTGCTGAAAGTGCGGAATTGCTGTTCCACACTTGCCAGGCGATCGTCAATCCGCTCGTACCTTTGAAGTAGGGCCTGCTGGCGATCAGGCCGGTTCACTAAAGCACTGGCTGAGGCAAACCAGCGCAAATCTGATGCAATAGCACCAGCAGCCGCACGCAAGTCCTTGATAGCTGACATAATCAAAATTTCAAAAGAGCCCGGACAAGCGTTAAACAATATTAACAATCAAACTTAATTTTTCTTAATTCTTTGAAACCAACAAGGTATTAGCCTGTTTATTGCAAGTGCAGGCAAGTGACAGGTATTTACTGTCCAACAAAATTAATAGTTTCAATATATTGAAGAATCAAACACAAAAGTTATCAAAGTTATAACTAATAACAAATTAATAAAGTTGAAACTTCAACTTAATTAGTTAATTATTTGCAACAGACAGACTAACTGTGTTATTTATGATATACAATATGAAGTAAGCACAGAATATGTGTTACCTAGCAATATTATCTATATTCTAACAAACAAAGTTTATTAATGTGACCCGCCCAAGTGGCAAGGTCAAGTTTGATTATTACAATGTTTATGAATAATTATGCAATAAACTAAATTTACTAAATTTATTGATACATACAGCTGTTATGTATCCAAACAAACTGACTTATTAATGCAACAACAAATTTAAGTTAGATTTTCCAACAATACAAATCAACAATTACTGATTGAGGTTATGTGACAATGTGTTTCAAATTATCTAGGTCAACTTATACAATTAAATATTAGGTATTTTAGACAATAACTGACCTGACAAACACTACAATACTGTCTACAAGGTGAGATATATAGCTCATACAACACCAATCTGAGTTCAGATACAATCATCGGCTAAGCTAAACTTGTAAGTTTACAATATAGGCAGTTAACCACGCTCTGCTACCAAAAAATTATGTGTAGTTTTCGGGCTAAGAATGGGTATTTTTTAACACAGATCAGTGGAAGCGATTAATTCATCCAGTCTTAGCCCAAGACAAAGGATCTAACACATGGGCCAAGTTTCTTGGCGCTAAGAATTAAACAACTTACTTACCAAATATCTCCTGGTGATGTTCTTGAGTGGAGTCCTGGAGGCAAGTTAGACACACACGAGACTAAAATTGGCCAATATTAGCAAGTGAATTATCTTTACTTTACCAGACTCCACGCAGCGTCTTCAATCAGCAAATTCTTCCGGCACCAACCACGTGCATCGGATTCACTCAAGTTTTACAATGTTCGTTAAAATGCTATTTTTATCACAATTAACCGGTGCCAGTTATTGATCAAGGAAGTGGCAATCAAACGGGTTCTAAATACAAGATCAAAACGCTCACAACACGAAATCTATCCAGAGCAGATTTTTTCGCTGACCGCGGGAAACGACAATGAATGAAAAAAAAAATTGACAGTTCAGTGTGACCATTGTCAGAAATTTTCAATAGACTAAACAAAATGTTACTCAATCGATCTAATCGATTTGACTTATAATAAAAACTAATTCTATTTCAAACAATAGTATATAGGTGAACTGGGTCACAGATTCAATATTGCAGGGGTTTCTAGAGGAGATCAAGCGTAAGCAGTCAGCATCGGCCACATTATTTGTCAGGATGACGTTCTCAAGACATTGTGCAATATTAAACTATTGTATTGAAGTAAAGGCGTAGTAGTTACTAGGTATTCTCGGTGGTTTCGCCCGCGTTAACTTCGGTATTATAAAATTAGCCTATATGTAGCACTACAAAGTGCTCTATCTTCCCATGAAAGTCCCATTAAAAATGCTTCAGCCATTCCAGAGAGTACCCCAAACATACAGAAGGACACACAAAACAACAGACAACATTTTTAAACAAGTTGGTTAATGAGCTAATAGCGTGTATATAACTATAATTATGTACTTGAAAAATTCATAGTTATTTTGAAATCACAGACAGACACTTAATTATAGGTGTATAGATATATTTTGTCAATGTGAACATGGCCTGTAATGCCTTTAGGTACAACATTTAAACAGAACTAAAGGCTTGTCGAATTCGGAATTCATGGATAGGATCTAATAGAGATATTGTAACTTCTTACAGAATATCAAGGTAACAGTATAAACATATATCGTCGCTTTCAATAATATTCAGTGATGCGCTGAGATGAACTCTAAGGGAATAAAGGAAGGGTTGATGGATTTGAGATGTGGTGCCGACGGAGACGTGTTATCTGAATGGCGCGACGAATCAATTTATTAATATTAAAACTGAAAGTCAACATGAGTCGTTTAGTTTCGGCTGCCTTTATGATACATGGCAGTATTTAATTGTATATAGTACATAACGAATTACAGATATTTTGCGGAAAAGCCCTAAAAGATGGAACTACATGTACCGATAAACAATACTTTATCAAGAACAGCATCAAAACCAAATGTTGCAACGTTTGCTTATCCTTAAGAATGTGCGACTGAATTGAATTAAAGAGAGATTTTTATTCTAATAGTATGTTATCAGATATCATTTTCCATCTCTCGTACTGATAAATAGCAACTATAATAAATTATTCCCATGGTTTTACTTTTGGGTACACGTAAGTCTGTGTTCATTGGCCCGTATTTACGTGTGCCTTTACCGTTCCCATACCGGAGATGCCGAGACAACTCGACTGTTTGACTACTTAAGTCAGGCAGCAGATAATGCGCAGGAGCAGTTCCCGATCGCCGAGTTGGTCTTTTTGG
The DNA here is from genome assembly GCA_944739405.2 of Euclidia mi. Taxonomy (NCBI): domain Eukaryota; kingdom Metazoa; phylum Arthropoda; class Insecta; order Lepidoptera; family Erebidae; genus Euclidia; species Euclidia mi. The sequence goes on along the minus strand of OX123183.2, from coordinate 8,333,771 downwards.
GAGATTTCAATACCATGAGACCTGGCTGGGCTCTTCCAAAACAGACCACGCGGGACGAGCTGCTCACGCATTCGCTCTAACGCATGACCTGACTCAACTGGTACTCCAGCCCACCAGGATACCAGATATATCGGGTCAAGCGCCCTCGTTGTTAGACCTTGTGCTGACGAGTAATCCGGCCCAGTACAGTGTGACGGTACAAGCCCCTTTGGGTTCCTCCGACCACTGTCTGGTTCGCACTACAGTGCCATTCGCTTCACCTCCACAACCAGTGCAGGCAAAGCGACGCTTGTGGCACTACTCGTCAGCGGATTGGGATGGCCTGCGAGACTACTATGCGTCCATCCCGTGGTCTCAACGCTGCTTTGGTGGGAGGGATCTGTCGGAGAGTACGTCTGCTGTTGCTGGGGAAATCATGTTGGGTATGGAATATTATATTCCATCCACTGACGTCTCCAGCAGCAGCGGATTACGGCCCTGGTTCGATCGCGAGTGCGCCGATGCTGTTAAACAAAAACGGTCGGCTTACCGCGCTTAGATCTGGGCTCGGTCTCGTCGCGATCCGAATGTCCATCTCATCAAGGCAGCCTATAATAAAGCCACCAAGGTCTGCAAGAGGGCATACATAAGAGCGGATGCACAGCGCATTGCACGGTTTGGTCAAGAACTCTTGTCGCACCCCACGGGCAGCCGGGAATACTGCCGATTAGCCAAAGCCGTGCAATCTAATTTCTGCCAGCCTTCACTGCCGCCGTGCCCTGATGGATCACTGGCCCATGGGCCGCAAGAGAAAGCTGACCTGCTTGTCAATCTGTTTGCGGCCAACTCCCGAATCAATGATCGTAGTGCGCAGCCGCCTTCGATTCCCTACTGCGGCCACTCCATGCCTGATATTAAAATCAGGCAATGCGATATTCGCGTGACACTGCAATATTCGCGCGACACTGCGATCTCTCGATGTCCGGAAAGCCAGTGGACCTGACGGAATTCCAGCGGTTGTGCTTAGGAAATGCGCAGCCGAGTTGTCTCCAATGCTTACACGCCTGTATCGCCTATCATATGCCTCTGGCGTAGTGCCGCAGGCTTGGAAAGAGGCGAACGTACAACCGATTCCCAAGAAAGGGGATCGTTCTGATCCGGGCAACTATCGACCCATTGCTATCACCCCTATCCTCTGCAAGGTGTTTGAACGACTAATCAACAACCAACTCGTTCGCTACCTAGAAGATCACTCTCTCATCAGTGATAGTCAGTATGGCTTCAGACCGAAACGATCAACGGGTGATCTTCTAGCGTATGTCACTCACCTTAAGGGTGAGGCGATGGACAGGCGTGGGGAGTCGTTGGCTATTAGTCTTGACATCTCCAAAGCCTTCGATAGAGTCTGGCATCGTGCGCTTCTTTCCAAGCTTCCAGCCTACGGCTTGCCGCCTCGATTGTGCAACTGGGTTGCCAGCTTCCTGAATGAGCGCCGTATACGAGTTCTTTGTGACGGTGAATCATCGAAGTTTCTCCAGGTGAATGCTGGTGTGCCTCAGGGGTCCGTGTTATCGCCCACGCTTTTTCTTCTGCATATCAATGATATGCTCACTTTTGGGGGCATACATTGCTATGCAGATGACAGTACTGTACATGGGCGATATCTCGGACACCCTGCGGCTAAGCAAGCTGATACTGAGGAGTATAGGCGAACACTTGTTGCTGAGCTTGACCGGGTTCTGAATTGCATCTCGCATTGGGGTGATGAGAACCTGGTCGAGTTCAACGCCAAGAAAACACAGGTGTGCGCATTCTCAGCCAAGGTATCTCCATTCTTTCCCCATCCGTCTCTTCTGGACACTCCACTACCGATTCAAGACAGCCTCAATATCCTAGATATGGACATACGCAGAAATCTCAACCAGAAGAGCTACATCGAGGGTGTCATCAAATCCGCATCTTGAAAACTCGGAGTCCTGAACAAGGTGAGGAGGTTTTTTACGCCGGAGCAGTTGTGTCTGTTATACAAGACCCAGGTTCGCTCCTGCGTGGAATACTGCTCACACCTTTGAAATGGCTCCGCTCAGTACTTATTGGACGCCCTCGATAGGTTGCAGCGGCGTGCTGTCCGTATCATCGGGGATCCAGAGGCCACTAAGACTCTTGAGTCACTGCAATTACGCAGAGACGTGGCCTCAATGGCTGTCTTCTACCGTATCTATCACGGTGAGTGCTCCGAAGAGCTCATTCAACTAATCCCACCCTCTCCTTTCCTATCCCGAACGACACGTGCTGGGTTGAGGTGCCACTCTTACACGGTAGAACAGATACCGTCACGCACCAAACGGTTCGGCGCCTCTTATCTCTCCCGTACCATTAAGATGTGGAACTCTCTACCAGTCCACGTGTTTCCTTCCACTTATGATCCCGGGTCCTTTAAGCGGGGCGTGAAAAAGCTTTACTCAAGGCCGTCAAGGTGAGGGCCAGCATGCCATAATGCCATGCTGGCTGCTGGGATGATGGCCATCACTATGAGATTTCACTGACTGCTTAACATCAGGCAGCATGGAGTCAATTTGTTCGGCAGGAAAAAAAAATTACTAAAACATAAACCTTTTTCTGAATGGTAATCTGATCTTATTGTCGTATTGATCGAAAGGAAAACGTATGAAAGATAAGGATACCTGGTGGTGGACAGAGGAAGTACAGAGTGTGCTCAAGGAAAAGAAAGCAAGGTTTAAGGAATGGCAGCTGATGAAAGAAGGTAATGACTCGTTGAAAGAGAGTAAGAAAAAGAAGTATGATGAATGTAAGAAAAGAGCCAAAAAAGCCTTTGCCTTAGCTAGAGCAAAAGTCCTTGACAATATATACGGATTAATTGAGAAGCCGGAGGGCCAAAAGTATTTATACCGACTGGCTAAGGCTAGAGAGAGAAAGGCGAGGGATGTATCCCATATCAAGTGTATGAAAGATGAAACAGGAGTGGTTCTTACGGATGATGATAGGATTAAAGAAAGATGGAGAACATATTTTGAAAAATTAATGAATGAAGAGAATGATTGGTGCAAAATGCTTGAGAACAAGGCGAAGAATATTGGACTAGTGAATGTAATAGGTAAGGATGAGGTAAGACGGGCTGTGAGTGGAATGAAGAATGGGAAAGCATTAGGACCAGATGGAATACCAGTAGAAGCATGGAAGGTGTTAGAGGAGGATGGATGGGCGTGGCTGACTTTATTCTTCAATAAGATGTTGCATGAGGAGACAGTACCTAAGGAATGGTGCAGGAGTTACCTAGTGCCCATTTTTAAAAATAAGGGAGATGTCCAAGAATGCAACAATTATCGGGGAATAAAGTTAATGCCTCATAGTATGAAAGTATGGGAGAGAGTAATTGAGCGACGTTTGCGAGCAGAGAGTGAGATTTCACGTAACCAATTCGGTTTTATGCCTGGTCGAGGTACGGTGGATGCCATTTTTGCACTTCGCCAAATTTGTGAAAAATACAGGGAGGCGCATAAAAATCTGCATATGGTATTCGTTGACCTCGAAAAGGAATATGACCGGATACCGCGTGAAGTCTTGTGGTGGGCTCTCAAGAATAAAGAAAATAAAGGAGTGCCTGAAAAGTACCTGAAGTTGATCCAAGCTATGTATGCTGAATGCCACACGCAAGTCCGGTCCGCAGCTGGAATCACAGCCAGATTCAATGTGGCTGTAGGCTTGCACCAAGGGTCGGCTCTTAGTCCTTACCTCTTCTTGTTGATTATGGATGCCATATCATCGGACATACAGGAAGAGGCACCCTGGTGCATGCTGTTTGCCGACGACATCGTCCTGGTAGCAGAAAGTGGACAGGAGGTGCAAAGCAAGCTGGAGGAGTGGCGGCAGAGACTGGAGAACGTAGGCCTTAGGATAAGCAGAACCAAAACTGAATACATGTTCTGTGACTTTGGCGGCCTCTCTAGTCCAAGCCCGGTTACACTCGACGGTATACCCCTACCAGTATGCTCCAACTTTCGCTACCTCGGTTCACTCCTGCAACACGACGGCGAAATTGACCGAGATGTTCGGCAAAGGATCAACTCAGGATGGATGAAATGGCGACAGGTCTCGGGCACAATATGCGATCCTAAAATGCCTTTGAAATTCAAGGGACGCATATATAAGGCGGTTATAAGGCCTGTCGTATTGTATGGAGCTGGTGTTGGGCTACTAAGAAGATGGATGAAAAACGATTACATGTGGCAGAGATGAGAATGTTGCGATGGATGTGTGGAGTTACGAGAATGGATAAGATTAGGAATGAATACGTGAGAGGTAGTCTGAAAGTGGCGCCTATAGACGAGAAAGTGAAAGGAAGTCGTTTGGCTTGGTATGGACATATTATGCGAAGAGATGATATGTATGTAGGTAAGCAAGTGATGAATATGAAGGTAGAGGGATGGAAAGGGAGAGGGAGGCCGAGGAAAAGATGGATGGACTGTGTGAGGATGGATATGAAAGAGAAAGGGGTAAATGATCAGATGACGGGCGACAGAAAAGAATGGAAGCGAAGGACGTACTGCGCCGACCCCAAATAGATTGGGACCAGGGCAAGAAGATGAATCTGATCTTATTGTATAAAAATGAATCATATTTAAAGACGGATCAGTGTCCTCTCACAAAAATATTATAATTGCATTCATATCATATTGTTTTTCTGTCGAGTGTCATAAAACTTTATTGTGTATCTGTATCTTGCACACCGTAAACCGTATCTTATTCATAAAATGTTATTTTTCATGGGAGTGGTTTAGAATGATATTGTTAGATCTTTATTGACATGTGAGCTAAAATGCGTTTATACATCCATTCGTATGTTCTCATTATAGTCGTGTTGAAAGTCGCGAAATGTGCTTATGTCAGTATGATTACAACTTGAAGATTAAGCTAGGATTCATCGTGCATCTTCAAGAATATGGTTTTTGGTTTGTTAGTTGTGTAATTCAAACACTTCACATAGTTAATTAAAGTCAAATTGAAAATTATTCACTTAGGTTTCAACGTGACCAAACGTATTTGCCGAATAAATCTACAATAACATTTAGTGCATGTTCGCAAATGGAGGGCGTAGAACCATGAGAAAGATTTTTCAATTCTAAGCCCTTTTTCAATTCAATAAAATTCATAACCACTCTTATCAAATACTAGCGCAATTTTGTTTAATATACCTAGACTTGCCACGAAGAAAAATATTTTTTTTAATTGCAAATAACATTTATTACTTTTACAGTGTGTTAGTTTAATACATAAATATAAAACAATTTAAAATACGAAAAGCTTATTCAAAGTGGTCTCCATTGGCTGCAATACAGCCCTTAAAACGTTGAGGCCAGTTATCAATAGAAGCACGCACTCTTTCCATGGGAAAATTCTTCACTGCCAATCGTATGGATGGTTTTAGGGACTCCAAATTATCATGGCGTTTAGAGCAAGCCGTACTCTCTAAAACTGACTGAATTGATAAATCTATATAAATCTATATAATAAAGGGACTAGACGACGGCCAGTCTTCAGCTCTGATGAAGTCCGAAACGTTCGCTTCCAACAAAGACTGCGTGGACCGAGCTTTATGACCCGGTGCCGAGTCTTGCTGGAAGGACCATACTTGGTATTAAACATGGTGTTGTTAAGAGGCTTAACTACCTTCTCAAGAATGGTATTTTGGTACACTTGTGTCGATGTTTTGATACCTTTTTCACAAAAATATGGCTCAGTCACTCCTTCATAGCTAACACCCCACCAAACTATCACTGAAGTCGCATAATGCCCACGTTGCACTCTGACGACTATTTGGGAAGCTTCCTTAGAGCTTTGAGCATAAATACGGTAATTTTGTTTGTTAAAATGTTGCTCAATTGTAAAAAAATAATATATAAAACATTTTTATGTTAAACGGTTTTATTACAATAAAACATATGTAGTTACGTTATATACAAAAAGCTAAAAAATAATTCAGCAAGTCCTAGCTTCCAGATCGCACCAATCTCCTCATCAATCTGGGGTATTGATCAGATAAATATAAAATCGTTGTGCGCGTGAAATTTCTATCAAAATGAAATGAAATGAAATAATGATTAATTAATAAAAAGGATATTGTAGCATAATGGTTATTTGAGATACAAATACAAAATGTAGGTAAATTTACAATATAAGTGGTTGAAGTTCTGTCACCCTAAATAGGTTATGTACTAATCTGTAGTAAGGGATAACAGCCCCCTTCACAATGGAAGAACATAAAAATTTTGCCTACATCAATATATTACACTAGTTCTTATAATATTTGACTACAATTAAGGACAATGTTAAAGTATTTTATTTTTACGAGTGTGTGTGTGTGTGTGTGTGTGTGCGCGCGTGCGTGTGTACGTGTGTTGTATGGTGATACCTGCGTGTTTGTGTGTGTTGTGTGGTGATACGTGCGTGTGTATATTGTGTGATCGTCGGTGTGTGCCTGACAAATATTATGGCATAAGTGCTTCGGTTTCATGATAGGTTTTATTTTGGAGGGTAAAATGTTTACTCTGGATACGCTACGCCGAACGATTTTAAATTTGTCTGATCAATACCCCAGATTGATGAGAAGATTGGTGCGATGTGGTAGCTAGGACTTGCCGAATTATTTTTTAGCTTTTAGTACATAACCTAACTATATATATTTTTTTTTGTAATAAAACCGTTTAAGATAAAAATGTTGTTTATTTTATTTTATTTTCAAGTTTTTAGTTTTGTGGTTAGTTCATAGTGAGCCCTATTCTACTAATCAAGTCCATTCATTCGATACCTATATTGAGGTATTTGTGAAAAATATCTAATCCGCCATTTTGTGGCGGAAGCCATCTTGAATTTTTCATAGTGATCTCTATTCTACCAATCAAGCCCTTTCATTTGATACCCATATTGAGGTTGTTGTGAAGAAATATGTGATCCGCCATTTTGTATCGGCGGCCATATTGAATTTTTCATAGTGAGCTCTATTCTGCCAATCAAGCCCTTTTATTTGATACCCATATCGAGGATGTTGTGAAGTAATATTATTTGATCCACCATTTTGTATCGGCAGCCATCTTGGATTTACAATCATAAAGAATATATTATGTTGTATTGTCATCAAGATTAAGAGTGTGTACCAAATATCAGATCAATTTGTCATCAAGAAGGGGGTAAAATTCCAATTAGTAAATTTGACCCAAACAAATAAATAAAACAAATAAAATCGCCTTTAGGAGAGGGTGTGAGTGTGTGTGAAACATGTTGCCAAGCGAATACAAAATTTATTAAATCAACCAGACCTTATATACTGCCCGCGGAAAATCTTGATAGCGCGATTCAGAAATATAAAAATATGGTACAACGCCATCTAGCGAGCGGCATGCCAAACTTTACAGTAAACATTGAACATTCCGCCCACCATGGATAGAATGGACATACCAATAAACAAAGATCTGATTACAAAAATACAAATAGATAACCGCCCACCATGAGAAAACTTATATCTAACAAATAACTGATGGACGTTATCAGAGCTAATGGACTGTCTGTACTTAATCTTAACAATCTTAATTAAATCTGCTTAAACTACAAATATGCGATATAAAACAGTTTAAACACAACAAAATATAAATGCAATATCGACAATGTTATCACTCAGTGACCGGTAGAATAATTAACTTAGAGACCGGTCTCTTTATAATGGTTCCCTTACAGGCAAAGAAACAACCCTCGTGACCTTGTCCAAGCCAGTGTGTATTTTTAACAATGAGGCCATAGAGCCACCTTGCCGGAGGTAAATCGTCTTCCTTTACCAGCACCACACTTCCTACGTCTGGTTCGGGAGTTTGGTGTGACCACTAGTATCTGTGGTGGAACTGCACTAGATATTCACAGGACCACCTGCGCCAAAAATCCTGAACTATGCGTTGTGTCAAATGCAATCTTTTCAGCGAGCCAATGTTGGAATTCTCGAAATTGGTTTCTGGTACGAGCAGTAAAGGCTCACCTACTAAGAAATGGCCTGGAGCCTGGGGGTAAGGACTGTTGCTCAGTGCAGAGATTGGCCTGGAATTGAGACAATTTGTGCAAGAACTGTCATCATCTCTTCAAATGTAAGAGTGCTAGTACCTATCACCCGCTTTAGATGGTGTTTCATGGACTTCACTCCAGCTTCCTAATGCCCTCCAAAATTTGGAGAGTGGGGTGGAATGAAGTGCCACTCAGTTCCGTTGGTTGCCAAACAGTCAGCGATGTTGAATGCTATACCAGACCTTTCGTGACAGAAAAGAGTCTTTAGCTCTTTAGCCTTTTATTAGCCCCCACTAAAGTAGGGCTGTTATCACTCCAGAGCTCTCCGCAATGTCCACGACGGGATACAAAGCGCTTAGGGGATGCTAAAAAGGCGTTTGACTTCATGCCACTCACCATTTCTAGATGTATGGCTCGAGTAGCCATGCATACAAAAAGGCAGATATAACCTTTAGTAGAGTGATAACCGCGACCTCTTGTGGGTCTAACGCTGATAGGACCTGCATAGTCTACGCCACTTCGGTAGAAAGGTCGGCAAGCATTAACTCTGGCGGATGGCAACTGCCCCATTAGCGGTGGAATACCTCGTGCAGAATATCTAATGCAACGTACACATTTCCGTACATAACCTCTATCTGCATTCCTAGCATTAAAGATCCAATACTGGCTTCGCAAATAATTTAACAATAGCTGTGGTTCATCGTGCAGAGTACGTTCATGAGCGTCGCCTATTAACAGTGTCGTAAAATGTGACTTATAGGGTATGATGATAGGGTGTCTCATATTGTCGTGAAGATGAGCACGCTGTAGTCTACCGCCTACTCGTAGAATGTGGTTGTTATCCAGATAAGGACTGAGAGAGATAAGTTTACTTTTTCTTTCAACTTGGACAGTTTTTTGTAGACTTTCTATGTCTTTCTTAAAATAATCTCTTTGACAGAGTTTAACACAAGTATAAAGTGCTTCGTTATTTCTGAAAAGCTTATAAGACCACCTCTATCTTTACCTTTATTTTTCAAATTTAAAAATCTTCTACAAATGGCTATTACTCTAATTATTTTTTTAAGTGATGAAAATTTTGTTATTATACTATTATCTATATTCTTATTAATTACGACATTAAATGCTAACTTTGATTTCCTCTCTTCTAAATTAGTTTCTCCTACACTTGATTTGTTATAATTTATATTTTTATTTGTTTACCATTTAGGACCTTCTTTCCACAACTCAAAGTCAACAAATTCTGACGAGTTCATACCTCGAGACGCACAGTCTGCAGGATTATCCTTAGACTGGATATAAGACCATTGGGTATTCTCCATTGTTGAGAGAAATTCCGATACTCTGTTGCCCAAGAACGTATTCCAATGGCTGGGGTGGCTACTCAGCCAAGCGAGAACCACTGAGGAGTCAGTCTAGGCTTGTACATTTTCTTTGGCTACATTCAAGGCGCCCGAAACTTCTGAAATAAGTTTTGAGAGCAGCACCGCGCCCCATAATTCCAAGCGTGGAATAGAAACCACCTTGACTGGAGCTACCTTGGTTTTAGATGCCAATAAACTTTCATGAACTTCTCCATTGCAATCTACTGACCTAAAATAAACTACAGCTGCATAAGCCATATTGGATGCGTCATAGAACCCTTGCAACTCAATAGTGTCATTACGATTTGAATTTACCCACCTCGGCAAATGAAAAGCACAAAGATTGTGGAGACTATTCCTATAACTAACCAATCCTTGAGTATACTGTCGGTGAGCTCATCGTCCCATCATATACTAGACAGCCACACACGCTGAATAAGCACCTTGGCTTTAGTTATGACCGGAGCGATCCAACCAAGAGGATCAAATAATCGAGCGATGTCCGATATGAGTCTACGCTTAGTCACGGGGGTTTCCAGTTGGGGAAGATGGACAGTGTATTTAAAACAATCCGATTTTCGATCCTAGGTCAATCCTAAAATTTTAATTATATTATAATCTACATTAAATTCTACATCTTCCTTCATCTCTACTGTCCCTTTCGTTATCCCTTTCACTAGCTCTATGTTACTACTTGAGCACTTCTGGAGCTGCAAACCTCCGCGACCGAGTAACTCATTCATTTGGCGATAGATTTCTTCGCCTTCTGCGACGCTTTCGCAACCAGTCAACAAATAATCGACAAAAAAAGCGCTGAGCACACAACTAGCTGCTAAAGGAAAATCTTTTCCCTCGTCACAAGCTACTTGTTATAGGGAGCGCACCGTGAGGTATAGAGCGGACGATGTACCAATAGTGACTCGTGTCAATCGCAGGTGCTGTAATTCAGACTCTGGATTGTCACGCCACAAAATACGTTGATAATCCACATCATCCTGGGAGATTCTCACCTGGCGATACATTTTAATGATGTCGGCGACCTAACTTATTGGATAGTAGCGCCATCGCATAATAGTTTGTCGCAAATCGGGTTGCAACATAGGACCAACCATTAAGTCTTCGTTTAACGAAACTCCGTTACAACCCGAACATGAAGCGTCAAAAACTACCCTGAGCTTCGTAGTGGTTTTGTCGTTTCTCACTACTGCGTGATGCGGTACAGCATTTCTTTCCCTCTCCGACTCAGAAACAACTTCTGCATGTCCCAGCTGCAGGTATTCGCTAAAGACACTACTGTATTGCGTTCTGAGTAAAGGGTTTTGCAAAAGCTTTCGTTCCAGTATATGAAATCTTTTTTGAGCTATGATTTCAGACCTACCATACTTAGATTTGGGATCAGCGTGCTTAAAAGGCAGGTTGACGATATACTGACCAGTATCATCTCTGCGAATTGTCGCTGAGTAAAAGTCTTCGCAACGTTGTTCCTCTTCAGTTAAACTAACCTTGCGAACTGAAGACTGATTGGACTCTAGCTCCCAAAATCTTCGTAATAGCTCATTCACATCTGCATCTGCAATGGCATGGCAACATACGGCTCTTGGTGTCAACGATACATTCTGAATTTTATCGGCTACGTTAACAGATAAAATCCAGCCCACTTTAGTGTTTTGTGCGACGGGTGTGCCCGGCGGACCCTTCACTAAACCTTCCAACAGCAACCTTCCAACAGCCCTTCATCGACTATACGAGTACTCAAAAGTAAGTCAATCTTACCAGGAGTATCGAATGTCGGATCTGCAAGCGCGAAGGATGAAAATGTTGAGAGTACTTGCACAATCGTTCTTTCAGGGAGGCGTGCTGTTAATCTGCTCAAAACATAAGCATCGACCTCTAAAACAAAAGTGGGATCTAGGCGTGATTGAAGTTTAAATTTGACTATCCACCGAGAGGGTATCGACGATCCCTCATCATCGCCTAGGCGAAGGATGTCGGTGCGAGCAGGTGTCTTCCTAAGGCCGAGCAACTGCACTGCGGACTCTGTAATGAAAGAGACCTGTGAACCCTGATCCATCAGAGCTCGTAAAACTACAGCAGTGCCAGTCTTAGACTCGACATTTACCAAGGCCGTCGCTAACAAACCCTGGCTGCGAACATCTGCAAAGCAACAGACATTAGTGATACACTCGCTTTGATAAGAGGAAGTAGGAGCAGTAGTCGCTACGCCTACAACTATCTTATCTGCTGAACCATCAGGTTCAGTAGCCTTAGACGTCGTTTTGGGATGTAGCAAAGTGTGATCCTTTTTCTTACAAATTTGGCATTTGGTTGATTGGCGGCAAAAGTAGACTGAGTGATTTTTGCATAAACAATTGAAACATAAGTTATTAGCTCGGACAAACTCACGACGGTCGTCACAATCTTTCTTTGCGAATTGTTTACAATGACACAACTCGTGGTCTTCTTAGCATAAGACACAAGTTTGTGAAGAGACATGGAACGATTTGACAGAGTTGTTACGATTTTTAATTGAAGTGACATTTGGGTTATGCGGTTTATTATCTATATTCTCTAATGAACGAAATCTAGACTCTAAAAACTGCTTAAATTCTTGAAAGGTAGTCAAATCATCCGATAAAGTAATTTCTCTTTCCCACAATTTTCTGTGACTCAACATATAACTTCGCGCTAATTATAAAGATAATCATCACATCCCAAGAGCTCACATCAATTCCCAGCGTACCATGTACCATGAAAACAGTCAACTGTGATGTCCAAACGATTTTTTATCGATGCCGACGACTCCTTTACTTGTGATTGATTAAGAAAGCGCTTTAACATGCAATTCGATAAGAATTTCTTGTCATCATAACGCTTTGTTGAAACTGACCAACATTCCTTATAACTAGACGCAGTAACAGGAGTGTGTCGCAGCAATTGTTCTGCTTCGCCAACAAGATGAGCCTATAAATAGTGAAGCTTTTGGACATCGTCAATTGCGTCGTTTTTATCAATGAGAGATAAAAATAAGTCACGGAATGTGCTCAACTCAGTATATTTTACCGAAAATGTGGGTAAACGTGTGGGTTTTAGGCAACTTTACATTGTAACTTGTTTCTGTTTGTTTACTAATGCTAGGCTTAATTTTTAATTCTTTTAAATCTGATTTATATAGTTAGTAGTAGCTGATTCTATAATTTTTCTGTGTGTTTGTATGAATTGATCCCATTGATTTTCTAATGTTTCCAATCTTGTATCAATGTATTACTGTGTTAATCTATCCTTAGGTGATTTTGACGTGACAACGTCTTATAAATTGGTTTGCCGGGTGACACTTCAAAAAACTGCGTTACGCTCCGCTCACGTTATGCGCTCACAATGAGAGCGAGTGAGAGGCACGCGTCCCGCCTAAGAGCGAGAGAGACAGACATAAAAAGTGAAAGGCACGCGTCTTTCATCCTTCTTCCTACTATACGAATGAAAATTCACATTGAAATTATTTTACCACTCAAAGTCGTTGTCACGTAAAACTTTCGCCCGTATACCGACTTTACAGGCAACCAATTTTTTTGAAATTACTTCTACCTCTTTCAATAATACTTCTACTACCTAATTGTAACTTTACTAAAGACTCCATGATTGAAAATAACTATTCCAACAATAATACAATACAAACTAAATAAATTATAAACTACGATCAAACAAAACCAAACTTCTATGATTGTAATAAACCAAGCAAAGCAAACAAGTTATAAAATTACGAAAAATATTCTAAGTCAATAATGATATCTTAAAATTGTACAAGTGTTTTAGATTATATCAACTTCGGAAAAAATCAGGCATAGATTCGTCGTCTGAACACTTTTTACTTAAATATTCTAAGTCTACACTACTTACTACAAAATTATTCTAAGTAACAAACTATCGCTAATTTTTTTACAAGTCCCAAACACTTGGAAATTTCTCTTCACTAGTTACAACTTTATAAATAATTCAAAAGTACTCACAGTTCATTCTGCCTAACCTTTTTCCCCGTCACTATGTTGTTGCTCACTCATTCACCAGTCTCGATCTTGAAGTTCCACCGTCTTAGTACAATCAGCTCCAGTAACGCCCTCTCGCGTCTCAGTCAGGTAACATGTTCTCGTAACATAGGCGTCCTTTCGCGGCTACGTTTCCTTCTTCAATCAGTACGTCTCACGGCAATGGCAGTAATTGTACTGATTCGACCGAAGCGCCCTCTAGCTGCTGTTGTCATCAACTGCCGTGCCTCCACACAAGGCACACGCGACATGCGTACACTTGTACACACACAAGCACTGCAGTGGCGATCCACCACTCTCACTTGTGCTGCTGATGCCCGGTCTCGCGACTCGTGATTGCGGTATAAATAATACGTAAAAATCGGGCTACGATACGATCAAATGGACCGTAGTCCCTAAAATCGCCTTTAGGAGAGGGTGTCGTAAGTGATACACGTTCCCAAGCGAGCATAACATTTATTAAATCAACCAGACCTTATATACTGCTATACTGCCCGCGGAGAATCTTGATAGCGCGATTCAGAAATATACAAATATGGTACAACGCCATCTAGCAAGCGGCATGTCAAACTTTACAGTAAACATTCAACACAGGTCAAACTATATAAAACCGTTTAAAAAATGTTTCATCCCTAAACAATTTTTTTCTGTGACCTCTTGCGTACCTCACGCAAAGGGAGGTCACAGAAAAATTTTGTTGATTTTTAAATTATCAGTTAAAAACTGACTAGTGCGTCTCTTATAGGCTGCAAGTCCTAAGTGATCTTTTAAAATACGCGTCATGGTTCTAGGTGCTATCTTCATCTCCCGAGATAAAATCTTTTGCTTTCGGACAGGAGTTCTTCGAATTCTTTCCCTTACTGCTTTGGCCACCTTTATCGTACAACACTACGTGGACGGCCAGGTCTTTTTCTGTTACAAACAGAGGAGGTCTCATTGTACCTATTAATAGCCCGGTACACTAACATTGTCCGCGTGGCGACGGATTAAGAATACGGAATGTCACCACCCCATATCATCCCATGGATGCCGTAAGAGCCGACAGAGGGAGCATATTATACAGAGAACAGCATTGTATGAAAAGGAAAACTTGATACAAACCCTATACCAACCCGTTTGGCCAGCGTGGTATAGTAGGCCGATTCCTCCTTTCAAAGGAGAGGCCCAGTCCGGCAGTAGACTGTTAAGGGCTGGTGATGCACACAAACATTTTACTAATACCAATTGTATGGAGAGTTAAAAATTCCTTTTGGCTCGATACCTATTTCGTGTAATGCAATCACCACTCCATTTTAATATTACAAAATTTTGTACAATGTATTGGCGCCATAACGAGATAACACAATAAACAATCGTATAAAAATGACAGATTCCAAATCCAAATGTAATATTTTTTAACAGTATTTATGGCCAGACTAAGTATAAAAATCATTTGCAACAGATACAAATACAATGAATTCAAATCATCCCTTAGAAAACATGCTATTAACATAAACAATTTTACAGTTGCTTACACAGTGAAATATTCATAATGCTTAAAAATCTGATATGAAACTAAACATACGTCATGTAGCCGTGGCATGTAAAATCATAACTCATTGTGAATACACGAGTGTCAAGCAAGGTTATGAATTAAAGTAAAATATTTCAAGCGCTTTATTTTTAGCAAGATAAAAGGCTTTTGAGCAAGTTCTATACGGGGTACTGGGCTTTTGTCTGTCTATGCTTCGTTTATTTTCATAGAATTATTTTTGTTACGTTAAATGTATTAAAATATATATTTAGAATAGGTTTTGTATAATCTATACCTATTCATCATTTACCTACGTTTTTTCACATTCTACATCACAGAAACAAACTTTTAGTTTATCAGATCATCAGATTTTGAAATCAATTTCTTAGAATCAAGGTTTATTTTCATTTATAGAACTACATTAGTAGATAATTCCTCAAGCTTTGCTCGAGACCCCGCTGCTTCCAAATGTACAATTGTATTACTGCACAAATGATGACAAATTGCAGCTTGCAACTCCTGTAAATTGTCCTTTGGCTTACTCATACTAATTGCACAACAAACGGGCACCCATACTAACCTTGCATACAACTTATTACTAATCTACAAACACATTAGGCGAGATGCAGTAGACTACTGCTAATTATATTTGCGACTAAGTATTATGTTACGAGGACCGCATTGCAATACATATATATTCATTACCTGAATCATGAGAATTATTCGATTCATAAGTAATTCGAATACGATGAGAAGGTGATATTTATTGATTAAGGTATAATATTGCTGCTTGTATTATTGTGATTTCGTAAAACAATATTTTTAATGTGATACATTCTGTGAAACCACGCAACGCTGGAATATACAAGTTGATTTGTAATTGTTCGTATTTTTTTTTTTTTGTATAAGCTATTTTCAGCTTTAATATAAATTTATTTTGGGCTAAAACCATGTAATAAACAGCTTCCAAAATATAGTATACCTTTGGCAGTGGCAAATTTGGCGTGGCATTATTTGATAGGCAATTAAATGGATCACGCGTTGAAATATAATGAAACTTCCAACTTTGAGAAGAATTTAAAAACGGAGGCAGAACGCAGACTCTCGGCAAAGCAATTTTATTCTTCAAAATGAAACGAATATAACACAAAAATTTATTTATTTATTTAATAATAGGAACTACAGAAAACAAATTACAATATTGAATAGCTTATACAGTAATTAGATAGTATACTTCATGTGAATTTGAACGATTACGGTTGAGCACAGCATTTGAGGTTAAGATGGTAAGTAATGTAGGGCTAACTAGGATATAAGAATAAGGAGTAGTCAAATAAATTGTGAAATTAATGAGATTAGAGTAAAAACTATCGTGAGTTGTCATAATTAGAGTAACTGTAAACGGTTGTACTCACGTATTATTTTTGGTCGGAGTAGCCCGACTAGTTTTACACGATCCCGTGTGACTGTGGCCTGAGCTACGTAGGCGAGACTCGTCGCAACATTACGACACGGTTAAGGGAACATATCAGAAGCGTCAAGAGCATGGACAGCAACAGGTCGGCGGTCGCTGAAGATGCCTCTGAAACGGACACGGCTCACTACATACGTTTCGACAAAGCCACCGTACTAGCGAGGGAGAAATACTTCATACCGCGGAAAGTACGGGAGGCCATCGAGATCAGCCGTCGTCCCAATTTCAACCGCGATAGTGGCTGGGGACTGTCACCTGCCTGGAGACCGGCCTTAAAACTGACCACACATCTGGATATCCCGAACCTAGAATGCGACACAGTCAGCACGGTGTGTACACATCCAACGTCCTTCACGGTGCAGCGGAACACGTTGCAAGATGACGTTCACACAGGCACACCGGACACGCCGGCAACGCAACCAACTTCATCGCAGGCGCCGGTGAATACGTCCTCTACACGCTCGCAACGACAAGCTGCGCGGTGGGCCCGCTTCAGTGGAGCGCCCGACGCCGACGCGGACGGTCACGCTTGCTCATGATTAAGGACCTCCGTATGGTCCGAAACTAGTCGGGCTACTCCGACCAAAAATATTACGTGAGTACAACCGTTTACAGTTACTCTAATTAATGAGATTATACAAAATATACAAAAATTAGAAAAATCAAAATAAAGTAAATAAATTAGCATTAAATTAAATAAAACAAGTCAAAACATAATTGAGAGAATTAAAATAAAATTAAACATGTTGAAATAAAATTAATCAAAACAAAACATCTAACGACTGTCAAATTCAGATAGGACTATCTGTTTGCATTTTCGCAGGTATTCACCGTTACTGTCATAAAAAATATCGAGCTCTTTGGCATGGTCATTATATCTTCTGCACATTTTAGCGTCTAGGTGGTAGTGACTCACATTATTACAATATTTGTTTGAAATGGCGCTGATTTAAAAAAGTATTTGCGGGCATAACCTCGGTGCATCGCTATTATCCTACATAACTATCCTCCTACCTAAAGCGATTAATACCTGCTTTATATGTAAGCCGAATTTTAGATTCTGATGATCATACATCAATGCAAACTTATGCCAGGCGACCGACGGGGTAGTCCATTCATTTTCCATTATATAATACCGATCAGTGACATGGTTGCGCTGTAATCAATCAAGTTGCTTATTCCACGTCACCACCTATTGAAACTAATACATTGAATTAAGCGGGAGTAGTTTAATTTCGATCGTAAGCGCTGGAAGTTATAGTTGAAATTATATTGTCACGGATTGTTTGATGTCTTTGTACTAGTGTGAAAAGGATTTCTTTCTTATGTATGATTATATAATATGCTTGCAGATTGTTGATTAAGATTGACGAATCAAATACAATTTTATAAACGGCAGATAGATGTGTGAGAGCAATTAGAGCGCGCTAGACTTCGTAGGACATTCGTCAACCGAATTCGCTGTCAAAAAGCACCCGCGCCCGGCGAGCATGTATGAAAAGAGTAATTAATGTAGAGAAAGCGCGTAAGGTTTGTGAGACAACACTTTGCGGGATCCATAAATTGTTGTTTCGTGTCTGGGTGTACATTGTGTCCGTTGATTGCAAGTTTGTAAAGTTCCCTGCGACACAGGCCTTATTCCTAGTGCGGGAGTAGTCTTTAAAAGAAATAATTACTAAGCATATCCTTGCACTTAAATAGTGACTCGGAAATCCAAGAAATGTTCCTCCTTAATATCAAAATCCAAGCTATCATAGCTGACAATATCATGAGATCAACGACATATAATCCCATACTCTATTCACTAGTCTTGCAACACTATAATCCGGAGAGTAATTTTGGAAAATAGACAGTATTTGGCTGTTTTCTACTGGGAATATACACTTAAGGCATTGGAAACTTCACCTTAATCAGTAATGTTAAACGAGGAGGCTCAACGCTTACAACTAATTACTCGGTAGCCAGATTTAATGTTATACTAGAATTAGGGAACGAAATCCTTTGAAACTATAATCGGTGGTGAAGTAAAGGATGAGAAAGAGAGAGAGGAAATAGGAAATGATTTTATATAAGGTAAACTAAACATAGGTACACGTTTTATCAATAGGTAATGTTTTTCAGTTCTTTGGAATAGGATCACTACTCATTTGTACCCAAGCTATATTGTATTGAATAGTTGTATTAAAAAGGAAAAAGAAATTATTGCATTACTACTTTGTTTATTACTCTGTACGACGTTAACGAACCGCGAAAGTTTAAAATCGATTATTATGTACTCTGTTAAATAATAATAAAATAAATATTTATGAAAATAGATGTTTTATTTATGAGGAAACGTAAATAACCACGGCATTAAATATCGAGCAAGGATCGTCTTATAAATTAAAGCAACAATGAACAGACCAAAGATCCAATAAAGAAAATCAGATGTTCAATTTAACAACATGTATTTTTTACAGATTACGGAAAAGTTTTAGTTAAGCTTAACGAAGTTGTTTCTATGTTGATTGAAAAGTTTTCTTTTAAAGTGTCAAAAAATACACAAAAGTGTAATACTATAGTATTTTTGCTGTATGATGATATGCATGACAGTTCATGACTGACAATTATAATGATGTAACCTAGGGAAATTTAAGCGGTTATTTATAAATATCGAATTAATTGGCAAAGGACATAGAATCGTAGTTGCCGATTTTAGATCTTCGAAATAAATTCATATTAAAAGTGTTTTAGCAAATACATTTTCAGAAATAAAACGCAGTACATAATTTTAAAATTCTTTTTTAAATATTCCGGTCACTATCACTCGAAATAAAGCTCATATCTGAATCGGAATCTTCTCCGACTGAGATAATTAATTGCTGATCTGGAATTCGGTCGAGGTGGACATATTTATCCCAGTCGGTAAATATTGTCGATTATGTTTTTTCTACGACATTCCTACAATTTTCTGCGGTTACATTTTGGCCCCCGTTTGCACGCTCTCGTTCAAAGAAGGTCCTCAAACGAATCACTAACTCACGGCTTTGAGAGTTTAAAACTATCTTTTTTGTTGTTTTCGGCATTGTACATACCAAATATAACACAACAAAAAAATAAAAATAACACGCCAAACAGAAAGAAACATAAACCGCATACAAGGCAGATGCACTCGTACTCACAATATACTTATCTATGGTCGTACTGACGTTTTCGATCATAAGATGGCCGCTCGTATTCATCGAGTTCATGTCGATTCAATGGTGTCAATCTCTACTGACAGAGGTTCCGTTTCATGCATCTGACATTTTGAGGATTATAATTAAATAATTTATTTACAGTTAATAATAATTATAAAAATAGAGAGAGACATACTAGTATCAATTTACTTTGTAATTTTAATAGATATTTTTTTTTAATAATTGTTTTTTTTTTGGCAACTTATTTTCATAAGTTGAAAGTAGTATGCGTAACATGTAAAATGAGAACTGTCACGCATATCATCATACAGCGAAAATACTATAGTAACAGTAGCGAAACTTTAAATAGGTTTAATAAAACATCGTATTTCTTTTATAATGTAGGTGAGTTCGAAGAAAAACTATTTGGAAATTCATCTCTTTCAGCGGTAAAAAGGAGTTGGTATGATTTCATGACACATTAAATTTAAAGAGAAATCAATACAAAATGGCACTAAACTACTTGTACAGAAATTGAGATGGTTCGCATTTCAGGGGTTTTAAAAATTCAATTACTAAGTCATAAAAAGGGTGGCAAGGTTTGTATGGTTGGGTGACTGATCAACGCACAATCGTAACCAATGAGTCTAGGTGTCTGACATTGTCAACATAAGTAAACACTAGGCTCGGCGGAGCGGGTTATAAGTTTTATCAAGACAAAAACGAATGATTACTGTATGATTTTTGTTTTTATCAAAACAGCAACTAAAAAAGTAGTGAATGTTTCAGAGTATATTTACGTCAGATATTATATATTTTTACGTCAGATTTCGAGCGTTAACTAATGATATGCTAACATACATACATTACACTATAAATATACAGGAATATTACTTTGTACTGTTCCTACGGGATATATACCACGTACCTTTGTTTTGAGTAACCGATATTTCGGCACTGTTGCAAGCGCCATGTTCACGGATGTACTGAAGCATTGCGGGTGGATGAAAGTTATAAACAAAAGAACCGGTCTACCCGCTTCCTTACTCGTTTATTGCGCGCACAACCACTATCACCGTTTTCACTCTCGCACTGTACTCGATCGCGGCACACTGTACTCACTACGTCAGCTCGTGATTTAAGTTTTTCCGGTTTATGGGTTTTGCATAGACGTACCACTGGATGCCAGGTATTCGACAGTTGAAACCCATCTACTCTATTGAAGGTTTTGTACTTTTTAATTTAAATAGCTTCCTTAAGCATTCTAGGTATATAGTGGCGTTCTGTCGAAAGCACCTGAGGGTTATATAACTCAATCCAATGGTTCGTACCCGAGTCTAGGAGATGTTGAGCTATTGCCGACTTTTGTGGTTCATTGTTTTTGACTGCCCTGATGTGTTCCTTGATGCGGCAGGAAATGGTGCGTTTCGATTGTCCTATATAAGAACTCCCACAGCTGCAGTCAATTTTGTATACACCCGGCTTTTCCAAGGGGATACTGTCCTTTGGCGTTCTTATGTACTGTGACAGTTTCTTCAAAGGAGTGAAGATAGTTTTAACAGATACCTTCTCAAGGATATTAGAGACCTTATCTGTCACTCCTTTGACGTACGGTAAGTACGCTGGTTGTCGTTCTACCTTGTAGTCGAGGTGTTTTTGAGTGTATCTAGGTAGTCTGACACGTCCGCTGTACCCGTTCTTTCGTAGAATGTCACTTATGTCTGCAAGTTCTTCATTTAAGTGGTCTTCGTCGCACAAACTGTATGCTCGCTTGGTAAGTGACGTTATAACTGAGTTCAGTTGACGTGGGTGGTGATGTGAGTCAGCATGTAGATAGCGGTCGGTATGCGTTGTTTTCCTGTGTACAGAGTGGCTAAGCGAACCGTCAGATCGTACACCAACCATCACGTCAAGAAATGCCATTCTTCTGTCCCTTTCTATTTCGTACATGAAGCACATTTTAGCGTGGATTATTTAAATGCGCCAAATACTGTTTTACTACCTCTTCATCGCCTTCCAATATACAAAAAATGTCGTCCACGTACCGTTTCCAAATCTTTACACTAGATGGGGCAGTAGCAATGGCTTGATTTTCAAAATGTTCCATCCATAGGTTGGCTACCACTGGAGCTTAGTGATAAAGATGTGATGGTTAGTTTTGACGTAGAATCACTCTTTACAAACGTGCCGATAGCAGATTGCATGGAAGTTATTCGACGTCGGATCGGTGAAGATCGTGTTGCTATAGTATATGCTGACCTTGTACATCATTTGTCATCCTGACCACGAATTACTTCATATACAGAGGTGAATACTACCTACTAATCGATGGCGTAGCAATGGGCAGTCCGGTAGCTCCAATGGTAGCCAACCTATGGATGGAACATTTTGAAAATCAAGCCATCGCTACTGCCCCATCTAGTGTGAAGATTTGGAAACGGTACGTGGACGACATTTTTTGTATATTGGAAGGCGATGAAGAGGTAGTAAAACAGAATTTGGCGCATTTAAATAGTATCCACGCTAAAATGTGCTTCATGTACGAAATAGAAAGGGACAGAAGAATGGCATTTCTTGACGTGATGGTTGGTGTACGATCTGACGGTTCGCTTAGCCACTCTGTACACCGGAAAACAACGCATACCGACCGCTATCTACATGCTGACTCACATCACCACCCACGTCAACTGAACTCAGTTATAACGTCACTTACCAACCGAGCATACAGTTTGTGCGACGAAGACCGCTTAAATGAAGAACTTGCACACATAAGTGACGTTCTACGAAAGAACGGGTACATCGGACCTGTCAGACCACCTAGACACACTCAAAAACACCTCGACTACAAGGTAGAACAACAACCAGCATACTTACCGTACGTCAAAGGAGTGACAGATAAGGTCTGTAATATCCTTGAGAAGGTATCTGTTAAAACTATCTTCACTCCTTTGAAGAAACTGTCACAGTACATAAGAACGCCAAAGGACAGTATCCCCTTGGAAAAGCCGGGTGTATACAAAATTGACTGCAGCTGTGGGAGTTCTTATATAGGACAATCGAAACGCACCATTTCCTGCCGCATCAAGGAACACATCAGGGCAGTCAAAAACAATGAACGACAAAAGTCGGCAATAGCTCAACATCTCCTAGACTCGGGTACGAACCATTGGATTGAGTTACATAACCCTCAGGTGCTTTCGACAGAACGCCACTATATACCTAGAATGGTTAAAGAAGCTATTGAAATTAAAAAGTATAAAACCTTCAATAGAGAAGATGGGTTTCAACTGTCGAATACCTGGCATCCAGTGGTACGTCTATGCAAAACCCATAAACCGGAAAAACTTAAATCACGAGCTGACGTAGTGAGTACAGTGTGTCGCGATCGAGTACAGTGCGAGAGTGAAAATGGTGATAGTGGTTGTGCGCGCAATAAACGAGTAAGGAAGCGGGTAGACCGGTTCACTTGTTTATAACTTTCATCCACCCGCAATGCTTCAGTACATCCGTGAACATGGCGCTTGCAACAGTACCGAAATATCGGTTACTCAAAACAAAGGTATGTGGTATATATCCCGTAGGAACAGTACAAAGTAATTATAGTGACCACAAAAGTTTAAATTCCTATACAGGAATATTATCTCTGAGTGCCATAGATTACCCCACATGATCTAAGCTGCGTACAAAACAAATATAAAATAAAAAGCAGATTATAACTTTTAATTGCAATTATTTTATTAAATTCCTCAAAAATGCCCTTCCTCCTTTTTTTGAGGCAACAAATGCCCTCTCAAAACCACCATCTTCGAACCCGCAACACATTTATAGTACCACAATCTTCAAATAAAACTTGTTTTGCTATAAAAGCACAGTTGAAGTTCTGCCTGGTGATGCAAGATAAGCTTGAATGATGCACGCAATCTAAGTTTATACTGTATTTCATGTAGCTTTTGCTTGCCCGCTAAGTTTCATTTATACAACCAGCTCGCTGTTGCGCGGTAACCTTTATTTCGTTCTATGATGCGCTGTCCAACACCTTGTGTGTCGGAAATCAGATTGGGATTTAAAATAATAGTTTTTAAGGCTTCTAGTTATAAGGCATCTAGATAATCATAGACCTAGCATTATCTCGGTGGCATTCTAAGACTTTCTCCTTGGAGCCCTGTTCCGCTTACTAGTCTAACCAGATTTGACAGACTATTTTACAGACTATTAAGCTTTTCCACAGAGTTACTGCCGTCTGACCTCTGTGACCTTCATGTATAGCGATAATCAATGGCTTAGACTGACAGTCAGTATTTTCAAGGACCTTCCGCTTAGCAGGCAGTGCCGCTCACAACAAGACTTGGAAAATGCATCCAGTCAATGTTGTTTTGTTTGTTTTTCGTGTGAGTGTGTGGCCAACTCTGGTGTCGGAGTTTTCAGACCGCCCCGCTATGGAAAATCGTAGAACAACTGCTGATTAAAAATGGTTTTTGTCAATGTCTCTACTGCTATGCTTTTTTTTATTTTACTCAATAGTTTAAGGACCAAACTAGACTATAATATCAAAAAATTATACATATTATATGAAATTATTTTTTTACCATACCACAAACTTTAGAGTGTTGACGGACGTCCATGTTAAGCCGAACGGGCTTTATCTGGGAACGGTAACTTTATCATTTACAAATTGATTTTATTGTTATACGTTACAGGAAAAGGTATAATGTATTATACATTTCTGGAAACCTCGTCTTTTGAAAAATATGAAACAACTAATATGTATTTAATATTGTGCTAACGTTTATCTTAAAATAATTGCAAAATAAAATATTGTGAAAAATAAGTTTTTTTGAAGTTCATCAAGACTTATGACAGTTGCCCACATTTACCCCTGCTTTACATTTAATGTTGATTTATAGCCTAGCTATCCATAAACATAATTCAATAAAAAAAGCTGCGGATATTTGCGGTTTTCGGAGTAATTAGTAAAAATGTGATAAAAGTCAGAAAAGGAAAACCGCTCGCTATCTATTGCAGTTTGAAATGTTGCTGTTTACATCAATAGTTTGCGGTTAGTTTTGAAATTTATCATTGATATTAGGGCGTTTATAGAGAAGACCAACAAGAAAACGCTGGTACAAAGGCGTTTCCGTGAAGAGCTAGGATTGATCATCGACAAAACAAGATAAATAAGTGGTAATTCTAATGACGGTAATACTGCCAGAAGATTTTTTACAATGCAAGCTGCTCTGCTCAAATTACACAAATTACAGGAGTGAATATAAATTTGATTAAACGACTTTACATAACTCTGCAACCTCTTTCATCGGGTGTAATGAAAAATGCTGAAAAATTTGGCAGTTAACTTATGGAAACTGCCAGGATCTATGTGAGCAATATGCCATCTTCAGTTCACAAAATTTTGATTCATGGAGAAAGTGTCATAAAGCATTTTGCAGTATTTCCTATTAGGTAGTTTCTATTGGTCAACTTTCAGAAGATGAACAAGGATCTCGTAATAAGGATTCTAAAACGCTACAAACAAAGATGTATTTCATACTCATCTTTATACTTCAGATCTTTACATAACCAGCAATAGAAAATTGTATACTTACTAAAACGTAGAGGAACTTGACGAAGACACCTTAGATCTTTTGAAAGTGAACGAATTAATTTTACATCCCGAAGTTCATCAAGTATAAATAACATAACATTTAGTAAACACTACAATTAATTAATTTATCTGTGTTCGATTTTAATCACAATTTTTTATAAAAAAAATATGTTTTTATTATTTAATTAGATTTGTATTTTGATGTACTATATGATTTTTGGTTTTTGTAAACATTAAAATAATAGTATTCATTGTTAAAAAATAAATATTGGACATTTTTGATATTTTTTAATTTGTTTTATTTTTTAATGTATGGTTATAAATTTAATCATAATAAGTTACATTCCATTTGAAGCCATATCTTCTATTCTATGTTTGTGCAAAATTTTAGAACATAATATTCAGAAACAAAAGAGTTATTGATTTTTAATCAGCAACAGACCTTTATTTTCCATAGTGCGCCCTAAGGCCGCCGACATGGCCTAACGATCCTTATCCTTAGACAAGAACCGTGACCGACAGCTTTACGTGCCCTCAGAAGCACGGTAGCGCTCAGATGTAAATTCCACACACGGTCACCCATCCTAGTGGCAACCTGTGCAACCGTTGCTTAACTTTGCCGATCTGTTACGAACGGCAAGTCAAGTCTCGCTATGAGCGCAAGTCAATATAAGTAATAGGTGCATAAATCCATAATTGCTTAACAGCAGGCTATCACTGCTTTTAATAGATTTGCGGTTTTAATATAATCTCGATTGCTTATTAAGTACTCCACTAAATAGAGCAATTATCCGCAGAAAAAAAGTCACGACGAATTTACTAAGACGCTATCGGCAAGATATTATTATTTAATTCCTTCATGAGATTGAAAGTTGAATTTCTGTGTCATTACGTACCGACACGCGACGTTCACTAGTTGTAGATACGTCTATCGGAGATATCTAGAATTTTGTTGATTGAAAATAAAGCTTATTTTGTATGATGTAGAAACTAGTTTTGACTGTATGAATTTTGATCAAGTTATGCGCTGGTAGCATATTGTGGCTTTTTCATGATTCAAAATAAAACTTATTTTGAATAATATAGAAACTAGAGATCTCTCTCTAGTTTCTATATTATTCAAAATAAGTTTTATTTTACTCTCGTTTATGAATATGTATTATGTATGTATGTGTTAAGAGATATCTATGTATGTATTTTAACTGTTATACCTACAACTACCACTATTTTCCAACCAATAATATTACCGTCCAAAGGTTGCCTGGTAGAGATCGCTATAAGCGATAAGGCCATCCATTGTACTTCGCTTATATTGTATGATCTCCTTATTAATATTTCTAGTGTAAAATAAAGCATAAAATAAATATAGAAACTAGATTTGATTTAAATAAGAATCGATATAGTTACGTGATTTTCTATATTTAGCAGAGGGTATGGGGTTCAAACAAAATTGACTGTTCAATTCGCACTAAAATTCAATAAGTCAATGTTTGAACAGCGTAGCAGTCTGTAAGTCTTTTCACGAGGTTACTTCTGCGCTCGCTTATTTATACTAATTTAATCTTGATCGATGCATAATATACCTATTGTAGTCAAGTCATGCAAACTGACTACTGTTGTTAAAAGTTATTAATTTCGTAATTCGGCCTCGCACTAATTGAATAATTTGACAGAATGCTATTTGTAACGTAAATAACTTGATTACTTTTACACTGGGCCGAACAGATATAATTGAAGCGACGGCTGTCGAGATTGATTTGTATACAAACGTCATATGCACCAACGCAGCGCGACAGACGTTGCTCTACAAACATAATAATGTCATGTCATAGTACCTACGTAGCGCTCATAGCGAGACTTGGACTGACTTTCGAAAGAGATAGGCAAAGTTAAGCAACCTTTGCTCAGGTCTCCACTTGGATGGGTGACCAAATGGGGCATTTACATCACAGCGTTACCGTGTTTCGAGGGCACTTTAAGATGTCGGTCCAGATTCTTGTCTCTGGACAAGGATCGTTAGGCCATGTTGGAGGCCTTCAGGCGGTCTGAAAACTCCGACAGTAAACTTGGCCACACACTCACACAAAAAGAAAAAACTTAGATAGTACCTATAATTTAGTATAGGTACACAATCTTGAATCTAGATGTCATCATTTTGTAATAAGTGTAGTCAATAACTATTTCACTGCCTCCGTGGTCCAGTGGATAGCGTATACGTCTACTGATCGGGTCCCGGCTTCGATTCCCGGCTAAGGCAAAAGCGTTACTGAGTTTGACGAATTCTTAGCAGTAGCACAGAGTCTGGCAATGTGCTTGGTAACGGCAATAGGGTCAGTATTATGTGGGACCTAAATTTCATAACATGGCGAAATGTCGATGTAATTTTACTCCTCTGCGTTTCGGGATACAGGCGTGAGTCTATAAAAAAATATAACTATTTCTTAAAATGTTTAATCCACATTTTATTTACAGCATAACTATGCTTAAGTTGGCAGCGATAGCCTTGTAGGGATCACAATATAATCCAATGAGGGTGTCGGACACAAATCCTAGGGCACGCACTGATAACTTCCTGAAGTTATCGTTTGTTAGACGGTGAAGGAAAACGGGTACCCGCATGTTTGAGAATTGTTTTACAATAAATTTTAAGGGGATTAGTCTCTCTCACATTCCCAGTGTGTCACCCAATACGCAAAATGTCCAGCAGTCGCAAAGGACAATGGCAGATCTCTCCATACATCAAAATGTCTGAAATTAAATTGAAGCGTACAGTAATAAAAAATATATCAAAAAATTTGGCGTAAGTAATAGAGTCTATAAATGATTCTATTTTCACTCAGGAAAGGTGGAAAAAGAAGATATCGGTGTGTGAATTTTTAGTTAAGAATGACCAATGTAGGTAACAGGAAAGTTGTAGTATGAAAGTTAAACAATGTAGGTAGGTTCGTTTGAATTATCAAATGACATATGTCAGATTGACATCAAAACGCGGAAGTATTTTGTAGCATATAACTGTCACAGCCAAAGACAAAAGCAGAGCTGGACATTTTAAATCGATTTTATGTGAAATCGATACAACATTAAAACGATGCTGTGACGTTTTTATTTGATTTAAACGTTGTTTTGCATTAGCTTATTGATATAATGTTGATTAAATATTATATAACTGCATTTTAAAACAAATCAACTCTATAAAGGTCGATCGTATCGATTACTTATTTAATAATCGATACGGATATAGCACTCACGTCAATTTTTGTCACATAATTGTCTATGGCAACAATCAAATAATAAAGTATTCGTAATCAATTGGAATGCTTTCTATCATCATAAAATACTCCAGCTTTAACGAGACAAAGTGAAAATATTAAAAATCGTAGAAAAAAAACAATTTGTTTTGTTTATATGAAGTTTAATGTCGCCACAACAAACCCAGACCAAATTCTGCTATTGTTCTTTCCAATTGGCTTCTTTCCAATTTTGATACACATAACCTGTGATGATACTCAGTGAAGAAAATGATTTTTGACTCTCATGAACAAGCAGCAAGTAAAACTGTCTTGTGAAAGACTACACAAGACAGTTTACTTGCTGCTTGTTCATCCACTATACGTGGCCAGCGTAGTGGACTACAGACATTACTTTTCCTGTAGTGATTACAGGCTCATGCTCAGCACTGGTAAAATTTATATAAAGTGCTGGTATCTACTTACGACACTATTTATATTTGACTAGTTATGCCCACGATTACAACCGCGTTATTTAGGACATAGCTCCGCATCCATGGCTCATAGCGTGATATTGTATAGTCTATAATCTTCCTCGGTAAATGGGCAATCCAACACAAAAATAGTTATTCAAATCGAATCGAACTTCAAATCGAACTAGTGCCTGTGAATAACGTGTTTGACCAAACCAACAGACTCATTTATTATTTATTATTATAAAGATAACTTTTATAATTACATACGCTATATCACATTAGAACTAAATTCAGATCCAGTTCAACTAATTATATTTAAAGACTAATTAATTAAGTACTTAATAGTGAATTTCTCAATAAGCTCCGCTCATAATTGAGATGCTTTCTTAAATTTTTAATAAGTCTTTTATTTTGTTATAATCCAGATGGATTATAACAAAATAGTTAGTAATAGCTCTTTTGCGCCCAAATTTAATAGGTTTTCTTAATATTCTGCGGTAACAAGTATAAGGCCCAAAATAAATGGTACTTTATGTAAAGCTAGGCCGGCTCGACCTTGAAATTAGATACTACACTCACACAGGAAATCGACGTAAAATAACAATACTTATACTGTTGCGTTTCGTTCGGCGAGTGAGAGGACTGGAAGCCCATCGCCTTTTTTTTCTCCCACATCTCTTTCTACCTCCTATACCCTTTGGCTTACTATCAGGGGATCTGTCCGTTCGTTTGCCTACGATGCCGTACAAATGTGGCGATGATATTTGGCACTCCACCGAGTCTCGTAGGTTATATGCCGTAATATGACATAATTTCTAGCTGCAGTCAATTTATTTAAATATTAAACGGAAAGACATAGATGGAAATGTTTATTAGATGATCAAAAAGTGTGAGATCGTAGATCAGACGGCCCAAAACACATACGGAAGAGTGCAGTAGAGTGATATGACCATTTAAGCTCTACGTTGTCCCTGCCATAAGATCAGCAATACCTATAGCAAAAATACATTTACGGCTTGTCTGATTTAATGCGTCCATAAACTAGAAAAAGCAATCCTAACAAACACTCATAAATTTATAGAATTGTTGAACCCAAGAAACTATATTTTAGAAATAAATTCCTACTTATTTCCAACCCAAGCGCAAAATGGCGTATTTTCTCCAATCTTAAGCCTACATCCAGTGTCACTATTCACAATTTTTCTCCATTATTTTCCGACTACATTACCTACAAGTACAACCTAAGTGCTTTCAGAGATAAATAAGCTCTGCCAATGCTAACCTATGTACTTTCCTTCACATCATAAATCATATATAATCTTACAATTCAACTCTTAGTATCTAGGAACAAGCTTAACCTTGATGCTTCAAGTCTCAAAAGCCTGTGCTAATGCCTTCTTCACGAAAATGCCTATTACATTTCCCTACATTATGTATGACAAGCTAAAAACGAAAGCCGTTGCGTATTTTTCTTCAAACACCTTCCGTTCATCAACATTTCATTGATTTTGTCGCGTGTTTTTCTACAAGCAACTCTAATTCTACTGCCCAAAATAATAAAGTCCACAATCTCGTGTATATTGGTGCGTGGTTAAGCAGTTCGTGCGATATCCGGCTGCAATAGGCTTTAAAAAATTAATCCTAAATAACTCAACGGTATCCAATGTTTTAGATTAAAACTGACCACTTAATATGTCAACATAAATTTCATTAAATTTCAGCCGTTTTTACAAAATGGTTATATGAAAATGTCGTGACAATAGCCACTCACCAATTTAAACTGGTCTTGCTTACCGATGTGTAATCTAAAAGGTAATTACGCGGTGGAAAAATAAATTGAACACTGAATTTATTAATCCTTATAAATTCTGTATCTTCAAAAGAGGAATGATGATTAATTTTCCTGCTGATTAGAAGATCAAAGTTAAATATGCAAATGTAAATCATTGTTTTCGAGCTAAAAAGTAGGTATACCTACAGTTGGTTAATTAACTTACGGGAGAACTGGCACTCGTTAAAACAAAAACGCTGAAATGGAACGGCTTTTCCAAATTTAAATATATTTTTCACCACAGCAGCTCAAACATGCCGCTTTTGCTGCGAGACAACAGTGAACAAAACGCGATTTTGATTCGAGCGTGAGGCAAAGTAGCTTTTTAATTTTTCAATCTTCAGTGCCACGAATTGACATTGTTCAGCCATAAATTTGAAACATTCGAATTTTACTGTGCTCTGTCTCTTTCACATGCATATAAAAAGTGAGTGAAAAAAACAAACCCCTTCGAATTCGAAATTCGAATTTGGAATTCGACCTCAAAGAAAACACCTACGGCAACGCAAAAAAAAAAGAATAAAGAAATTACTTTTTTTCTATGTTATTGTTTACATGTTTAATTTATTATTGGATTTTAATAAAAATAAGTCTACTTAATAGTATAAAATTAGTATTTAACCAATACATTTTTATTTAGAATTACAACAACGATACATTTGAAAAATAAACATCAGGGACGCGGTATTAAAACGCGATTTAAAAAAGTAGCGGGAATAAAAATTTCGCTGATGCTGATACAGTAGGTATAGCGTAAAGTGTTAAATTTATATTAATATGTAAAATAATCTAAAAAGATGAGTGAAACTAGCGATGATGACTGTACTTTAACACCAGAAGAGTTAAATCAACAAGTGATTATGCAGAATTCAATCTATTCATGTTCATTTCTATGTCTCCTAAGTAATATGTGTTCTCACTGCTGTGGTGAAAAGTTATGTGTGCTACACGAGAGCAAAGTTTTTTGTATCTCGTGCTGTTGAGTCCCTCACCACGCTCAGGATTCTAACTTTGATTCACTCGCTACGCTCGTGAATCAATCATAGAATCCTTCGCTTGCTCGGGTCTCAAAATCAGCACTCGAAACAAAAAACAACTTTGCTCTCTTGTTGCACAAATAACTATTCCCGCCGTTCTCATTTATTGTTATATTTTGTCTATGGCAAACTCGTGCTCATCTATGATACACATTATTATTACTCCAATTATGTTTCCAACATGAAATTTTTGTAAACAGAGTACGAATGTTTTATATTTTTAGAAATAATATTGTTCATCTTTTTCGAAGGCATGTTATTATAGTCCTTTGATGTTGAAAAGAAACATGCTCCATAATTCCTGTGTGGATGTATACCTTCCGGCAATCTGAATGTTTCCGACAACGTTATCGCCGACAGAGGGAAGTGGAAGAAAGACCGACGAAACCATACGTTTAAGTATAGCTACAGACAAGAATTGCGGGGGCTTATAGAGTTAGACGACGGAACTGTAAATTCGATTCGACAACCAGTTAAATTTAAGAGTTTCTTAGTTACTTGTTATGCAGTTTCTAATTTATTCCTATTCGTTGTTACTGGATTCCTAGAACTGATTGTATTAGACGAAAATGTCAACATGTTTTGTTGTTAAAAGCCAAATTGATAGAACGAATATTTAAAAGGTTTAAAAAATATTTTATTTTTATTTATTTATTTATTTATAGTCTCACGCCTGTATCCTCGAAGGGGTAGGCAGAGTTGTAATATTACACCCACATTTCGCCATGAATTTTTACGTCCCACGTAATAGGGGGCGAGCCTATTGCCGTACCGGGCACATTACCAGACTCCGCGCTGCTACTGAGAATTTCCTAACGGAAAAACCCAATAACACTTTGCCCGACCCGGGAATCGAACCCGAGACCTCCCAATCCCACGCGCACATTTATGGCGCGAAACCAACGAGGCAGTCTACGGATTATAATAAAAATGCAAGTATAAAACTGCAATAAATATTAATCCTATTTTCCTTTTCTCTCATCACACTCATCCTATTCTTTTTTCCCATCCTAAAATGCGATAACCCACTTATGACTCCTCTGGTGCTGTTTGTATCCATGGGTGGCGGTAATCGCCTACCATCAGGCAATCTGTCAGAAGGTGAGCAGACTGTAACATAAAAAAAGTGAAAACGTCATTCGCGCGTTGTTTACCCAAGTAATAAGTAAATACTTTAAGAACAAAGAAACAAGATATACAACATTTAAATACGGAACATCATATTCTCTTTATTAGAAAAGCCTTTGATGATTTAGATCAAAATTCCCTATGAGGAATATAATAGTAAGATTTTAATCCAACTGTAAGTATGTAAGATATTCTTAAACGATTGCTACTTAACAAATTGATTGTGTATGTGCTATTGTGTTCAGTGTCAGACGTAAGCCTTCTGTGGCAGTCACTCCGGTACGACCTCGCTCCCACTTGCCCTCTCGCTCTCATGACCTCTCTCCTATTGTTCTCTAAACTTGACAGACCCACTTGATTCGTTTTATAATCACAGCTCGTAGGGTCACCACAATTTTAGCTATTTACTAATTGAGTAATGTTTTGGATACACTGTTTTTCTATCATGACGTTTGTAGAAGATATAGTTTGAAAAGCATCGTGGGGGTTCTAGAAACTAATGCACAAAAATTATTTGAATTATTACCATAAAGCTAAAAATTTAAGAGACGAAACTAAATAAGATATAATCATCATATCAGCCTTTAATAGTCCACTGCTGGACTAGGCCTCTCCTTTGAAAGGAGGAATTGGCCTACTATACTACGCTGGCCAAACGGGTTGGTATAAGGTTTGTATCAAGTTTTCCTTCTCTTGTAGTGTTGTTCTCTGCATAATGTGCTCCCTCTGTCGGCTCTTACGACACCCATGGGATGATATGGGGTAGTGACATTTCGTATTCTTAATCCGTCACCACACGTACAATAAGATGTAAAGAATGTGGTTAAACGTAAATAATTGTAGTGTGTATGTTTGGGTGATACGACGAGAAGAATTAATTAAAATAAGATGACACTGCGTAATTAATACAAAAAATATTTTGACAGCTCTGAAAAATCACCATACCATTTTGTGCAGTTATTATGTGTTAGTAATTTTATGAATTTTTTGACTATGCAGATGTCACCTTTCTCGATGCAAAGGAGGAACTTTTAAACAAACTCGAGCGCCTGCAGAATCTGTGTATCCGCTTCATATTTGGTCTTCGGAAGTACGATCATGTATCGGAATTTCGAGCCAAGTTGAAGTGGTTGCCTGTTCGCCGGCGCCGGGATTCTCACATTCTTTCACTTCTTTACTCTATTCTTCACAATCCTACTTCTTCACCTTCATACCTTCGTGACCGGTTTGAATTTCTTATTCCGCGTGATAAGCTTTGTCGTTTAGCCATCTCTCTTCTCTTAGGCACGCCTCCTCATACCTCTACTGCGTACGACTATTCTTTCTCGGTCTATGCTGTCCGCCTGTGGAATGCTTTGCCACATCACATACGCGCTAGCCCGTCCTCAGCAGTATTCAAGATGAATGTTAAGAGGCACTATCTATCTATTATCTAATAACACTTAAAAATAATAACACAGATTTCAACTTCAACATCGATTTTATT
Source organism: Euclidia mi (assembly GCA_944739405.2). Lineage (NCBI taxonomy): Eukaryota > Metazoa > Arthropoda > Insecta > Lepidoptera > Erebidae > Euclidia > Euclidia mi. Next base: position 8,299,395 of record OX123183.2, on the reverse strand, counting down.
AGATATTTTGAATGAGAGTCATTATTGAAGCATTTTGAAATCATGAGTTACGTTGTAATTTACTCAATAAGTATTTATGCTATAAATTAGTAAAAACAGGACAGTAATTATTAGTAAATGACGAAAAAGTAAGCGTTTTCTATTTACCTCGAAATAGGGGTCAAAAGTACGGGAAGGGGGTGAATAGAGAAAAAACGCTAGGGCTGTCAAAATCAACTTATATTTTTATTCAATATATCAACATTGTTATTAATAAGACGACTATGTATTTTTTTAATAAACCAGATATCGGCATTTACCTAAATATTTTCAATGGTTATCTGACAAAAAGGTGCGTATGATGAACTAACCTCGATTGACAACCCTAAAAAACATATTTCTATTGACCCCCCACTCGTATCTATTAACCTCCCACCCGTATCTATTCACCTCCAATGGCGTATCTATTCACCTTAACGGCGTATCTATTAACCCCCTTCCCGTATCTATTCACCTCGAATTCGAGCAAAATAGCCAGCATCTCAATTTTAATAGAAAAAGAATGTAAAATAGTCAAACACGGACACTAATCTTCGTTTTTCTTAAACATGAGAAATGTATGTATTGAATAATACACATCTACAGGGGGAACACAACCAATAACTTGATGTTTATAGAACATTTATAAACAGCAAAAACTACTAGTTTTCATACCTTCACTTTAACCGCTTAAATCTATATGAAATTTCAACTTGACGTAAATTTGTGGGTGGCGAGCCTATAAAAAACATGTTGCCACGTAGAAAATCACAGAGAAAAACATTCGTTATAGGGCTAAATAACAAACTAGAGTCAACAATATCAAACTGCCGGACATTTTTCTATTCACCCCACGATTTCTATTCACCCCATTTTACGGTATCCTATTTTTTTTTTATTAAAATATTATTTTGTACACGATAATTACCCTTACCTCTCATATCAAATCTCCAGCCTCAAAGGTTTGCTGGTAGAAAACTCAGTGTTGAGTTAAGCTCGCCTTTGTACATATAATTCATAAGTTTATTTTTTAGTCTTTTCATGTATTTGTTTTTTTTGTGTGTACAATAAAGAATAGATTAAATTAAATTAAATTAGAATTTGAGAAGAATTTGGGCTAGTGACTAAATATTGAAACTGTTTATATCACTTGACTGTTTTAAATAATTAATTATTGGCATTACAACATAGCACCATAGGAAAACTAAATGATTTCGTGTTCTGCATATCTTTAGATGGCAACATAAAAACATGCCAGTAAACTGTTCAAATTAAAATTCAAAATCCTTTATTCATTTGGGTCACAATGTGACGCTTATGAACGTCAAAATAATAAAGTTATAAAATAATTACTTATAGACTCTACATTTACATTTACTGCCACGTTCGCAAAACAATAGGTAGAACCATAAGAAAGAACGGGAAATAAAACTCACGGTCACTCTTTTTCATCGCCAGGTTTTGCATAATACACAATTTACATTTTGTAAGGCACTGCAACTGTTACACCTTCTATATCACTTGTATATATTTACTGTACATAATAATACTCAAGCATAATACTTTTGGTTAGCCTCCTCAGAATAGACATGGTGAAACAGGAGCATCCACTTACATTATATATACCCAATAATGCAGGCAATCCGCGAAAGTGATCAGAACCATTATGGAAATGATGCAGTTAAATATTGAAATCTAATACCAGCCCGCAAGACCGTCATCGACCAGTCATCGCAAGTAGCAACCGTTCACGAGTATGACGCATGTGCCAGCCATCATCCCTCTCGCCATATTAGAGGGACAGGGATGACCCGACATGCGACGCCACCACAAGAAATTACATTTTAGTGAGCATGACGACAACGGTATACGAACCAGCAGTAAGAAACAATCTATTGGTATACTGACCATGACCGCCAATTGCCTCCATTTTCCAGATCGTTATTATTAACATAAATTAGTGGAACGTGTGAAGGAATGCAAATGTAGAAAGAATTTGTGAAGGTGACAAGTGAACAATGATATAATACATTCAACAAATAATAAAAATATCCAAATCCTGCAAAAATCATGTGTTGACGAGGCACCTCCACTTAACTTGTAAATAAAATAATCGTGAGTTAAACAAGCCTAAGCCTATCCCCACGGTTTCTTATCATTTAAAAATTCCTTAATAGTGTAATAACCCCTTTGTAAAAGAAAGTTCCTAATTGTCCGTTTGTATTTTGTACATGGGTAAATTCATTATTTCAAGAGGCAATTTTTTGAAAAATCTTATACCAATCCCTGCAAATGAGTTCTGAACTTTATGTAGACGGTAGTTAGTTCCCACCAGGTTATGCTTATTCCTTGTGTTCACTTTGTGCAAATCACTATTTTTGCGGTATAGAATTAAGTTTTTCTTAATATACATTAAGTTAGCATATATATATTGCGATGCAACTATCAATATATCTACTTCTTTAAATTTATCACATAAAGAATCTCTAGCACCTAACTTATAAATTGCACGAATGGCCCTCTTTTGAATGACAAAAATAGTCTGTATATCAGCAGCTGTACCCCATAACATTATTCCGTAAGACATTACGCTGTGAAAATAACTAAAGTAAACTAATCTAGCAGTATCTATATCTGTGAATTCCCTATCTTTTCTAACTGCAAACGCTGCAGAACTAAGTTTTACTGCGAGACAGGATATTTGGGCGCCCCACTGAAGCTTACAATCTAAAGTTACACCTAAGAATACGGTTGATTCGACTAGTTGAATTGTTTCCTTATTTAAAATTATATTAGAATGAACACTTTTGACATTAGGCAAAGAGAATTTAACACATTTGGTTTTGCTTGAGTTGAGTACCAAATTATTTATCGAAAACCAATCTAATACTTGTGCAAGAGTGTTATTGACGTTATTAAAGTAACTTAAATTACGATCAACTTTAAAAATTAATGACGTATCGTCGGCAAACAAAACAATATCACATAAATTTTGTACAAAGAACGGCAAATCATTAATATATATTAAAAAAAGAAATGGACCGAGAATAGAGCCCTGTGGAACGCCCATTCCTACTGGCAAACCTAGAGATCTACTCCCATTAACATCTACATACTGAATTCTATCACTAAGGTAGCTGGCAACAAGATTGAGTGCGGTATCTCTAATACCATAAAGTTTCAATTTAAGTAAAAGTGTATTATGTTCCACACAGTCAAAGGCCTTTGATAGGTCACAAAAAAGTTCTGTTAACTGCAATAGATTTACAGAATATCTCACGTGTTTGTGTCTTTCAAATATTTTCCCAAGTCTGTGAACAAACTGTGAAAGATTTGAACTTATCTAATGTTCAAAAAACGCGTATTATTTTTAAATTAGTAGATTCCGAAGCGACGCTAGCACATTTTATTAATTTAATAGTTTCTGACTAAACCAGTGTCAATTTAGAAACATCTGTTCTTAATACACCCCTACGGTCCTCAAGGAACAAAGATGCCATATTTCAACTTCTTGCGCTAATATTAATGGTTGTGCATTGTCTGTCAGTCAGTCAGTATACAAATTCAATTTATGTAACCATGTTTTTAAACGTATACATAAAAATATTTGCAGTAAATACGTGGCTGTAATGATGCTGCAACATTCATACCACCCATAACTCAGTTTGGTTTGTGACAGTACAGTAAACATTAAATTATGTTATAGAATGTTGTTCGCGGGTTTTTGGCTCAGTTATCAGTTTATGCATGATAGTGCTACAAACCAAACTCACCACAGACAGTAATGAATACACTGTATGTGGCGGATGAAACAGCAAAAAATATGTTTTTCCGGATCGGTGCACTGAGTTTGAATAACTGTTGTTTGAGTTTTATTACAAAGGTTCTGTGTGGTAGAATGCTGTTGCATATACTCTAGATAAATGTAATATTGAAATAAATGATCAATTACCAGTCTTCTCGGACACAATTGACAACGATCTGTCATAATTTTGTGGGGAAGAAAGATAAAGGAAAATAACTAAAGTAATACTAAACAAATAAGAAAAAAAAGGAAAGAAATATTTATTTCTGTCACCAATGGCACACTCTAACTCTAAATAGAAGGCTTCTTGCGATGAAAATAGGCTCAAAATGCACTTACTGAGAGCTAGGTGTCACCTTAAATAGTATGCATCATGACAAACTCATACTTAATCTGCTTACATTATGAACAAAACGTTTAAATATGGCTGTAATTTTTCGGATCGTGAGGCTTTAAATCATTAAAATTAAATCATAATTGTATTTATTATTGTATAATTACATAACATCCCATGAAAATCAATCTTTTAGCTGGGAGTCTAGTACCTGCCAGTCCAAATAGATTTGCTGAGCTCGATCTTGCGGAAGAGACGGAAAACTCGACATCAAATCCTATACCGACACGTCTGGCCAGCATGATATAGTGAGCAAAGTCCTCCTACTGCCTAAGAATGCTATTGCGAGGCAAATCTGGTGAGGCTTATGTTCAGCAGTGGACTATGGCAGGCTGATGATGATAAAAATACCAAAAATGCCGGTCAACATATCATCATACAGCTCGATCTAGTCCTCTGCTGAACATAGATATAGGCCTCTCCAATGGCACGACACTGAGCCCGACTTTTAGTTCTTTGTCTCCAGCAGTAATTAATACTGAGATCCATAGTCGCATGTATGGAATGACTGAAAATCAAACAACAGATTTGTTCAGGCGAGGGTGTAGCTAAGTACTTATTGACCACATACTTTGTAGTCCACTACACTGATTTTATCGAACTTTATTTACTTCAGAACTTTTTGTGTCTGGCTGCGGTGCAAGCAATTTGTTAAGAATTGCCATAGGAAGTTGCGAACGTAGCTTTAGTTTTGATATACGTTTTAAAACTATTAGTTTATGTTACGAATTGAAATGTTATTAGGTGTAAGGCAAGACCCATTCGCCTTGAAAACCTCAAAATAAAGTTTTGTGATCTTGTGAAATACTAAGTGTCGACATAACAATGATATGTATAATGGATTGTATCTAAGTATTTTTTAATTGATTCTTTAATATTTACCATGATGTAACATGCAAGTTCTTAGAACCAGAATAAATCCGGTAATATTAGTGTACAGTTTTTTATAAGAAAGTTTAACGTACATGAGCTATATATTATATTTTTTAAGCTCTGCATTCAAATCCATAAATACTTTGTGTGCTGTAAAATAAGATTAATTTGCCATGATATTTTAATCGCACTAATAATAAATACTGTGATTTTACAAACATACTCAAAAAACAAAGCTTCTAAAGTTACTCAAGTTAGATTAGTATATTCTTATAATGTAAAAACGTATCACAAAGTCTTATATCATAATAGTATCTTGATTTCTAGAAACCTTGTTCTAACTTAAATCTTTGTGTGGATAAATCTGTACTAACGAGTCTACTAAAAGATAATTTTAAGAATTACTTAAAGACTTAAGACGTGACGTGATTGATGAACTAGGTCAAACTAGGTCGCAAATATTAGATTCTGGGGAGAAAATTTAAGGTTTAAATGTAAGCTTAAAGGTGGAAATAAGGCTTATGAGATAGATTATTTTGGTTCTAATTAATTCTGTAAATCAATCATTATAATTTTCAAGTTTTATTTTACTAATAGCTAGACGTCGCCAGTGGATTCACCCGCATCAATTATACATATAAACGTTCCTCTTGGATCATTCTACAAAACCGCATTAAGATCCGTTGCGTAGTTTTTAAGATTTAAGCATACATAGGGACAGACAGACAGAAGATAGACTTTGTTTTATACTATGTAGTGATGATACAACACATACCTAATTTAACATGTGTACCCCTTCGTACCCCGATGGCTTTACAACAAACGATGACCTTTGATGGGACAAGGCTATAAATGTCTCTAATAATCTAGAAAAATATGCAAACTGCGCAGCATCACTGGTACTGCTCGTCTCAGCAACCAAATCCTCACGACTAAGCATCAAGACATACATACATACATAAGTATGTATGTCTTGCTCACGCTTTTTTCCCTTTGGGGTAGGCAGTGATAACAGAACGCCACTTGTTTCTATCCTAAGCATAAAGAAAAAAATAATATAACTCCACAATTATACCAAGGAGACAATTAAAATAAATTTAAATTCAAAGTAAAAACATTACATTCAGTTTACTCAACAACCTACGTAGCATTAATTAGATGCAATTTAAAAAAGTGCTGCCTTTCATATTTTTTATTTCAACCTTAATATTTGCAGTACTGTATAAACACAATTAAATATTATCATTTTATAACAAAAGCAAATATAATTAAAGGGAGCAAACAAAGAGGAATTTAATAAAATAGGTCGGTCGCCTGGTTTTTTACTTGAGCACGAAAATGTTTCTCGTTTGTATTTTTTTCCCGTTTCATGTTGAATCAAGTAAGGATGTTGTTGTTTGTCGTCGAGTGTATAGTGTATTATGTAAGTATTTGAACGTTCGTAGTCACTTATACTGTAATCATCAACCCTTTATACTGTCCCACTGCTGGGCACAGGCCTCTTCTCACTTATGAGCAGGGTAAGACCATAGTCCACCACGCTGGCCAAGTGCGGGTTGGCAGACTTCACATGTCTTTCGAGAACATCACGATGTTTTCTTTCACGGATTAGCAAGCGATAAATAACAATTTAATACGCACTTAACTCCGAAAAGTCATTGGTGCGTACCGTGGATTCGAACCCGAGACCTTCTGCATAGTCTGTCGGTCTCTCCACTCGGCTATCGCTGCTTATACCGTAATAAATAGTAGTTATTCCCTAAAATTTGCCCTAGTTATTCATAGCAAGGATTTTTAATTATATATTAAATTAGCTTTTGCCCGCGGCTTCGCTCACGTAAATTTGGGGTTCTCTAGTTATAGTATATCATCGATGTTCGGGGTAACACAAATCTCCTTTATTGGGTGGATACTATATAACTTTAAAAAGTATTTACACATACAAACTACTTAGTACTAAGACTTAGTAGTACTCAAAATGGTATCCAGTATCTGTGACTTTTCACGAGAGTGGCCAATATGGCGACTGTGATTTGTCTGTCAGAACCATTAGAATTTAACAAAATACTCGACAATCCGAATTTTACGGATATATGTTGTAGACTCGAAATCTATATTTTTTAATGTTTTTTTTTTTAATTATTCAGGTAAGCTTTCGATGTACTCCTTGACGAAATTATTAATATATGATTTGACACTGCGATAGCAGCGCAGTCCATCGGTTCCAATGTGAAACATTCCGAAATCCACAACTACTTACAAATTAAAAATTAATTAAAAAACATTTTCCAGTGGACTAAATTGTGAATCTAAACCATTCTCAGGTTCCCTTGAACACACACAAAAACCAAAAACTCTTCAACATATCAGCCGAAAGACGTCCACTGCTACACATAGGTCTCCTCCAAGGCTCTCCATATAGATCAATCTTGAACCACTCGCATCCAGCTGCTGCCAGCGATTCCAACAAGAATGTCAAATGAGGCTTCTTATTAAAGAAAATGAGTACAAAAGTGTTGGCCAAAAGTCAATGTAACTATGAGAATGGAGTATTGTATTACGTTTATTGAAAATTAAATAAGACTGGAGACTGCTGGAAAAACTTTTGACTGCAAAATAATCTCATCAATATGCCATTGTAAAACAAAATCAAATCGCAATCCACACTGCACTCAGTATTTTCTTTTACTGTGCAAAATATGAAACACTCGATGGTAAAAGTAATTCAGTTAGGAATGACACAGTGTTATTTTATTTTGAACATTGTAATGTCTGTAAAATGCTTCACAAACAAAACTGAAAATATACCATTAGTTATATAATATATTTAGCCTTAAACTGTCATAGTCGGCATTCTCAAAAATTACGACAGCCGACAGCAATTAACAGAGATTTCGACCATATGTATGGAGTCAAAATCAGAGTTTTTTAATAGGTCCAATGTTAGAATGACAAATTTGGAGTTCCACAAGGCAGCGTAATGGGGCCTTTACTTTTCATTATTTATATAAATGATTTTACATCAAGTACCATCTACGACATGACTTTGTTTGCAGATGACAGCACTATACTTTTTACCAATAAATCCATGACATCTCTTGAAACAGATATTAATAACACTATTAGTCTTATTAAAGAATGATTACAGATGAATAATTTAAAAATTAATCTTAACAAAACTTACTTTATAGATTTTAAACAAAGAAGCAGAAATACGGATTATAAATTGGATATAAATTGCAATGGTCATAAATTTGAAGAGAACGAATTTACCAAATTTTTGGATTAATAATAGATCAGAAATTAAATTGGAAAGCGCATATAGAACACGTTTGTTCTAAAGTAAGCCAGTTTGCCTATGGGCTTTATAGACTAAGAAACATAAAATATCCAATATATCTACACTGATAACGGCATATCATGGTATTGTTTCATCGACTTTATGATACGGCATCATATTTTGGGGAAACTCTACTGACTGGCTACTAGCATTTAAAGTTCAAAAACGCTGTATCAGAACCATATTTAAAATTAAAATACCGGACAGTTGCAAACCCTACTTTATAAAGTATAATCTAATGACATTACCTTGCATCTACATTATTGATTGTGCCATGTTCATAAAACAAAATATAGACTTATTTGAAAAGAGGTCTAGGGTTCGTCATGTGGATAAGTTATGTGTGGTGGCCAGCAAAACAGCTCTAATGCACAAAAGCTTTTTTTGTAATGCAGTCCGCATATATAATAAGCTACCAAAGCAGATCATCGATATTCAATATACCCAAGTATTTAAAAGGCGTCTTCAAAACCCGCTTACAGCTAAATGCTATTACTCTGTTCAAGAATTTCTGGAAGATAAGAATATTGAGAATTTTTAATCAGCGATAAATTTGCTTTTAATTATTATATTTTAATTATTTTATTTGACATTGCATTCTTATTATTCTTATTTGACATTACTTTATATGTCAAGTACTATCCTGGAGTAATAGTGACGATCGGTAGATAAGATCTTTTGTTGATGTAATTCGATCCAGTGGTTTGGTCCAGACTCCAACAAATGCTGGCAGACTTGTTAATTTGCCGGTTTTTTACAGCTGCGATATGTTACTTGACCCTTTCAGCGATGGTTCGTTTGGTCTGTCCGATATAGGATCTACCACAACTGCAGTCGACCTTGTAGACGCCAGGTGCTTGTAGAGGAATGACATCCTTCGGGGTGCGCAGATTGTGTGCTACCTTGGAGAGCGGACTGTATACAGACAGTCTTTATGGAGTATTTCTGTAGTACTGTTCCAACTATGTCCGTCACCTTCTGTAGCTAAGGCATGTAAGCAGGTACTCTGCTTACTTCCGGTTTACGGTCCTTCCTCTTCAGATGTGGTATCTTCTTGTTGAACCCAATGCACCTAAGTACCTCCTGAACATGTGACAGCTCACTGTTCAAATGTTCAGGGTCACAGAGGTCATACGCTCTGTTTACTAATTAAGTCACTACGGATCGTCACTAGTACTCCAGGATAGTACGTGAAGCGGTTGAAATCAAAAAGCATAAAAATTTCAACCGGGAGGATGGATACAGACTCTCTGCAACTTGGAATCCGGTAATCAACAAATGTAAACCCCACCGCAGTAACACAGCTCATCAGTGTGTAGACGTCATAAGTGTTGTGTGTCGACGTACCGACAGTTCAAATAAAAATAAAAATAAAAACAAGTGAGGGTAGCTGCCGAAACCCACGCTTCACAAGGACGACGCTGAGATGACATCAGTCCTGCCACGACCAAGGCTGTTGTAAGACGGCCATAACGTCGGTAAAACATAGGTATTTATACCTTAAATTAATTAAATATCACGAATAAGACCCGTTTTAATAAAATTGTATGATGTATACAAATCGCGAAAATTTAAAATCGATTAATGTTCTATTTATAACCGACAACTCCTAAGCCAAACTTTACAAGCTTAATTTACTTTAAAAGCATTAACCTAATTCTGCGTTGATACTTCCTCTAAGTCCCCCATTTCCGAATCACCATGGAAACTAAAACAGTGCAAAAAATTTAGGTTAACTGTTACATATTTCATGAGAGCATTTATACTGTGTTAGTGTAAGGATACCATGGGAAATTCTGAGCTATGAAAGTGACGTGGAATGTGCGTGATGAGCTGTTAAGACCTAAATGCTTTTTTTTACAAATTACTTGTTCAATATCCCAGCAAGCCTGATGATTTTGATAGTTTTATGAATGTAGGTGTTTGAAAAGATTATATAGTAAAATTTAGTTTTTCTGTAATTATAATTTCATGACATCAAATAGTAAGTCTGCCATCATCGTCATATCATAATATCAGCCAAAAGACATCCACTGCTGGACATAGGTCTCTCTCAGGGCTCTCCAGATGGACCAATCCTGAGCCAACCGCATCCATCCGGTGGCCGAGATCCCAAAAGATCATCAGTTCAACTTACGGGAGGCCTGCCTCTGCTACGACTTCCGATGCGTGGCCGCAAAAAATGTGGCAAATCATGAAATTCATAGCAATATAATGATTTGACGGCAATTGTATTATTATTTAATAGTTCTGTATAAATAACAGACTAGTTTTGGATAAATAGCACTCAGACACAAAATTAGTTTTATACAGTTGAGGGTGGAAATCGAACCACTACCAGTACCTACGTCTTAAAGACAGGGTCAAAAACTGTTAATTGTTTGCTTGACTTTAACATAAAGTATTCTTAGTGTTTTGGTAGATTAGTTACTTATTTTACCTACATTTATAACGATTTATTTTTAAAAACGCCTTCTTATCTATGAGGAAGGGCTGTGACACGGGGTCTTTACAAACGCACAGCCAACGGTGTATCCGTTGGTTATCGAATTGGGTATCGAAACAACAATTTATGGATCACACAGTGTAAAGTGTCGAGCGGCAAGGCAGCAACCAACCACTACGCCAACTGAGTAGTCAAGTAGGTTTTATATATTTTGAATAGACAGAAATATCTTTAATTCATTTTACAATGTTTATGACACCAATAATTACTGAATACAACATTTTCATGAACTTGATTCTTTAATTTTTAACCCAAATTCCATTTTTTGACTCATTTTTAATCCACATCAAAAACTGCGAATAAAACTTTACACAAATAAAAATATTTAAATAGAAACAAACGAACCTAATCAATTGGCATCTGTCATATTGTTATAGGAACGCAGGAAATAAAGTTTTACGTCGAAACGCTCTGCGGGACGGATGATTGAATATATTTGTAGCACAGAGCAGACAGTAGGGCAATATTGTTAGAAGAATATCGTATTGGAACGTTTCATGTTACTAAATTATGATATATATGTATATTCATGGAATATAGGCATAAGAGGCTTATCACAATGTGTATATGTTGTCAGGAAGGCTAACTTACCTACTGTAAAGCGATTACAAAAATTATCCTCAACTTGGTTGTATTTTGTATTCTGTAGGATGTATTATATTCTATTCTTTTTCTTCGTCGTGTTCTTCATTGTTTTGTTAAGATTACCTGACTGCCTTTGAGCTACGTGGCCAACGTAAAAGAGTATCCGTTGGTAGTAGATGGTAGAGTCTGGTTCTAATTGCAATCTGGTCGCGAATTAAAGTGTCTGTTAATTTTGCTGCCCTCAGTATGCGCTACATGGAGAAAGTTCGCGCGGGTTCCACATTTCGAAGGCGTTGATCTTCTTCCCGTCTACAGCACGGAACGACCAGTATTCAGATGCATACAAGACAACTGAAAAAACTTGAGTTCATCCTAGTCTCTTTTTAGCCACATTTGAGACGTTTCTCTGTCAGACTTAAGTGAGCTTACTTTTTAAGTGACCTAGTATGTTCTTATTTTGATTATATTGTTTATTGCCTTACAACACCATCATGTGTAAAGCGATTCGGAAAATCTGTTATTTGATTGGATATATGGATACAAATAGTATTGGAAGTGATTAGAAATTTAGGATTAGTTTTTAAAACAAAATATCTGAAGTATTTATTCGATATTTATTATTTATAAGTATTTATAACAAATTTTGTGTCATGAAGTCAGTTAATGTATGTTTTTATTGTATAACTATGAAAATAAAAACAAAATTCGAGTGAGTGGACTTTGCATACTGAAATAACCAACAGAAAAAACACAGTACAGTCTACAAAAGTTGCTTTTTTGTTTCACGCAGATGAAACTTGCTTGCTACCGAATAAAACTATGCAAGTCGAACTTAGTATTCTGCTCATACTCCACTAGTGCGCATTCGAAAAGCCGCTCTTATAATCAAATATAGAAAAAACAAAAAAAGGCAAAGCCAAACATGTTTCGGCCAAACGATTCATTTGTTTAGTTTAGGCTTTGCCCAGTTGACATTGAATGTTAATGTATTTTTATATTTTTGGAGCTTCAATTTGCCAATTCGTTTTTATGTGAATTTGTTTACAGTACAATCAAATTAAGCGTTGTTGACGAAGTTCATTGACTTCTTATCCAATCATTTGACCTTTTGAGTTTAGTATTGTCATCATTGTTTGAGCTACGGATGTTAAGGTTTATTCGGTTGGAATTAATAGATATATGGTATTGCCAACGCAACTTTAGTATAATTTCAGGCTCTAAATAATTATTTACTAGTTTTCGTGTCCGTGTATTCACAGACGAGCTAGTAGGCAACCAGCGCTAGATACTGATGAGGTGTCTGGCGTTACCCTGAACTGACTTCTTATTTTTATACAGACGATCAAACGGTGGCATTTTTCCCGATCTCCTGAGACTTTCGAGAAAGCCCTTCTTAGTGCACCCTACCATCCCCAAGAAACATACATACCAAACAGATTCTTGACCTCAGTAGTTTCGGCTGTGCGTTATCTGTCAGTCAGTCAGTCAGCATGGGCGTCGCAAGGGGGAGCAGGGGGGGCTGCCCCCCTAGAGATTCATAATACCCTACAATTTATACTTTTCTCAATACTTTTCTCATTTTCCATATGCTGGCGTCCTTGCCCCTTCCCCCCAGGCAATCGGCTCGCGACGCCCTATTCAGTCACTATTGCAAGCTCAGATCATTGAAGTAAGGAGATATGCCCCGGCCTAGAGAACCAGTGTCGCCAATTCTTTTACACCCACACACCTGCGCTCTATAAACGCTTCGCTTCTTACACGCACATAACTATAACAGCGCTTCCATTCGCCACTCACACAAGTAAATTCACGCTTAACAAGAAACATCGCCTATGTCTCGTACGTGCGCATGAAGAAGATAGCAGTTTACTCACACATTGATAAATGCAATAACATTTACACGATTACATTAGGGGTTGACTCTATAGATCTCGACTGCACGGTTGGCGTAGTGGTTTAAGCGGCCGCCTCGCCGCTTGACACTGCGCCGAGTGTTGTGGGTTCGATCCCCACACGAGGCAACACTTTGTGTTATTCACAAATTGTTGTTTCGAGTCTGGGTGTTCATTGTGTCCGTTAGTTGTATGTTTGTAAAGTCCCCCGCGACACAGGATTTAGTCCTAATGCGGGAGTTGTCTTTAAAAAAAAAAAAAAAAAAAAAAAAAAGAATAAGAATACATACATACATAGACTCACGCCTGTTTCCCTGAAGGGGTAGGCAGAGAAATTTTAAACGCCCACTTTTCTCCAATGTTTTGATACCACGTTATAGGTGGCGAGCCTATTGCTGCTTATCGGGATGTTTTATTTGCCAGAGCATCGTCCGTTAATCGACCGGTGCACCACTTGCAGGTGAGGTTGGCTTGTGACCCTAAGTTCTTGGTGGGAACCCTATGCATCCAAAATATTATAATATAAGAATTAAGTAATAAAGCACTGCTGAGTTTGAAATCAGATGGCCGTGTGTCAGCTGTCTATAGTATACTGAGCACGTCTAATAATAATTATATAAAAATGAGTGTGTGTTTGATTGTCATAATTAATGAATCATTATGTTCCTTTAATGTATATAAATAAAAGTAACTAAATTAATCATTTTATATATGTAATATACATGTCATTTGTAATTATTATATTAAATAAAAGCACAGAAGAAAAGAAACAGAACAACACAACAATATGAAACGAAATAAAGTGATCCTACTTATTTAGGTAGGTATATTTTGAAATGTTGTAATATACCTACTATGAGTAAATACAGTGTAATGTTACAGGGAGAACTAAATAAAATTCACGCAACACTGTTATCAAATATTTATTAATTAAGTAAAATAGAATATATGTACATATTCTACACTATCATATCACTGGCCGGTAAAATGTAGGTATTTATTTAGTTTTAGTTATAACATTATATTAAAATCATCTTTACTGTTTCAAACGCCAGTGTAATCATTATCTGCTTACGAAACAATAGCGTTTCAAAAACAAAAAAATATATTGTTTATAACTCACATTATTATTTTGCAATGTTTATATCGATATTATGCAAATTGCAGTTACTCGTGGTACACCACTAATTTGCTCCTTTGGCGAGCGATGCAACCCAACGCTCACAGCGGCAGATACTACAAATGCCTACAATAGTCAACGATATCGATGTGTGTTTATTCCATTGCGCTCTAAATAAGTGTAAACTGACAGTTTCACAGTACAAAACCATCAATGGAAATAATTATAGTGCAGTTTTGTGACGAAGGATAGTGTTAGTACGTTATCGTTGTAGAGGCAGATGTTTTATTTGAAATATCTTGTTTTATGCAAATTAATAGTAAAATTGTCGTTGTTACATGTGGTATGTGATTTCATTACTCGCATAGGTTTGAATTTTGCTCGTATTTTGACACGTAACCACTGCACAGCTAGGCATTTTGAAAAAAATTGAGTAAGTTTCGGGTGCGCATTCAAATTGCAACTGATCGCGACATACGGGCGCGCGACGGCGAGTATGCGACGTAGAGCATACTGCGTTCGCAGGCGCCGAGCGTTCATTACATATCTATTACTTCTATGATCTGAGATTGCAAGAGTTTTATGTAATTATATTGATTGATGATATGCATGTATTAATTTAAAGCTTATCTTAATTATTTTTATGTTATATAATACTATATTATGACTGAAAATGAAATAAACGATTTCCTTTGTTCTTTCTTTCATGTAGAATATACATGTAGCGAGAAGGTAATTTATATTCCAAATGATCGTTATAATATATAGTTTATTAAAAGTAAATTTTAAACGTGAAAAGCACCAAACATATCAAATAGAAAACAAACGGTTTTCTCCCTCATTTCTTATGTATTTCTGTAGAACACATGTAGCGAGAATATAGTTTATATCCTAAATGTTCTTTATATATAGTTTATTATAAGTATATTTTAACGCAAAAAGCTGCAGACGGTGTGGCGCCGTGCCTCATAAAATAATGACCCGCACGGCGCTCCGAACGCATGTCTTCAACAAAATTAAGTTACCAACTATATAATGCCGAGCTTGCTTGGCTTACACAACTTGTAAGCATGATAGTTCTTCATTAAATATATATTTTTTTTACATTATGAACCTATTTTCTCAGACAAAAGGTTTTAAATAATGTTATTTTGTATTCGGGATTAAGGCGTCTGTTGAATTAAATTTATTGTTCACACAAGTTGACGAATGACTTTTTAAGCTATCAAGCATGAAAATCTATCATAATTTTTTAAAATTATATAGCGAAAAAGCGCTTTATGACTCGCATTTTTAAAGCAAGGCACATGAATTCAGTAGTTTTCTTTTTAACTCTTTTTAGTTGGACAATGACAATATACCTACTCATTCAAATATAGACTAACGACCATTTTCAATATTCGATCCATACATGGATTTTGAGATTCCAGATTCGTGTTTGACATATTTTGTATGGAGCTTATGTCAAAAACGAATCTAAAATCTACAGATCTATCTATAGATCGAATATTGAATTTCGTAGTAAGAGGGATATCGAATCTTAAACAGTGATAGCCTAGTGGAGATACCAACGGACTGCCATGCATAGGGTATCGGATTCGAATCCATGGCGCGCACCACTGACTTTTCGGAGTTACGTGCGTATTGAATTGTTAATTATCTCTTGTCTCGTGCCTCGGAGAGCACGTTAAGCCGTCGGTCCCTGCTGACATGAAGATCTTTGACAGTCGTTATAGGGTGTCAGTACCTTTAAAATAAACTGGCACTAGTCCAAACCATGGAACATCGCTATCCCTTCGGCTTGCGGAGGTTAGACAGATAGTCGCTCAGTGGAAAAGCTAATATTCCGCCAAATCCGGTTAGACTAGAAAACGGAGCCCAGGTTGAGACTGGGAAAACGCTAGGAAGTTGATTCAAGTACAGACTAGGTACATTAGAATAAACAGAAGCCAGACAATCCGGTACTATCTATTTAAAATGGTATTCTTTTATAAAAAATATGTACATTCCCGATTAAATAAAACGAATTAAAGAAATTATGATCGTCAGGAGAAAACGCAGGAACGAAACTGAAATATATATTTTTTAAACCACCAACTAATTATTTAAACTTTGTTGCATATGAATTGTATCTACATTTAAGTACTTTATAGAAATAAAAATAAAGTGAAAATCGCAGGCCACCAGAAGTAGCAGATGTCTAAGTCAACAACGCGTTGTCCTTGCAACGATTAGTTTTGGGAATATACAAGACCAGTTTGGGTTAAATGTTACGGATCCCGGTAGAGCTATTCTATACATTGTTCTCGTTCCGGGTTCACAACCCAAATTGGCTTATATTTGGACAACATTTTGTTATTTCTTTATTGTTTGTATATGTTGGGTTAGCATGCAACGTCGGGATAACACTCTGGGTTATATTTGCAGATGGAACTATGCGGCATTAAATTGCTATTTTAGTGATTATGTTTACGTTTTATGGATAGGGATAGGCTTTATGGTTGGCTAACGGGTATGGTTATTAACTTTGATCATTAATATTTGACTCGGTGGATAAGCAGAGTTAGTGTGTTCAATATATGCAGCGCCTGTTTCTACAAATCTCTGACAAAGTTAAAAATAAAACTCAAACTCTGTCAACAATGAAAATAAGATGACATAACCTACCAAAGAGATTGGATAATATACATAGAGACCGTCTTAGTACTCCCAAATTGAACACAGTCAACTGACGTGTAAGATACAATTTATACAATATTATGCCATCAAATTATATAACCTCAGTGATTTTTTCTTTTATAACAGTTCTATCATGATTTTGAATTTAGTCGTATAATATTTATATCGACTTTTCAAGTGTTGTAAAAAATCTTATCGATATGTCTATCCACCGTATATTTTTACCTCGTTATTTTTTAAATTTTATGTGCACGTGATAAAGATTTATAAAATAAGTGGGTTATTTTTTAGATTTTATGTGCACGTGATAAAGATTTATAAATAAGTGGATTGCTGCAGTATGTCGTGGAGAAAATTGGGTGCCTAGAAAGCACCATAGAATTTGTTCCAAGCATTTTACTGCGGAATGTTTTTATAGTAATGACAGATGGCTCCTCCCTTCTAAACATAGCAGTGTGAGTGCTTAAATAATTACTTGCTATTATTTAAACTATCAGCAACAGTAATGAATTCCGAAGCTTGTTAGAATCCATCATATTACAAAAAAAATTAATGCACCTATAGAAAAATCTGATCTTTCTTTACAAATACAGTAATATTTAAAGGACAGTAATTTGAAGGTTTGATAAGAATTGTCTGCTTTCATAGTCACGACTACTGAGTGGATATGCATCAAAATAAGGGAATCTTCATTTGAAAGAAATTTTGTTAAATGTCATCTACCCAGAGACTAAAACTTGGTTGTTCTTGTTCGACTAGTGGACTAATAATGTGCCGATCCCAAGATAAAATCGAAGGGCTAGTCTAGCCACAATTTTTTTCTCTCTAAATATTCTGTGTGTCACATGTATGACCGAAAAGTGTCCGATCCCGCACATACATTTTTTACACATAGATTTGTATTACCTACACTATGTAATGAGAAAATTTCAATAAAGCGATTATTGTTAATAACAAACCTTTGGGCACTATTCAAGGTTTTGTCTGATTTATCTATTTTAAGTATTTTTTTATGTTTTTTGCTTAATAAAATCCATGTCGACTATCTGCTATCCTTGTAAAGAATTAATTTGGATATGCCATTCTCAGTTATCATAATGCTTAAGCTATGAGTTTTGCTTTTATCTTAATTATTTGCTTTCTCTAATAAAAATATGTTATTGAGATTAGAGAGAGAGTAGGGGGTGATGATTTATTTATTTAATATTTATTAATCCCACTTACAGCTTTCATTACAGCTGAAAAACTAACTATAAATAAGTATAAATAAACATTTATGCCGAGGGTGTCGTATGAGGCGACTAAGAGAAACAAGAGAAGGAAATCTCGAAATAAAACCCTATACGAATACGTCTGGCTAGTGTGGTATTATAGTAGGCCAAACCTCCACCACGGAAGGTTAAAGACCAGCAGTGGACTTGAAAAGGCTGTTGATGCGTAAAAAAAATACCATGAAAATTAGTTTCAAGTTTGTGTAATAATTATTTAAAGACTGTCCATCAACTAGCGTTCTGACTGCTGTGGACATAAAGTTACGGAATTTAAAATGTATAACATATAAATAATATACTTTACAAGTCCGTTTGATTTTGAACATATATTGAAACTTTAATCGATATCGATAGCGGATTTGCTCAGTCACTATTAAATTAAAAAGTTACGATATTTATGTTCAAATTGTCTTTAGCCCTAACTGACAAACATAGTGCCATCTTCTTCTGGCAACTCTAATTTATCATATGAGTGAAGAGTGTAGCTATATTCAATTTGTTCTTAAAAATATCGTTCCTTCCATGCATCAGTTATTCTTCTGTGTGACCTACATAATGATACAGATAATATAATACTATACTACAGATACACGATGACAAACAAAAATTTACAACAAAAATCTGCGACCAACCTAATTTTGGCTATGCTGAGGGCCAGGGGTGTCGCCAGCCAATTGCTTAGAGCGGGGCAAAGTTGATATGGAAAATAAAAAAGTACTAATTTTAGGGTTTTTGAGTCTCTAGGACTCAGCTGCCCCCCTCTACAACATAACTAATTACGTCTTTTTAAAAACCTTTTTGAATTTGACACGAAAACGCTGTAAACCATCATGGCGGTTGAGTGATATCACAAAGTCTAAAACAAAGCAAACCGTGAATGAAGTCTAGTCTGATGTACCCACTTTTATTTTGTTTTATTCGATTTGGCAGGTAGAAACTTTGACGTTTTAGTCTTTTTTTTTAACTCCTCATGTACCCATGTGTCGGAGGGTAGGGTTTCACCGAAGCATTCCTCGCTACCCCCCGACGGGTATTGGCCTGCCTTGGCGGCGGATGAAGGTGTTGGGCTCCACCGCCAAAACACCCAGCGGCCGCAGAGGATAGGGAGGACGGCAACGCAACACCGCATCTCCTCTTCCTCTGCGGCCCTACCGCGACGCATCGATGGTGCGGCCCTACCGCGACGCAACGATGGTGTGCCCCCATTTGGTCGCGGGAGATAGGGCGCGTAGCATCGCAACACCGACACGCCTCTCCTCCCGCGACCGCACCCGACTGCGAGGAACAGACAGAACCGTCCCCCGCACTCGCACCTTGGGACGCATCCTACGCAGGCCTCACGCAAGCCCACGTGGAGCGTCCCCTCCCGGGATCCCGCTTAGCTTCACCATGGGTGTACCTCAAACCCACGGTTACTGAGCCCCCCCACCACGACAAGGTGGAGATACTACGGGGGGTTAGTTGTATTTACTACTAAAACGTCAACAACATGAATGGCGGACGTACTGTTTGACGTAATGCGCTCTGATTAGTGTTCTCTGTCACAAGAATAAATGCATTATTTTTAGTTTTAGAATCCTAAAAATAACATTAATCTTACCTTTTTATAATAAACTAGAGGACGCCAGCAGCTACGCCTGCATTTTTTTAAATTTATCCGTTATGGCCGATCCCGTGAGAATTTCGGGAAATCCCTTCTTAGTGCACCCTTAAGGTTCCCAAGGAACATACATGCCAAATTTCAGCTTCCTGCGCCCAATAATTTCGGCTGTAGCGTGTCTGTCAGTCAGTCAGTAACGCAAGGATTTTATATATTAAGATAATAAACTTTATTGACGTCTTAAAATCATAATGAATCTATAGATACTACAATCAAACCGATTTATTCTTAGTGGACACAAACCTATTCGATAGGTGCTACGCAAAAGTACCGGGAGATGGCGCTTAAAATAAAAACAATGCCGCGCTAGAGGTTCTAGTATAGTATTATATTATCTGTGCTAGAGGTGACTGACTTGACCTTGCAGAAAGGCCTTGGACAGGATGCAATTCGTGTGACTACTAGTACTGGTGCGATCCAAAGATGCCTAACTTTAAATGCATTTTCCTATTTCGTTCGTTCCGATGTGCCTAATTATTTAAATATATCAAGTCTAAGCTATACTAAGGCTTTATATTAAAATAATTTGTATAAAGGACATGAAAAACTTAACATTTATGACTTATGTTATGATTATTATTATTAAATATAATGTAATAGACTCGCGAGTAGGTATTTGAACAATTTTGAAACGATAATAAAAATCGGTCAACATTTTTACAAGTTTTTGGAATATTTATTACCTACTTAGTTCTTTGATTATGTAGATACATTTCGGTACGTAGTTGGTTCGTGTAGGTCAGCCATTCCCAAAGTGTGTTCCGCGGAGCTCTAGGGTTCCCCGAAGTTATTCAAGGGGTTCCACGAAAATGTTGCTCAAATTCAAATAAAATTATACATACATACATAGACTCACGCCTTTTTCCCGGAGAGGTTGCCAGAGACTACGGAACAAATTATTAAAAATATTAATTAGGACTAATCACTAGATAGCAGACTACAGCAAAATAAATCTATAATTTTGATAAATTTCCATTCTCAACTGTATATTTAAGGCAGCATTAGCTTAGTGTAGACACTATCAGACTGCCACGTAGAGGGTTCTTATTCTTCCTTTTTAGGAACGTTTCAAAGTAATGTGCGTATTACATTGTGGATTTTCGCTTACCTCATCCTTTTTAGAGCAGATGTTTGAGGCTGGAGGATGTGGATATCCACTGCTGTTTTAACCCTAAGCTGGTATCGCTATAAAAGGCAACATAAGTGGTATAGGGGGTCAAAATGGACCCCAGATTATTGTGCAAAGTTATAAAAATGATACAACTATACATTATATTTGTTTATTTAGGAAAAAAGGACTTATACTGTAGGTAATGTTTTATTAAATTTTTATCATGTTTTAACAAAAGATCACATGTTTAATAATTTAAAAAAAGGTAGTATTTTTTTATTTGCTAAGACTCTACTTTAGGTATTCTTATTAAGATAAAAAGTTAAAACTGTCAAAGCGGCCAGCAAAAAAAATACAATTGGGTGTTTTCCATAGAAAACGATATTTTATCAAAAAAGCATCCATAAAAATTAATCATCAAAGTTACCCTGCTATTTTAAGTATTTGGTTATTGCTTACGTATTAGCCCCATTTTACGGTACCTAGCCATAGTGTAATAAAATCGAATAGATAGATTTTATTACACTATGACCTAGGTATCAATTCAATCGAGCGGAAATTCGGCATACGAGATTCCATGACAATGCAATAAGTACCGAGCTGATGATTGAGTCAAACGATGGTGACTAGCTAGACGCAAGCCTATCGAGTTTGGATATGTTAGTGGTTCTTAGAAAAAGGTAGGTAAGTAGATAGTTGTACAAAACAGTGCCGCAGGACGCAGTGCTACGTGAGAGTAGGATGCCGATATTGCAAAAGTAACCTCGAGTGAGTCCCAACTACACCGTCGGTTTGCCCCGGCACCGAAACCGAGATGCGAAAACAATTCCATTAAGCAAGCCAAATAATCATATGTGGAATATTTATCGGGGTCTGATCTGTGGACGTGTCAACATTATTATCGTTCTTATTTATCTACAAAATACCACAGTCCAAAATACCCTTTTATCTTAGGGTATAATAAGTCCAAAAATATATAATTTTCGATATTAATTTTCTATACTAAATACATTATTTCAGTCGAATTTAATTATATATAGTGCCATCTAGTATTAAAAAATTTGTTTCACGGAAAGCTAGATGGCGAATTATTGTGGTTGTGTTTGGCGCTACTGAGCATGTAAAATCTGGACCAATTCAAAATATCTATTAACCCATGAGAAGGCGCGCCCTAAAAAGTTAAATGCGTAGGCGCGCGTGAGCAAAACTCTCACGCTACTTCAAATGACGTTTTCTTTGAGATTAATTAAATTTTTACTATAACACGTTATAATAAATAAGAAGTCTTTATTTAATTAAATAAAGTGTTTTATTTACAGTAAATAACAAAACATGCAGTCCTATGTGCGAACTAAGAAAATATTGCACTTAGGCCTTAATATTTGACTAACTTTACATAAAAAACCTAAACAAAAATACAAAATCACAAAATAACGGCAGATTTACAAAATAATTATTAATGTAATTTACTGATTCAGAGGGTGATGATTTTAAATTTAACAATTCCATATTTTGATTATTTGATTTATTAGTGTATGTTATAGATTTGATGTTTTTCCAGAGTAACTTAGAATTTTTTATGGAGTTTGAAAGCAATTCTTTTTCATATTTCCTTTTTAACTTTTTTAACAAATTGTCACAAAAATTTCTATATCGTGTGTAAGTTATTTTTAGAATTTTATTATCGGGGTCATGGCGAAGCTTTCTTTGGAGTTTATTGCGATTCTGTATGCATCGCAATATTCCTTTAGTGACCTATGGTTTGATGATGCGTTTGCTGCTTGGAATGCTTATTGTGGTAGTGTTACAGTTAATAGTATCGATAAGAGACTGTAACAAGAGTTGACATAAATAATCCGGGTCACTACAAAAGAGCAAATCGCTTAATTTCTTTTCTTGTAAATGTATTAGAGCCTGTTCGTAATTGAGTGAAGTAGTAGACTTGGGTATAGCTTGTGTATATTTTTGCTTAGACAATATTAAAAGAGTTGTGAAATGGTCTGTGATGTTTGAATGTAGAATAGCAATGGTGGCAGCAAGCTTCTTCTTATTTATTTTCAGCATGAAGTGATCTAGGCAGGTTTTGTCTCTGGTCGGTAGCACATGCCCAGGAAGGATACCATGTAGGGACAACATATTGAGGTAGTTTGTTCTATTTTTTGTTCGTGTGAATTCTCAGTTGGCTTCGTTATAATATTAATATTTATGTCACCCGCGATAATAATACTTTTGTGTGAATTAATAGTATCTAGATGAGTACTGAGTGAGCTAATGAAACTGTCAGTGTTAGTGTTCGATAGAGAGCGATAGACACAAAAGATGATGTTATTTAATACGTCCAACTGAAGGCAAGAAGCTTGTGATAGTGCTATTTCTTTAACTCGGGGTTTTAATGTGTTTTTTACATAAACTACGACTCCATCATTTTGGTTCAGTTGCCGTGTAGTCATATACGATTGGTAGTTATTTAAATGCGGAATAGGTTTATTTGCGCTCAACCTACACTCTGTTAAAATAATGACATCCATGTCAAATGCAATTGTTGATAACGTCAATAAGAAATCATCAAAATTGCAATATATGCTTCTTATGTTTTGATATAGAATGGTTAGGTCATTTTTGTTTACATGAATGTTTTTATTGAGCTCACTACAGTCACATTCAATAGCTCGTGCAATCTCAATTTTGTTTATCTCAGTAACAATTTGCAATGAATCACTCATGTTGTGAATGTGAAATGAAATGAATCACTCATGGCATGCTAGAGTACAAAGTAATTTCAGACTGCAAGTGTTCAATGTAGTTAGCCATGTTATATAATATAGAAGTATAAGCTGTATCGTATATTATTAAGCTGTATATACATTCAGAGAAAACTAGCCCTCGTATGCTTTTTATGTATATAGTATGCCATGTAGTATATAAAGTATATGTGTGTATGTGATTTGTGTATGAAGTGTGAGGTAGAGTCAAACTTGAAAGTATGTCGTATGAGATAATGTCGTATGTATATGGGAATTGTATGTGTGAAAGTGTAATATAAAGATATCAGACAATAATGCATAAATACAATTTATAACTAAAAAGACCTCTATAGCAACTAGCGTGGAGACAATATAAAAAGACAGACATTCTGTATAAAATGAACAATGAAACATAATTACGATACAGGATAATACTAGTGCGCTTACATTATGTAGTTGATGAATATAGTAGCAGTAATAACAGCATCTTACAAATAGTCATTTAGCCAGTGTTAGTTTATGAACTTGCTCTTCGCTTCTAATAATGATTGTTGGTGCTAGATCATCTTTCCTTAGATACACGCTGCCATATGACATCCAACAATATTTGTAGAATCCAGATTTAACTAAATCACGCGCAAGAAAGTGCAAACGGGAACCCTTGGCAGTCATATGCTCGGATAGGAATATAGGGTTATCTTCTTGCGTTTTAAAGCCAAGATGCTTGCAACACAGTTTAGTTTTATGTTTTATGTTAAAAGCCTTTGCTGATTTCATTATTTCAGTTTTTAAAAGAGTTGAGCCTGTTTCCACAACTAAAGGGGACTTTTGCTGTTCCAAATTCTTACCGCGCACTCTATAAATGTCCTTAATGTCATATTTGGTAATATTGCAGCCAATGGTTTGCGATAAGACTAAAGTCATTTCTATAAGATCTTCTTTTGTTTCATTGTTTTTCTTTGGAACATTCTTTATAACAAAATTAGTTTTTCTACATCCAATCTGCATCTCTTCTATTTTATTCTCCAATGTAACAATATATTTTTTATCTTCCTTGGATTGGTTCTCTAGCTGGATAATTTTTTGTTTATATTCCTCATTTTGTGCAGTAAGAAATGCGATCGAGTTTTCTATGTTGACATTAGAATGTTGAATTTCCTTTAGGGTTGCAGTAATTTTCATCATTTCATTGCCTTTGTTTTCTGTAAAGAGCGCCATCATCTTCCTCATTTCTTCCTTAAATTCTTTTAATTGTTCAGTAAGACTATCATCCATATCCTCTCCTCCACATGATGCCTCCTGTGTCTTCTTAGAACGGGAACGGATGGTAACATTTTCCGTATATTTAAGCGGTGTATTATCGTTTCTGCCCGCAGCCCTCTGTTTCGTACTTTTGCAGAGCGGACACAGCCAATCTGAAGCCCGATAGTTAGTCGAACTGCCGCCTCGCTTAGGTGTCGCTTGGAAGCATGCCAAGTGGTAACCTTTTTTACACACGCTACATGTAACAAATTCGTCATCTCGATCCTCGTTACAGCAACTCCAAAAAGTCACAGGCTTCGACATTGTTAACTAGGATATTTCCTTTAACGTTTTTTTAATCCTTTTTTTAAATAAGTGTCTTTTTATGATATTTTAATATTTGTTTAAGAAATTTACAGCAGAATTTTTTTTTAATAAATTATTTTATAATCTAATTAGTATTCAATGTTTTTTTATCGTTTAAAATGTCTCAGAAACAGATATTCATTGCAAAAAGAGCACTGGTCCGATTAGCTGGTCTCGATCTCGGTGCTTGCTGATTTTATCGTGAACGTCTTACAGCTTTGCGCCACTTTGACTTGCAACGTTAGGTCTGAATTATCGCTGCTTATTAAAACAAGAATATCAGGTCACTATTGAGTCCAAAGGTGAGTCTTTTGTTTACGATACTGGTAATTGACCTTTCTATTGATTTCAATGTCAAACACTTAGCAAAACACAAGATTTTGTAAAGTTTTTACGTTATTATTTTATTGTTCGCTGACACTTCATATTGTTTTATAGTTCACTTTTTAGGGTTTTTAATCACGCACTTGCGAGTGTAACTTTTACGGCAATGCGTGCACTTTTTACCACAATTTAAGTAAATAAATTACGAGACAAAAAATAACACGTCTACCTGCTATCACACTCGGCAGGAGGAGGATCAACATTCTCTATATGTAATTTCTTAGGTGTTGGCTCAAGACCGCTAAGTTTTATTTTTTTTAACTTCTATAACATTTTCAGTTATAGAATTATGCCCATAAAAAAATCATTGGGATATTTCATCTGTATATATAAAATCCTTGCGCTACTGACTGACTGACAGACAAGCTACAGCCAAAACTACTGGGCGCAAGAAGCTGAAATTTGTCATGTATGTTCCTTGGTGACTGTAGGGATGCACTAAAAAGGGATTTCCCAAAACTCCCTCGAGATACGGCAGGAACAGTTAATGTACGGGCGTAGCTGCGGGTGTCCGCACACCCTAGAGGGTGTAGTTTGATATAAGTCTTAAGATTAACAACACTTGGGACGAAACCACCCTTTCTCCTTTGAGGGGCTTGCCGATGACCCATTGTAGACCTTGTTTACTGTAAGAAACAAATAAAATATTTAAATAATAATTATATCCACTAAGTTAATCAATAAATATGCACAATAAGTACGAAAAAACAATTAAATAAATTTTGATATTAAGAAAAAAATACTTACACGAACGGGCGCGCGATGAGCAAAATGCTGCGCTTCACGAAGCACCGCACTCAAACCCATCATCACCCAGTCACGGTGGCACAGACTGGCGCGAGTGTTGCGTCAGACGAAAGGGGATGAAATTTTGGGAAGGTACTGTGAAGCTTGTAGTGCCACAGTATAGCTATAGTTGAAATTTTCAGCAATAAATTTATGCGTCAGCATAATGATCATAGCGCGCCTACTCACGGGTTAATGCAATGAGACAGTGTCAGATGCTATTAACGAGCCTAAAATTAGTAATGTTTCATTTTATTTGCTCAAATTATACTCAAATCTTATGTTTAATTGAACATCAATTTATATTCATTACCCGTAACGCCATCTGTGATCACTTTTCAAAACTAAAAATATAATGTTCGTATTGGGACCCCATGATAATGATTAATTTTTTATGATCCAAAAAGATTTCACTCTGCATTTCATGAAACTTACTTCTTAGTATACTGACTGGAGCCCCATACTATAAAAGGCAATATAGAAAACACTAGCTTCTGCTTGTGGCCTAGCTCGTAGAAGTGGTTATTCGGGACAAAGGGTAGGCCATGTGTTATTCTGATACGTAATTTATATTACTAGGTTCCATTAAAATCTTTTAGGCAGTTTTTGCGCGAAAGATCAAGAATCCTCATAAATTTTCAGGTTTATAAGTAGTAGTAAGATTCAAATGTAGAGTTTTCCAATTAATTGCAAATTAATTGATTGTCCTTTCCTTATTGGTCAAGTCCGCCATATTCATCACATAGCATCGTTAGTGAAAAGGCAGTAATTAGACTTGGTCATCAAGTTGTTCGCCATCAAAACGCTCCATAAAGTTTTAGTACGTTGCAGTGTTAGTAACTCTATGTCAACTAACGCTTTTACGGCTACATTGCATATGAGTTCGACTTAAAACATGACCATAGAACTTGTATACATATTACAGCCTTTTTGGATCCACTGCTGACATAGGCCACTTTTTAATTGCCGTGACAATAGCATTATAAGTCAATAGAGGATCTGGCCTGGCTGGCCAGACGCGCTCGTATCGGGCTTGAGGAGCTTAGGCCAATTTTTTGATACTATTTGCGTAGCGTATTCACCCTCTAGTTCTAGTTGCCTCTTAGCGCGACCTCACATCGGGTTTGCGCGAACCTCAAGCGTGAGCCCGGTGTGTGCCCGGTATGCGCTCGTCATTCACTCTGTACTTTGATTATATACTTCTGTAGTACAATGTGAACGCAGAGCGCACGTCGAACGGACGCCGAGCGCACGCTCGAGGAACGCGCATACTCAGTCTGAGTGAGGCCTTACAACACCCACAGAGTGAAAGTGACACTTTGTAATGACAACACAATATATATTAGTATAAAAATCTTTCCTCTCAGTTACAATGAGTGGTTTCCAGTCTCAGTTTTGATTAGACCACTTCATTACTTCCCAAGGGTGTCGTAACAAGTGACTGCGATAACATTTAGAGATAAGAACCTTCTTGTGGTAGTGAAAATAAAATAAACCTCGTCACAGATAGATCAAATCTCACGTTAATTATTTTGATTTACGACTACTTTCTCCTCTATTTCTTCATTTTGAAAACTATAGCGTCAGGCAGTAAATTTTTGCAATTAAACAACGTGGGCGTGATTCGTTTCATATCATCATCATCATTAGGCTTCTTTATAATTATTCCCACTGTCATCGAGGCTGACCAAGTCTCACGGAGAACTCACAGACATAGAATTTCTCCCGATATTTTCCTATGTTATAAACAATTCAATATGCACGTAACTTGAGACTCTCTGCGTAGCAGTCTGCTAAGCTCTCCACTAAGCTACCGCTGGTAACTGGACACAATATACTATAAATATGTTGACTTTCATTTCTAACATAATCATATACCTATTATTATGAACATTATTATGTTGTAAATGACAGGCAACTTTATTTATAGTATAAAGCAAGGTGATGTTTCAAGGAGATCTTACTAATACAAAGTTATTTAGCGGGTCTTACGCCATATAGACCGATCTTCTCCACCCACATCTATCCGCTACAACAATACCGAAATATATAAAAACTTTTAAACTAGAAAATTTTACGTCATTTATAATTATACTTTGACGCCTCCGAGGCAATTTGAAGCATTAAGAGTAATAATTTTTTTCAGCAGTATTCAAAACGAGGGCAAACTGCAGCACTAAACTTATTCCATATTGAGAACCGAAACATCAAAAACCAAACCAAGGTTATAAGTAAGAAAAAGATCACATAATCGCCTAACCTTCAGAGAGGTTAGCAGTATAAGTAAGCATGATATTCATTACCGATCTACAGAATACCTTAATATTCTTCCTAAAGTTGTTGAGTACTTATTTCGTTCGTTTGAAGAAAAATATAGATCATCCTCATCTTAAAACTTTTATATGCTTCATATAACGTTGCCTTCATACATACATACATACATAGACTCACGCCTGTTTCCCGGAGGGGTAGGCAGAGACTACGGAACGCCATTTGCAACGATCCTGACATACCTCACTTGCTTCACTCACTCCCATCAAGTTTCTCATACATGCTCTTCTGTTAAGGGTACTTCTGACTTGTCCTTTTTTCAGGATGTCTCCAATCTGGTCAGAGAACGTTCTTCTAGGTCTTCCCCTTTGTCCTGTCCCATTCACACTAGCTTGATATATCTTATTTGTCAGTCTATCGTCATCCATCCTCTCCATGTGCCCAAACCATCTTAACATGCCTTTCTTAATGCTTTTCACTACATCTTCTTTTACCCCACACCACTCTCGTATCACACAATTCTTTACTCTGTCGGTCAAAGACACACCACACATACTTCTCAGTGCTCTCATTTCTACAGCATTTATTCTACTTTCAAATCTCTTCTGCCATACCCAACTTTCACTACCATACATAAGGGTAGGCACTAACACACCTCTATGTAAAGCCAAACGTGCCTTTTTGGACACGTTTTGACTGTTCATAAACGCCTTCAGAGCTCCATTCACACAATTACCTGCATTAACTCTCCTTTCAATATCTGCTTCATTCTTACCATCTCTTGTAAACAACGTACCTAAGTAAACAAACTCATTCACTTGTTCCACTCGCTGTCCATCGATCAAAACATTACAAGCCGTAACGCATTCCTGCTTTTCAAAAACCATAACTTTCGTTTTACTTACATTCACTTTCATTCCTTTCCTTTCTAACGCACGATGCATGATTGTTACCACCTCCTGCAACTCCTCTGTTGAAGATGCAAGTATAACCTGATCATCAGCATAAAGGAGGCATTTGACGAGTAACCCATTCATCCTTAATCCGCAGTCACTATGTTTTAAATCTTGCAAACAACTGTCCATGAAGAGGTTAAACAGCCACGGCGACGCTACACATCCCTGTCTAACACCTTTATCGATGGTAAACCAGTCAGTGTATGCCCCGTTTATCCTCACACAAGCTCTAGAATCCTCATAAAGGGATTTCAGAGCTCAAATGAGGCTGCTGTCCACCCCATTCATTGACAGCACCGACCACATTTCATTCCTCACCACTTTATCGTAAGCCTTTTCCAAATCCACGAATGCGCAATAGACCTTTTGACCTTTGGCCAAAAATTTTCCGGCTATGCTTCGCAAGGAAAAAACCTGATCCGTGCATCCCATACCCTTTCGGAATCCCGCTTGTACATCCCATATTTTCTTGTCGGTCACTTCCATAACTCTTTCAATAAGTATCTTTGCATACAATTTGCCAACAATGCTGAGAAGATTTATGCCTCTATAGTTTTTGCAGTCTTATTGCGAGCCTTTTCCTTTATAAAGAGGCACAAAAAACGTTGCCTTCAGGTATTATAAAACAATTTATATCGAACCAGCTTTTAATAACCTCTGAAGAGATTGGTGAACTGCAATCGTGCTAAGCTTGTGTATTGCAATCGTGAACTTACTAAGCAAACTCTTTTCACCAGAATGTTTGCTATTCTTAAACAACGTTTCATGTTTTTTTGTGAGCTTGCACTGCAGAGAAAAGGCCTTTCAATCTTCATCCGTATATATCCATCATTTTCAGCTTTGAACCAAACGTTCTTGAACAAGTTCACTCGATACCACCGACTTCATCTAGGCCTTCGGCCTTCATCCATAGGGTTGTGGATTTCGCCATTTTTCAACATAAATAAATAAAAAAAAACCTCATCTATGGTAGCGCAGCGGCTAGACACGAAAAGCCGAAAATCGGGCTCAGTGGCGTGCCTTTGGCGAGGCCTATATCCACCAGTGGACTACGGCAGGCTGATGATGATGACGATGGTGGCGCAAAGCATCATTCAGTCATCCCCTGGCTACGGCTGGTGTAACACACAAAGAAATGTCTGGGCTAATATTCCTCGTCTCAAAAATCTAATCTATTTTAGTACATGGTCATCAAATTTGGTTCAACCAATTTGCTGAGAAACAAGAGCATACATACTTTTGCATTTATTATTATAGCTAGAATTTAATTCTCTACAGTTATAACAAAATTAGATATTTATACTAAAGTATGGATACAAATCCAATATAATTGGTGTATGTTACTATAATCGCAATCGCATTTACAGCGTAAAACACACTAGAAACAAACAAAAATAACATAATGAGACAAAGCTGTCATATTAACAGTTTTCTAACATCTACTGTCGTAACAAAAATTATACTAATTTTTACAGAAGGTACCTATCCAGAAAGCTACAAAAATAATTTAAGCAAGTTAGTAGTCAAATTTATTTATTTATTTACAGTCTTACGCCTGTAGCCCCGAAAGGCTAGGCAGAGGTGTAATATTATACCCACATTTCGCCATTAATTATGCCGACCCGGGAATCGAACTCGGGACCGCCGATCAGCAGTCGCATGCGGTATCCACTGGACCACGGAGGCAGTAGTCAAATGTATGATCAAAGTTCTTGTGAAACTTAAGATTTGCTTAACCATTTACAATTTACGCATTACCAATCGTATAAAGCTTGACATGAAAACAAAATATAACAGCAAAACATTCATCCAATTCGTATATATCCTTAAAGCAATTTACAAGAAAATCGCGGTAAAACTTGTAAACTAAGTCCTTATTAAACCTGAGTTTAATATCTGCCTGGCAGGAGCCGGCGATGCGGTTAAAAGCAATTTGTATTGGATGATAGTACGATGTTCCGTTGTCAGCTATACAAAATACGCATGTGCCCGGCACCGTGAAAAATGGTGTGTCAAGAAATGGAATTCGTTTTAAAGCGACTTCATTTTAAACTGTGGCGCTCATGGATGCGTTATTTTTGAGGAGTAAAATTGTGTTTCTGGCAGTGACGGGACTAAGGAAAAACACAACAAGTTTGTTATAATAGTAATTCCATTTCAAAATATTTTTAAAAAAAGGAGTATTATCAATTCATTATCCCAGTCGCAGCCTGGGCTCCGCTGACTAGTCTAACCTGATTTGACTAACTATTAGCTCAAATGTGATCGCGAATGTGATAGCGACATTACATAGTTCAGACCAGTGTCAGTTTAATCAACGACTGTCCAAGATCATCGTGTTTGCGGGAAACCAACCGCGTTAACGTGATCTCCAAGGCACTGGCCAGCGATAATTAACAGCTTAATACGCACAACGCAACTTCAAAAAGTCATTGGTGCGCGCCGTGGATTGAGACCCAATACCCTCTGTATCTCCACTAGGTGACTCAAAAATATTTCTTACGCACACATCTATGTACACTAGAATATACTAGTTTGTAATAGAAGTTAATATAATTTTTACTAGTACAAGGACAGCTGACATGTGATAAAAAGGGATTTCGATAGACAGACGCTTGAAGAAGTCAGAAAGATTTGACGTGTAGCAATTTAATATGCATTAAGTAAAATATATACATCGTATGCATATTATAAATATTACACATACATTCAAGATCAGAAAACAATAATACAATTAAATAGTCAAATAGATTTTTATGCGCTTTTTGCTTGGCGATTTGTCTCATCCAAGCGCGGCAGGAACTAGTAGCTCATTCAATAAACGTACATCTTGAACGGCAAGTGATTTGTCATACACGTTTGCGTAATGTGTTAGAGTCTGCATGCCGATATTCGCCTACAACTTTTGTGCAAGACAGCGCCCACCACCACTGGATAAAGATCCTTCCTTATTTGTTTCAGACTTACCAGTCATACACTCTCCAAATACAATATATCCAAATCATTCGCCCGACATGAACTAAATAATGATCATGCATCAGACATTGACATGTTAAATTCTTAAAATTTTACAAAAATAGTAATGCGGGTCGACTATAGTTACTATTTCATTACATTATATGGCAAAAAATGCAAAAGAATAATCGGGAAATTCATTAAAATTTTCCGGGAAATTCGACCGCCAATGGCCTCAGTATCGTACTGAACCACTAGTATCGGTTTTCGGTACAACGTCCCTTACACCCCGTATTAAAATTAGTTTACGCACAGAAAAAGTAGGTAGTTGTGGTGCTTATTTGGGTGCTCATTTCCTCCTATCTTAAGATAATGCAACACGTAAGTCATAAAAATGCTTAGCTTTTTATATTCAGTGTCTATTCTAGAAAGAATTAAAATAATTGCATTATATATGTGCCGAGGTATTTCGAGATGCAATATGTAGATAAAAATAATATCTGGAATATAAACAATTTTGACGCAAAATCACGACGAGTTTTACGTGCCTGTAGGCCATAAGTTTACAACTCCATTTTTATTATAATTGGTTTCTAAAGTAGACCCACGTTACCGCATTCTTGCGTCATTAATATTTTTAACAGGTTTATGATTTGACGTTAGCCTTGCTGATTTCAGCATAAATGGGCCGGCTCGACAGCTAGCAGTTCCTATACTGTTGCGTTTCGTTTTCCTTTTCCTACTCCCTCATACCGCTCTTCTTCCTATTTCCTTTCCTATTCAGGTCAGCAAAGCACTTGTGACTTCTCTGGAGTTGCAGGTGTCCATGGGTGGCGGTAATCGCTTACCGTCAGGCAATCCGCCTCATCGTTTGTCTACTATGCAATAAAAAAAGAATCTATCGGTAAACCTACACAATCCATCTAGCCAATTGAGTATCAATTCCTATCAATATCTTATGAAATAAATCTTCAAAATAAAACACATTTCGGCGTAGCTGCTACAAATTCAGAAACAACAATTTACTCCCTCCTACAAACATCACTAGGAGTTTGGCAGTAACTTCTGAAATTCCTTTATTTTGATCGAAGTTCAAGAACGGCCTGTAACTCGGTAAACGGAACTCCTGTTAGGAACATAACTTTGTTTCAAATACTGTCATGTACATATGTGCAATATGACGATATATACGATCGTTTTAAAAAATAGGGGCCTAGTTCTTGTATGGAAACGATACTAAGAAATTATTAACACGTAGTATTAACACGGATGTATGGTGCTGTGGTTTAGCCATTACACTGCGCCGAATGTTGTGGGTTTGATCTCCACACGAGACAGCACTTTGGGCGACCTTTGCTTTATTGTTAGTGAAGTTGCCGGTGATCTAGTATTCATACCTCGTTTGGGTGTTGTATTTAGAAGGAAGGGAAGGACTGCCTTCGTCGTTCTATGCATAGCGTATGTGTCTGTTGTTTGGGAGGTCTCGGGTCAAAGGGTGAAGTGTTACTGAGTTTTTCCGAATTCTCAGTAGCAGCACGGAGCCTGGCAATGTGCCCGGTAGTAACGGCAATAAGATCACCACGTATTACGTGGGACCTAAAAATCATAACATGGCGAAATGTGAGTGTAATAATTATTACACCCCTGACTTTCCCTTGGGATCCCCCAACAGGCGTTAGTGTATAAAATAAAAAAGGAATATATGATATATGTATACGTACGATACATCCGTGTGGTGACGGATTAAGAATACGGATTGTCACCACCCCATATCATCCCATGGGTGTCGTAAAAGCCGACAAAAAGAGCATAGTATGCAGAGAACAGCACTGTAAGAGAAGGAAAACTTGATACAAACCCTATACCAACCCGTTTGGCCAGCGTGGTATAGTAGGCCAATTCCTCCTTTCAATGGAGAGGCCTAGTTCAGCAGTGGACTGTTAAATGCTGATGATGATGATGATAATATGCGAAAATATGAATTAAATATCAAATTCATATACAATCCTGAGGATTGTGCCTACCAAAATAAGCGGAGTATAAAAATTACCAAAATATAACTGATAAACCTATTTAGATAGGCATAAATACTCATATTATAGGTACATTCCAAAAACAGGCACAGCGAAAAATAATGCTCATTTCAAAAAGATTTGCCTTGGGTGGGCATGGAACCCACAACCACCAGCCTTGCAATCAAAGTTACTAACCACTAAACCAACAGGCCATTCAAGCAATAAAATAAAACAGCGAAAAACAGTTTACTTTACGAAAAATTAACAAAGTTAAAGTTAGACCAATAATTCCTCCCCACAACTCCATTTAAAATCTATTTGCTGTCAAGTATATCGATATGAATGTAAGTTCAATTCTCCGGTCAGCCACAACGTTTTGTACGTGTTCGTGACAGGCAATTCTACGACACACGAAATTTGGCGCCGTGCCCGGTCGATGGCTATCGTTCGGAACTAAAGCTTAGCCGGTGAAACGATATACGATTTGGTTCAAACTACACTTACTGGGATAAACGTATGAGGGTACATTATATTTTTATACATAGACTAGAGCAGCGATAACCCAGTGGATAGACCGACGGACTGCTACGCAGAGGTTCTCGGGTTCGAATCCACGGCGTGCACCAATGACTTTTCGAAGTTATGTGCGTATTAAATTGTTAATAATCCCTCGCTAAATGGTGAATGAAAACCTCTACGAGCTCTCCATAATGTGAATTCTGCCAACACGCACTTGCGTGGTGGGGTATGGCTTTATCTTTCTCATAGTGAGAAGAGGCCCGTGCCCAACAGTGGGACAGTTTATATACATTGCCAATAATGACGAAGACAATACTTTGCACTCAGGCAGGCAGTGATATTCCAGTGGAGATTGCAATAGACTACTATGCAGAGGGTATTGACTTCAAACCCGCAATGCGCACCACTGACTTTTCGACGGTAATTATCTCTTGTCCCGTGCTTCAGAGAGCTTCGTTATGGCGAGTCACTATTCTTGATGGTAATCGAAGCCATGAGATATTGCTATCCTTATGGGTAGCGGAGGTCAGAATTTGATAGACTAGTAAGCGAACCTCGGATTGTAAGACGAAAGGTCTTGAATGCATCCACGGAGTATATAAACAATATTTCGTGGTTGCGTCCGGTGGTTGCAAACGTGTGAATGCTAGGATGATAATGACAATACTTCGCCTTTATAGCAGGAGTGGAGAGAACACCGGTCTGGTAAATAATCGGTCTAAAGCAAAACCTACGGTGTGCTTCGATGATGTGCGGCTGTCTTATTGCTTTCTAAATATAATATTATATAATAATATAATATTCTACCACATTCACATATCATCATCTAGTCCCAAACTAAGCAGAGCTTGTACTATAGATACTAGATAGTGGATAAATATACATATTATATACTTTTTTTGTAAATACATACATATTATACATAGAAACACCCAGACCAAGACAAACATTAATGTTCATGCACACAAATGTTGGACTTGAGCGGGAATCGAACCCGTGACCTTCAGCGTGGCAGTCGCTTACACTCCCGCTAAATGGTAAAGACGAACATCATGAGTAAACTTCCTTTTCTGCTTGCTGATGACTATGCCTCGGAGAGCAAATTAGGCTGTTTTTACTTGCGTTGCGGTTTATGATAGGTATCATGAAGATTAATAAAAACATTATAGCAAGTTATTGACCCTAGTATATATTGACACTGATGCAAACCATGAAATAGCGTTATCCTCTTGTGTTTCGCTGGTCAGACGGCAGTCCCTCTGTCAAGAAGCTAATATTCTGTTAGGGCGGTTTCAGATTAGCGTTTTATACGCGCGTATAAGCTCGTTTTTGGAAGCGCATGTAGGTGAGTATAGGCGCGCCTTTTGGCAAACGCGCAACTCGTACGAGCATTGACGCGCTTCTAAGCTCGTATAAGCATAGAGCATAGATATTTATTTATAGAGATGTTTTTCTTATTGGCGCTTTTAAGACAAACTTTCTGTGACCAGTGTGACCCATATTGCCGCTTGGCGGCGTGGCAGTCGCGCTGTGACAGCTGACTCTACGAGTGCAAGAGAGACGAAAGCTTCTCCTGTGTCACTTAACTACGAGAGCAAGAAAGACGGAGAACGGAGAACGACGCCAGCGCCGCCAACGGCGCCAACTACGTACTACACTGACAACCGTGAATACGCCAACTTTAATCGGCACACGACATCCTTAAGAAATACGCTTCTATTATGTAAAATTTGTATTCATTGGTATAAGTGTAAGTAAGTCATCAGAATCCAAGTTGACACTGACAAGATGTCACTAACGTTTCGAGCGATCACGCCGAAATATGCCTGTCCAGTTTTTTGTAGCGCGTAATGTAGCGTGCGTGTAAGCGCGTATGCTGAAACGACCGTATAAGCGCAGACAAATACGCTTATCCGAAACTGCCCTTAAGTCTAATAAAATTATTCCAGTACACAGGCTTCAAAGAAAAGATAGTCTAGGATAAAATCAACCCACAATGAAACAAACGATGATAATTAATCAAACCATGCAAAGCAGTATAGTTTATACTCTCCATATTTACCGACTTTTTTTAAATATATTTAAGCTAAACAAGTTAGCACAACTGGGGCCCAAATTTCCTAAATAAATACAGTTTCGATATAATGTCAGTGTCATACTTACGACACAAAAATCGTATTCTTCAAAATTATCTGATATTTGAATGAAATCGTAACGAGATCCTAAATTGAAACAAGTGTCAAAATATGTATCAACGACGAACTATTTATTTCAAATTATACGATAATGACATTAGGTTATCAGAATACCGCTTCTAGGTCAATTCAAAATATGATTTCAATTTCATATAAAAATACGAGAATTGGCCTGCTTATCAGTCTCATATTGTCAACGTTTTTTTTTTATAAAAGACAAATCCCGCATTAGGACTAAATTCTGTGTCGCGGGGGACTTTACAAACATACATCTAACGAGGACAATTAACACCCAGACTCGAAACAACAATTTATGGATCACACAAAGTGTTGCCTCGTGTGGGAATCGAACCCACAATACTCAGCGCAGTGTCAAGCGGCGAGGCGGCCGCTTAAACCACTACGCCAACCGTGCAGTCGAACTACTTTTGAATAAATGTAAATCAACTATCTTATAATTTTGATCTCGTTATTTAAGTACCAATTGGCGTCTAAATAATCATTTCCTTAGATGCCAATGATCTTGACTGATTCTTACTAATTCAATTACACAATTTACCAAGCGTGTAATTAAATTACTAAGAATTTAAAGCACCTGCTTATTTATTGGTCCCCTCAACAAATTCAATAGCGAACCAAGCAATAGAGTGTACTCAAAAAAAGAAAATTCAAATTCCAACTTTTAACTAAAAGGAAAACCTCGTATTTTAATTGCACTTTTGTATCAATCGGTACTGGCAGATAAGTGGGCGATTCGAAAACAGAAAAATAAAGTTGGTCTCGATAGTGGACGGAGGGGGAAAGCGGCGGGGTAGAGGGGCCGGCTGCGCGGCGCCGGTGTAACCCCTCGCGTCTCAGCCACCCCCGGCTTCAGTCAAATCCAACCCTCGTACGACTACGTCGCTTCGCGGCCGTTTCAATCATAACCCCAAAGTGCCATAAAACAAACGGCCAAGTATAAATATGTCGGATGTTTGAAACCTAGTGCGTTAAGTGGTGGATGTATGAAGTGCATAGAGTGTTGTGAACGTGTCAGTGGTATGTTTCATACATGAATGCACTCACAAACAAATATTCGTTTCGTGTGGATTCAACCCCGTGATGTGTATCACGTATGTATTAATGTTCATGATTTATGTTTTTGATTTTATTGTGCTTTATAAGATGTAAGTCTGTGTACCGAGATTACTTATTATTGTGTGAATACTTTCTAATATTTTTAGGAAAAGGCGTTGAAAGTAAATAAAAATATGTTGTAAATGAAAATATAAGTAAATAATATTTAAAAAAAAAATTAATTATTGCAGTGTGTTTCTTAATTTTAAATATTTAATTATAATCACATTTACTTTAGTACTCATTAAAATAACGTTTATGCCTTATAACTTTAAATTTAATCACTGGAATAGTAATGAACATGATGATAATCAGATAATTAATATTCATAAACACACAATCATAATTCATGACGTTCAAAATAAACCATAATCAAAACATCCACATCGATTTATAATAAGCAAAATTATAAAGCTTAATCCCAAAAATATTTTCACAAAATAAAATAAATTAAAACCTAAAACAGAAAAGTTTCCACGAAGGCTGTCGCCTAATCCAATATATTTTTATTTTGCACGAAACGGTCTCGTCACAGATCACATTGACGGGACACGAGATATTGACAGAACGTATATTAAATTCAATAAGGACCAGGCAGTATTTTCATCTTAAATATCTTGTGGTTATTTATGATCAAATAAGAAGCCTGCATTTTCGGTTTAAATTTTAAGTACAAGATGCCAAAATATTTTACTTTTTGAAACTGGTTGGTTTCAAATCAAACTTGACACTTATGTATATCTAGATTAAGTAATGCCACATGAAGAGGAAACCTTGGAAAACTATCGATTTAGAGCCCATCAAATTCTTAATTTCTTCTGATATGACTAACACCTACAGTGTTCATTTATTAAAAATTTGAGTTCATATCTGATTCGATATTTAAATTGATTTGATTTTTTTCAATTAAATGAAATGAACTGAATCTTTATTTCGCGTAAGCTTTTTAAAGTACTTACGAAAAGTCAACTTAAAATTTTTCAGTTCATGCAGAATTTACATTGTGTTGAATTAGGGCAGCTCAATCACAAAATATCTTTAATGCGTTCCTTATTCGATTTCTAAATTTGATAGTCAAATTATATTTGTGTTGTTGCTGTTGTGCCGTTTCCACCATAGTAAACACAGTTTAAACCTCATGGGAATACAATGTTTACCTTAATTACTGTGCTCGACAGGCGGATTGATGATCACTTTATTAATTAGAGAACAAGAGAAACCTTTTCCCTATCGTATATAACCCTTTAGGTGAACGACATCCCTGAGTAGTAATAGGCTGTCTGTTTGTAGATATAGTGCTATCGATAATTGAATTGTATTGTACTTCAGAGACACAAGTGAGTCTATTACTGATTTGATTGAAGATAGCCGTGTTGTTGTCTAGTAAATTAGGTTCATAGATATTTAGGTTGATGGAGTAGGCAATTATCGTATTTTTTCGTATTATGGCAATATTCATAATCGACTTAGTGTTATATGGGTTGCTGCCAAGACTTTTGCCTTTGGGTCCAGGGACCATTTCCCTGTATAACCTGATTTGAAACAATAGTAGCCTTGATAATTGTATTAGTACTAAAAACTAAAGGATACTTCCTCATCTGATCTACGAAGTGCTATGACGGCCATATTAATTTAGACTTCCAAATTTGAAATTTTCATAACCAATATCAACGTTTTGTATTTAAAAATTTAATAGATCTTCCTAGTGTTATAAATATACTGCATATATGCCGTGATTCCATAGGGTTGTATTTAACTGTTAGTCAAAAATACTAATTTTCCACCAAAAATACTAATTGCACCACTAAGCTAAGTTGACGGAGCCCTGCTTCGCAGGGCTCCTATTTTTGGGAGCAGGGTCACAAGAGAACCTAACATAACCTATTAAGTTTTCTGAGTGGATATGTTTCCCGAGCGGACGAAACTTTTCATATCAAATGATATTTTGTAAAAAGATCATCATATTTGGTGTACAAATAGTATTTTAGCTGTGCAAGTCAGTATTTTAGTGAAATAATAAAGTTTTTTTGCGTAACTCACTTTAGTGTGTTACATAACATTTTTGATACGCTGTTAAAAATATTCCGATTCCATATCACATAATAATATGGTTCTAATTTTATAAGTACTTCGGATTTACTTCACTACAAAGGTAGGTTTAATAGTGCTAGTACCGTACAATGTTTATTTTTTTGTTTGTTTAAATCTTTTTTATACACATTTTGACAATTTCTGGTTAGTTATGTTCAGTTACCAACTTTTATGCAATAAATCCCAGTTAAGGGGAAATTGTACCTATTTCCTTTTAAGCGTGGGTGAGGTTTTCCAAAACGCAATCTTATATAACCGCCCATAACCGTTTATACTGGCAAAATTTACGCAATTCTAATTTTAAACCGGTCGGTCCTTAATATATAAGTACCTGTTCTCAGTAAAACGGCGTGAAGAAATTTCTGACTTGACTTCATTTAAAAGAGGAATTATATTGGTTGTTGAATGTTCTTGATTGAACTGTAAACAAATATATTACGTGATGTCTAAGTAATCTTGGTATGTCTAAGTAATATGAATAACGATTTCAGTAGATATTTTCAAACTATATACTAAAAGTTAAAGATCACGGAGACTTTTAAACATTAAAACGAGAATGTGTAGAGTCACATCAATATTTCTTTTGTGGTATTTGTGTCATACTTCTAAGTCAAAGAGTATATTAGGATATGGTTCCCGTAT
This sequence comes from Euclidia mi, assembly GCA_944739405.2. Taxonomy (NCBI): domain Eukaryota; kingdom Metazoa; phylum Arthropoda; class Insecta; order Lepidoptera; family Erebidae; genus Euclidia; species Euclidia mi. The sequence goes on along the minus strand of OX123183.2, from coordinate 8,257,859 downwards.
TGTTACAAAGAACTTGAACATAAAATTACACTACTTGATATAGAAGTCGAATATGGGTTTTAGGTTTTTTTAATTTATTTAATTAATTTTTATTTATTTATAGACTCACGCCTGTATCCCCGAAGGGGTAGGCAGAGGTGTAATATTACATCCACATTTCGCCATGAATTTTTTAGGTCACACGTAATAGGGGGCGAGCCTATTGCCGTAATGGGCACATTCCCAGACTCCGTGTTGCTACTGAGAATTTACTAACGTAAAAACCCAATAACACTTTGTCCGACCCAGGAATCAGATCCAAGATTTCCCAATCCCACACGCACATTTATGCCGCGGGACCAACGAGGGAGACGTTTTTTTTTTTTAAATATAAAAGTAAACACTATCCCGGTTTCGTACCGTGACAGAGTAGGCTCATATTTTCATGATACAGTCTTCCGCAGTCCACAGCTGGGCATAGACTTCTCATAATTTTCGTCACAATAATATTATGAGCCAATAGGAGGACTTTCGCCTACCATACCACTGTAATTTCCCACCTTGCCAGCGTGGTATGGTAGGCCTCACTCGACATCAAATCCTACTGGATTTGATGTCGAGTTTTCGTTCTTCGACAAATGTACTATTTTATTAGTAGATTTTGATCTGTCACTTATAACGACACCTTCGAAATGAAACGGGGTAGAAGCGCTTTGTATTTTATAATCCGACACTATACGGTCATTATTATGTATATACCTATCATCATCATCCTATATAAAATCACTTGATGTGACTGACATATCATCGCAGAGTAATTAAGGGCTACCTACTGAAGTTAGAAACAGATTTATTCAATTTTCTTACTTGTATGACATAGGTATCCGCTAAGGACCGCTTTTATATATTTTCCCTAACTTAGGTAAAAGATGTAGCCACGGGAAATGTTTATTCATATTATACATAATTATAGCATCATTAATATTAAAATAATTCACAAAGTATAACTTTCTCACCGGAAGCCTAATATTTAATGTATTACCTATTTACATCAGAATAATATTAATCCACTGAAGTTTTAATGATTAACATTATTCATATCATATAGAATCTATTTCAAACACAATAATGATTATAAATAATTATTATTTTTCGTAGCGCACATGGCGTAGCCATAATTCCGTAGCGAGTGATTCGTAGCAATCATTACGCAAAGCCAGTGTTTGTGAGTAAGATAATAAAATATCACATATAAGCCGTATCCTTATAATTGGTAATAGGATTGACCAAGCGGACCAATATCAGCGTTAATCGATATTTTAATTTGTATTGTGGGTATAATGGATTTCCCAACATATGTATATTATTTTTGCAATTTTGGCAATAATACACATTCTTCAAAAATAATCCCTCTGACGGACAGGCGGGACGGACATAATAATTTGGACATCCAAGGCTTAGTGTTAGTGTCTTGTTAGCAGTCTTGAGCACAGCACCTTAAAATTATGAAACAGTAGGCTTTGTCGTTGGCTTAAGCAATTACTACAATATTTTAATCTTAACAGCCTCCTACATACTGAACAGTACGGATTTACTAAGGGTCGATCTACGACTGATGCAGGAGTAGCTTTACTTAAGCATGTGTACAATGCTTGGGAACAGTCGCAAAATGCTATAGGTATCTTCTGTGACCTTTCTAAGGCTTTTGATTGCGTAAATCATGATACACTTTTACGCAAACTGAAACATTACGGTATCAGAGATTTGGCACTTAGAGTCATTAATTCTTATCTGAAAGGTAGGGTACAACATGTAGATGTAAATGGAGCTCATTCTTCCGGGTTACCAGTGCAATTAGGTGTTCCCCAGGGTTCCATTCTGGGACCATTTTTGTTCTTAATTTATATAAATGATTTGCCTTATTACATGAATAACTTGTCTGACGTTGTTCTTTTTGCAGATGATACGTCTTTAATTTTCAAGGTTGATAGAAATAAGGAAAACTTTGACGAAGTAAATCGAGCGCTAACTAAAGTCACACACTGGTTTACAGCTAATAACTTAGTTTTAAATTCTAAGAAAACTAAATGTGTTAAATTTGTATTGCCAAACGTAAAGAATCTGGGACCTAACTTAGCACTTAACGAGGAGATTATAGAACCAGTAAATAACACTGTTTTCTTAGGTATAACAGTAGATAATAAATTGCAATGGGGAGCACACATATTGGCTCTTACTGGGAAACTTAGCTCGGCTGCATACGCTATTAGAAAAATTAGACAGTTAACCGACGTCGATACGGCTCGTCTAGTTTATTTTAGTTACTTTCATAGTATTATGTCCTATGGTATTCTTCTATGGGGAAAAGCTGCAGATATTGACAGTGTATTTATTTTGCAAAAAAGGGCAGTCCGTGCTATTTATCAGTTAGGGCCGAGGGTGTCACTTAGGGATCGATTTAAAGAAATTGAAATCCTGACTGTACCTTCCCAATATATATTTGCCAATTTAATGTACATTAAACAAAATAATGAGTCGTATAGTAAAAATAGTGACGTCCATAATATAAACACTAGAAATAAACATAAATTGTGCGTGCCTCATCTTCGATTACATAAAGTTCATAATACATTCATGGGGCTAGGTGTACGTATGTATAATAAATTACCAACTCATTTTTGTCAGTTACCTTTAAATTCCTTTAAAACTGAAGTTAAAACTTGTTTGTTAAAAAAAGCATATTACTCAATAGATGATTATTTCAAGGACAAGAATGCTTGGTAGACAAGTTCAATACTTACTGTTCCAGTTGTTGTGTACAGCTTTATATTTAATTGTTTTTATATACATACTGTTTGACATATGTTTGAATTTTGATTAACTTTATTTTTGACATAAGATTCTCTGTTTGACATGTATATTTGTTTGCGTCATTATTTCATTTGACATTTAATTTTTATATACACTTTGACATTTTTTTAATTCAATTATGCGTTTATTTGTTGACGTTCTGCTCTTTTAGATATGTTATAGTGCGTTAATAATGTCGGATAGATTTATTTTAGTCTAATGTAAGTTCGAATGGCTTGTCTTGGAAAGTAGGTTCGTCATGCTCACTGTACTGTCACTGCAGGCGGTAGCGTCGGTGGTCGGGTCACCCACTTCCCTCTAATATGGTTGAGGAGGGTGATGGCTGATCATTGCGTTATACTCGTGAACGGGTGCTGCCTGTGGTGACTGGTCGATCTGCTGGACAGGATACAGCTTTTGACTTGCTGATTTATGAGTTTATTTGTAATTTGTTCCAATTGTTTTGGTACCTACCTAATTAATGCATTGTAACGTGATTTGACTGAGCAGTGATTACATAACAACATGATATTTAACATGTGTGCGGTTACACCCTACTTGTCATTTTGTTTTGGAGGCTAAGTGTTAGTCATTATTCTCAATTTTCAAGTCTTAAGTAGGTACGTAACTAAATAAATGGCAATAGGTTGTGTGATAGCTATCATGTTAACTGAAATGTGATATTATTATTTTTTTATTATAATGTATAACTTCTTATTTAAATACGCAGACAGTACTGTGTTGCTAGGGAGTTTGTTGCGCTGCTTCTTCTTCCTAGCGAAAACACATAGGAAGCAGTGAAGGGTTGGGCTTTTTGGGGGACTGTCTATTGTAAAATTTAACGTTCAGAAAGAGCTGTTTACCAGCCAATTTTGAATAAAAGATTTTGATTTTGATTTTGATTTTGCTTCAACTGTGTCGAGATCAGTTATCACCAACAAAATAATGTAATGTATTAAGGTAATGTATTAAGCTTTATTACTGTAATAGGGTAGTTTCCAGGGTCAAAATATTTACATTTTATTTAGTCCGTATTTTAGATTATAAAAAAATATTGGACACGTATTTTTTCTTTTTTCGATTAAATAAAAAATAACAAAGATATAGCCCATTAACGTTACGTGTGACGTCATCTAGTGCGAAAAAATGCAGCACGGCGTGACGTTATACGTAACTTTAATGAGCTATATCTTGGTCATTTTTGGTTTAATTTACAAATAAAAAAATACGTATCGCTTATTTTTAAATAATCTAAAGGACGGACTTATAATTTTTTTTTTGTCAACTAGCCTATTATCCATCTATCTATAATCTATATAGCTAGTCTGCATGGTTGGCGTAGTGGTTTAAGCGGCTGCCTCGCCGCTTGACACTGTGCCGAGTGTCGTAGGTTCGATTCCTTCACAAGACAACACTTTGTGTGATTGATAAATTGTTGTTTCGAGTCTGGGTGTTCATTGTATCCGTTCGTTATATGTTTGTAAAGTCCCCTGCGCCACAGGATTTATTCCTAGTGCGGCAGGTGTCTTTTGTTAAGTAAATCAATAAAATATAGTGTTTAATTAGGTAGGAATATTAATATTTTGTCGGTGAAATAGAAAATCGCAAAAGTACCTACTCGTTAATCTTCTATAACCTGCACAGCAGTGACTGCTTGTAAGCACGTGTACGTATACTGTGTACAGTGTGTGTTAAATTAAATGTTTATTTGGCATTTTTTATAATTTATAATAGTACAAAAGATAGTTTTATTCCCACAAACATGAAACATTAAATGCTCAATACAAATATAAAAATGAAATAAACTGAATTCAATCACAACAAGAGTCACCTAAGTCACTAAGGTCTGGTACTGAAAACACGACTGTGGAGCATCCCTAATTACAAACATATAAAATAAAGTAGCGACAAGATATATAACTAGATAGTATAGGCAGAGAGAGCACAAAATATTACCGAACTCTAATGGGGTAGATAACATTATTATATTTAGTGTTACCCCGAGGAAACATCACGAATCTAACTTTCATACTTAATACTTCGTAACAAGTTGTATCTGCCTTGTAGGCGCCCACTTTAGTTTGTGCTTTCGAACATTATTTTCGGGTTCGATTCTTTAACAAGCTTAGGTAGAGGAATTATTTCAGCATATTTATCTTGTAGCACAAAATTTCATAAAATAAACCTAAAAATGTATTAGAACACTTGGCAATGTCGATGATTTTCTTAATAAAGATACATAAATATTAGACATCCTGTACCCACCAAATAATTTATACTCCTGATCTTAAAGGAAATTTTAAACTTTAGTTCCAGAATTAGTATTTTGACAGTCAGGCAGCTTACCGATGTTCTTAGTCTTCAAAAATACAAAACGTCGTAAAATAAAAAGAACTTCCTTAATTCAATTCATCAAAGATTTTTTTCATTCTGGACTATACTAGTCATAATATTCTCAATAAAACTTCGCTCCCAACAATCTGTCAAAAAATATTCCACCTCTTAAACCTAACAACGAAACAAGAAAAGGCTGATACCCCAGAAGCGAACATTTAATATCTGAGTACCTAGCTAACCCTTGCGTTGGTTCTGTAGTGAACTTCCGCAGTGAGTCCGCCTATTGTCTCGACTCAATTGCCACTCGTAAACCTAATGGGATAATAATACCCAACTACTCTGTAATTTTATTACAGTTCGTCTTTGTGATGATATTATTCTATCTATTTGAATTTTATTGATATTATTACTACTGTTTAAGTTACGTGTAATGTTGGATGGATGCAAAGTGTCAGTACTTACTCCCATTTCAGTCCCTGTTTGTAGTATGAAGCGTCTAAGGAAATACACTAAGCAAATAATACCTCTGACTGGGAAGAGACAGAAAACTGGATATCAAACTTTAAATTTAATAAAGTGAGAACGCCAAATTTACAAATAAATTATTATCAAACCCGCCAGGTTATTGGCCTTAGAAAATAACGTGTTACTCTGAAAATTTTAGATTATACTCGTGGTTCTACTTATTGCATTGCGAACGTGACAGTAAATGTAAGTGTAGAATCATTTAGTAATTAACTTTAATTTTTGACGTTCATAAGGTCACTTTGTGGCCTAAATTAATAAATGATTTTGACTTTGACTATAAAGTCAGAGTCAACAACCATAGGTATAAACCTATGGTTGTTTATAAAATGTTTAAGCCGGTTTGCTACATTCATACACTCATGTATTTCAAGGCGCAAGATATTAAAGATTACATAGATGCATTAATTTAGTGCCAAGAACAGCATTCATTTTCAATTGTTTTAGAAAACAAGAAATATTTGGCTGATTATTCAATAAAATTGCATATTGTATTGGACTATATTATTATAATAAAAATAGTGAATAGCAAAAAAATTAACGTAATAAAATATTTATTACGTATTGCTCGAACAAAATGCCCGCAAAAATATTTTACGAGCTACCTATAATAGAGATATTCATGGTACAACGTAAAATGGATCGTTAAGCTGGCAATGCGCTCTACCAGAACCAGTTATCATTGTCAAATTGTCTATCTTATTTCCATTCTCTGTAGTATAAAACATATCCCCATATACCTTTAATATCCCATATACCTATAATATTATTACTTTTTATTCCCAACTCCTCGGACTATTTGATTTAATGTTAGTCTTTTAAAGTACCACCACTATTTAGATACTAAGTTATCTTAAAGCACGATTTCTATAAGGTTGGGTCTCAAAAATCATGGAATCTTGCCATTGTTCTGATGAATTCTTGATTAGTACACTGAAAAAATCATCCTTGTGATAACCGTTAAATGTCACTAATAGATTGAATTAAAACATACGTTTTATTACTATGTTTGATATGCAAGTAACAAAAGTTATAGATATACATACAAACACCAAAATTATGTTCATAATGCTTGCTTTTGCAAAATGATTGCAAAAATAAAACTAAATTTAACTAATAAGTAATCAATTGTAATTTAATTGAATCTAAATTCTAGCATCATAATATGTATGTATTCTAATCAATTTGACGAATAACACTATCAATTTCAATCCATATTTTGTCCCAACTATCTATGGCCAAGGTAATAAATATCAAATATTATTAACTATCATAAATTATAATCCTAGTCACATAATTATATCACAAAATCTTTACATATATTACTCAAATTTTTACTGCCTAAATATTGTAATAGCGCAACTGCAAATTAATTGCTAAACTATATAGACCGAAAGCGTTCTAGCTAGCTTGATATTCAGAATAGCTGATGCGCTAAATAAGTACTTTCGGTTGAACCACATTAACCCTGCATTTGTAACTGCATATAGGCCTCAAACATTCCAATTTACTAATTAACACTTTAATAACGTATTAACCTAAGTACCAGAAGCCTGGCATTGGGAAATGTAGTTAGTGATACGAGAACTGGCATTAATAATTCTGGAATTAATACCGTTGGCAATACCAAATTTAATTCGGAAGTTGGTATTGGATTATTTTATTTGGGGCATTAAATGGAATGCTTGCGTTTGTGACATTCGGCATTTTGGTATGAATTACATACGAATTATTGTCCTATTTAATTATGGTGGTGTATGGAATACGTTTTTGTGTACAGATGTCTTTATTGGCCTATGAATCGTTTGAAATAAGACTAAAAATATATTTCGTTTCAACGAGAATTTTTTGTAATCATATTCAAATTGTACTAGCTTTTACATAATATTTTAATCAAGTATTCGCTTGATGCGCACTACTGTGTTTTATACTTTTAAAATTTATAAAGTAAATCAATATTGAGTTTGTTTTTAAAATACATTGAAAATGTAAACTTTGTAATGGATGACTTTGTGAAAACGTTTAAGTACTTAAAAATAAAGGCCATCTATCAGTAATGCTAATATTTACACTTGGATTTAAAAAGTATTCGAGATTTTTAAATCATTTTTTTTATAGAGTTACGCCTGTATCCCCAACGGGTAGGCAGAGGTATAATATTACACCCACATTTCGCCATGAATTTCTAGGTCCCACATTATAGGGGTCGAGCATATTGCCGTTACCGAGCACATCACCAGACTCCGTGCTGTTACTGAGAATTCGGAAAATTCCACTTTTAAATAATATTTTATATAATCCTATTTTTGTTGTGATGTCAATGATCAATTTTATTCTCACACTGGACAAAAATGTCTACCATAGTTACTACCCATGACAGGAAAGGTAATCAAATATTATAAATTGAATATAGAATCTGATGAAATTGGTTCTGTATACAAATAGTTATTTATATCAGTACAAAGCTGTCTTTGTACCCAATATCGTAATGAAATAGTGAATTTATAAATATAAAAACTGAATTGGATTATTTTACATCAAATATCATCATTCTCTTAGCGTTATCCCAGTTTCAATCTGGGGTCCGCTTTCTAGTCTAACCGGATTTGGCTGAATATTAGCTTTTCCACGGAGCGACTGCCTGTCTGACCTCCGCAACCTGAAGGGATAGCGATATTCCATGGTTTAGACTAGTGTCAGTTTATTTAGGAGGTACTGACGCCCTCTAACGACTGTCAAAGATCTTCATGACAACCGGGACCGACGGCTTAACGGACGGACAAGCGATAATTGACATCAAATATAATATATATAAATAGTAATCGTTTCGACAAAATATTAAATTTAACGTATAAAAATTTAATTTGATATATTACAAATCTTAAAATAATATCATTAATCTTAATTTCTCCACCGAATATGAGTATTCTCGCCGCGATCATTAAAATTTCCCCCGAACGATTTTCATTCTAGCAGCGTCCCGAGTAATTAATACAACCAATGAATAACAAAATCTTTTTAAGGATTAAGGACCTAAGGAGTAATCAAGTAATAATAGAATTAAGCATTAGATTCGAACGACAGCCTCTTAGACATACCACTTTCAAAGTTTCAATCACTTTAGATTTTAATTTTAAGCACAATTGTACTATGTAATGTGAAAGATAATAGAGATCAATTGGAGAGGAATAACCCTTTAAGAACCCTTAATAGTCTTTATTAATACATAATCAGCGGTCACGACGACTTAGGTCTCTACATGAATTTATATCATTTCTATAATTTGGTATTTTACCAATATGTTTGTGAAATGGGACAAAATGGTATAGTTATTCGAAAATAATTGTCAGTTGCATAAATATTGCTATCAGGGAATATAAATCGTAATATTTTGATAGAGTTATAAATTCACAAGCTAAGCTCGACTTGGCCAGTGTTATTATATTGTTGATTTAACCCTTGAGACGCGATCAAACTAAAGGCATAGTGCTACAAGTGTCCAAAGGTCACGTGGCTACAAATTTCCATTGGCATAGGTTACCGGAAAAAAAGTAATTATGACACCTTAATATAATTATATGCCATAAATTGTGATGCATTGTGTTTGGCATAAAATCAGCTATGAAATATAATACAAAACTTATCACTAAGTACTCACCTTTGCGCCTATAGAAGAAACAAACTTACAGGTTTGTTTTTTTTCACTCGTTCACACAAACATTTCATCACATATTAATGAATTGCATTAGTTATTTGGTTCATAAACACAAAAACATTATCACATATACCTTTAGGTTTTCACACAATACATTATTTATTTGTAACAAACGAATCTAACGCCACTAAAAAAATTATAATCCGAACGCGTAACAAAAAGTTCGCCGTGCCAGGCAGCCATGTTACTGTAACGAACACTGTGGCTGTGAATTATTTACCATTTGAGACACGATAACTGTGAAAATATACAACAATTCTAGTATTTAGTTGCTAAAATATGTTTTCAGATAAATAATCTTGTTACTATTACTTCTAACTTTCAGTTTCACTTGTTTGTTGTTATTCTTGTTTGTATAAGTAATTTGTTATTATTATTTTGTAGTTTTTCGTGAGGTTACGGTATTGTATTACTGTCGTTTTGACATTGACAGCTCATTGACATTGCCCACTTGATGTTTGGCTGCGTTCGGAAACAGTAAGACGCATTTGTTTGTTTGTGCTGCGTTTCGTTCTATTATATAGTAATAAGTTTTGTTTCACCTTATTTCTATGTTTTGAATTTGTGTTCTTTTTAATGTTTGTGTTTGCTGGCGGGTGGTGCAGAGATGACTGTTACTTACAACGCATCGTGTATTCTTATATATTGGTATTTAAATATATATATTTATTTGTATTATATTATTATATCTTATTTATCTGTATATATTATTTTGTATTTATAATATTATTTTATTACATAAATATAACTATTATATTTTATTAGATATGGACATTGATGACGTATATTTGTCAGCCACTGAGTCAGTTTCCTCTTCCGACAATGAGAGTTTCTGCTCTGCAGATGGCACCTTAAACGACTGCTTGCAAAATGCATTTGCGCCTCATTCTCGGTTAATGTTCAACGTCTGTCACATAAATGCGCAAAGCATACCGAGCCACTATAGCGACTTGCTGGAAGCGTTTTCCAATTCCTGTGCACATGCCATTCTGGTCTCGGAGAGTTGGCTAAAACCATCTCTTCCTTCCACCTCCTACTCGCTGCCCGGTTTCGTTCTAATACGTAACGACCGAGTCGGAAGACGAGGTGGCGGTGTCGCTATTTACGTCCGCAGTGCATTTCCATACAGAATCTTGTCATCTTCTCCACCCACTTCTTCGCCTGCGGAGTACTTATTTCTTGAGGTTGACGTCAAGGGGGCTAAAACCGTCCTTGGCGTCGTCTATTGTCCTCCTTGTATTGATTTTTTCTCCAGTCTCGAGCCGATTCTGGAATCTTTAGGGTCAGAGTACACTCATCACATCATCATGGGCGATTTTAATACCGATCTCCTTTCCCTACACTCCAGTCGCTCCCGTAAACTTCTTGACATTGCTGAATCAGCCAGCCTCCACATTTTGCCTCTGCAAGCCACTCACCACAATAGCAATGGGCAGGACACGTGGCTTGATTTAATCCTCACCTCTGATCCTTCTTTAGTTGCATCCCATGGCCAACTTCCTGCACCTGGATTTTCCCATCACGACCTTATTTTCCTGTCATACCGCTTGAAACCTCCCAAAACCCCGCCCAAAGTTCTGCACAAGCGTTGTTTTGGTCACATAGACGTAAATAAACTGTGTGAGGATGCTTCTAAACTAAACTGGGACAGCATGATGTCTGCCTCTACGGTGGACGAAAAGGTAAGGGTCTTCAATGACACTGTCTGCGAACTGTACGATGTTCATGCCCCAGTAAGACGGGTGAAGCTAAAGCGGCCCCCTGCACCCTGGATTACGCAGGGTGTTCGCATGGCAATGCGTCGTAGAGATAGGGCGTTTCGGCGGTACAAAAGGGATCGGTGCGAGGAAAACTGGGCGCTTTTCAAGTCTGCAAGAAATCGGTGCAACCAGATGGTGCGTAACGCGAAACGCCGACATATTCTCGATAATATCACTTCTTCATCTGCTGCTAATATCTGGAAGTTCCTTGGAACTTTAGGCATTGGCAAGCAGCGGCATGTCGAGTGCCATGGGACTCTTAGTTTGGATGATATCATCCGACATTTCTCCACTACCTTTTCGCTGAATCACCAAACTACGAGTCTCACTGTGAACTATTTAGCCGGGTTACCTCAACCCAAAATAGAGTCTTTTTTCTTTTCTCCAGTGTCCCCGGCTGAGATCAAGAAGATAATCCTCTCCATAAAGTCCAATGCTGTGGGATGTGACAACATCAGCCGCCGTATGATCACGATGATCCTCGATCAGCTCCTGGCGGCCATATCCCACATCATCAATTCCTCACTAGTTTCTGGTACCTTCCCTTCCTTGTGGCGCAAAGCCTATATAATTCCTCTCCCCAAAATCCCCAATCCAACTCTTCCTCAACACTTCCGACCAATCTCTATCCTACCCTTCCTATCCAAAGTGCTCGAGGCCTGTGTGCACAGACAGCTGTCTAGTTTTGTCCATGACAATAGCATACTGAGTCCGTTCCAATCAGGCTTCAGGCCAGGTCATAGCACTACTACCGCCCTCCTTAAAGTGACTGGCGATATTCGAGAGGCCATGGAAAACACTGAAATTACTGTTTTAGTGCTTATTGATTTTTCTAATGCCTTCAATACCGTCAGTCACGACGTCCTATTATCTATCCTCTCCCATCTCAGGGTCTCTGCCGGAGCACTGGATTGGTTCTCAACTTATCTTCGAGGTCGTCAACAGTCTGCCCGCCTCGATGACTCATCTTCGGGCTGGTTCGACATTACGTCTGGCGTTCCTCAAGGCGGTATTCTTTCTCCTCTTTTGTTCTCTATCTTTATAAATTTCCTAACTCAACATCTTCAGTGTGCATACCATCTGTATGCCGATGACTTGCAGATTTACACCCATGCTAATGTTGAACGCGTAGCTGAGGCCATTGGCAAGATTAACAAGGATCTGGAAGCCATCCTGACTTGGTCTGATAAGTTTGGTCTGGTCGTAAACCCGTGTAAGACCCAAGCCATTATTGTGGGTAGCCGGCCGATGTTAAAAAGACTGGATTTCACATCTCTACCAGCTATAACTTTTAACGGGACTAATGTCGATTGGTATCCCTCTGTTAAAAACCTTGGGCTACATATAGATACTAAGCTGAATTGGGAAGCTCAGGTAACACAGGTCAGTCAAAAAGTCACCGGTACCCTGCGTGCCCTCTACCGCCTAAAAAACTTGCTTCCAACCGAGACTAAAACTATGCTTGTGCAAGCTTTAATCCTCCCTCTGATCGACTATGGCGATGTATGTTACTTTGACCTGAATGCAGAACTCCTTAATAAACTTGACCGTCTTCTGAATAACTGCATTCGATTCATATTTAATCTTCGTAAGTATGACCATGTGTCTACTTATCGTTCCCAATTAAAGATGCTTCCTATACGTCAACGCCGTAGTTTGCGTGCTCTCACTACACTATACTCTTTTCTTACATCTCTGTCTGCCCCTAAATATGTCACTTCCTACTTTCAGTATTTATGCACAAACCATGAGCGAAACCTTCGCTCTGCCAATAACCTCCAACTCATGGTACCTACTCACAAAACTAATTTTCTTCACTCTTCTTTCTCAATTCAGTCCATCCTTCTATGGAATGCTCTCCCTCTCGAGATCAGAATGGCTAAGACCAAACCCACTTTCAAGTTCAAAGTGAAGGAACTCTTGTTGGCTGAGTCGGCGACTGTATCCGATAATAAGTCATTACCATAATTTTATGTATGTGTATATTGTACATATGTATATATATATATATATATATATATATATATATATATATATATATATATATATATAATTATATATAATACGTTTATGTATTTTATTTGTTATTCCTGTATTTATTGTGTGTGTATTATGTTTATGTATTATACTATTTATTTAATTATTTATAATATATATTTTTGCAAGTATATTATGTTCGACATAATTAAATTACTAGTATATCTCCCCTACACTATACAATACACCTACTTCTTCCTCTCTGCACCACTCTAAGGTAGACTGGTAGATAATGCCCATGGCATTAAGTCCGCCTATATACTCTGTGTATATGAAGTTTTAAATAAATAAATAAATAAATAATCTGGGTACTTTTATGTCTTTCATAACTATTAAAAGAATATTTATCATAAAACTATTACGAAAATAGCCAGTTTCAAGAGTAGAAATAGCCCTTCTAAAAAGTGTTTCCCTTTTATCACTGTATTTCTTGTCTTTGTCACGAATAATATCACTTCACAATTAATATTTATTCATTTCTGAGTAAATGTATATAAGCATCTTTATAAAATATTCACCGGTTTCTTCCACAAGACAACTTTTATTATAAAGATCGCGGAATAAAACACAACAATGGCGGACGCTTTCGCAACTGAGACACAGATAGGTAATTATATTTCAACATTTTTGGCACGTTTCGTTTCCCTCACCCTTCTAAAACGATTTAGTTGCATAGAATATGAACTACTCTAATAGTTACTATTTTCGTTTCTTGGTTTAAGTAAAATAAAACATATTAGATAGAAACAGACAGTTTAAGATTCAAAGAAAATTCAAGGAAAGACGTGACCATTTCATTTTTCAAACAAACTCTCGTGGCAGTATCTTTTTCTTTGAGGGCGTGACTGCAGAGTCAGGGAACTTTATATTAAAACGAAATAAAAAAATACATTCAGTTTTTATTAGATTTACGCATTGATAACCATGCCTAAAACAGCACTTTAAATATCTAGGATTAAAAAAATATTTAAACGTGCAATAAATCGTTGCAGCAAGTTTTAAATTTTTTCATGCTGCTGGCAGAGTGATCAATGATTAGTATTAAATGTAAAAATCACAGAGCAAATAAAAAATAAAGAGAGAACTTTTCAAACTACAAAGTGAAGCATCGAAACTACGCCTTGACCGTGTACGTAGACAGTTACACGCACACACGTATAACGAAACTACGCCTTGACTTGTCAGTCGAGCTAGCGCTCCGCACCTTACGCACAAAATAATAAATAACATTATTTACCGTCAATTATGCCGAATTGCGTCGCCAAAGTGTGTAAAAACCAATCCGCAAAACATAAAAAGCAAGGTGGAATCAAATTTCACACGTAAGTAAACTTAAAAACGACTAAATTCTATAAATTAAATAAAATATGAGGTAAGAGTGTTGGAACACAAAAACTCAGTGCAGTGTTGCTACGATTGAGCGTTGTAGTTTGGCTCGTTCTTGGGAACGGGAAGCACCGTAACGTAACGTAATTTATTTCTTCTTGTTATTGTATTATAAAAGTATATCAGGCTTAATAATAAACGTGGCAAAAGTGTTAGTGATTTTTTAAAATATAAATTATCTACCTATGCTAATATAGGTATAAAGCTGAAGAGTTTGTCACGAGATAATCTCCGGAACTACTGGACCGATTTGAAAAATTCTTTCAGTGTTAGATAGTTCATTTATTGAGGAAGACTATAGGCTATATATTATCATGTTATGATCAATAGGAGCGGAGCAGTATTGAAAAATGTTGCAAAAACGAGGGGAATTTTATTTTCAACATCCACGCGACAGTTAGTCGGTATGTGATATACCTATGTAATATATGTGATACAATCACGTTTACTTTTTTTAGAATTCCAAATCGAGATAAAGAATTGAAACTATTGGATTGCAATCATACGTAGCTATCGAAATGAGCCGTTATGGCAACCCATTACCTACCTCACGCACCGTAATTTGTTCGACTCATTTTGATGAAGACAGTTTTTACTTTACTCCAAAATTGCAAAAGGATTACGTCGTGTAAAACGATGTGCATATCCAAAGGTTTGTTTATTGAAATTTAATTCTAATGAGGATTATTAAAGTTAGTTAGTGACTATAAAATAATAATAATTGGGTACATTGCAGTAAAGTTCCTTCTGTTTTTGACGTGTAACAAATAATGTTTTTGTATTCGTAACGCTATTTTTTTTAACCTTCGGGTAGAATGAATTCCGAACGTGGCAACACCAGTTCACGCACTACATGCATAAAAAGGTGGCTTCACTTTGCTGTTCGACGGAGTTACCTCTTTATTTTTTATATCTCAATGGTAAAAATAAATAATAAACCACATATCTAGATTAAGAATTGAAATCAATATATGTAGTTAAACATTTATTACAGTTTATTTTGGATGTCAAAGATTTTAGTCAAAATTTTCAATGCAAGTATAACATAAAATAAACTTTAAACTACAATAGAACTAGATTTCTAGAATAAGCACATTAAAATGAATATATGTATTGTTAAGCTTTTATTACACTTTACGTTGGCTCTAAAAATGTTTTTAGTTTTAAGTCTAAATAAAACAATTAACTTTCGGAATATTTCTGATGATTACAATAATGCAACGTTTTCATGTTTACATTTTAGTCACTAAATCCAATCAAAAGCAAAAAATGCTTTACAACACAAAAGTACCTATTAAACTAAACAAAAAACGGTAAAAGAGGTTTCATTTCAACCATTCTTGATTTTTTGATTGTTCTATGATAAATGCGAGATCAAAACATCATAATTTACTTTTTGAATTCTTTGTCACGTTAACAAACATACGTATTTATAAACAGCTATCATTGTATTCTTTAATAAGGTGTCGTTGTTTGTCCTCCTAAAGGTTATTTGTGAATACAATTTGATTTTTATTAATTCGATATTGTGTTATGTCAATAGTACAAAAATGTGAATTGACTATACAATCGTACAGTCAATTCACACTTAGTAGGTAGAAGGGCTTCAGATGCCAATTATTGTGAGTTCGATTCTATTTGGGATACTTTATGTCTGGATCTTTTTTGTTTCCGTTGAAAAAAAAACGCCTATATCACAGTGGACTTTCAAATCAATAAAACCTCTGCAAAGAATGTTTGCACTCGGCAAAAGTACGTATCTTACACAATACACACGTCCAGAATCAATATTTGGCACAATATACTGTTGCAAGCTCCTAGCCAAGTATCATCTTAATATATAAAATCCTTGCGTTACTGACTGACTGACAGACACGCTACAGCCGAAACTATTGGGCGCAGGAAGCTGAAATTTGGCATGTATGTTCCTTGGGGACCGTAAGGGTGCACTAAGAAGGGATTTCCGAAATTCACACGGGATCGGCCAAAACGGGTAAATTAAAAAAAAAATGCTGGCGTCACTGCTGGCATCCTCTAGTCTTATGTAAAATCCTTGCGTTACTTTCTGACTGACAGACACGCTTCAGCCGAAACTATTGGGCGCAGGAAGCTGAAATTTGCCATGTATGTTCCTTGGGGACCGTAGGAGTGCACTAAAAAGGGATTTCCCGAAATTTCAACAGGATCAGCCAAAACAGGTAAATTTAAAAAAATGCAGGCGTAGCTGCTGGCGTCCTCTAGTATCAATATAAAATTATTATTGAACTCATTAAAATAACATCAGTACAGTTTACAAATTATCCTACTGCTGGGCACGGGTTTCATACGCTAGGAGAAGGGGAAGGCTATAGTCTTCCTCGCTGGCTAAATGCGGGGCAGAGTTTATACATCTTTCGAGGAAATATCAGACATTCAGATTTCCTCAAGATGTTTTTTTTTCATTGATAATAATATTATGATCAATTTAGCACACAGAGCTTCGAAAAGTCAGCAGTTCATGCCATGGACTTAACCCCAGACGCGATCATTGGTAGTCTGTTTTCACCACTGAGCTAAAGCTGCGTGTAAAAAATGATCATATAATTATATAATTAATGTAAATGGGTCATCCTACATTGGGCAAGCAAGAGGGATAAAACAGTCAGGGATTAGAAAAACTAGAGCTGTAAAACTTTACATGGAGGTCGGCAAAGTTCCAAATGGCACATTACGAGAGGCTTAATATAAGCCAACCATTTTTGGAAAACCGACAGTAAGGTAAGCTCAGTAATCAGGTTAAAAGGCCTTGGAAGTAATAAGCGTCAGTGGAATGATCTGTGCAATATTTTGGCATGCATTATCCAGATGGTGATTTTGGTGAGGTGATCTTTGGGAAGAGATGGAAAACTCGTCATCACCTATAGGTATACAGGGTGTAAAAAGACCCTTTATGAAAACTGAAATCCCATGTTGTACCAATCGCTACGAACATTTTTTTACTACGGCACCATAGCTGCGAAATTACTGGTTCAGGAGATATTGAGGCTCAGAGTTAGTATGGATTTTTTCTAATTAGGTACAAAATCGATGCATTTACCCCGCCAATATTCTCTTTAGATCCCTATGACCCCATGGATAAGTAGGTATTTTGAGCATTGCACACGCGTGCTTTTAATTGCGGTTTAAAAAATGTGAAAACCCAAAAAATATTCGTTTCCCAGTTATTATTTTTGGTTAATATGACTTGGCATGATGTCCACAACGAGTAGACTTCGGGTTGGTGATGGGTCTTGTGACATCCTGTATAACAAACCGTCTGGCCAGCGTGGTATAGTTATAAGTCCAATCATCCTATGGAGTACTAAGGACTTACGATGCTATTGTGACACAAAATAAGAGAGGTCTAGATAAAGCACTGTACTGTGAAATAATACAAGATAGTAATACTTGAGTGGATCAGTCGATGTAGGAGCATACCTACGAAAAAATCGCAAAATGTTTGAAATCCAAACTCCTTCACCGATGCATCACTTCGTCCTTTTTTTTGTGTCCACGTATGCCATAGCAGTTTAAGCGGTATCCTAACCCTGCCAACATACGTGTGTCTTAGGTTAAATTTTCAAACGATAGAATACTTTATGTGTTCTACACATTGTTGTTTCAATTCTGGGTATTCTATCATAAGGTTCCGTTATAATACTTTTTTTAAATTCTTTTATACCTTTCCAGGATACAAATATAAAGTCATTTCTGTCTTAGTGCAAGTGAAAATAATTGATGCATAAGCCTTTCCCTTCCCATATTCTAAATTTTGCCATCATCATACCCATGCCTACCCGTCTTTCATAAAACAGATAATATTTTATACTTTTAATCACAATGATGTGGGTGTAATATTACTCCTCTGCCTACCCCTTCGGGGATACAGGCGTGAGACTATAAATAAAATAAATAAAAACATTTTTATACTTTCAATGTACCTATAACATAAAACAAATCTTACATTAAGTCATCATTTGGTTGCACTCCATGTTTATAATGTAGCCTTCTTTATTATTATTTTACAACTTTCACACTTTCACTGCCAGATAAAAATCTTTGTAAGACTAAATCATCATCGTCCTAGCGTTATTCAAGTTGCATCCAAGACTTACACGCCTAGGGGCCCGGGGTTCGCTAACTCCTCCTTACGTCGTATTCCTCAGTGCTGAGGGTCGTGCCCTCCCTTCTTCATCACTTTCTCACGAACGATTTTCCTCCATTTAATCCAGTCTCTGGCACTGTGAAGGACGTCGTGGACTGTGGAGTCAAGAGTGGTGCGGATCTGGTCGGACCGGCGTATTGGGCTGCGTACACGAGGTATTTTCCCCTCTACTTTGTTAACTAGTCTAACCAGATATGAGAGTATATCAGCTTTTCCACAGAGCGACTGCCATCTGACCTCCGCAACCCAAAGGGATAGCGATATTCCATGGTTTAGACTAGTATCAGTTTATTTGAGGGTACTGACTCCCAGTAACAACTATCAAAGTTTTTCACGACAGCGGGGACCGACGCGGCGACGGCTTAACGTGCTCACAGGGAAAACAATAATTAGACTCCACGTAACGACTGTCAAAGATCTTTATGACCGGCGGGACCAACAGTTTAACGTGCTCTCCGAGGCACAGAGCAAGCGATAGTTAACAATTCAATACGCACATAACTGCGAAAAGTAATTGGTGCTTGCGTGGATTCGATACCATCTGCATGGCAGTCTGTTGGTATCTCCACTAGACTAGCGCTGCCCCCATTTGTAAGACTAAATATAATGTATAATTTGTACCGGTAGTTGGCGCTGTTATCCAGATACCGAATACAACGCAGGTGAAACCGCAGGGCACAACTAGTTTTTAAATAGGTAACGTTTTATTGAAAATTCACATCATTCTACAATTTTCGTCATAACAGAGTTCTACGTACTCCATTACGTGGAACACCCGAATCACACAAAACCACAAACACAATAGTTATGTTGTCATAATAAATGCGTGTACGCTGATATTTGGTGAAATTTCACATCAAAGTGTAACTTGACGGAGCGGAAACCTGCGTGTACAGTTAAGGCTTCGGCTTGTGTCACAGTTAAAGCTGAAATATTAGAAGCGATATTTTAACAGACAAAAGTTTTAAGCTTTAATCTTAAGTGATAAGTCAAGGTGTAGCATAAAAATACATTAGAAAATTATAATCAAAACTATGATATCGAGGTAAGACCACCACGCATAGCATTGCTTCTACATATATCCTATGACAGTGTACCACCACCCTAACGTCGACTAAAGAGATCGGTACTTTCAACCCCAACTTAAGGCACTATTGCGGTGAAACACCAAGTACGCTTCTGATGACATTTTCTTTAAGGAAAACACTTTAGCGTGAAAGCCTTCTCCGTGGATATATAGAAAACATGTAGGTGTTTATATTTAATTGATTAAATAGGCTTTGGACCTTTTTAGACCTAAACGTGGCGTCCACCGCCAGTGTTTTCCTTTTCTAACCGAGTTCAAACTTTTTTTTTAGTTTCGCGCCTGTATCCCCTAAGGGGTAGGCAGAGGTGTAAATATTACTCCCACATTTCGCCATGAACTCTTAGGCCCCACGTAATAGGGGGCCAGCCACGTAATAGGAATCAAAATTTATAGAGTACTCTACGTTGACCAAGAACTAAGTATATAATTTTGCAAGTAACATCGTTTTATAGCACAAGTCAAGGAAAAATCTGAAAAATATATACATGTGTTATTAAACCGAAAGAAATAACATAACTTCACGCCTTTTATTCCCAAAGGGGTAGGCAGAGGTGTTTTAAAGAATAAAATTAATAGTCTAATATGAGGGCCTTGTTTATCATAAACATTCATTTATTCTTTGTGAACTGAATTTTCCACCTAAATAAGGTTTAGAACGCAATATGAAGAAAATGATACTAAGTATTTCATTGGTAATAAGTAAGTATACGACGTACATACATTAAATACTAAACTAAAAAATAATCCTAAGAATTGTAGAACCAGCACTAGCTTTGCGAGATTGTAATATAATTCTCATAAATATAAATGAAGCGATATCAACAAAAAAGAAAAAAGGACGAAAATATATCCAAAAGTTTCTTCAATTTCAAAACATAAACCTCTCGCTTTAAGCTCAAGAAATTTACTAACAAAGTTTGAGAAAGGCCGAATTGGATTAAAAATTGAAATCATTGCAGCATAACATTGAAAGTTCCAGTAAGACATGAAGGGTGCGTAGGGGACAAAAAAAGTTACCCTCACAAGAAACCACCCCACAATATTCCCTATACCTATATTTGTTTAATATATCAACGTAAACACGCAAGGGCGTTAGCTTAAACAATTTTGCTGCCTAAACTCAGCAATGACTTAAAGTCCGCAATATCACTTAATTACGCGAGGGTACTGTGAGCTTTTAGTATTTCATTTTGAAAAGTGGCTTCTATGTGTGAAATGGTGCGGATTGTATATTCAGATTTATATGTTGAGGTTTGTTTATGGCACTACTCTTGAGAATCAAAGCTGTATCAATAAAAACTACGTAGGTATCATATATTGATTATATAAAATTTTGATAATAATTATGACAGACCATCCACTTTTGCAACTCTGTAATATACGTTACAAACCGTACGAAATGATTTGAAAGCGCAATATCTATGCGCTGTCAAATCAAGGAAATTGCTAAACGGACCGACGAAAACTTCCATTTGGAACTATGAAAATTTTCCATCCAATTTCATTCTATGAAAAGTTGTTTAGTTTGTGAAATCTTCCATAAATTTTCCTTCTATCAAAAATTGTGGTATCTGAAAAAACACAAAAATTATTTACTTATTTTTGTTAACGTTCTTGTCAGCCTACATAATAAGTTCCTTAACGGCTTCCTTTTGACTCAAAGAGCAACCCAGCAACCACCCACGTCAATCATCTAAATAAAACCGCAGAGAACTGCTAGTTAGTTGGTTATAAAGCCATTAGTGTTGGCACTAAATTTATTGTCACCTACGTACAAGGCTTGACGAGAAAAACGTAAATCACCTCTGATACATCAGTCTTGAGTACAAATATTAGCTTACTTTCTTGCTTACTATGTCGTCAAGGCGTTCACTGTGGACGTATTTTGTCAATATTATTACATGAGCAAATGTATGTACCTACCTTATTATCAGGCTTATTTTCGAACTACAAGTATTTTGATTTGATAGGACATCATAACATTTAGTTTAGTGCTAAGTTAGTCAAAACAGAGTATCCAAATGCTTTCGTATATGACATGCTGTGTCTGCCCGTCGGAGACGGTCAAAATGTTGATACTTTTATTTTGAAAATGTATGTGATTTATTAACATGTTAAAATTGTAAAGTATTAGAAGTAAAATTAGTTGAACTTCAACTTACACATACAATAGTCGCGAAGCCCGTATACGTTTCGTATTCACTACACCATCACATTTGCATCAGTGGCTATGAAAGCTACCTTGTAATTCAAGGTCTCGTCAAAATATAATATTTATTGCTGAAATGTACACTACTTCAGATTTTACTAAAATAAACTTACGGTCTAAAATCAAGTACCTACTTTTTAAAGCAGCTTATTTTTGTATGCTAGTTCTCACTTGATAGCTGTGACAAATGAACCAAAATTTATCTTACAGTAAGCCAATATTTTCAAATAATCCACACAAAACTGCTAGTTATTTCTTTTATTCATTAGGCGGGTCCACACAGACCGAGCAGCCTCGCGCGGAAAATGCTTCGCGAGGCTGCTCGCTCTGTGTGGACCCACCTATTAAGGTTTACATAAAACCTGCAATTGTTTCATAAAATGTTTTTAAAAATAACATGCTCAACTTTACTTCATAACGATTTTTTTTTTAAAGCAATACTCAGAATTGAAACAGCTACTATACTCTAGAGCAAAAAGATCCTGGTTTATTAATGAAACTTCGTACATCCAGGGGCTCAATATGTTGCTATGTACACTATGACCTAACAAACTCACACAGTCAATTTATCATATAAACATCTCTCACTCGGAAGTTTACAAGAGAAGATCTAATGGAAAAATAACTGCACAAGCAAAATGTTGGCAGTCGATAAATTCTTAAAGGCACGTTCCGCTAACGACGACACATACGATGCGCTCAGCGCGATACGGAAGACAGATCAACTTGCTTACTCATGTATGTATCGAAGGCATTTGTCATTGTAGAATCCTCCCTTATGTATCAATTCAGGATAGTGCAGTCGTGATAGTTACATTTATTTCGTCACATGACTTTGGGTTTTGAAAGAAATAGTTTGAATACTTAAGCTTTGGAAGCGCATGAGGTTTGAAAGGATTGAGGCAAGTGGCGCTCTGTTATCTCTGCCTACCCTGACGGGACAAAGGTTTGAGTGTATGTAGAACTGGGCAGTTTTTCTGTACTTTAGCAAATCAATTGGGCCCAGAATTTGTTCGTCATGCCAATAATATCAAATCAATATCGTATTATTTTCTTGTAATAAAGACACCCAACAATTTAAGAAAGTTTATGGTGTTCCTATGTAATCAGTAATTAGAATTACATTGTCACATCTTTTGCGAAGTCCATATAGCGCTTAAAAATATCCTAGTATGCAGTCAATAAAAGCCGCTTACTATCAATAAAAATATGTAAAATAAACATGACTTTCTAATCTCCATTTATAAGTATTCTTGTCATAATACAACCACTTTTATTTAATAGTAATACTCACGAAAGAAACGTTCAAATAACCAAAAGGCAAGCATAATAGAAATTACGTTACTAAGAAGGCTTGTAGTCAGTAAGCAAGTACACGAAAGTAAAGAGCAACATATGGGACGCCCGAATATGTTTGTCTGTAGAAGTGAGCTAAGTGAAGAATAAATATGAGTCGGGCTGTGAATAATTAAGTGACAATCTTTCGTGTGAAGCGTGTCAGTGATGTGATGTTTAAAATGAAATATGTTCTCACCTCTGTATCCTCAAAGGGTTTGAGTAATAAACTTGTTATGTCGCTTATACCTGTAATTTGGTTGACGTATCGTGGCTGCAAATCGGTCTGCGTGGTAACTTTCACTTAACGGTAACTTTCTGCTCATTTAGCTTTGCTATCTAGCCGAACCTTTAGCCAAATTACCCCGACCGGATTACAGCAGAAGACGTCTTTCATTTGAAATAATGTTTGCTTTATGATTCCGATTTTGTTGATATCAGGTGACGGTGTACTTTAGAAAGAAATGCTTTAAAAATGATTCCTTGGCCTCAAGTCACCTTGTGATATAATGAATTTCAACGAAGGCTTTTACCAGGCATAATTTTATTTCTCGTGACTAAAAATGTGCTGCAAACTTATTAAAAACACAAAATATCAAACTTTTAAGTACAACACTAGTAAGTACCACGTGACTGAAATTGTCTTATCCAAAGGTTTACAATACTTTGGCGAAGTTAGTCATTAAGTCAGTCAGTATTAATAATTTAAAACCTTTGCAATAAACTCTCAGCCCCCATAGTAAAAATATACTTAGCGAGAAACAAGAAAATGCAGCGCGTCACCAGTCCAGTAATCTTAATATATAAAATCCTTGCGTTACTGACTGACTGACAGACATGCTACAGCCGAAACTATTGGGTGCAGAAAGCTGAAATTTGGCATGTATGTTCCTTGGGGACCGTAGGGGTGCACTAAGAAGGGATTTCCAGAAATTCCCACGGGATCGGCCAAAACAGGTAAATTAAAAGAAATGCAGGCGTAGCTGCTGGCGTCCTCTAGTAAATAAATAAAAAATAAAAATGTTTATTTGACACATAATACATACATACACTTTTCATTTACAGAAGACACATTTTTGTTTGCTCATTTTGCAGATGTATAGATTTAGTAAAGTAAAGAAATAGATTTAGTTTGTAGATGTAGTAAAGAATGACAATAAAAACCATTATCACACAAATTCATATATCAACCCAAAACCAGCATTTTACGACACAAACATAGATTTTTCCGTCACAAACCTTATTAACAACCCCAAATAATAAAAGCAGGGTGCACTACTGTCTCCATTTGTAAACGTCCAAGATTAATAACGCACACAGCGACAACACGAGGGTTGTGATTTCCACCCCCTGTATAAAGATATATCGATCGCAGCATGGAGTTGTTTGTAGAATTAATAACCCGACGCGACTGTATACACTGCAGGACATACATTTTATCACTTTTTGCCACTCGTGTACGAATATTGTGGCATACTTGTAGTTTCTGTTGCTTTAAAGCATATTACTAAATACAAAGGTTGTGTTATAGCTAATATTTATGCATTTTGTGTAAAGTTACGTTAGTAAAGTGAGGCTGCAAATCGTAAATCTTAATTGTTTATAATACATAGGTATATTATTAGTGACACAGCTTGTTCATCATCATAATATGTCTGTATATGAACTGGCTCACTGCTGCACTCTTTTCACTATAAGAAGATGGATACCACAGGCCACCATACTCGTCAAGTGCGGGTGAGCAGACTTCACATGACTTTCGAAGTCATTATGGAGAACTCAGCAATCCAGGTTTTCTCGCAATATTATTCTTCACTGTTTAGTAAGCGGACATTACCAATTTAATACACAACGTTATAGTTTTCATTATTTTTTTATGAACAGCTTGTCGATTATAGTACCAGACTGCCAAACAACGAGTAAATAAATAAAACGTCGACAAATAGTACCAAAGGCTAGGAAAATAAAGTTATGTTATTTGCGAAAACTGTACCTCTACGTCGCTTTCAAGGACCCACTCATGAACATGTCAATATTCCAACGATAATACAAAAACAATCGCTTGGGAATACACTCAGCCTGCGGCATACAAGGCAAGAGGGACTTGCCTCAAGTGACATCCCTAATTAATACAATACGTAACCTCGTAACCAGATACAGAAGGTCAAGGTCAACAAAGCATGTTATGTCAGTGTCCTTGTTAGTACATAGATAATCATTATTATAACCGAGAAAACGACTCTGAAGGCTAATCTCGTATTTCATCTGACATCGACACTGCATTTCAAACAAAATGTGATTAGGTTTTGAATTGACCCACAATTGGTATTCTGCTACACTTAATGTCATTATTGTTTAATTTGACACATATAATTCGACGTTGACACATAGTTTGACACTTTGCTTAATTTATGATCTAGTCGCGATATAATACACCTCTGCCTACCGCTTCGGGGCTAAAAGGCGTGAAGTTATGTTAGATTTGTGTTATGTCGCGATTTCATTAAAGTATCAGTTAATTTAGGAGAATCCCATTTATAACTCCGAGACTAGATTGAACCTGCATTTTGAACAAATATAATTACGAGAATTGAGCCTCTGTTTGTTAATGCATTTTCACGACTACACTGCTAAGTAATAATTATTTTATGATGGATATTTTTTATCTTTACGAAACAGAACGTCCGTGTAATCTACTGGTAGATCCTTTTGATTTTATTATTGGTTCATAAAATGTACCATATTCTGCTATTATTATTTTTATCCCAATAATGGAACCGGCTGTAGATGATCATATCGACAATCCGACCTCGGATGAATTTCGAGTTAGTAAGAAGTAGTCAATTATGATATAAGAACGTTTATGGCTAATTTTACACTTAGCACGTAAGCAAACAAATAGTATAAAGCGTTTACAATTTCGTCATCAGCCCTATATACTCTCCCACTGTTGGGCACGGGCCTCTTCTGACCATGGGTAAGACCATAACCTACCACGCTGGCCAACTGCGGATTGGCAGACTTCACGAATATGACTTCACGTTACGTCTTTTGAAAACATTATGAATAACTTTCAGACATGCAGCTTTTCTCACAATATTTTCTTTCACCGATAGATAAGCAAGCGAAATTTTTGTTTTGTTTTTGTATCTGCAATCAGCAATGAGCTATAAGCGGATGTTTTGAGAGTTTCTTGATATGCAGGGTGTACTCTCCAGTGAATGTCTACCCATTACTTAAAACATGAAAATGTCCTTCCTATTCAGTAGTTTTTGGTAGCTACAGGTAAGTTTGGTATTTCACAGTCATTTGAGATATCTCTTCTTTAACCGTAGGTATTCATCTCTAGTTGGTCATGTATTTCCATATTAGTGACATATCATGGGGCATTGGAAATTGTACGCAGTATTATGTTCTGCATTCGTTGGAGAATCGAAATATTTGTGTTGCTTGCGCTTCCCCAGATTCGAATGCCATACAACCATATAGGTTTTAAGATAGCCTTATAAATTAATAGCTTGTTATTTAGAGAGAGCTTACTGTTTCTATCTAGAAGCCACAGGAGGTTATTGTATCTTATTTTAAGCTCGTCTCTCTTAGTTTTTATGTGTATATGCCACGTTAAACGTCGGTCGAGGTGTAGCCCAAGATATTTCACACTTTCTTGGTGGGGCAACGTGCTGTCTTCCAGCTTCACTGGTGGGCAATTGCCTTTCCTCAGAGTGAAGGAGATGTGTACAGATTTAGTAACGCTTGTCCTGATGCGCCACTTGCGGAGCCACTCAGTAACTTGGTCCAATCCTGATTGTAGTGTGTTCGAGTCCTGAACAGGGTCTTTGTTGCTGGCCAGAATTGCAGTTTCGTCCGCTAATGAAGCTGTCATAGTGCCTTCTATTTGGGGTAGGTCAGATGTGTACAAAGTGTATAGTGCCGGCCCCAGTACTGATTTTTGTGGTACTCCAGCTTTCACTTCGAAGAAAGTGGAAGTTTCATCGCTCTCTTTAACTTGAAATAGCCGTTCTGTCAGGTATGACTGACGACTTCTTTTAATTTTGTAGAGTAAACCCTTGTGCCAGCCTCGATCGAAAGCTTGTTGGATATCCAGGAAAGCTGAAGC
The DNA here is from genome assembly GCA_944739405.2 of Euclidia mi. Lineage (NCBI taxonomy): Eukaryota > Metazoa > Arthropoda > Insecta > Lepidoptera > Erebidae > Euclidia > Euclidia mi. Next base: position 8,230,339 of record OX123183.2, on the reverse strand, counting down.
TGTACCTGAGGTCTATCATAATTATTTGTGAACTTCCGAAGTGAGAAGTTAGTAGCATCCGATGCCGTTGGTGATTCCAGCTGGGATTTCATCGCACCAGATCTGTAACAGTTCTTTTAATTGTTTGCATGCTGTGTTGAAATTTGCCTTATCTTCTTTGAGTCTACCTTGGTGCCAAATTCTCCGTAATCGCCTTTTATGCAAGATCAATTCTTTTATTTCTTTAGGGTAGTTGACGAAGGGTTTACGGTGAGCAGATTCAGGAGTGCTAACCCAACAAGCTTTCCGTATCAAAGAAGTTATGTATTTCATGGCATTTTCAACATCCTCCGGTGATTTGAGTGCCAATTTCAGTTGTACATGTTCCTCGAGGTAGTCTTTGAAAGATACCCAATCTGTGCACTTGTTGTACAATGTTTCTGGCTTTGATACCTCTATCACCTTTGAGCTGACGGTCAGTAGGACCGGGGTATGGTCTGATGAACTATCGTAACATGATTTTGCTTTAAGTTAATTTTTCCGTATTCCCTTACTAACAAAGAAGTCTATCATGTCCGGTGTTTTTCTCGGGTCACTTAGCAAGTAAGTTCGCTCAGCTGTTGTGATGGCGCTCATGTTGTTGCTATCCATACATAATTTGAGCTGTCGTCCTCGAGTGGTTGTTAGTGTGGACCCTCAGCACGTATATTTGGCGTTCCAATCTCCGCCAGCTCCAAATCGGTTAAAAGGGTGCCAAAGAATTGCGAGAACATTGTTTCACCTTTTTTATGTTTAGGTGGACTGCAGATACGATTAGGTAACTGGTTGTATCTTCAAATGCTATCGTGGTTGCTTGTAGAAGATCCCGATTGTACCCTGGTAGTTTGGGATGTTTTAAGGACTTTCTAACTATCAACGCTGTTCCTGCATGACTAGTTCCATCAGAGTGTGGTATTTGGTAGCAGTAATAATTTAAAAATTGTAGGCGGGTCATAGAAGTGCAGTGCGATTCAGAAATCAGCAGAACGTCGAGCGTATGTTGTGTCATTAGAATCTCTCTAATTTTTGTTAGGAGCTAACCCATTTATGTCCCAGGTTGCTAAATTGAGTGTCAGGGTCACTTTGTCAGCGTATCGACAAGGGTGGTTATGAGACTCATCAAAGGGCTCATTTGTTGAAGGATTATGTCAAACTTTTCATTTTAATTTAATAGTATGTGCTCTAGGGAAGGTGTTATAGTTGTAGCTTATGGGCAGTGCATACTACTCTTATTAGTGATTGTTGACTGGAGAGCTTCGGTGTAAGTTTTTAGACCGGGAAGAATTTCTTCTTTGGTTTCTTTAGTATTTTGCATATCTACGGCAGCTGCATTTGTTCTTTGTCTAGATTTTGTTCTTGACGTCTGGCAAGAATTTCCTTATAAACCTCGCATCCCTAGTAATTTGCTGGATTTGGACCGTCGCAAAGGGCGCATTATGCTGGGGTGTTGCGGTCACGTTTTGAGCTCTCTGAAGTTTTGTGTGACTGTCCACATTTTACACACCGATATGAGCGCAAAACAATATTTTTTAGTGTGCCCATACTGCTGGCACCGCTGACACTGTACAAGAGGCTTTTTCTTCTTTGGATCTTCTATTATCACAGACTGGTGGTAAATGTATTTAAGGTTCTTCGCGGCTATGTTATTGGGGCCAGAGTTGAGACTTACAAAGAAGGTTAATGTTGGTGTTTTGTCTGGTCCATATCTTGCATTAATTATCTCTCCTGCAATCTCATTGCCTATTGCTTCTATCTCTTCTTTAATAGCACTTATCGGAGTTGATGGATGGAGATTTCTAATAACGATACGGAAGCACCTGTTATCTTTTCGGTTAAATGTGTGGCCAATAAGTCCGTTTTTTCTCACTAAAGATATAAGATTTTTGTATTTTCTCTGCCTACCCCGACGGGAAAAAGGCGTGAGTATATGTATGTATGTCAGATTTTTGTAGGTCTCAATATCTTTACTGCTTATCCTCAGTTGATTTTTTGACACTATTTTGTATGTGAATTCGCTTTTATCAGCAGCAGTGCTCAATAGGGTTGTCAACTGGTTTATGTCTTCCACGCCATATAAAATAATTGGGGGAGGTTTATTGGGTTTTTGGCTGGTGTGCTAAGTTTGTCTTCAGTCTAATCAATGGGCAGGCCACTGAAGCTGTTGGAGGTTTTAGCAGCCTCTGGGGAAGGACTAATTACAGCTTTTTTTTTTGTTGGGTATTTGGTTGTAGGTACTCTCTGCCAAGGTGGTGGCGCAGGTGGAGTTCCCCGTGTTTATTCTGACTTATCAGGAATATTATCCCTCGTAGTATGTTCATTACACATCAGTGGTGTTCTTGATCTTGTAATGAAAAGACTGGGATGAAAATCCTAAGTAGTATTTACTAACACAGGAGCCTGTTCGCCTACTCCTGCTTAGTCTTCGGTAACCAATTTCTCACTCACGGGCCCGGGTACCGGTGAGCGCCGGGTGTTAGCCGGATCGCATGACGTATCAATCTCAGTATATTTCGACATTTCCATATTTAAAAAGTGGGGATATCACTCATATCACTTTCCCAAGGTGTTATAGACACTCTTTGAGAGGGTATTTAATGCCACTTGGCCTGTGGCAGCCATGACAGGTTATTTAACCGCCGCCTGTTGCTCGGCGTTGTTGCTCGTTTTGCACCACCCAGGGGGCATGCGTAGGGTGTGTCTTAGGAAAAGATGGAAAGTCCTACGGACGCGAGCAACTTCACCCCCAAGCGAAAATTAACAATTTAATTTGCATTTAATTTCGAAAAGTCATTGGTGCGTGCCGTGGATTCGAACCCGAGACCCTCTGCGTAGGCAATTTAGAATTAGGAATATTTGACTTATTACATAAAGTTTTACACCTTAATAATGTTTTTTATAAGCACAAAGGATACAAAAATACTCAAGAAATACAGTAAAAGATTTGGCTCCCTTATTTAACCCTCCGTGTACCAGGTGACTAAAAGTCTTATCCTATACTAGGTGTTGACAAACCCCAAAATAGAAAAGTGATAAAATTACATATTTTTTGTTTTTTGGTGGAATTGAATATTAGGTATTTATAAATACACAATAATTATCAGGTTTTAGTAAAACTCAGAGTAGAAAGTACGTAATAAAATATTTTTTTATTTTAAAAGAACAAAAAACACAACTTCTGTAGTTTATGTAACTTAACAGTAACTTCTTATGTACTAATTTCAAATGGCACTTTTAATTATCACAATCATTTCAATTTTACAAACTACAATATATATTCTATTATCTAAACAAAAATTGAACACATGAAAGATAAATTTTAATTGATATCATCGGTGTTCAATTGACCACAGTCTTGACAAAAAAAATCTGTGTGCTCCATACATATTGGTACGTAACATTTTTTGCATGAGTATTTTGTTTTTCTATCTTTATTTCTAAGGCACTTTAAGCATATTTTTTGAGCATTAGACCTTCTTGCTGTACGTTCGGTTAAATTTTTAGGTGAATCATCAAAATATTTAGAAATTCTATTGCGTAGGTCTCTCGGAAGCTTTTGGTTCTGCCTTCTGGAGTTTAGGTGGCCTTTTATCAAAGAAATATCCAATTCTCGAATAAATTTACTTCTCAGATTGTTTTTATTTCTTTCAATACATTGAACATGTGGATAGTCATTCCATTTATACCTGCATGATTCAGCAACGCAAAAAATATCGTTAGCGGCCAACGTTTAGAATTTCTGGAAACATCATAAGTACGACATAACTTATGCACCACATCTACGCCACTTTTGGTCTGGTTATAAAACGTTATCACTGCAGGTTTTTGTTGACTTCCGGTTGCAGGATCTATTTCTCTGTCATGATGCAGTGAAGACATCAGATATACCATTTTACGCGGCTTTGGTACGTAGGATAAAATAGTAATGTCCTTTTGAAATCCAAATAGTGATGTATGTACTTCACGATATTTCTTGAATACTGGAGGAATGCACGTCTTATTGGCGCGTAAAGTTCCAACAATGGTGAGCTTATGGTTATAAAGTAAATTTTCTGTACTTTCGTAGCTAGTAAATAAATTATCCATAGTGATATTTCGAGAAGACTGAGATACACATTGAACTAGACGATCGACCACATCGTACGGCTTGTTGCTCATGGCAAAGGGGCTGTTTTCGGGCTGCTTTCCGCAATATATTTCCATATTCCAAGTATAATAGGTTTTATTGTCAACTAACGAATATATTTTTATTCCGCACTTGGCTGGTTTTGACGGAATGTACTGGCGGAATGCACATCGTCCTTTGAAAGCTACCAATTCTTCATCCAAAGTTAGATTTTCGAATGGAATGTAAGCATCTTGACTGTTTTTTACAAAATTATCAAAAACATTTCTTATCGGAGCTAATCTATCAGTCTTCAATCTCTCGCTTCGTGTAGTCGCACTGTCAAACCTCAAATTATTCAATAGGAAAGGAAATCTATTTCTACTCATCGTGTCTCGAAAAATATCCATTCCTGTCCCATCAGTAGCCCATAAATCGATTGTACTTTGACGGCCAGAATGAGCCAAACCTGATAGGAAAAGTAAACCGTAAAGTGCTTTCATTTCCTCCTTTGTAGTTTGTGATTGTTGGGGATCACTAATTGATCGTGAGAGTATTTTTTCATTAGTGCAATTCACAATTTCGTTTGTCATAGCATCGGAAATAAAATGTTGAAAACATTCAATGGTGATAACTTACCCCTTGCAACTGTTTTCACACCAGGCAAATGAATTATAATGTTTTCTGCTCTATAGCGAATGTTGCTCCTGTATGGTTCTTTTTGCCACTTCGTTGTCTTATCTTTGCTAGTATAATACTTTTGTCTATACGGGCGAAGCTCTGAAAGTGGTACATCGTCGTCACTGCCAAAATCGGAAGAAAGCATTTCCACATCAACTTCGCTGTTCGTGTCACTCTGAATACTCAAATGTTCAGATTCATCTTCAGATCCCGGTCCTGAACCTCCAGATTCTAACTCAAAGTCGTCTCCTTCGTCTAAAAGTGCTTGTAATATATCAGCTTCCTTGATATGAGACATTTTTCATGTAAACTGTTATCTGTAACGAAATAAAATCCATTTAAAATGCTAAACTTACATAAATGAAACACACATAAATAAAAAAATACAAAAATAACATCAAATAAAATTCTTACCTTTTTATCAACGCGCCGTACGAGATGGGGTGTGTGACGCCCAGACGCACTTTAAGGACGTGTAGCTCGCTTGGCGGTTGACGCCGGACTGACTTAGCGGCACTGATCGAAACGGCAACGTTGCAATTCCAGCTACTGAGAATGCGAACTTCGGCGCGTTCACAGTTTCAAAATTATTGTGAAATTTGAAGGACTGGGGTTTGTCAAACCCCACCTGGTGCACGGAGGGTTAATAGTGGACACCGAGTTTTGTTTTCGGTTTGCTCTTGGCCATGCGCACGTTGTTTGTATAGGACGCGCCAATCAGGCTAGCGGATCGGGCGAAGGCCGTAATCTTCGGCGCAAATCGGATACGATACTATAAATACACTGTGATAATGTCATATAGGTGTTTACTTAACTACACAGATGACGTGGTGGTATAAGCAGTGGCCTCTCCATGAAATACTGAATAAAGAATTACGGGTGAACGCATATATGCGGGCGGTTCAAGATCAGTCTGTGTGGAGAACCTTGGGGGAGGCCTATGTTCAGCAGTGGATGTCTTTAAGCTAGCAATCGCCACACGAGACAATATTTTGTGTAATCCACAAATTGTGTTTGCGTGTCAGTGTAAAGTTCACCACGATACAGCATTTATTCTTCATGCGGTAGTTGTCTTGAAAAACATTCAAACTAACCAGAAAGGTAAACCTATTCTAAAACTTACTATAGAACAACATTCTCGCTCATAAGAATTTCTTCCAAATTATTTATTTATCTGTAAGAACTTCGGTCTTTGAAACTGTTTCGTGTTTACTCCTGAGAATTAATCTCTCCAATAGTAAGTCAATGTCGGTTGTTATATCGGGAATTCGTTTGAGAATGGACAGGCCTTAAGTTTATCTTAGAAATTGTCTTTTATGAACTGGCTTACAACTTGAGTAATAAAATAGTAGTTTTATGAGCGACGGCATCATATTTTGTTATTTCGATTTAATGGGCCGTGATGAACGTGCTCTATTTCTTGGATTCTTTATTTTTATTACAGTTGATTCGTAGAAGTGTATAGAAAAAGTTTTTACTAACAACTGTTTATTTATACTTTATTGTAAGCCAATATAAACCTTTTAGAAATCAAACAACGAAAATAACCTAGCGGACGTATTGAGAAAAGGAATTTCTACGAGCCAATTATAGAAATATTCTTGGTAGGAAAGAAGAAATATTTGTTTAACTCCCCTACTAGGAATAAATCATGTATCAAGACATATTTTAAAATCATACATTTGGCGGATACAAATCACACTCAGACTTAGAACGAATCTTCATGCGAGGAAGTTTGTGAATGGTGTGAATCCTACCCACAAATTACCTAAGGTCACCTAAGCTACTACGAAATCAAGTTGTACTAGTTCATTAAAAACATAGAAACTAGCCTTCAGACATCATCTGTTAGAAATAAATCTGTTGTAATTCATAATGTAATACGACAGTCTGTTTTGTTTAGTTCTTAGATATTTTGTATAATAATTGTAAGTATGGCACATGTCGCAAGGCTTAATCAATGAGTATAATGTAGTGTTTCCTAAACTTATATGTAGCAATATAAGATCCCATGAATAACTAAATAAATAAAAATAAATAACTATAACGCATAGTAGGTATGTTTGACCATTGTTTGTTTGGAGTCAATTAGTTATTTCAACAATTCATGGGATTTGTCGTATTCGTGATGTAGATATGAACACAATATAAATTAGATGACAAACACATAGTTATATGTATGATTGTATAGCTTGCTAGGAACAGCTTTTTCATTCATTCATTTCATTTCATTTAAAAAAGACAACTGCCGCACTAGGACTAAATCCTTTGTCGCGGGGGACTTTATAAACATACAACTAACGGACACAATGAACACCCAAACTCGAGACAACAATTTATAAATCACACAAAGTGTTGCCTTGTGTGGGGATCGAACCCACAACACTCGGCGCAGTGTCAAGCGGCGAGGCGGCCGCTTAAACCACTACGCCAGGAGTGCAGTTATGAATACGACATGACGATTACGTATCATAACCACATATTTTGTCAATCCCTACTAATTATAAATTCGAAAGTGTGTATGTATGTACTCGTATGTATGTTCCGTTTTCAAGCTAAAACGGCTGAGCAGATTTTGTCGAAATTTAACATAGAGATATATTGGACCATGGAGACGGACATAGGCTACAATAAGTTGCAAAAATTAAACTGGGAGGGATTGTAGGGAGGGTAGAAGTTTGTACGTACGGCACAAATTTACCTCTTGGAAGTAAGAACGCAAGCATACATACATACATACATAGAGTCACGCCTATTTCCCCGAAGGGGTAGGCAGAGGCATATTAAACGCCCACTTTTCGCCAGTGTTTTGAACCCACGTAATAGGTGGCGAGCCTATTGCCGCTTATCGGGAAATTTTGTTTGCCAGAGCCTCGTCCGTTGATCGGCATGTGCACCACTTGCAGGTGTGGTTGGCTTGGGACCCTAAGTTCTTGGTGGGAACCCTATGCACCCTTACCCACAAGTAAGAATGCATGCGCTAAGTATTGAGTGCTGCGCATGTGCTATCGCATATCTGTCAGTACAGTCACGTCATACATAATGTCATATTGTGCACGTTGATAAAATTGTTCGCTTTAATAAACTAATTATTATATAATAAGATTTTCCCTACTAATATTAAAAATGTTTATAGAGATATATTGAACATGTATTAGAACATGGTTTTGACTGTAGGTATGCAAGGTGATGTACCTTTCGGTAGACAAAAGTCATGAATACTGACCGAGTTACTTTGTACCCTATAAGTATTGTTTCTGAGTGTGTGAGAGTTTACGAGTGTCTTCACACAAATTGAGACTGACAGTAGATTTGTCTTACCCCGAATTCAACGCGAGCGAAGCCGCGGGCAAAAGCTAGTGATACATAATTATGTGTGTAGAACCTGAATAATTGAGCCTTTTTGCTCGTAATTCGTGTTTTCTAAAAATGAATTTTAGCTAGATCGATTTATTACCCCCGAAATTTCTAGCACATTAAATTTCATAACAATAGTTGGAGACGTTTTCGAGATTCATATTATTTAAGTATATGCTTAGTCAGCGGATAATTATTAGGTTATAATTTTAATTTAAACACAAAAAAACACTGAAATTCAGGTCACGTAAACTTAAATCAGGCTGTTAATGTAGCATTAAATTCGATTGTTTTTAATATAGATAAGAACTTCTTAGACCGTTTGTGATATGTGTCGGCGAGGTATAATGTTGCTTAAAGGGTTTGAAACTGAACGCCAATAGATATTACAGTTTGACTAATTTGAGCGGAAAGATGGAATGTTTGACTTACATCTCGAAACGTAGACAGCTCTTTTGACCTCGATGCCAAGCATTTGTCAGTATGTTTCTTCCAGAATCATTTCAGTGCGACCTGTAGGTCTAGTATTGCAGTTCTATCAATTGCTATGGTACAAATTACGAATTATATAAATGCCAATTACAATATTTCAGGTCTTTCAATAACATAATACCTGTCGGATTTCAGTTACCGATACCAGGTCTCTTAATAGCATAATACCTGTAATTAAGTCTTTCACCAGTAACAGGTCTCTATAATAACACCAATACCTGTAAACAGGTCTTTTAACGGACGTCTCCGTTCTTTTCTCCACTGATGCATAAACGTCTTTATCCTCAGCAGAGCTCTAAAACATCTCTACTATTACAATACAGAATTACCATACAATACATTAACAATTTCTTGATACGTAGAAACAATAGGATGCCATATAATTAGCTTTACAACACTAGCTACTCGCAAACAGTAGGAATCACTAAATACTTAGCTTCATTACACCCAGCGCCTATTTTGTGTCCTCATTGTTGTAGATTAAAACGGATTACATATTTATAATAGTTGCTTTATTGGCAAGGCGAACATGACAGCGATAGAGTCTCATAGAGCCAATGTAGAAGAAAAAAAAATAATGACGTACTAAAGAGTTATATTGTAAGCTGCATGAAGGCGACGATTTTAAGGTTTCAACACACATCATGGCTCGCGAGAAATCGCGACACTCCCGCCGGGCAAAATTACAAGAGAATGGTATATAGGCTGTTCACTCTCATTCACGTCATTAATCTCGAATTGATAAAATTGTAATTCACATAATGTTTAAAACTGAAGTTCCACACTGACAAATATTGTTTGAATCGTTTAGAATTATTTCTTTTATTCCAATTTAAAAATATGAATAATAGTTCCGCTATTCACCGCTAAATGTCACTAGAAGTTTCAAAACATTTCATCCGCCACGCTATTTCATAAGATATAATATTGCATTGCCTTTAAAATGAGGACCATATCCCAGCATCTCCACCATGTCGGCGAGGTATAATGTTGCTTAAGGGGTTTGTAACTGAACGCCGATAGATAATACAGTTTGACTAATGTGAGCGGAAAGATGTTTGACTTACATCTCGAAACGTAGACAGCTCTTTTGACCTCGATGCCAAGCATTTGTCAGTATGTTTCTTCCAGAATCATTTCAGTGCGACCTGTAGGTTAAAAGGTTATATGATTCCACTGTCCTGCAGTCTAGTATTGCAGTTCTATCAATTTCTATGGTACAAATTACGTATTATAAAACTGCCAATTACAATATGTCAGGTCTTTCAATAACATAATACCTGTCGGATTTCAGTTACCGATACCAGATCTCTTAATAGCATAATACCTGTAATCAGGTCTTTTAACGGACGTCTCCGTTCTTTTCTCCACTGAGGCATAAACGTCTTTATCCTCAGCAGAGCTCTAAAACATCTCTTCTATTACAATACAGAATAACCATACAATACATTACCAATTTCTAGATATGTAGAAACAATAGGATCCTATATAATTAACTTTACAACACTAGCTACTCGCAAACAGTAGGAATCACTAAATACTTAGCTTCATTACACCCAGCGCCTATTTTGTGATCTCATTGTTGTAGATTAAAACGGATTACATATTTATAATAGTTGCTTTATTGGCAAGGTGGACATGATAGTGATAGAGTCTCATAGAGCCAATGTAGAAGAAAAAGAAAATAATGACGTACTAAAGAGTTATATTGTAAGCTGCATGAAGGCGACGATTTTAAGGTTTCAACACACATCATGGCTCGCGAGAAATCGCGACAATATGTGTATATAACCCTCATTTGTTTAAATTCATAGTAATTTTTATTTATAGCTTATACAGATATTCTGGTTTAAAGTTAATCGTTAATAAGTGTCACTTTGTGATCTGTATGAAGTTAATAACTTCGATATAGTATTTAAGATTAGAAGTAACCTATTATAATTATGAATCTTTATTATTTCATACAATAATGCTATGTCCCAATAAGCGGCAATAGGCTCGCCACCTATTACGTGGGATCAAAACACTGGCGAAAAGTGGGCGTTTAATATGCCTCTGCCTACCCCTTCGGGGGTTTCCCCGAAGGGGTAGGGTTTCGCCTGTTTAGGCGTGAGTCTATGTATGTATGTATGTATAATGCTCTGGACATTTTATTAGGCGTCATTTTTAATGTAGCGAAATGGAAAAGAAAAATACATCATTATGTGTCCATGATTATCATACCAAACTAACTTTTAAATGTTCTTTTATATTCTATAAAATTATACATACATAAAATTATGACAAGTGATAAATTCATCTAAATACTAATGTATGCAAATTTATGAATTGTTGAAATAACTTATTGAATCTAACTTAACAGTGATCACACATACTATGTAATAATGTTTCACATCCATACTAATTACATGGTCCTATATATTTAATACTAGATCGGTTTCCATCGGTTTTATTTGCTTTATTTTCGGCAACAATCTCCTAACGAGTCAAATTACACCCTGTGTATATAATACATAGTCAATAGCTGTACAAAGTCATAGAAAGACAGACAGACTGACAGACAGACGGACAAACGGACAGGCAAACTATTCGTAAAAGTATATTATTTTGTTATAACGTGAAGATTTTTAAGTAACTAAATACTTGAAATAACATAGTTATTTTGAAATCAGCAACAGATATTTCAATTTTATTTATATTTATAGAGTGTACAGAGGTATTTATAAATTAAGATAATTTTGTAGAGTAAGATTTCTACTAAGAGCCGTCACCTCTACTAGTGATTTCAATGCTTCCGAGAATTGCTTATAAATCTAAACAAGTAAGTAATAAATATAATAAATGTAAACAAGTAAGTACTAATCAGTAACTATTGCTCCTAAATTTATGGCTCATGATAACCTTCAGCATAATTACTTGTTCAAATTAGGATTTTGCCACACAATTTAATTTTCTCCAAACTTTCAAAAGTTTCAATCTATGGTATCTATAAATATAAAATTATTGCATTACTGACTGACAGGCATGTATGTTCCTTGGAAAGTGTAGGGCTGCACCTAAAAAGGGTTTTCCGAAATACCCACGGGATCGGGCAGAATAATGTGTGGGCTTTGGGAATCCTCTAGATACTGTCAGGCTTACAATATCTAGCACTACATAAATATATTTCTTCTTTTCCATTTTTCGTATACTCACCCGAAAAATAGGCCACTCTGGTATCGGGCTTTTCTGACCGCTTGAAGGCTTCCGACATGGCCTAATGTTCTTGTCTTGAGACAAGAAACGGGACTCACAGCTTTCGTGTCATCGAAAGCACAGTAGCCCTCCAATGTAAATGCCACACGCAGTCACCCATCCAAGTGGCAACCTTTGGATTCGTTGCTTATTTTAACCAAATTATCACGCTATAAGTGCCGACACAATACGCCTAGATAACTAGCTTTACGAGTAAAATAATCCAAATAGCGAGCAGGCAAAACAGAAACTCCTATGGCAACAAATGCCACATATATTCTTTGTAACAACCTATTCACTGAACTCAACAATAGGCCGAAGCCAGATATCGGCCGCAGAATCGCAACTGTACTCCCCAAAGTCCGTATACACGTTATCTTTTATTCATTTAATCCGTGGCTGTACGTCAATTCCGGCCTTAGGGTCTAGATTGATAATGTAAAACAAATACGTGGCGGGATCGACCTTGCGTTCGCTCCTGTTCTCTTGTAACAATAAACGAGAACTGAATATCATACAATGTGTATCAAAAGAGGTTTAAAAAAAGCATTAAATAAAAAAAAGAGGAGCCATTTCTTTGAACGCTTAAAAAATAGGTCTGTTTTTTAATATTTTGGTCTTTTGTAGTTTTAGTGTAGCTCTCTCTCTCTCTCTCTTTCTTCGATCGCAAATATTATTAAGGTGTGAAACAGGTTTAAAATTTTGCTTATGCTAAGGGTTGTCATTTTAACCTGATAGCATAGAGCATAGATATTTACATAGAGGCGCATTTCATATGGATGCTCTGTAGACAAACTTTCTGTGACCCAAATTGCTACTTGGCGGCGTGGCAGTAGCGCTGTGGCAGTTGTCTCTATGAGTGCAAGAGAGACGAACGTTCCTCCTGTGTATTTTAACTACGAGAGCAAGAGAGACCGAGAACGACGCCAGCGCCGCCAACGGCGCCAACTACGTACTACACTGACGACAGTCGCCAACTCGCCACTTGGAATCGGCACACGACATCCTTAAGAAATGCGCTTCTATGTAAATCTGTATTCATTGCTGATAGCAAAGGGCACGATGCTTGCATAAACCGCTGCCGGTTCGGGCACTATTTGTATTATAAGTTATCAATCAAAGACATCACTGTCAATATTTTGTTTGTTTCTCAACGTTGAACGGCTACTTTAGTCACTTGCTTGTTATTTATCCTTAAAAACCTATCCAAATTTTCATTTTGTAGCTCGCAAAAATAAGTTTAAAGTAATGGACTATTATTTGTCAGAATGAAAAGCGAAACATTTTCTAAGTAAAACCAAAGTACTGGATGTACTCAAGACAACATTTTGTGACTAAGAACTGATGTCTCACGAACACCACATGCAGTCAAACCCGAATAAAAAAATTCGTCCATAGAGTACGATCAGACCAGCAGCATCTTGAAAAGGTTTTGCAAAATATTAACCCAATACTAAAAACAACCAAAACATTTCAATATCATAGAATCAACAAAATGAAAAAGCTTGAAACAACAATTTTCTGTTTGCTTGAGACCGTGAACTTTGACATTCATATATTAGAAAATAAACTCCCAAATAATAACACATTCTCCGCAGTATATCGATAGCTTCCGTTTATACTCTATTTGGCATTCACAGTTTTATATTCTTTGTAGGCAAAGAATATAAAACTGTGAATGCTAAGGTGAAAGTCCTCATAAAATAAAACGGAATTACAAAACAACCAACGTCTTCCACACGAGAAATTTCCGAGATCTTCGCCAAAAATACAAATTTTACGACTATTATAATCATAAGTAATACTGTGTAAAGCCTTATTCACTATTGTAATATATTCGTTTTTATGATGCCTACAAACATTCTCTTTTCATCTATACTAATATAACAAAGCGGAAGAGTTTGTTTGTTTGTTTGTTTGAACGCGCTGATCTCAGGAACTACCGGTCGGATCTGAAAAAATCTTTTTGAACACGATAGCCCAGTTATTCCGGAAGGCTATAGGCTATATAACATAACGCTTCGACCCTTTGGGGCCGGGCAAAAGGCTAAAAAGGCTAAAAGATAGCCCAATTATCCCCAAAGGCTATATAAAATTACGCCACAACTTTTAGGGGCAAGACAAAAATAATAAAATAGTCAAACGAGAAGGGGGAGGGTTGGGTCAAAGGCAAAAAAAGGCTAAACGAATAGGATACAATCTATATGGGTATCGTTTTCGAGATTTTCGGGTCGCTGATTAATAATGTGAAATTTATTGAGTGATCCAAGATGGCGGACGGGAAATCAAAGATGGCGGATGAGAAAATTTTTAAAATCAATATTGATATCGTCTGCGATGTTAAAAGGGATGGGGAATCCAATTACAACATCTGTTTCGTGATTCAAGATGGTGGATGGGAAATCAAAGATGGCGGATGGGAAAAATTTAAAAAATCAATATGGCCCAAGTAGCACAAAACTGCATTATAAGATGTCACAAGAGGTAACATCGGGAACTTTAGCACTTATGAAGAGTTATTACAGTACACTCGACCTGCAAAAGGTGAAAAGTGAGCTTTCACCTGAATAAAAACGTTATTATGCGTCACGGAGACCACGCTGTAACGCTTGCAGCGTTAATTTAGGTAACAGTTCAGTATTATACGACTTTAAGCAATTTAAAGGATTTTTGTGGACTTTAACTAAGCTATATTCTGAATTGAAGACCACATCTGTACCCTTAGACCACTTGCATTTTAAGAAAGATCACGTTAGCTACTATAATGTAATCAGTTATTCTGTGGCTCCCAATAACAAAGATATAATGCCTTTTGCTGCACACAGTGGAACTTGTGTAATGTTAATCAGCTTGTTACACGCAATCGTATAGTAGCTCTTATAAAGCCTACATGATCACTATGAGTGAACATTATAAGATGCTTAGTTAAAGCAAACTGCTCTATATTAGCTCACATCTTACCCATAATCTCAGTGAGAGCTGAATACTTGTACTATCGTTGACAATTAATCTACTAGTGGCGTTAAAGACTTCTTTATTCAGCGCTTCGTTCGTAAGTGGCTAATCGCGTCATTTAAGATATTGTGATATGTGGAAATATGAAAAAAAATACTGGCGGAATACGCAGAAAAATTAATACAGAATATGTGAGGATTTTGAACAGAAATACAGATGATACAGTGAACATTGAATAGGCTACACGTTTTGTGAATAATGATCAAAGTGTGAATGAAATTTTAGAACGAGCGGGTTCCGTATTCGAAAATATTGATGTAAAAGCATGTGCAGATTTAGATGGACAAAACTCTTCAATTATACAGCGAATGTTAAAAGATAGTGGTATGTAATGTATTGTGCAGTAATGACAATGAACAAAGATGGGCAGATAGATCTAACTATTTTGCAAATTCAGACAGTGTCAGTGTTCCTAGTAATTATGACAAAAAAGACAAATATATACTTCTCTGTCACCACATCCTCACCCAGTCCATCCATCTTTTCCTCGGCCGTCCTCTCCCTTTTCGTCCTTCTATCCGCATAACATGTCCATACTAGGCTTATCGACTCCCTTTTACCTTTTCATCTATGGGCGCCACTTTCATACTACCAATAATGTAATCATGCCTAATTCTGTCCATTCTTGTCACTCCACATAGCCATCGTAACATTCTAATCTCTGCCACATGCAATCGTTTCTCATCCATCTTCTTTGTAGCCCAACACTCAGGTCCATACAGTACGACAGGCCTTAATACGAGTACATACAATGTAAGAAATATATTCCATTAAAACATACAATGTAAGAAAATAAAAAATTGAGGTACTGATTATTTTGTACTTTTATTTATTATTTAAGTACATCCTTTTCACATAAGAAAATATCACATGCCAATAAAATCACAAAAATAACAATTTTAGGTACCTACCTACCTAGTTGTTGTGTGTGGACTACTATTTTTATCTAACTAGGAGGTAGCATACACGGTAACATTTTCTTATGTTAAAAAACATTGTAAAATACGGTAGTTGATTGGAGATACCCGTTAAGCCTCCTCTACACGTCTAAGTAAGTACAGAGAAAAATGGATGTTGAGTTGAGACCGAGCTGCCGCAGTTATTTATTTATTTAGTAGGTACTTTTATAAATATTATGTATGTGGTCTAATTTATGTGTGGTCATTGTGAAATGAAAACTTAGGTAAGGTACCTAATAACCTTACCTAAGTTTTTCATTTCACAATGACCACACTGTTTAAAATCCTGAGCTTAATTTTTTTTTACTTAATTATGTCTACTTTGGTCAAGAAAACTTTGATACTTACTAGGTACATGATTAACATACGCTAATCTAAAAAATATAGGATAATGTAATAATGATAAAGCTTAATTCGCGGATCCCTAACATTCCTGCAGAGTTTATCGGTTCACTGTTGATTACCTACAGTTATTTGCGTACATGTTACCCACTATCAAGCTTAACATGAATCTGTAGCTGACTTGTGTAGCACAAGAACCACTCGTAACAGCTCGTTACTGATTCATGTACCACGAGTGGATACTTAAGCAGCTCATGCCGTTTGATTGTGGTTAATACGGTACACACTGCTTGTCTGCCATTTTTTTAGATTCTAACCTACTATACAATTATAATAACAATTTGTTTTTGTTTATTCAACGAAAATAACAGCAGCATTTGAATAGAAACTGTAATGATTTCATACGTTAACAGCTTATTGTCAAATTACAAAGGAAAAATAAAAATATTTTTTTTTTATAATAGTATCATCAACGTATTTTATACTATAATTTTCAAGTAAACAGTGATATTTTGAGAGCGCGTGAAAATCTTCCTCTATAATTATATAGTATTTGACAATAAACTCTCTTTCCCATTCGAATTTCATGCACATGGAGGAAAAACAAAGTTTTACTAAGCTATAAACATTTGCCTATTTCCCACAAACACTTCACAAAATGGTTCGCACTAAACATATCAAAATAATAATTAAATAGTAGGATGAAAATTATTCACAATTTTGCCACTTGTGAATTGTCAGCTCCATAAAAGAGTTACTAACATCCTGGAGTATATTTTGTGCTGAAAAATAGGTAACAAGTACGCTATTATTCAGCCCTTGTGGTGTATAAAAGGTAACACATACCCTGATAATCAGGCATTATTCAGCTCTTGGGGCGACTGTTACCTTTAATAATGCTCTAATAACGCTGATATAGTGCAACCAGCTACATTATTCAGCTAACAGCTGACTAATTTGTGCCCAAATCAGAGTTATATCAGCTGAGTAGGCGCCTCTAACGCTCTTATTCAGCAGGTTTATTCAGCTGAAGATTTCATTGTGAACAGTGATTCAGCTACTATTCAGCACTTCTGTGCTACTTGGGGGGTATCGTCTCTGATGATTTAAGGGTTGGAGAATCCAAATACAACATCTATTTCGTGATCAAAGATGGCGGACACGGGATTTTTTTAAAGTCGGTATGGGTATCGTCTCAGATATTTTTAGGAATGGGTAATTCAAAAACACCATCTATTTCATGATCAAAGATGGCGAATGGGATTTTTTTTAAATCAATATTGGTATCGTCTCCGATGTTTAAAGGGATGGGGAATCCAAATACAACATCTGTTTCGTGATTCAAGATGGCGGATGGGAAATCAAAGATGGCGGATGGAAAAAATTAAAAAATCAATATGGGTATCGTCTCTGATGATTTAAGGGTTGGAGAATCCAAATACAACATCTATTTCGTGATCAAAGATGGCGGAAACGGGTTTTTTTTAAGTCGATATGGGTATCGTCTCAGATATTTTAAGGAATGGGTAATTCACAAACACCATCTATTTCATGATCAAAGATGGCGAATGGGAATATTTTTTAAATCAATATGGGTATCGTCTCCGATGTTTTAAGGGATGGGGAATCCAAATACAACATCTATTTCGTGATTCAGGATGGCGGATGGGAAATCAAAGATGGCGGATGGGAAAAATTAAAAAAATCAATATGGGTATCGTCTCTGATGATTTAATTTAAGAGATGGTGAATCCAAATACAACATCTATTTCGTGATCAAAAATGGCGGATAGGAAATCAAAGATAGCGGACGGGATTTTTTTTCAAAGTCAATTATATGGGTATGGTCTCCGATATTTTAAGGAATGGGGAATTCAAAAACACCATCTATTTCGTGATCAAAGATGGCGCATGGGTTTTTTTTTAAAATCAATATGGGTATTGTCTCCAATATTTAAAGGGATGGGGAATCGAAATCCATCTTCTATTTCGTGATCAAAGATGGCGGATGATAAAGTTTTAAAAAATCAATATGGTTATCGTCTCCGATGTTTTAAGGGATGGCGAATCCAAATACAACATCTATTTCGTGATCAAAGATGGCGGATGGGAAATCACAGATGACGGATGGGATTTTTTTTAAAGTCGATATGGGTATCGTCTCCGATATTTTAAGGAATGGGGAATTCAATATTATATAAAAATCTATGTTTGTTTGTTCATCATTTCTAGACTCTGAAATGATAAGAGATTAAGCGCTTAGTCAATGGTAACTTTGGAAAAGGGGCTTGGAAAAAGGGAATTAAATAAAAACTCTTAAAAAGGCGATACGGAGTTCGCTGGGTCAGCTAGTTGAATATAAATTAGAAACGATTTCTGTTATACAACTTCTTCGCGTTTTTCCGTAAAAAAATTGGGCTGTAAACTTCCTTTTGTTGGAATAAACTTTGTTCGGTTTATAGACAATAACCAGAGTTACTTTGGGTCAGAGTATGAAGATTATAAATTGCTTATTAAATATCGTTTGCTAGGTATTTTATGATGGGGCTTTAATGGATTGTGGAAATGTGAGGCAATTTTGGAGATGTCTATCCTACAAGTTGGAGCATACTCCCATCAAATCTCATGCATGCTCTTCGGTTAAGGGTACTAACCTGTCCTTTTTTTAGGATGTCTCCAATCTGATCAGAGAACGTCCGTCTAGGTCTTCCTTTTCCTCCTGTGGCATTCACATTCACTTGCCTTATATATATTCTCGGTAAGTCTTTCGTCATCCATCCTCTCTATGTGACCAAAGCATCTTAGCATACCTTTTTCAATGTTTGTCACTACATCTTCTTTCATCCCTCAACACTCTCTTATCATTCAATTCTTTACTCAGTCATTCAAAGACACTCCACACATACTTCTCAGCTTGACCTAACAAAAAAATATTGAGTATCTCTTTCAGTTCTGAAGTTGAAAACAGGTAATTAATAGGTGACAGCTCGTCAGCAAAAATCCTTTACGTTTAGCTTAAATGAGGTTTTCAACTCAGACTTTCCATTCAAATGTGAAGTGCAAGATAAAACATTATTCAATGTAAACGATTATATATTTGCAAGATATCCCAGTCACAAAACAAAATGTGCTCTTCAACCAAAGATTTTTCATACCAGGGTCAAAATACTAGACTAACAAATTAATAAAACTTACTACCTATGTATGAAACCTAGCACGAAACCTTGTCAACTTCAAATTAAGATTCCTTCCTTATCGCCATAACATTGCTAGCTGACAATCTACCTTGCATAGCAAATATTGTACATTAAACAAGACCCTGGGACTTTATTAACGTTCGGCCGGATGCCAACGTCTTGACCCAGATATCGGGATGTCGCTTAACCAACAATCGGAGACTGACAATGCAGGTCGATAATACACTAAGCCTTATTATAACGCAGCTGTTTGCTTGTTTAGAGTGTAGGTAGGGATTTATGTTTACTTGGAAATAGATAGTTGTACGAGAATTTGATCTCAGGTATATGAATTTTTTGTGTTACTGACTGATAAAAAACGCAGCCAGCTTTCTGCTATAATTTATGTGTCAATGTAAAGCATACCTAAATAGCGATACCTAAAGCCCATATATGAATTATATTTTTTTGGGTGGGAGCAGAGTCGTGTAAGTGGGCTAAGACCTTCATACATCTGGTTTTATATGGGTCCGTCAATATCCATACTGCTTTTAAATGCAGATGGATATAGTTTTCTATTATATAATTTGATAAAGTTAGGCAAGAAGATCTAAACCTAATACGTTTCCCAGAGGGATGATACCATGCATTAAAAAATAGAATTTAGCCACTCCTTTCTAATAACACGACTATTATTCTGTGAAATAAAAGATTAAATTGCGAAGACTCATGATTCTCTGAATCCGTAAACGAGTATTGTCCCTACTTCAAAGGCTAAGTCCGCCTTTATTAAGTTAGGTTTATTAAAAGGTCTTATTATTGTATTATGTAGGGAATAAGGGTAAAGTTGGACTTGAAAGGAAAAGGTGAAGCGGAGAATATCGAAATCCATTATGTGTGGTAAAAAAGTAAAAGGCAGTCAAGAGCAAAACTTGTCTTGGGCACCGAGGATTCCTTAAATATTTTTTGCTTAGTATTGGTTCTTTATCAAGAATTTTGCTCGTTGAAAAAGAAGCCTTTTGCAATTTTTGTCAAAATGTTCGCAAAATTGGCTGTCGTCATAACCCAACCCAACCTTCTCACTTGACATGCGACATACACTACACAAAATAATTCAGCGGGTCTTGATCGCGTGAAATACACAAGTCATCACAAACTTGGCCACTGCAACTTGCGAACCACTTCGTAAACAATTGCATCATCGTCAAAACTCATAGTGTGCTCTGGCTGTCATTAATTTGTACTTCAATATTTCTGGTCGCCGGATCCTAGAAATAACACAAAAAACCCAACTGGAACTTGCACGTATGTACGTATATGGACTTTAATTGTACCAACGCTCCGTGACTTTTAGCACTCCTTGTTTTTGCACGACTAGTTGAAAACGAGTGCATTACGTTGAAACATGCTAGTGGAACTTTTAATGAAACTCCGCAACTCTAGAGTCCAACTAATAAACGTCAGCAGTAGCATACGTTAGGGGTTTTATCTTAATTATTATTTTTTGTTTCCGTCCTTCATTTATTGGGGAATGTTTAGGAGTAGCTCCAACTTCGACCCCTTTTTTTTCTTACTCTATAGAATGCATGCTATAACTCTTTTTAATAGGTACGTAGACGAATTTTTAAAACAATATCCTCATCGACAAAATAAACCATCATCTTCTTGCCCTGGTCCCAATCTATTTGGGGTCGGCGCAGTACGTCCTTCGCTTCCATTCTTTTCTGTCGCCCGTCATCTGATCGTTTACCCCTTTCTCTTTCATATCCATCCTCACACAGTCCATCCATCTTTTCCTTGGCCTCCCTCTCCCTTTCCATCCCTCTTTCTTCATATTCATCACTTGTTTACCTACATACATATCATCTCTTCGCATAATATGTCCATACCAAGCCAAACGACTTCCTTTCACTTTCTCGTCTATAGGCACCACTTTCAGACTACCTCTCACGTATTCATTTCTAATCTTATCCATTCTCGTAACTCCACACATCCATCGCAACATCGACAAAATAAATATCACATTGTAAACAGAATCATCTGTACAACGTGAGATAAATTGTGAAAAGACTTTTTCACTTTTGTCTGGATAGTTACGTAGATCTATATTTTACATTTGTTTCGCCGTTTCTATTCTCTCTCCTTTGTTTTAATTGAATTGGGAACTTGGCCGTTTTTATTTATATCTCACTTCTGTGCACCTTTTCGTATAATAGAAATCGCTTTACAGTATCTATGTACCTTTTCATCATTTAGACACAATATATAAAGATGAGCGTCCGGCTCTTTAAGGCATAATAATTACGATTGAGTTACTTTACGCGATGGCGTATAAGAACAACATTGAGAATCTGAAATGTCTTTTTCCATCAGCTAGTTGTCATTTAAATCGTTTGCATAAAACTTTGAGAAAACGTTTAGTTAATTTAATGGGATCTTACGTTCGAAATTGACATTTAGACTTTGAAGCAAAGGAGTTTTTTATTTTTATACCATTTTCCTTATTGGCTTACTACTTACTCCGGAATTCAATATTCGAATTATAGATAGATCTGTAGATTTTAGATTTGTTTTTGACAGTTTTTGACATAAGCTCCATATAAAATATGTCAAACACGAATCCAAAATCTACGGATCTACCTATAGTTCGAATATTGAAAATGGCCGTTAGAGGCGCTGTGTTTGAATATATCCTCTGTTACCAAAAAAAAACGGGTGCTTCCACTCTCACTACTAATTGACGATTCATAGATCAATTTCTCATAAAACTTAACGTGATTATAATACCAAGCAAAAAAGAAAACTAACGGTAGTTGGTAGTGTTCTTTTTTTGCTTGGTATTATAATCACGTTAAGTTAATTTCTTGAATTTTAATATCTACTGAAACTATTTTATTAGTAATGTTTTGTTTATTTTGTCTTTTATCTAATGAATTGAACCCTAAGGCAATTTTGATACTTATGGTCGTGTAGGCTGATTCGCACTCTACTAGGTAATCATATTGATTTGTTCTTATAGTACCTATTGAAATATTTTGAGAATCGTTCCGTCGACGGACGTCGACGAGTAAAAACTATTTCATTGCGTGGGTGTCACAAGAGGCGACTAAGAAAAATATACGAAGAAATTAGTATCTATTAGTATCTTGCGGAAGAAACGAGTGGTATATTGAGCCAAATCATCATATTTTTGCCTCACAATGCTATTCTTACGCAAATTAGGACAGTTTTATGTCCAAAAGTGGACCACAAAATGTCTCTATGATGATGATCTTGAAAATAAAAGTACTCGACTTTTGAGCTAGTCAACATAAAGTAAAACGAAAATTTGGAATCTCATAAAATATTATCTGCTTTTTTCTGTCGTAGAGCTGTGTCTCCATCTACTCCACCTCCCCACTAAATTATTCATAGCAAAATTCTTGGTTATACTCCCTACAATGATGGTCTTGGAGAAACAATAAATTGGCCACACTTTTATCAACAAAGTTCGTCCATTCAAAATTCAATTAAAGTTATGAATAAAACAATGAATGGCCATGTTTGCAATACAATTACAAAGGAACATTTGTCTTGGTGATTATTCAAAATAAAGGGGAAACTGCTTTGTGATCTTTAAGCAACGAATATTTTTTTTCTAAATAGAATAAACTTGTAGGAACTATCAATGATCTGGAATTAGAAACAAAGCGTCTCTGGACATGAAGAGAGATGTATTATGATGTATGTATATACCTATGAAACAAAGTTGGGTGGTAAAATTGCATCTGAATTGGTTGTATTTGTACGATTATTTTAATGTTATGATGGTAGCAGTTTTCCTCATCAATTTAGTAATAATAATATTACACAAACACAGATGAACATACTGCAGTATGTTTCTAGCAATAAAGTAGTTTGAATTTAATCATCACACAATAGGAAAATATACACACATCACTCTAACTTTATACTTGTTGGGTTTCTTCGTAAAATCAATTAATAAGACTCTCTCTTCTTTTGCTTGATACATACTGCTGACTTGATTATTATAATATACACGATATACATAAAACAATAACAATATGTATAGTTTTGAAACAGATCACAATGTTTCATTCTTTGAATAGTTCATACTTTTGTCCTTTTTTTGGATAGAGTGATGCAGTTAAAATCATCACTCCGAACTTCATACATATGAGCATACACCATGACTGTTGTCGACCAATTGCTTCCAGTTTTCAGATCACGTACCATAAAGTTTAACATAAAACAAACATTTGGCACATTTTAATGTAAATGGTAAATAAAGTTAGTATTGAGCAAAAAGATGGGAATTTTGCCAAATCGACAATACCATATTTTAAGTGCACGTCCGCTGTGACTGTTTTATCTACTATACTTTTTTGAGTTGGCAGCAGACACCTGATTACTACGAAACTAGTGCAAGTGAGGTCGACTATGCATTATATCATAACCTTAACTGTTTTAGTAAGTACTGTTTAGATAAAATTGCAATAGATGGCGTTGAACATTGCCATGCGCTTCGCACAGACGTTTGGCGCCATCTACCGGCAAATTGCAAGAATTACGACACCATAAAACTGAATCATAAATTGCCGAGTTGGTTCGTGTAACTGAGTAAGTGAGTAATCTAATAACTGTTACAGATTAATGGAAGCTGCAATCGCAGCGATGAAGATTTTGCCTGTTAATATTAATTTGCCCATTTATGTTTTTTTTGTTTCATGATTTATAATCTGGGTAAATTTTCTAGTATTAACAATTAGTACGTACTTACAGAGGAGATACTGATTTTATTTTTATGTTTGATTGCTTTATATTTTATTTCATTGCACACCACACAACCGTATTCACAATCTAGGTTTTATGTCCAAAATGTATTTTTGAATTTTTAGTAGGACATAATATGTGATGTTAAAATCACGTAAAACTACGAATGGGTTTTAGGAGTTGAATAGCTTTTGCTGTATGATATTGTTATCTGATTTGTGGCTATAGATAATGGTCGGAAAATGGCGGATGATATATAGATTCCAATAAGATTTTTGTGTGAAAGTTTAATAAACGTCAGTCCATCCATCCTCAGTGTCTTTCGCGTTAATTATAATTGTAGTTTTATTTTCATTTATTCACACAAATAAACTTTATTTTTGGCACACATTCAAATTATATTATTATCATACCACACATTTAATCAGCGCATTTTTAATCTATTTGAACTTTAGATTTTTGATTACAGGGAAGAAATACAGGAAGATGATAAAACTTAGAGGGCAATAATTTGCGGTATCTGATGATACTTATTTATGTATGTGGTACATACCACTATTGCCTAGATTTTTCGACCGATCTACATAAACCATGGTCGTAGAACAATCATCTGAAAAGACGCAAAAGTATAACTATATATGTATAAATATTTTTTGGGGCAGTGACCTAGCACCTTTAAGAAAATTGCCAGTTTAAATTGCATCCGTGTGAAACCAGAGTGGGTCGGGCACCTAATAAACTTAAGAATTTCTTTGAACATCTAGTTTACTTCAGCATTTAACAGAAGCTAAATTCTAGGTTTCCCCTCGAAGCACTTGGAAATACCGTGAGGGAACTGAATTATTTCGAGCTATTTTAAGTACGGTACCATTGAGTTGTTCCATTATTCCTCGGCATTTCTGCCGGCCTGCAGTGAGCAGGATTAATAGGTTTTATTGCGACGGCTGGAATATTGTTTGATTTTATTTTTCGTTGTGCGGATTGTCTTGTGGTGTATTAACTTGAAAATATAAGTTGGTGGCTGATTATATTGTGCAGCCTGGTTTCCAATTCTTGGATTGGGTATGGCGCTTATATTGATCTTTGTAAGAAAATTAAAATATTGCTATATGATTAAAAAATAAGCAAAGTAGATGGGGTAAATTTAACGTCTCACGTATTTGAACAAATCATAATCGAGCGAGGCCTTTATGTAAAACAAAAAAAGAGAGATATAAACAAAGTATTGGAAATAAAATACAGAATTAAAAAAGCTATATGAATGCATTGACAAACAACGATGGAAGAACAAATTCAATACAATAAGATTTATTTCAGATCACAAACAATCCATATAGTAAATTCGTGTTAGTAAAACAACAAGAATCCTACCTGAGACGGGGGAGACCCTGCCCAGGTAGGATTGTTGGGGTTCGATAGAAACGCTGCTAGACTGAACAGGTTTTTTATTACATCACACTACCGCTTACACACACGTTTGTCACACTGTATGTGTGACCGAACTAGGTAAGCACTGGCGTGGAGGCTGGAACGTAGACTCCTGCTGCTCTCCGACGCTCGCAGGGTAGCTGCTCCTAGGGTCGCCGGTGAGCTGGCCAAAGTGCACGTTGTGTAGCCAGCTCGGTAGTTGAGGTGCAGGCTGAGCGGAGGCTCAGGTGGTGTAGCTGATGTGGTCAAGCGCCAGTGGCTGTAAGGCTGGAGCTGATGCGTGGACAGCAGCTCGTAGGTTGCAGCTACAGCAACCTGTAGGGAGAATTGTCGCCCGTAGGTAGTAGGTCAGGTGCAGATCCGTAGGGAGGAGACAGCCCGTAGGGAGAATTGTGGCCCGTAGGGAGAACTGGAAACAGCACAGAGAATACACAACAACCGGCCAGGAACAGGCTGTCCCTAGATTGGCTGTTAGAAAGAAAGAAAGAAGAAAGAAAGAAAATATGTTTATTTGTATACACGTCGCACAATAACAACATACAAAAACAAAAATAAAGAACAACAATAAAATTAAAACCTTATGCTAAAGAGACACGTCACTCTATCACGCAATCTAAAAGACTGTGACCCAAACAAAGCAACGGGTTGACGCCATTGACAGACAGACGTCATAAACGTCACTTCCGGTGACGTCATGACGTGTATTGTCATCAACCGGCATGTAGTAACCATGTGCTCTGCCACGTATACAATTACAATATTGATAATAGTAATGCGAATTGTGAGTATCTCATACACCAAAATAAAAATTACACAAGTTACAACCTATGGATATTGTACTGCGCGTGCTACAAATTAGGCCGACATTCAGCATACACTGCGAAGGACGCAGTGGGTCCATCTCAGTACTGATTTTCAATGTGGCCTAACATGCCAAACAGTGCCAGAGCAGTACCGTATAATATATAATCATAGTTTAAAACAAGATAATAACATTATAGTATTATCTATGATACAAAATTATGGTAAGTGAGTAATGGTATAATATGTACAAGGTTCACAATACAATCCATTTTACGTAATAGAGAACTTCCTTCATTTCCAGTTATACTTACCTGCTTCACGTTCAGAAATGGAAGCATAAGAACGATAAAAGGATGCTGCAAGCAATGCTGGAGGTTATGTTGCCTGGGTCATGCCTACTATACAACAACCTTATAGTAATAATAGCTCCAAAAGTATGCAGACATAAACCTAAAGTTTTTGTTGAGCTAAAGTCAAACTTATCATACAAGTAGGTGGGTCTCTTGCTAAGCATTACCCCAAAAAGCAGGCTTGCAAGGTGCAATTTCCTCCTTGACTCCATTTTTAAGACATTATTGTCATTTAGATATGGAGTAACATGAAGACGCCTTGGGATGGTGATGCTTAGGAGACACAGAAACTACAGACAGAACATATGGGCACACATACAACTAGAATATGCTTACCCCCAGCGGGACAGTAGATATTGAGTAGAAGGTAAAATAATCACGAGGTGTAGCGGCAGCGTTCCGATGTAGATCGCGCTAGGGAAAGTGACCGATTTAGATCGCGCACCCATCTTATATAGTCATAGACCAATGAGTCACAGACTGCCTGTGGCTCTGTCCATGACCGTATGAGGTAACAATTCCTAGCGAAGCGCTCTAAGCTGGCTCCACCCACTGCGTTAAGCGCCTGCGAGATATTATAACGCAATACGTAGTATTACGTTACAAAATGTATAAACTAATGTTAGTAAACTTAATCTACGTTAGCAGCCGAACCCCATGCTACCCACGTAATATATAGGGTATATTCGTCGATGAATGAAAATCGACCCAATGACGTAACATTGAATTGTCCCATCTGTTACACGTGTTCAGGATGCTATGGGAGCTGGCTCGAGTTCTGCGCAGGATCGAGGCACTCCGCTTGCCTATGATGGCATGGAAACCATCAGTTCTCGCTTCAGCAAACATTGCTGCAGCACTACTAAAACGCGGTATCCCCATAAGCATCCTGAACGCGTTGTTGTACTAAACACGCAGGGAATTGTATGATACAAATATAATACTTAATATATCATAAAAATATTAGAATAAATGTCTTTAAGCTTATATGCTACACACAAATAGAAGTAATTAAAACCAACAAAGATAAATAAATAACCCGATTACAATGACAACTCATTAAATTTTTCTGTTATTTTGAAAACTAGGAATATAAATTCAAAACATAGAACAATATTCTGCCGAAGTGCCATTATTCCCAGTATAGTGGCTATTACGGCCGCCCGTTCTATTTTAAACTCCACATCGAAATAGTCTCATATCAGCATAGCTATTTTTTATTTTACAAATAAACTTAATATTAGGCCACTTGGAAGTAGTTTTATATTAGGCTTCATTAATTTTGTCATATAAGCACAGTTTTCATAATTTTCATCATCATGACGACCGGTTGGCGCAGCGGGAGTGTAAGCGACTGCTACGCCGAAGGTCGCAGGTTCGATTCCCGCTTAAGTCAAACATTTGTGTGCATGAACATGTATAATATGTATGTATTTACAAAAAAAAGTATATATGTATGTTTATCCATTATCTAGTACCCATAATACAAGCCCTGCTTAGTTTGGGACTAGATGGTGATGTGTGTATGTGGTAGAATATTATTATTATTATCATCATCAGTCTGTATTTGTCCACTGCTGGACGTGGGCCTCTCCTATGACACGCCAATGAGCTCGGTCTTCAGCTCTTCAGTTTATTTTTCTTTTTATAATGTTGAAATATCGTTTATTATGTTTCTCCCATTAAAAAGTATTTTAATTATTTATTTTGATATATATCCTTTAAAATCTATGAAATGCTTTTATCAAGACGCACAGTTTTCTCTTAATTTACATCTCATACCCAATGGGTGAAGGATAACTTCACATAATTAGAAGAAATCCGTGCCCAGCAGTGGAGCAGTATATATACAGGGCTGATGATCATAATGATACCTACGAGGAAAGGATGAATTTGTAGGATATCAAATCTAAGCATTGATAAGATATTACATTTTCAAACATTTATATAAAGGCAAATAGGGCAAACAGTCTTTTGTGGTTTCGCTTTCAATGACATACAGCGCCAAGAAACCGAACCAGACTTTCACATCCATTAATAAAGGCAGAAAGAAGTATAAAACCATTCCTCTCCTTGTCACATCACATTTGTTAGAAAGAGACATAGATATCGTCGAGTTGATAACAGTTAGTTTCACTACTAAAAATGCTGGGCAAGTGATTCTGCTTGCGTAAGAAACCGCTCAGTTAGGGAATGGTGTAAAAATGAGCGCACATTATCTCTGCTACTGGCCTCATTTCTCGTGGGTAGATGTTTTGGGTGTTTGATTTTTATTTCAGTGGCTCGTTAAATAGTATAGGAACATGAAATATAAAAGGAAATATATATATATATATATATATATATATATATATATATATATATATATATATATATATATATATATATGTTATATTCTGGAATAACTATCGTTTGTTGCGCTACTGTCATTTTTATGATCAAAGCTTTCGATAAGTGGAAGTACTTGAGGGCTATTTCGGTTGACACGTGTAATCTTGTACTCGTCTTGTAGTGGATAACTGTCACTAAGCGGGTCACGTAGGTACGTAATTATATTTTTTATTTATTACCTTACAAAGTTGTTTTATGTCGGAAGCTTTTCCAAACTACTAAGCGCATTGCTAATGACGAGACGAAAACTAAGAGCTATTGCTTTAAGCCCTGTTGAATACACTGCTTAGAGACACTCACGTAGTTGTATTATTAGATGTTGTAAAAAAATTATAAACAGTGGAATTACTTGTTAAACAAACAATTTTAATAGAAATAAAATTGTATCTTAAGCAATAAATTACGACAGTAGCGGGCCTTCGTTAAAAATGAGAAGTGTAGGCTTCGAACCTAAGCCACTTGATTAAAATATCAATAATCAACCATTTGGTTCATCATTATATCCTCTGCCTACAATTTCAATAATTCAAAACTTTACCTATGTAAATCATTTCACTAAACAAAATAAATACAATTTAGATCCGTTCCAGAGCAATAAAATTAATCCGCTAATAAATTATTTACATTTCGCAAACTTTGCAAATAAAACCCAATACAACAAACAAAATAGCATTTGTAACCCTTATAAATAATGGCTATTCATATAGAAAACGAAATAAATGAGGAAACTGGTGAAACAAAGACGGCTTTTAGTTCTGGCTTGTGGGCAAAAACTAAAAAGGTTTTGAAAGGAGCAGGAATATGTTAGTGGAAAGACCAACTATGCTACACAGAAATGCGAGAATCCACACAACGGTTCGCATCACCAGACATCCAAATTTATTTGATCTGTCCCTTCAATGGTTGGTAATTACATGGTCTGTATTTTGAGGAAGACAGGGGCGTCAATGCAGTTTTTATGAAAGCTTTGACTGTGGTAAAAGGGAGGCATTACTTTCAAACATCTTGTTACTAATCAAAACTTTGGAATTTAATATGTTTCAGTACATTTAATTCGAGATCAGAGAGCAGTCACCCATTTCAAAAACGACACGACAAAATCTGGTCCACATAGAAGCTAAGACAATCAAGATAATACATGGTACAATAAGTCGTTTATTATCATAAATATATTTCAGTAGGTTGCCTCCGTGGTCCAATTGATAGCGAACGCGTCTGCTGATCGATAGGTCCCAGGTTCGAATCTGGGATCAGGCAAAAGTGTTATGGAGTTTTTCGAATTCTCAGTAGAAGCACGGAGTCTGCCAAGGCCTGGATATTGCCGTTACTGGTAACGGCAATATCCTTGCCTTCTATTACGTGAAATCTAAAATGCATACCATGGTGAAATGTGTGTGTAATATTACACCTGTGCCTACCCCTTCAGGGCGTGAGTCAATTAATAGACAGATAATCATTTTCATATTTTGGTCGTTTTCGTGAATTCTAAATAAATACAGTTGCAGTGTGTAGCAGACAGACCTCATACCAAAATCAAAATAACATCCACCCAACTTTCATGAACGCAACGCATGATGTGGTTTCAATTGAGTTTTATTTAATTTGCAATTAGCAACATTCGTAGGTAATTATGTTTTCCAACTTTCGTTGGCGGTTTCCAAAGTTGGAGTTTCGAGTAAAAATTTTTGATTAATTAATCATTACAGATAGGGTTATAATTAAATTAGATCTCAAGTGAACTGAATACATATTTTACTTAAACTTGGATAGTTAGATTTTCTGCAAACAGACTAAAAGATTGCCTAGGGCCCTTTAATGATCATGAATATTAAATACTTGGATATAAGTTGCTTAAGTATGTACATATCTCGTAGTTATACTAAAAGTTGTGCTCATGTAAGCTCAAGCGATGTAATATTTGTGAGTCAAATTATATCGCGTCGTTCTTTAAGTTTTGTTGTTGGTGGAATAAATATTGTTGTGGGCTTGTCGCCAATATGACTGAACTGGTTTAATGTTCAGTGACCCTGCCTACTGCCGGAGGTCATGGGTTCGATTCCAGGCATTTTTTTCTTTGTGTGATACAATTATTTGTTCTGTTTTTGGATGTAATTTTATACTTTTTTGTTTTCGATGGTACCGCTTGTGAGTACTCATAAGATCTTCTTTTCAGTATATGAATTTTGTTGACTTGTTGTAACTTTTTATTACTCATGTTCAGCAATATCCAAATATTACCACCCGTTTTGTCTAGTGCAATGTCCTGATGTAGAGCATATTAGTAAAAATTTTATCATGATGTAATGAAATGAATGTATACCCGACAGTACTTCTTTAAAAATAAATGAAAACAAGTTTAAGTCGACGTCTTAAATTAAGCTAGTTTAATAAATTCAAGCTCACGATTTTATTGAACACAGCCCTATCAATTAATATTCACCGAAAGTATATCAGTCTTATAACCACAAAATATACCAGAACGCTCGCCAGCTCAGCAGACAGTTAGTTAATAATATAATCCGGCCCCTGAAAAATGGCCGCTTGTTATCTGCCTCTGAGAAATTGCCGGGTTATATCTGCCAGCTCAAAATTCTCTAGCACAATCTATCAACTTCATTCTATCGTGTTCTGCATCAGCTCTGGGCTTAGAATAGGCACTAGGCCTCGATTTTTTCCAGCAAAATCATTTTTCAACTTCCTAGGTAGGATGTTTTGCCCTTTTTGTGTAGTGACACACTTAAATAAATCTTCAATATATCTGCATGAAATGGAGATGGGATATATCATCGGTTCTTATAAAAGAATATGTGTGTTTTTGTTTTCGGATGTGAAGGGATTTAACGGCGTTGAGAATCTTTTACACGGTACAGAATGGTCTTAAGTTTTATTTGGACTCTTTTAACTTTAAGTAGTACTTATGTTACTGGTCTTTTTCAAACTCACAAAGCTAGAAAAGGTAAGGTGATATTTTTGAGTCTAAAATTTCGTACCTATTTGGCGTCGCCGTCCACTGCGGCGCGTCTTGGGGGACTCGTAGAATACTTTGTGAAACTAAATTAGACAGATCTTATTTGATTTCTTTTCTTAATAGTTCACAAAAGAACAAGACGGTAATGGACTAAAGTGAATTAAACCGTGTGGTGACGGATTAAGAATACGGATTGTCACCACCCCATATCATCCCATGGGTGTCATAAGAGCCGATAGAGGAAGCATATTATGCAGAGAGCAGCACTGTAAGAGAAGGAAAACTTGATACAAACCCTATACCAACCCGTTTGGCCAGCGTGGTATAGTAGGCCAATTCCTCCTTTCAAAGGAGAGGCCGAGCCTAGCAGTGGACTGTTAAAGGCCGATGATGATGAATTAAACCGTGTACTAAAGAATCACTACCATTTTGTATTAAATCAGTGAAAGATAATTAGTCGGTCAAGCAGAAGGCGCGTAGGGCAAACTCGCCCTCTTGGTGACCATAAAGCATGTGACAACAAAGGTCCACAAAGGTGCCAGTTTTTATGGCTATGTAAACATTTTGTTTACATAGCCATAAAAACTGGCCCCTTTTTACCACTGGCTAGAAAGCGCGCAATCATAAAGGGAGTTATTAAAAAACTTGCTTCATTTTTTAAACTATAAAGAGATACCTACGCTGTGTCGGAATTCCCATCCAACGGTAACGGTAGCAATAGCAAAAAGATTCACAATATCAAAGTCCTCTGTTACTACACAGAAGCGCCTTCGGCTCGGGTGTTATCCAATTTGCAGCACTACAAGACAAAAATAAAATATGTTTGTCTATTTTTCAGCGCTCGGACTATGACCCAACGGTGTCTCTCCAAAAGTGAAAAGAATAAAACGATACAGTTTGCTAACATACGATGTTTTCTTTGAGGAAGGTAGTTTATTGTTCGTTTCGTACGTTAGTATCAATAATATACACTGGTACTGCAATAATATTTGTATGGCTACGTTGAGTGGTATTTGAAAGAGCTACTCTATTTTCTGCGTGACGCTTTTCAACTTCATAAATAACGTAGTGATTTAAGTGACCGCCTCGCTGTTTAGCACTATACCAAGGGTGATAGGCTTGACCCCCACATGAGACAATATTTTGTATAATCCACAGATTTTTGTAAGTATGGATACTCAGTGTCCGTTGGTTGTATGTTTTAAAGTCCCCGTGACACGGGATTTATTCTTATTCCGGCTGTTTATTCATGTCGGGCGGAATTACAAGATTTTTTTAAACATTGAGTTGGACATATTTGCCTACTCTACTCGTATAGCGAGTCCCTCAAGAGGCGTCCTTCTTACAATAAGGTGATCCTTGGTTCACGCCTGGGCACATCCCCAGTGGACCACGTCAACTGTCGATATCGGAAACTTTAATATATCTGACATTTAATACATAACAAACTTGTCTAACTTACCATGTCTCTTCAAAAAAAGACGACTATTTTGCCACATGATACTAATCAAGTCTTTAATTTTCATGTTAAACGGTGTAATTTTCGTATTATAAGTACATTTTCGAAAATTCCGACACTGCTTACAATTTCCTGACAACGACTCAATAATTCTTGCCCGACCCAGGACCTTAAAACCGTACGCATACATACATACATACATACATACATACATACATACATACATACATATCGTCACGCCTTTTATCCCCGAAGGGGTAGGTAGAGGTGTATTTCTACACCCACTTTTCGCCAGATATATTTTAGTCCCACGTAATAAGGGGCGAGCCTATTGCCGTACCGGGCACATTTCCAGACTCCGTGCTGCTACTGAGAATTTCGTGACAGAAAAACCCAATAACACTGCCCGACCCAGGAATCGAACCCGGGACCTCCCGATCCCACGCACACATTTATGCCGCGAGACCAACGAGGCAGTCGTATAGTAGGGTTTGATGTCGAGTTTTCCGTCTCTACGCAAAGATGGTATTTGCATCGTGTTATCCCTTAGTCGCCTCTTACGACACCCACGGGAACATAGGGGGTGGTGACACTTGTATTCTATGCCGTCAACCACACGGACCAAACATAATTAAGGCGAGGTTGCAGTACTTTTTAAGATTTTTGAACGTCTGAAAGTCCCATGAACTATGATATTTTTAATGAATAAAAATTAAAGTATAAAAGTTGAACATATCTTCTAGTAAATCGTTAAGATAGAAACACAATTTGGAATAATTGGATCGATAAAAAAAATGTCAAACATGGCACTAAATCACTATTTTGAACGTGTACTGCTTAGAGATTCCATAATGAATTTATATGAAAGTATTATCAATAGAAACAGCTCTTTATTTTTAAATCAATGGTACAAACAGATTTCGTAATTTCGTTATCATTTTTCTCCAAGAAAAAAAATAGTCAAAATGTTGGCATTATATCGCTCGCCGGCCGTTCATCAGTGCCCACGGAGTACATTAGGTATATACGGTCAGTGCCTGTCTTGACGTGATTGAGGGCGGACGTACGTCGTTGCTCCGCAAAATCCCCCTCCACCCCCGCATTTACGTTTTCGCAAAATTACAAGGTAATTCGTATTCCAAAGTCAATCGTTCAAACCATAGACATACTAGTAAGAAACCGTAGACAGGTTACTGACAAGGTAACCGGCGCTTACGAGTAGCACGCATCGCGAAAAGCGTACGCACACTAATATGAATATGTCAAAACGACACATTAGAGAATTAGATAAGAAGTGTAAGTGAGATAGCACATCTAATCGCAAGCGCGAAAAAGAGATAAACATATATTTTCTGTACCGACGCGCATTGTGACATCATGCTAACCGTTTCACAAACAATAATTTGACTCAGATGCGACATGATCACTTTGTCTGTCTTGAGTAAATTCAATTCGCCTCAAAGTAAATTTGATTAATTCATTAAAGGTAGGGAAATAAAAAGTCGATGTGGTTTATTTATAACATTTACTAAAAAAGTACATTTTATTCTTCTTATTTCATTCAATGGAAATCTAGAACAGTACGTTAATATAAAAACTGTGCGCTGCGGACCCACCGTAGCCCTGGCAATACCCCTGGGGTATGGTGGGTCTTTTAAAGCTTAACCGTACTCCTGGCTGAAATGCTCGTAGTGTTGTACCAACATGCTACGTCGACATTAAACTGAACAGTGTTATCTCTCGTATGATAATGACTTACTACTTACGTTTTTGTATCTTTAGACAAGCGAAGACAAGCGCAAGTACGATGATAAAGTGCAACAAGGAGATAAATTAGAGAATAAAAGCTTAGGTATTACTGCTAATGGTTATAATGCTTTGTATATTAAAGGCATGAGTATATCAAATTGTTAATTAAATTCTTCAGGAAATATGTCAAATCGTCGTTTCCACTGATTGTATATGTTATGATGATGAGCAGAGTAATGAATGGAGAGGAAGCGCGTGACGTTTGTTACGATATAAGCAAGTGGTGTTCCGTTGTCTGTGCCTACCAAAAAGGCGTAAATAAATGTTATGTATTTTATGTGTAATAATCATGCAAAACTCTTTGGAGTCGGTGCCAAGCCAAGTATTTCTGATCTGACTATAAAACCTCTACCCTTTTTTATATAACTTTCGTTGTTGATTGAATAGGTAGTTTGTAGTTTAGTTACTTTTTGCGTAAGGGCTTGGCACCGACTCCAAAAAGTTTTGCTCCAAAACCAATTATTGACGTGACAACGTCTTATAAATTGGTTTGCCGGGTGACACTTCAAGAAACTGCGTTACGCTCCGCTCACGTTATGCGCTCACAATGAGAGCGAGTGAGAGGCACGCGTCCCGCCTAAGAGCGAGAGAGACAGACATAAAAAGTGAAAGGCACGCGTCTTTCATCCTTCTTCCTACTATACGAATGAATATTCACATTAAAATTATTTTACCACTCAAAGTCGTTGTCACGTAAAACTTTCGCCCGTATACCGACTTTACAGGCAACCAATTTTTTTTTGCTTTTTAGTTCCTTAGTGATTTTTGAATTCGGTTTTCTTTTTTATTTAAAAATAATTTTTATATTTTTTGCTTTTTAGTGGTAGACTAATAAAAAAAATAGTAATAGGTGGTAACTAGCTACATAGGATAGTGTAAGTGGTACATGATGTGGTGACCTTCCTTATGTGCCTCAATTCTGAAATGTAGACCTGTACCTTTCTGGCAATTTCAAGTATTTTTTTTTGTTTTCAACTTACTAGCCTAAACACGTTCGTTTTAGTTCCATCATCAGATCCGGGCAATCATCCAGTACCAAAGTGTTTGCAAAGACGAAACAAACAAGCCTAAACTCGATGAGATTGCGTTATTGTATTACAAAGATCCCATGGCCACCTTCCTGCTCTATCATCAGAGTTTGGTAAACATTCAGCACTAAAGACCATGTAAAGACGAATCAAACGAGCTCAAACTTAATGGGATTGCGTTATTGTATTACAAAGATCCCATGGCCACCTTCCTGCTTCATCATCAGAGTTTGGTAAACATTCAGCACTAAAGTCCATGTAAAGACGAATCAAACGAGCTCAAACTCAATGGGATTGCGTTATTGTATTACAAAGATCCCATGGCCAACTTCCTGCTCTATCATCAGACTTTGTAATACATTCAGCACTAAAGTCTATGCAAAGACGAATCAAACGAGACCAAACTCAATGGGATTGCGTAATTGTATTACAAATATCCCATGGCTACTTTCCTGCTCCATCATCAGAGTTCGGTAAATATTCAGCTCTAAAGTCCATGCAAAGACGAATCAAACGAGCCCAAACTCAATGGGTTTGCATCTTTGTATTACAAAGATCCCATGGCCACCTCCCTGCTCCATCATCAGAGTTTGGTAAACATTCAGCATTAAAGTCCATGTAAAGACGAATCAAACAAGCCCAAGCTCAATGGGATTGCGTCTTTGTATTACAAACATCCCATGGCCACCTTCCTGCTCCATCATCAGACCCTGCAAAACATCCAGTACCAAAGTTCATGTAATGACGAATCGAACGACCTTAACCTCGATGAGATTGGGTTATTGTATCACAAAGATCTCATGGTTACCTTCCAATTCTATCATCAGACCATGGAAATCATCTTGCATCAAAGTCCATGTAAAAGACGACTCAACGGAGCCCAAACTCGACGGCATTGGGTCGTTACGGTCAAATCGCTTCAAGTGTGCTTATAAAATTTGAAGACTTCCTTCGATTTCTCAGGATTCCATGATCAGATCCTGACCTGATGATCATGGGACCAACTAGGAGGTATACTCTTTCAATCAAAATAAGAATTTTCGAAATCGGTCCAGGCATCTTAGAGAAATCGGGGAACATACATAAAAAAAAAGATTCCGACGAATTGTAAACCTCCCCCTTTTTTTGAAGTCGGTTAAAAAATTGCTCCATAATTATATTTTGTGTAATGGCCATCTTTAAATCACAAGGATTTCCGGGGGCCTTTATTTTACTATGATGTTTGGTGCCTTATGTTATAACTGCATAGGTCTTATTCTCAATTCGATCAGAGTCGTTTTTCTAGAGAAACTAGATATGTCTCCAATATAAAATTTTCTAAGGATCCTTCTTAGTGTCGCAATTCAAAGACATGGATATATTTTAAGGTTCTATCGATATTCAGAGTCAAACTCACAATATAATACTCTGTTAGTTTTTCCACTGAAAAGCTAGATCAAATCGTAATCAGAAAATAATTAAAAACGATTAACTTGATAAAATGACATACCTACCACCACTTCCTTGCCCAGAAAAAGACTTTATTTACATTTGTTTAACTTCTCTATGTGGAAGAGATGAGCATTAATGTTACTCATGTTTATCTGGACCTAAAAGTTAGCAGAGAAGTTCGTAGAATTATACCCTAATAAAATAAGGTAGTTAATTTCCGTAGACGAGTTCTCTTTATTTACTGAATCATACAAAATACACATCATATTATATATATGTTGTTAACTTATTTCCGCTCCTAGACATGTTTATCTGTTTGTTTAATTTTCTTTTTTGTACATCTGTTAATTGCAAATCAACTGGCTTTTCGATTACGGTTGTCAAATGCATACATACGTTGCTTTGTTTAGTCTTCTGTCTGGAAAGTTTTATAATACTATAAAGCAATTGTTGAGAAATAGACATTATTTTTTATTTTATTTATAGACTCACGCCTGTCTCCCCGAAAGGGTAGGCAGAGTCGTAA
This sequence comes from Euclidia mi, assembly GCA_944739405.2. Taxonomy (NCBI): domain Eukaryota; kingdom Metazoa; phylum Arthropoda; class Insecta; order Lepidoptera; family Erebidae; genus Euclidia; species Euclidia mi. The sequence continues at coordinate 8,191,996 of OX123183.2, read as the reverse complement.
TATTACACCCATATTAATTCGCCATGAATATTTAGGTCCCACGTAGTAGGGGAGCCTATTGCCGTTACCGGGCACATCACCAGAATCCATGCTGCTACTTAGAATTCGGAAAAAAACCCAGTAACACTTTTACCCGATCCGGGAATTGAACCCGGGATCTCCGTTTAGCAGTCTCATACGTTATCCACTGGACCATGGAGGCAGTCTATAATTAAACTTATAATAGACATAGATGATGCCCGCGGTTACACCCGCGTTATTTAAGGCTACTGCTCCGCTCCCGTGGCTCATAGCGTGATGTTATATAACCTATAGCCTTTCTCGATAAATGAGCTATCAAACACTGAAAGAATTTTTCAAATCGGATCAGAAGTTTCTGAGATTAACGCGTTCAACCAAACAAATAAACAAACTCTTCAGCTTTATATATTAGTACCTACGAGAGGACGCCAGCAGCTACGCCTGCATTTCTTTTTAATTTACCCGTTTTGGCCGAGCCCGTGGGAATTTCGGGAAATCCCTTCTTAGTGCACCCCTACGGTCCCCAAGGAACATACATGCCAAATTTCAGCTTCCTGCGCCCAATAGTTTCGGTTGTAGCGTGTCTGTCAGTCAGTACGTAACGCAAGGATTTTATATATTAAGATAAGATTATTACATCTTTAAACGCAAGCTTTTAAACTTACTATTACAAAAAAAGACTTCGCTCGCTGCTCCGCCCGCGTATATTATATAGATTTAACTCACACATACTAACCAATCAAGTAAGTGTGTAAAAACTATGATCGTCATCTAGAAACTATAGTATTAAGAGGTTTTGGCCACTGTGGCTTTAAATCTTAAGAGCGACAGTGGCCAAAACATCCTCTGATGACGATACTTCTCCTCAAGAAGTTATTTGGCTAGGAAAAGCCGGCATCATCTAGATGATAGGGTTTTGACTTGTATAACACATAACATAACATATCTTCACGCCTTTTATCCCCGAAGGGGTAGGCAGAGGTGTATTACACACCCACACTTCGCCAGATATGTTTCGGTCCCAATGTAATAGGGGGCGAGCCTATTGCCATATACCGGGCACATTTTTAAGCGAGCGATAATTAATATTTAATTTTAATACACACATAACTTCGAAAAGTCATAGGTGTGTGCCCGGGGTAACTGGGGATCGAACCCGAGACCATCGTCTCGGCAGTCCGTTACGTACACCACTGGGCTATCGCCGCCTCTACTGACTTGTATAAGCGTTGTAAATAAACAAAATGCAGAAATAAATATGTCTTTATGCCATAATTCATTCTTCTGGCATTACCCCAGTTGCATCCTGGGTTCCCCTTATAAGTCTAATCAGACTTGACTGAATATAAGCTTTTACACCTCACATTTTGTACTGTATATTTAAAAATACTGAAGTGTTACTTCTAAAACAGTAAATTTCTTAAGGCTTTTGTTTACCATAAAGCAAGTCAGCAGCAACACCCTTTCAACCACAACTATCCTGCCCTAGATAACCCTCAAAATCCTTCCACATAATTCCTCAACACCTTGTTCCACCGAACGGCACGAAATCTATACAAGTTGAAAACATTGTTGCCAGCCAATAGGATAAAGCAAACGCTTCTACCGCATCCAAATGCGGAGGGAATACAAAACAGTGTTTGGCTTCCCCGGATTGGAGTTGAAACTTTGAGAAAATGTAACAAATGCTTCTTCGAAATTAGTGTTGATTCTTGCTTGTTTGCCGTTAAGAATATGGATGATGTAAAAGTTTTTTTATTTCAATAAAAAGAGGCTATGTTTGGCTATGCTCTTTGAGTGTGTAAGCTTACGCTCGCGTACATTGATGGGATTTTAGAGTTCACTATTTTATTTTATGCGGTGACCCAAAAATAATGGTGTTTTCAGGGTTTATGTCTATATGTATGTACGTGAGGTTGGTGCCACGAGGTCAATTTATTTTATTTTATTTTATATGATGATCCAAAAAGTAAGCGTGTGTTTTCAAAGTTTATGTATGTATGTACGTGAGGTTCTTGTCCAAAGCTTTTAACGTCTCTATATATTTGGGTGCATGTTGGATTTAAAAAAAGTTTTTTTGTCCGTGTGGTGACGGATTAAGAATACGGAATGTCACCACCCCATATCATCCCATGGGTGTCGTAAGAGCCGACAGAGGGAGCATATTATGCAGAGAATAGCACTGTAAGAGAAGGAAAACTTGATACAAACCCTATACCAACCCGTTTGGCCAGCGTGGTATAGTAGGCCAATTCCTCCTTTCAAAGGAGAGGCCTAGTCCAGCAGTGGACTGTTAAGGGCTGGTGATGGTGGTGGATTTTAAAATGCCTCTTATATCCTTGTTTATTCAATACTAAAATATATTTGACTTTTTATCCGAGCCCAACTCGCGTGCAAGTCCAGCCTATGTAGTATTCCGTTGTACATGTAAGCTTCATCTTATTTTTAGCAAATTTTCATCAAAACCAGACTAGTAATTTTTGATTGAAAGAATTATAAATCTTCATACGTCTGTACATCTTTACAAACCTTCACATGTAAAATAACAGTAACATATCACTCCAGATTATGTAATAACTCTAACAAACTCCATAAACACGTGTAATTTAACAATAAACATTCTAAGTTCTCACATGGACCTTTTTATAGTCTAGTCCGTTGTACGCTTGTCGCCTCGTGTCACGTGAGCTGTCAAAAACCTATAACAGCACATCATTATAGGCCTTCTTTCACATCTGTTACTGGCGTATAGACGTGTAGGCTCTACACGCCCTTGATATTTGGATTACGATATTTATCAAATGTATATTATTGTACTGTACAAATAACTTTGGACGATAAACCTTTTATATATATTTTATTATGTGTGTCAACTGAATTTTTGGTGAACACGTATAGTGTATTAAGTAACTTTCCGGGCTCCTGTGACATTGGTACAGTATATCGGCGTATTATTATTTTTTATACAAATCTTTCTAGAAATCCAATAATCCACTATTGTAGTCAGTAACGTGTGATTCATATCGACCGCTTACCCAGCTATCGAATTGTTATTTGTTATGATTGTGACCGTTTTCTTCTTGTAATATTGACATTTAGTATGGAAATTTAAGCTTATGCAATATTATATTTCCATTTATCGCTAGTCAATAGGTATTATCCTGTATACTCGTCTTTTTTTGTTAGTGGAGTAATCCTCTTGGACTTCCTCTGCGCGGGGATCAGCAGAGGAGTGTGCCGGACTTCTACCGGCTAAACCTCCACTGTGTTCTACTTTGGCTTATGGCCGAGGTTGCGTGATCGATCTAGCATCACCGCTGCCCCGGCAAGCTCTGATCCATATCTATTGACAATGGGTCCCTACGCATAGGACAGCCTAGATGTCCATGGCCACCTTTCTTCTCAAGAGCTGTATAGTCATCAACCACAACTGAAGATATGAGGTCAAATGTCGCACTCTTTATCGCGTATGTAAATGTCCCAAATAATAGGTAGTTGATAATATTGAACCTTATTACAGGTTGTCTCTAAGTCAAATATGTAAAATGTAAATATGCTGCGGCGATATTTTTGTGCATAATTGCTTATATATTTTATTCATGGCCTACAAATTTCAAGAAGTTACGGCTCCTTTAAAGCAGATCAGATTGGAGACAAAATCTTTATTTTCAAGTCTACTCTCATTTTAAAGCTCAATTCATAATATGAATCGTCAAATACTCAGCGATCACATGTCCGTAAATCTTAGGCCACAACAGTATCGTCATTGTCACATCTACTATGCGCTTAGCTCCCACGCTTTCTAAAACCAGCCTGGCGCTACTGAAGGATAAACGAATCTATGTACTTATCACACGAAAGTACGTCCCTCATCTTTGTTGAAATAGATTAACGTCTTCTTAATCTAGCAATCGTCGCTTACCGTCTTGATACGTACTTGCGTGTAGCCACATCGTTTGAACTCATTAGTACGTCTGCTAGAATACAACGATCTTTTGGTTTGCATGTTCATATGTTTATTGTTACTATGAATAGCACTAAAATAAAATTAATACACTGGTTTTAAGTTCATTTTGTGTGATTTGGATTTTTTTATTTTGACTTTGAAATGTATTCAGTAAATAACTAAACTGACGGACTCATAAACTGCATCAAAGCTCAGGATTACTTTGAAATGATTTATTTTAATAAGTATGCAAACTTTTTAGATTAAATTTTATAAATATGGAGAGACTGGCTCCTAATCTTAAAAAAAAAGCAACGTTTAAAAATAGAACTGCAGTGAAACAAATGAATATAGCCGGGAAAAGAAAATTTACTCGTAGTATCAGATTTGCGTGTTATTTAAAGCAAAGTTTTAAATTGATTCGCATTGATTTTTTATTCTTTTGTCAATTGAATTATTGTTACCAGCAGAATTGTTGGGTTAGTTTTTTAACTCATCTATAGTTTTTGAACCATAATATGGATACTTCTTCCGAACAAGCGGCTCAAATTGTAGCACTGGTCCGCACCAGTGCTACAATTTGAGCCGCTTGTTCAACGAACTTGGGCTTGGATCAACGAACGATTGATAGAAATTTAAATTTAAACCAGTCTACGGTTTCTAGAATATACAGAAGGTTTGTGGAGACAGGTTCTTACTGAAGGAGACGTGGTACAGGCAGGACTCGAGCAACCACCGGTCGCGATGACCGATTTATTGTTACAACTTCCCTGCGAAATCGTTTCCTCACGTCAGTTAACATCAAAACAGAGCTTAATGAAGTGCGTGGAGTAAATTTGAGTGCACGAACAATAAGAAGAAGGTTAAAGGAAGCGAATATCACCCCTTTTAGATCAGCAAATGGTCCAAAGTTGTCTGTAGCTCACAGACAAGCTCGCTTAAGATTTGCGCGAGATCACCTAAATTGGACAGAAGAGCAATGGGCCTCCGTATTGTTCACGGACGAGTGTAGGACATGTTTATATGGTGGAGATGGTCGCAGAAGAGTCTATTGTCGACGTGGGGAGCGATATGCTCAAAGTTACATTGAGGAGCGTGTTCGTTTTGGAGGCGGTTCGTGTATGGTCTGGGGTGGCATATCGATAAACGGGCGAACAGAACTTGTGTTCATAGACATGGTCCGTCAAAACGGTAATAGAAGGGGTTTGACTGCACATCGCTACATAACAGAGATCTTAGAAGATCACATGGTGCCTTACATGGGATTCACAGGCGAAAATTTTACTTTAATGCAGGATAATGCCCAGCCGCAAGCTGCTGCACAACAATATTGCGAAGAGGTTGGGATACGTACAATGAATTGGCCAGCACGCAGCCCGGATCTTAATCCCATTAATCATGTTTGGGATAATTTAAAAAGAGCTGTATATGCGAAATCCTGTGCCCACGACAGTGGCAGCACTAAGAACAACACTTTCAGAAGAATGGGACAATATTCCGCAAGATCTTTAAATAATCCCAGTAAAATCTATGCGGAACCGATTAGAATCCATAATAAGGGCACGTGGAGGTAATACACCTTATTAAAACATCAATAAACCCTTGCATAAAGTTTATGTCTATTGTTAAAACCAATTTTTTATTAAACCAATTTTCCTTAAATTTCTGTTTTTTCTTCAAAAAAGTCTTAAGGTCCATTCCAGTGCACAAACTTAAACTTAAGGATATGACCCTACGCTGTTTTAAAGTTCACGAACCAATCTAGAGGTTTCAATTTAAATCTGTATAGAAAGTTTGCATACTTCGTTAAAATATTTATTTCTAAGTCGTCTATCACTTTGATGCAGGTTATGAGTCCGTCAGTGTATTTAACATTTTATTGCTTTCAATACATACTTGCATATTAAAATGGCTATATATGCGTCTAGGTTTATAAAGTTGAAATACCCAGTAGGTACTACTTAGATACCCACATAATTATAATGTTACAAAAATTAAGAGTGATTTTGTAAAAAAATTTAAAATTTTGGAAATTTTATTTTTCTTGCTTATAATATACACAAGCAATAAAATTGATCAGAAATATCGATATTATTGACTTAACTTGTAACCTAATTTTAGAAAGTAAAATCTCAATTTTCAAGTTTTAACTTATAACATAAATCAGACAACTAATACCTGAAACACGAAATAAATCAACCTAAACTAGCAAACATTACACAAACTCTCATATCAGTTTTTTGGGCGGTAGGTGTAAATAAAGTAAACACATCTAAGAATCGAAAATTTAATTTTAATTAATTTTACTATTATTTTGGTAAAAAATCAAAGTAAATAAGTGTTATTACATACAGTTTGATCCATCCTTGTGTTAGTGGCACTTTATGTGATACACTAATAAAGTTATAAAACACCACCTGCCAGCTGATCAACACATCTCTTGAAATTCACTTTTTTTGGCAAGAACTAAGATGGCACAAATCACTGAAATCCATTTGTCACAGAAGAGCCTGAAGGAGTGTGTCACCAAGAAAATGGATGAGCTTTAGGCACAGCTGTAGTTAGGAGGCGGAGCTAAGGACACTGTGGCAAAGGTTGCCGAGGAGTTCCGGACTTTCAGGGAGCTGACATTTAGCATGCTTCGTCTGCTTCGGAGTCAGAACGCCGAATTCACCAAGGCAGTTGATATTCTCGAAACCAGGTAGCGAAGGAAAACACTAATCTCCTCCGGGATACGTGAACATGAGAGAGAAAACTGTTCTCTGATGATACTTGATATTATTCATGAGAAGATGGGTCTGAAGGATATCAAAGAAACCTCCATCAAGGTGTGTCACCGATTAGGGAGTTCAAGCAAAGACCATCATCGACCCATTCTGGTGAAATTCGTCAGTTCTGCTTGTAAGTCTGTAGTATGGAAGGCAAAGACAAAGCTCAAAGGATCCCCTGCTTCTGTTAAGGAGTTCCTGACTAAGACCCGGCAGTCCGTTTTCACTAAAGCGAGGTTACACTTCGGGATGAAGAGTTGCTGGACGCAGGACGGGGTAATAAACATCAAGCCTCTGGATGGCAGTCGGCACAAAGTCGTTTCCACGGAGGAGCTCAACCCACTTCTCGACAAGTACCCAAAGGTATTATCTTCTGGAGGTTCAAGCAAAGCCACTTCGCACTAGCCTTAGGTACCCACATTTGTTTTTCCGTTCTGTATTTACTTATATTCTTATATATCTATTTAATATGTATTTACGTTCATGACAGCAACGCACTATATATTATAATGATTCAGACGGCTCCTACACTTTATCATTAATTTACATGTTGAACTACTTTATAATAAAATTATAGTTTGTTGTAGATTCACATCACATATAACTTTTGTTTATTTTCATCATTGACAACTGAAATGTCGGTACTGTCACTTTGACAGTTTATTGTTACTCTGGGTTGCGTTCGGAAACTTGTTTTGTGTAGTTGTTAATTTATTGTTAGTTGTTTTTGTCTTTTATCTAAACTTTTTATTTGAGATATTATCTTTCTTAAAAATATTCTCATGCCTTTATTTAAGTTATATTTTTACCATTATGTGTGACAGCTGGCGGGTGGTGCAGAGAGCAAACTGTAGTATATCACCGTGCATCGTAACTAATAATAAATCTATATAGTAAGGATAGTTTATACTAGTAATAGTTATTTATATTTATATAGTTTCATATATTTATAGTTATTTTATATATTAATTTATGTAATTATGTCTATATCTGATAATTCTTCGTTTTATTCTGCGAATGATTCTGTCGAAGTATCCGCAAATGACAGCTTTTGTTCCTTGGACGATCTGACACTTGGTGACATTTTACGGGAAAATTTCAATATTCCTACAAGTAATTTTTTTAATGTATGCCACATAAACGCACAAAGTGTACCTAGCCATTTTAGTGATCTTTCAGAGGCGTTTACGGACACAAATGTTCACGCCATCTTGATTTCTGAGAGCTGGCTCAAACCTCATCTTCTTTCTACTGCCTACCCCTTGTCTGGTCTTTTTCTTGTTAGGAATGATCGGATTGACAGGCGAGGAGGTGGGGTAGCAATATATCTGCGCAGCAACTTTCCTTTCAAAATTATTGCTTCTTCTTCTCCTTCACAACATGTTGGTTCGGCAGAATTTCTTTTTCTCGAGGTTTGGGTCAGAGGAACTAAAATAGTTCTTGGAGTAGTCTTTTGCCCACCTTCTATCGATTACTTCACCGACTTAGAACTGGTACTAGAATCCTTGGGATCTGAGTATACACATTACATTATCATGGGAGATTTCAACACTGATCTGTCCTATCGTTCCTCCCGCTCACTACGCCTTCTCCATATCCTTGAGTCTACCAGTCTTCATGTCTTACCTCTTCAAGCCACTCACCACAATCCAAATGGGCAAGATACCTGGTTAGATCTAATCCTTATCTCTACACCATCCCTCGTTTCTTCCCACGGCCAACATCCTGCTCCAGGTTTCTCTCATCATGACCTCATTTTCCTTTCCTATATCCTTAAGCCTCCTAAACCCGTTCCTAAAGTGTTTCACAAGCGTTGCTTTTCTCGGATGGATGTAGATAAATTACGGCAAGATGCTTCGAAGATAGATTGGAACAACATGGTTGCAGCAACCACAATCGACGAAAAGATCCAGATCTTCAACGACGCTGTAGTCAAGTTGTATGATGTGCACGCTCCAATTCGAAAAATCAAACTCAAGCGTCCACCAGCCCCATGGATGAAGGAGGGGGTTCAAATGGCTATGAGACGCAGGGACCGTGCTTTTCGGAAATACCGGAGAGATCGTTGTGATCTGAACTGGACCTCTTTTAAAACGGCTAGGAATCGGTGCAACCAGATGATACGCAATGCTAAACGCCGACACATTCTAGAAAATATTGAGTCATCTTCACCTGCCAATATTTGGAAATTTTTGGGTACTCTTGGTATTGGGAAGCATCGGCATATGGACTTGCCTAAAACTATTGGGCTAGATGACATCAATCGTCATTTTACTACTGCTAGCACTCTGGATGCCACTGCAAAGCGTTTAGTTTTGGACTATATGTCCGGATTATTGCGCCCCAATATCAATTCTTTCAAGTTTTCTCCAATTCCGTCGAATGAGATCAAAAAAGTGGTCCTGTCTATCAAATCCAAGGCGGTGGGCTGTGACAACGTCAGTCATATGGTCGCCGTCATCCTCGACTCTCTCCTTTTTCCACTTACCCATATCCTCAATTTTTCTTTGGAGTCCGGCCAGTTTCCATTATTGTGGCGCAAAGCTATAGTTCGGCCACTACCGAAGATTTCCAATCCCTCTCTTCCTTCCCATTTTAGACCCATTTCTATTCTCCCATTCCTGTCGAAGGTGCTTGAAGCATGCGTCCACAAACAACTGACCGGGTTTGTTGCCGAAAATAATATTCTTTCGCCACTACAATCGGGATTCAGACCCGGACATAGCACTGTCTCCGCACTGCTCAAAGTAACTAGTGATGTCAAGTCGGGTGTGGAGGACTCCAAGATCACAGTAATGGTCTTGGTGGACTTCTCAAACGCCTTCGGCGCTGTCAACCACGATATCCTTTTGTCCATCCTTTCCCACTTTATGATTTCCTCCGACGCTTTGGAATGGTTCTCTTCCTATCTTCGAGGACGTCAGCAGTCAGTCCGCGTGGATGAAACTTCATCAACCTGGCGAGATCTTGGCTCTGGCGTTCCTCAAGGTGGTATAATTTCTGCTCTTCTCCTTTCATTATTTATTTATCTTCTTACGTATGACTTTCGCTGTGCGTATCATCTGTACGCCGATGACCTACAGATCTACACCCAGGCAAGAGTGGAAAACCTTTTCACTGCCATAGACGAAGCCAACCGAGATTTAAACACATTAAAGGATTGGTCTGACAGATTCGCCATATCAGTAAATCCAACTAAATGCCAAGCCATCATGATAGGAAGCTCAAGGATGATGTGCAAAGTGAAATTAAATTCTCTGCCACCTATTACTTTCAACGGATCTAACATTCCCTTCAGCCCTAGTGTGAAAAATCTCGGTTTACACCTGGATACTACTCTTGACTGGCGTTCTCAAATTGCGAGTGTCAGTCAGAAAGTCACGGGTTCCCTGCGGTCTCTCTATCGCCTTAAGAATTTCCTTCCAATCAAGACGAAAACAATGCTTGTGCAAACTTTAATTTTCCCTCTTATTGACTATGGTGATGTATGTTATCTCGATCTGAATGCAGATCTGCTCAATAAACTTGACCGACTTCTCAACAGTTGCATTCGGTTCATTTTCAATCTCCGTAAATACGACCATATTTCCTTTTACCGTGCCCAATTGCGATGGCTGCCTATCCGCCAACGGCGCAATTTGCGCACGTTAACGACGCTTCAGTCTCTTTTAAACTCACCAAACGCTCCTTCTTATCTGACTCCTCACTTTCAATATCTCTGCAGTGGACATGACAAAAACCTTCGTTCCACAAATAATCTACTTCTGTTGGTTCCTTCCCATAGCTCCACTCTTGTCCATTCGTCTTTTAACATCCAGGCTATTCATCTGTGGAATTCACTCCCTGCAGAGATCAGGATATCTTCGTCTCGTGAACTTTTTAAGGCTAGAGTACGTAGGCGATACATGGAACAGTTAACAGAATCACAACAGTAGGCATATTTGTATATAAGTTATTTTATATATATTTGTACATAATATTACATAACGTATGTATTTATAGCTATGTATTTATTTGTGTATTTTATATTCGTATATATATTATAATTATATGTATTTATTATATGATTTTATTATATCCTATATTCCTATATAACGTTACATATTTCATATTTATTAATTAACTTTACGTTTTTCTTATGCACCTACCATGATTGTCTCTGCACCACCCAAAGGTTGACTGGTAGAGAATGCCAATGGCATTAAGTCGTTTTTGCAATAATTTTAAATTATGTGCAAGAAGTTTTAAAATAAAAATAAAATAATAAGCGCAAACACAATTCATTCATGTACAAAACACCGCACTTCACTGTAACTTCGAACACAGTACTTGCCACAAAACTTTGACTGTAGGATAAACATAACGATTTCAAGTACAAACTGTTGTGGTACAAAGTAACAATCCTTTGACTCCACGTAACATTACTCAAGAGGAAACGACTTGTAAGATGACTAAGCGATATGTATTCAGACAACCAGACTAAGAATAAAAGTATTTAAACTGTAGGGACTTAACGATTTTATCTAGTGTATTTAGTCTGAACTTTATTCTTTCTGGATTAAATGGAGAAGATTTTTGCTATTTAGGTGTCGCTATAGCTATGACCCTGAATATTTAAGATTCCTTATATTACCTTTGAACCATGTTATAAAATTTATTTCAAAAATATGTATTATGCAACATAACTTTCAAATAACACACATTTGAGCTAAAGTGGAGTTTTGTACTGGATTTCAGTGGATGTGACACGTGCCGTAGTTTTTAATGATAACGGATACACTGACAGTACATAGATAAGTATTTTAATTCTTAATGAAAAGCATACATAGATACATACATAGACTCACGCCTGTTTCCCCGAAGGGGTAGGCAGTGGCATATTAAACGCCCACTTTTCGCCAGTGTTTTCATAATGAAAAGCCCATGAGGTGAAAATACTGTTTTGTTTCAAACATATACAAGTATACTATTATTCATTAGAGGAAGGTATACTAGACTCAAAGACCTATATTTAGAAGTGTTACCCTCCTTTAGCACTTCTAAATATAGGTGTTTGTGCCCACATTTCCATATACTTATTACCAGATAGGTTATAAATAAAAATTTTGGTTAAAGCGAGATGATCTTAAAATAAAACGAACGATGACACAGGCGAACATAGAACGTAAATAATAATAATATTCTACCACATACACACACACACACATCACCATCTAGCCCAAGCTAAGCAGAGCTTGGGTTATGGATACTAGATAATGGATAAACATACTTATATACTTATTTTTTCTTGTAAATACATACATATTATACATAGGAACACCCGGACCAAGAAAAACATCCACGTTAAGTCTTTCCGATGCTACAAGCACTGTGGTACTGAAACGTCAACTAATATCTGGTGTAAATTTAATTAATTTAGATCCTTTGGTCTTATTTATTATTGCAAAACAAAAAACATTGATTCAATTCACTATCATCATCAGTTATGCATATATCCTGCACTCCGCGGCTGGGAAAGGATTCTTCTCACTATGAAGGGTATGGCCATATTCCACCATGCTGGCCAATTATGAGGTGACATACCTTGCATGTCTTTTAAGAGTAATATGGAGAACTCATTTAAATTCAGGTGTCTACAAGTTGTTTTCCTTCACAGCTTAGGTAATTCATAACTAAAAAATAAAACATATTTTCGAAGGACAGCGATGTGTCTGGATGTGCAAACCAAAACGAAACGAACCTACATGTTAGTAAGTAGTAGTAACATTTCAATTAAATATACATAACCAAGAAAACAGTTATTTTATTAAGGAATACGGTATAAATTCAAATGTTTTTAAATAACTAGAATATATAACTTTCTGACAGTTATTTATTGAATAGTGTAGAGAACTCTTATTTAATACAAAATTTTATGTTGTAAAAGTTTGAATGTCAGTTCTATCTCTATTTGTTAATAAAAGCCATAAAATTAAGTATTTATACTTGATTATTACTTGCTCTAAAATTAACTTGTTCAATTAGCATTGATTTATTGATAGAGTGGTTGGAAAGTTTAAAAGTAGCTACTCGTATTATCATCATGTCAGTTTCTTGGGATTCAGATATTAATAAAATACATTTCATTATAGCCAAGCTAGCTTCAAAAGTCATGTGACTTATGTGTATTTATATAATATTTTTAGTTAAACCCTTAAGTAACGTTACAAAATAATTATGTAATCATTGGTTTGTGCTAAAGCTAAAAGTTTGCATTAAATACGTTTTTCTACAGTTTTTCTAAGTAAACTGCAATAGAAACCCAAGTTATTTAGTCGATTTCATTTCTACGTTTATTATGTTTGCCTTACTAATAATGCCAAATAATAAAGTAAAATTTACCTAAAAAATATTTGGATGAAAACACTCTTTTTATATCAATAACTCCGCAGCACAATGGCACCAATTTTCTCAATGTACGGCCAAAATAAACTCAACATCGACATTAAAATCGTTCCCTTATGAGCGAACCTTTTTATCGTATGGGAATGCTTGATGTTTCTTTATTCCATCGACATCGGCTCTTCAATTTATTTTCGCATTACAAAACACGAACAAAAATAAATAGACAGTAAGAGAATGTTCAACCAGATATTGAACCCTGAACTTTGCCAAGAAATGAAGATGGAAATACGTGGGCGAGTAATGAGCTCCATATTTTTATTGTTTGATAAAGATAGAAGGCATCAAATCGTGATGGTATGCAAACGCTTATTGCTAAATACCAATTTACCCACTAAGTGACTAAGCATAGTGAATAAACGCATTGTGTCGTTTTGCAGTTGGTGACTATGAGCGCAGGCGAGACAATCTAGATAATAAAACTCTCTAGCAAGGTCACTTGCGGTGAGTTTAACTAGTATTACTCCCTGGAGAGAGTTTAGCTTAAACGTTCGAAGCTCTAGTATGGGCTCACCCTAAGAAACGACATTAGTAGGACGTTACCCGACAACAAAGGTATTTATTTGTAATTCGGTAATAAGATTTATTTTTTCTCTTTCAATTGTAGGCTGTCTGAATGAGATAGGTATATTTAAAGATTCAAAATTCAAATTTATGCATGTAGGCCTTTAAGTACACACATTAGGTTATGAATATCAAAATATGCATTTATATGCCTATTTCTCGGTAAAAATAGTCTGGTGATTGGAGCTGCCGCTCACGGTTTAAAACAACTTTGTGCATTGAGACTTATACCTTTATGGAACAATTACTCAATTACCGAGTCTATGTGATCTTTGCATTATATGGGCACCTGATGTTTTCTTTAACATACATTTTACACTATTCAACCCTAACGTAAATATTATCTTGTGTACAATTCACTGAGGCTTGAGAGTTTTGAAATGAATCTGTTTACTCTAAAATATATTATTTTAGATGTAATTAATTCATTGAAACTTACGCGACATGTACACGTATCAATATTTTAATTAACAGATCTGCACCGCGTATTTGAGTAAAAGTAAACCGAGCAAATATAAATTTAACACATTATATTTGATCCGACGTTTTGACATGGGCTACACCAGCCGTGGACGCTAAATGACATAAAACGTCGGGGAACTTTGATTCACTATATAATGGGGCTATAAGCAAAACTGAAATAGCACTATTACAACATAATTGTGTTTTCATCCAAATAACAATCACAAATTATTTACATATATTACGACGATAATATAATTTATTATAATTATATTATTGGTAAGAATGAAGAAAATATTGAAGGAAGAGTTAATGCAGGTAATAGGGTAAATGGAGCTCTGAAGGCGTTTATTAACGGTCAAAACGTGTCCAAAAAGGCACGTTTGGCTATGCATAGAGGGGTGTTAGTGCCTACCCTTTTGTATGGTATTGAAAGTTGGGTATGGCAGAAGAGACTTGAAAGTAGAATAAATGCTGTAGAAATGAGGGCACTAATAAGTATATGTGGTGTATCTTTGACTGACAGAGTAAAGAATAGTGTGATAAGAGACTGGTGTGGGGTAAAAGAAGATGTATTGACAAGTACCGAGAAAGGCTTGTTAAGATGGTTTGGGCATATGGAGAGAATGGATGACGAAAGACTGACAAAGAAGATATATAAGGCAAGTGTGAATGGGACAGGACGAAGGGGAAGACCTAGGCGGACGTTCTCTGACCAAATTGGAGACATCCTAAAAACTGGACTGGTCAGAAGTACCCTTAACAGAAGAAGAAGAAGAAGAAGAGCATGCATGAGAAACTTGATGGAAGTGAATGAAGCAAGAGAGTTATGGCATTGGTCTCTGCCTACCCCTCTGAGAAACAGGCGTGAGTCTATGTATGTATCTATAATTTATGTTGTGGTTTCGGTTGTTTTATTAATATTTAAATATTTAATTACAAGATAATAATACATATTGTGTTTAATTATGATATTATTATTTTTTATGTAAGCTAAATGAAAGATAATATAATGATAAATAATAAATTAATTTTAGTTACAACACAAGTCATAAATTACAAAAGTATAATATATAATGTGTGTTTGTAAAAAAATAGAAAATATTTACAAATTTTGAGATGAGTATGGTCGTATTATTTGCCAAGGGTCTTAATGATAACTGTGGTTCATACCAATAATAATCTGCTATTCAGTGTAGTCCTGCACTTCCGCTGGTTTTTATCAAACAATATCTGAATTGCTTAGAGAAGACAGTCGAAAGTGTTGAGGGACCAAAATCCTATCTGGTGAAAGAAGACTGGTAGCGAACATAGTATAATGTTGACTTAGGTGAGAATTGGAATTATCAGAATAATTGTGAAAATTGATACACCCGTTTTTTACCATACTTTAACGTCATAAACAAAATATTTTGGATTTCCAAAATATCGTTTATTAGTAATTGGTAGCCCCGTTACTCAACGAGCACGTTACGTCCAAAATATCAGCCACGAAAACTTAAAACAAACGATGTATTCTCGTGGTTCCCTCAGGCTGTCTCCCAAGTCACGGAGACAAGAGGACGTCATTAAATTTATGTCAAAGATAATTCAACAATTGTGACAACGCAGACGGCTTCTATTTTCGTATTCAAGGTTGTAAGAAATCTAGAAATCCTAAACTGAAATGAAATTAGGATTATTATGTAACATTTATTTGAAGTCTGAAAAGATTGGGTGTTTTTGTGTTCAATGATTGTATGTTAGACCTTAGGTATAAGATTTATATCTATATTGCTGTTGTCGTTTCTACAAACACAAAAAAATAAGCAATATTAATTTATTTCCAACAATCTGATTTTAATGGAGTCAGAACCTATAGAAACAACGGCAAGATGCTAAACATAAAATACATTATTTTATAAATTGACGTTCACCCGAAATATCATCAATTAGTTAGCGATAGTGAAAATTAGCTCGACATTGATATTGACACTGGTACTTTAGTAAACTACTCAGACATTGTTTTGAAAGATCTACGCAAATCAGCGAATGCTCGGCCGAATTCGAATTCAGGGTAGTACCTAGTAACCATTTCTAAATTAATTGCTAAATACACTAATTTCGTCACAGACCCTCCAGGGAATCAAAGCCTTTCTATTGACAGTCAACCCTTGCTAATGAGAACACTATCCAATCACTATTAATTACATTAATAGACATTTTTCCTTACTACCTAATACAAATTACACCAATTTCGACCCGGCGACACGCATTTTGCTTTCGCACGCATTTAGCATTAGCACGCGTTTGCGTTAGCTTGCGTGTAGGGTAATCAAAACGCGTTTAGTTCGACCGCACGCATGTATTATTAACACGCACAACGAACGTGAACATGATTAGACATCTGCCATAACCTCGGCTCTAAATGGGCATTGTGTGTTATTAAATTAGCTGATAATTACTCGTTAGTTTATTCAGCCTTATTAAGTAAACATTTTAGGTGGAAATAATTTTGGTTAAATAATTATGTTCTAATATTATAGTTGGGATACCGAATAACCAAATTTTACCTGAATAACATTTTTTTACCCAGATTTATTTTTAAGCAACCTTAAAAAAAAATAAAGTTTCAGATTTATAGCCATGTCAAAAGGATTACAGGCAATAAAAGCTATGAGAAAACTGAAGGGAAATTTCAGAACCACATCATCATTCGCTGATTGAAATCGTAATTGAAAAAGAATCAATTTCTTACTTTATGTTGAAATATAGGTAGATATTGGTTAGGATAACGTTGGATAAGGTTACTTCTACTGATGTAAAAAAGTAGTCACGATAAAATAATATCAAAAAGATTAAATTTTTATTTAAATCAATTACTAGGTAAATGAGTAACTGAATTCTCCAAATATAACGTATTTAATTATTCAATAATAAACTTTATATTATGTAAAATCATATTGTTTAACATTACGAAAACGTCATTATGTGCATTTAAGAAAAGATCTAATTGAAATGAAGACAAAATGTGTAACGGTATACAATTTTTTAAAGCAATAAAACATTTTACTCTATAGGTACATTCATACTTTTCTATCAATTTTTTTTAAAGACATCTCCCTCACTAGGAATAAATCCTGTATCGCGACGACTTTACAAACATACAACCAACGGACACAATGAACATTAGTTAGCGTCATCATGTATTTTTCAAAGAACCTGACCCGTTACATATCCTAACGAGTCGTTCTCCATATGAACATACCCACATAGCGAGACCCGTGTGAATTGTGCCGATAACAAGCCAGGTGTTGGGTTGTTAGGCTAAACACATAAATTGTGTGTCTTTGTGATCCAAACTTTTACACAGAGTACCCTTTTAAAAGCCTAGGGTCAAGTGAATTGCTGAATACAAAAGTTCTATAGTCAGCTATAGCTGAATGTAAGTTGATTAAAAAGATGGACGGATTAAGGCTTCAAAGGGAACTCTTTATATTTTTTTCGACTGTTTAATCGGTGTAGTCCTCTAGTTAGTACAATGAGCGTGTTGTAGATTTGATTTTGATTTAACTCGACATTTTCAAGTAAGTAGACTCTATGGAACCTATCAGTAATATTTTTGTAACGGCTGGTGTAATCTATGCCAAAAAATCGAGGTCGATCGTTACATCAATATTTCTATCTATAGTTTCAAACTGAAATACCGAGAACAAAACATGTATATTAAACGCACATTTTTATTACAGCCCTGATTCTTTGCATATAAAAGCTCAATCAATACAGATAAATAATACTATTTTGTATATTGCCAGAGTTCGGCTTCTACTAAGAATTTCCTGTCCGGAAATTTCTATAATCCTTTGTCCAATTTAGGAACCAAACAAGTGGATGTCAGGATCCGTTTGGGAATAAGGGAATACTATATAAAAGCTATTCACTGTTTCTGAATTCGACAATCGTAGTCATTCCGAAGTTGGCTTGTATTTTTTTTTTGTGTAAAACACAACACTTTTGCTACGGTTCCTGTAATGTAGTTGAAATTTTGGACAGTAATAAATAAATAGGTTTAGATCTAATCTCAGAAAATCCGCAAGCTGCAGATTAATTTCAACACTTTACCTTAACTATCATGGCTACTAAACATTTCGTCCGAATCAGTAAACGTTAAACTTGAATCAAGCCTGCTGTTGTATTCAATGTGTAACGTCAGGGCAGGTTAAAGTTATTTCACATTTGTTGTAAAATATTTATGCGTTGGCGGGCCGTTACTTATAGGTATAAGTAATTGTACTGATAGTAAATGATTTTTTAATATACGTGCACGGATACCAAGGCGAATGACGCAGTTAGTAGTATATTTTTGGGCATTCTAGGCCACCTTGCGCTGCGGCGATCGCCTTCGCTTCGGTGGCCTAGACATAACATAACATAACTTCACGCCTTTTATCCCCGAAGGGCTAGGCAGAGGTGTATTAAACACCTACACTTCGCCAGTTATGTTTCGGTCCCAATGTAATAGGGTGGCGAGCCTGTTGCCATTTACTGGGAACATTATTAATTGGCCTAGAATCCCCAATAATATGTCATCGATCTTCTTATTACAAGTGGTTAAATATTCGTTCTATGATATATGTCTAGAGTTTGGGCTAAAATTGAGTAAGGTTTTCAGAGGTCAGTGGAAGCGATTAATTCATCCAGTCTTAGCCCAAGGCAAAGGTCTAACATATACTGTGATTGCACAGTGAATAACAAGATTACAATATTAATTTACTTACCAAATCTTCACTGGATGTCAGGCTTGGAGCTAAGTTAGAAACACACACAGATCTAAAATTGGCCAATATTAGCTGGTGAATTATCTAAATACTTAGCTTTTAGGCTGCAAACGCGACGTCTTCATGACATGATGGCACGTGCACGTCGACACCGGATTCACACATTTTTTGCAAATGTTCAATATTTCACAAATCTATCACAATTTACCGATGCCAGCACTAGATCAAGCGGCATTCACGAGGGTTTACGACACGAATTCACTTCGACACCACTACGATTCTTTGTCAATCGCTCACAACCTCGTCGGACAACTTCATATAGCGACGGGTTGCGAGGTTGTTAATCAATATAATTAATTCCAAAACGCAAAAATACAAAACTGCGTGAGCGCAAGAAATTCAACGTGTCGTCAAGCGAATTTTCCAGAACAAACAAGAGAATGACAGTTCATAGTGTGACCATAGTCAAAATTTACAATAGACTAAACAAAACGTTACTAAACCGATATAATCGATTTGACTTATCATAAAAACTATTTCTATTTCAAACATCCACCCGCCCCGGACCGGCCTACCGGTCCGCTAATCGGTTGGTAGACGTGACAACGTTGCAACCGCTCTCCTCAGAATCGAACCGTCCACCAAGACCTCAGCAAATCGGGGAACTCCATCAGCCCCAGTTACCAAACGAAGAATGCGCCCCCTGCGCCATCTGAGTGGCGGAAGGTTAGCCTTCTTGATCAAAACGAGGTCTCCAATCTTGGGTGGATTGGCCTTGTCGGTCCACTTAACGCGTTGCTGGAGTATGTGCAAATATTTAAAAATTCCAGCGTTTCCAAAAGCTCTGAGTAATCTGGCGTACCAATTCAAAACGCGAGAGACGATCAGGTCTCGTATCAATATAGAGGTACTCAGGCAAGGCGACAAGTGGGCGACCAATCAAAAAATGGCCTGGCGTAAGGGCCTCCAAATCATTCGGATCTGAGGAGATCGGGCACAACGGCCTAGAGTTCAAAACGGCCTCAATCTTACAAAACACAGTTGCGAGTTTCTCAAATGTAAGGACAGATTCACCGATTGTCCTGCGCAAGTGTGTTTTGGCCGATTTTACAGTGGCCTCAAAAATACCACCCCAGTGTGGACAATTTGGTGAGGAAAACAACCAATTTATCCCACGTCGGGCAAGCCTATCGCCTATATCATCCTTGTTGGTTCAAAGGAAATTAACAACGTCATTCAAATAATTATAAGTGCCCTTGAAGTTAGTGCCGCAGCCAGAACGGATCAAGGAAGGCAGCCCTCTGCGGGATACAAATCTGTCAAAGAACAATGTCCATTTTTCTTAGAGACGCCGGCCCAGGTGTGGACCATCAAAAATCGTAGTCGTTGTTATTGCATTCGATAAAAGAGTGCTAAACTAGAATTTTCAGATTAATTAGAGGTCCGCCACATTCATAGTTTTATTACAAGAAGTACTTTTTTATGCTCAAAAAACATTAGGTGTGTACGTACTTTTATTAGGATAGTTACAGTATTTCTTAGTTTTGAGTAGATAAGAATGAGTTAATCGCTGGTAAGGTTGGAAATCCGAAAGAAAAAGCCACAAGTCGTAAAAGATCCACAAACATTCACAATGCGCACGAGTAAAACAAATAACAAACAAAATACATTGAATATGACTTGAACATGACATTATTGACAGTTACTAAGAGTCAAAAAAGTGCTGCCATTTTACAGTTTTTAAATGATATTTATTAATCGATATAGATTTCGGTCATAGGTTATATATCTTTACTTTTGATTCAAAATGGAACTTATTTGTAGTTAACCGCATATAAACCTTAAAAATACACATATTAAAAATGTTTAAGGACCAAGTAAAGATTTGCTAGCCACTAAAATCATTTTGAGTAGAGAAAATGTGAAATCGATTAAGATAATCGATTTAATATTATGATTTCTTTACTGGCAATTTCTGATCTATTACGTGTTGACTATTTAGACGTTAACACACCTTTTAAACCTATTTATTGAATAAGTTTCTCGGCACACTTCTAGTAACGCCTATAAATTAAGTTATAAATAAAAAGGATTATTCAACAAAAAATTTAAACTCTATTGTGCTGTTTATGAGTTCCAAACTGGGCCAGAAATGGGTATTGTTCTTTGGCTACAAACGCTCTAAGTGTAAGACCTTTGTGGAAAGACAAACAAAAACACATAAGTAGGCCTTAACAGTCTTGCTGTTTCGAAGTGTCGACGTTTTCACCAAAATGGGACCATCGAAGTCCGTGCCAACACCGTCAAACGTCCTGCTCTCAGTTACGCGATCTGCAGGTAAGTCTCCCATCAAGGGCTGCATGGTAGAAGCCTTGAGCTTATAGCAAGGGATGCAGCAAAAGACTACACTCCGAATAATTCTTCGGGCAGACAAAATCCAAAACTCGCGTTGCAAAATGGCCAACAGCGCATTACAACCAGCATGCGAATTTTTAAGGTGACGGTCAGTTACCAACAAGCGTACCAAATGACCGTCCTTGGGTAACAAAAGGGGGTGACGTGCCCCGTAAGGAAGGTTGGCGTTCTTGGACGCCATCCAAAGCGCAACAGATCCGTATCGTCCAAAAAGGGTTTCGATTTAGATACAGCTCCCGATAATTTCGATTTCCCTGACTTAAGGATAGCAATCTCCTTCTCAAAATGCGCCAATTGCACAGAACGAACCCAAAAAGTGAGGGATTCCGGTCGTTCCTGTAGTGAGAAAAACGGTGTCAGACGTTTCTGTTGTGGGTGCCTAAAATTAAAAACAAAACGCTTTATCCAAGCAGTAACACCTAACAACTTGTCAAGGGAGCTGTAGCGATTCAACAAGAAATCGGGGTCGAATGCGCATTCCGCTTTCTCAAGAGCGAGTGTTCGTAGACCCAGCAAATTAGAAGTATTCAAAACTGGTGTTTAAGGCCAATCAATTTCTGGTTGACTCAACCATTCCGGACCCCAACACAGCGAATGACCTATCAAACTAGGCGTCAAGCATCCGCGCAAGGCACAGTCAGCGGGGTTGAGATCACCTGGCACGTGTCTCCAAACAGGCTTGAATTCAGATTTCTGTATTTGGGAAACGCGATTAGTGACAAATACCTCAAAGGTGTGGACAGAAGCCTTCAACCAACAAAGAACAATTTGGCTGTCTGTCCAGGCGTAGGTCCTATTAATACAAATGGATTTACCCAAAGTACTAGACACGTGATTCAATAACCGCTTGACCGCGCACAAGTGACTATTCTCCCTTTTTAAAAATGCCGTAGACCGCGCACAAGTGACTATTTTCCCTTTTTGGTAACAGCGCTATACTCGGTCAGAATTTACTGTTTCTTTCTATTACGTAATGTTTTAAATTATTTTTCTCTGTTCTATTCAAATCATTGAACATTTCTTCATGCTAAAATACGAAGCGAGTCTTAAAATCGTTAACCCGGAACGAAAAAATAATGTCAAATGCCACTTTTTGTTTCGCGCACTCCGTGATAACGTGCTTATCGTATGCGTGTAATTAAATATTTTTATACTATGATACATGTTTATTTTTATTTAATTCGGTGTAGATAGAATCCCTCAACAGTTGAAACTCATAAAATATGTATGTCATCGATTTACTTTTTCAAATAATCCTGTTTAAAATACACAAAGTGTTTTTTCAACGATAGTCAATGTTCGCTGCTAAGTATAATAAACTAGAGGACGCCAGCAGCTACGCCTGCATTTTTTTAAATTACCCGTTTTGGCCGATCCCGTGGGAATTTCGGGAAATCCCTTCTTAGTGCACCCCTACGGTCCCCAAGGAACATACATGCCAAATTTCAGCTTCCTGCGACCAATAGTTTCGGCTGTAGCGTGTCTGTCAGTCAGTCAGTAACGCAAGGATTTTATATATTATAAAGATTAGAAAGTAAATATGAACAAAGAATTCATATGACTTGAAAGAGTCATTTATAAGGTTGAAGAAAAACATCACTTCAACTTACTCATGTTACCGACTTATCAACAATAAATGTTTATGTTAGCGCGCCCATCTGGCGAGCGGTGGCGCGACATTTTGTTTAGAACGTGAGCGGTCAAGTGAATTCGGCGAATTGGCGCTAGCGGTCAAGCGGTTAAGTGTACAAGTACAAGGCTGCTCCCGAGACCTCCAATTTCAGGATGGTCGGAGATGTCCGAAGGGGTGCAACCTTGCTCTTCGCCATGATCAGGGAAACTCTCACCTGACCTGAGGCACTGACTGTGCGCAAGTACACCACGGCCGCGTGACCACGTTCCGTGGCATCACAAAACCCGTGAAGGGTTGCCTTGTACTTCCCGGGAGGAAGGATGGGACGAGGCAAGGATACCTCGTTGACGGCAGGAAGTGAGGATACAAAAGAGGTCCATTCCTCAACAAGAGTACCGTGTAGAGGTTCGTCCCAAGTCAATCCTGCTGTCCAAAGCTTCTGCAAGAAGCATTTTGCCCAAAATATAATTGGACAGATCCAACCGTTCGGATCAAAGGTTCTGGCGACAATAGACAATACGAGACGTTTAGTCGGAGTAAGATGTCTTGGACTGGTCTGTACTGAACGCCGAGAACAGCTATCATGGCGGGGTTGTCAACAATCTCAAACAGATGTGGATCTTGCTGATGATCTTCTGGCAAGCCTTCCAAAAGCGTTGGTGAGTTGGAAATCCATTTGCGCAACTCATAACCAGCGGAGGCCAAAATACCTATCAATTCGTCCCGTAGGAGGATCGCCTCGTCCGCTGTGGAGGCGCCCGAGCAAATGTCATTGACGTAAATATCGTCCTTCAAGATGGCGGAGGCTCGTGGGAAACGTAAGCCTTCGCGGTCTGCGAGCTCCCAAAGAGAACGTATTGCCAAGTTGGGGCTCGATCTTAACCCGAACGTATTAGTATTAAGCTGGTAGACGACCATGGGATCGCGAGGATTCTCTCTCCAAAGGATTTGCTGGAAACGACGGTCATCAGGGTGGATAATCGTCTGCCTGAACATCATTTTTATATCGGCTACAAAGACAACCTGATGTCGTCACAAAGGTCCTTGACCAACTTGGGACCAGAATGCAAGCATTGGTTCAAGGATACGCCCGTAGAAGTCTGCGCAGAACCATCAAACACTGTGCGCAGCTTGCCAGTTGATGGTTTCAATATCGAATGATGCGGGAGAAAGTAGTGCTCCACCGAACGCCAATCCAAATTTGACACAGACATGTGTCCCAATTGTTCATACGAGGGTCAAACTGAAAGTTCTTAGAAAATCAAAAACTGATTACATAAGCCAGTTATTAGTTTTATTATATCTTTTCAAAATATTGTCCATTGACGTCAATACACCGCTGCATGCGATGGAACCACTGGGAAAAGCACTTTGCCCACTCGTCCTTAGGGGTCTCTTCAATGGCATCGCGATACGCAGCCACCGCTTCTTCAGCATTCATAAACCGCTTTCCTTTAAGTTTTTCTTTAATTTTTGGAAATAAATAAAAATCACAAGGCGCGAGGTCGGGGCTATACGGCGGGTGACCCAGTAATTCAACGTTTGATGTCGCCAAATAGTCGATCGTTCGCTTGGCGGTGTGCGACGAGGCGTTGTCGTGGTGAAGGAGGATCCTACTGCGAGGTCGTTTCTCTCGAACTTTTTCCAAGACAAGTGGCAAACAATTGGTAGTGTACCATTCTGCAGAAACTGTTTTTTGATCCTCTAACACAATTGTTGCGAAATGACCTATCCTTCCAAAGAACGAGGCCACCATTTTTTTTCCCGCACTTCGATCTCTCTTCACTTTAGTTGGCAACTCCTCGAAAGGAAACACCCACTGAGCAGATTGTCTTTTGGTTTCAGGATCATAACAGTAAATCCAGCTTTCGTCACCTGTTAGTATGTCGAACACAGCATTTGAGTCACCTCCGTTAAATCTTTCAATCATTTTACGGCACCAATCCACACGATGGAGTTTTTGAGCCTTAGTCAAATTATGAGGTATCCACCGGGCGCAAAGCTTCCTGACCGCTAAATGTTCGTGAAGGATTTTGTGCACTTGACTCATACCGATGCCTAAGCTTGTCCGAATCTGCTGATAGGTCACTCTTTTGTCAGTCTCTATCATACGCCGCACAACACAGATGTTATTTTCAGTCGTCGCCGTAGAAGGCCGTCCCTCACGTACATCATCAGTGAGATTAGTGCGACCACGTTTAAACTCATTAAACCAGTTGTAAACAGTCGCACGAGATGGGGCTTCATCGTGAAAGGCCAATCGTAGTCTATCATAACTTTCTTGTTGACTTAAATGACATCGAAAGTCATAAAAAATCATTGCACGAAAATTTTCTCGTGTTAAATTCATGTTGACGTGACACAGACAATTTTCAATTTGCCGCCAAATCGTAAAACAAATGACAAATGAATGAAATATATACTCAGTAATATTGGCAAAGAGTTCTATTTTCAAATTTTAGAATATTTTTTTTATTATATTGTTTATAAGTGGCCAGTTCTAAGAACTTTCAGTTTGACCCTCGTATTCTCTCATGAACTCAATATACTTCTGCCTAAGCTACGGATCACGACCCATGCGACGCTCCATAGTCAACAATCTCCTTTCGGCTAAAGGTCGTGACTCACCAAGCGGAGGCCGAACAGACAGAAAAGGTAGCTTCGTAATAAGCCGACCAGAACGGAGTCGACCAGTGTTCTTCTGGAAGAACAGCTCGTTCTCCTCATGTTCTGGATTCAAACGGGCAGCTTGAGGGGGCTCCTCTACCTCCCAAAACCTCTGAACCGCATTAGAGAGAGCGGAGCCTACAGCCAACAAATTATCAAGTTCGGGTGGAGGAGGGTCCCTAGGTACAGGTCCCATCAAAGCAAATCCAAATATGGCCGGGATGGCAGTCAAACCATTTGGCACCAAGACCCGTTTCCCACCAATCAAAATTCCACCGAGGACATCAGAGCCAATCAACAAGTCGATTTATCCTGGTGTGTCAAATTTGGGGTCTGCCAGTTCCAATCCCGATGTCAAATTCACCACAGGAGCAGGTAGCTGTTTCTGTGGATGCATACCCAAAATATTCTTCAGCACAATAGCCGAGGTTTTAATCCTCGGGTGTGAAGATTCAACAGGGCCAAATAAAACCTTAACTTGCCCTTCAACATTAGAGGCTAAGTCACCTATGTAATTGTATACCCGTATACAATTCGGAAAAGAGCCCATATTTAATTTAACCTGCCCTACCAAATTAGTGGAAACAATGCAACCTTGTGAACCTGTGTCCAATATGGCACGGACAACAACAGAGGACCTCGTGGGTCCCCAGACCCTAACAGCAACCGATGGTAGGATAACGGACTCAATAGGGGTGGTTGGCGTTATAGGGCAGGGGTCAATGACCTATTGTTGCCTGGGCGGCGACCGTTGGCCAGGACCAGGCAAATCAAAATGGGGGTGCGGCTTGAAGTCCTCAAAGGCGCGGTGACTCGATCCGCGCGCCATCTGTGGGAGGTCATAATGACGCACCCGCCCAAAACGAGGTGGGCGCGAGTCAAGGCGGGGACGCTCCGCCAAAGTAGGGGAATACCTGGAGCAGCAGTCATAGTTCTGGTGACGCTGAACATTCGTACATTCAGGTGCGCGAAAGAGAGGAGGCGTGCGCACGCTACGGTTCTCCAAGTGGGGTGAGCGGCGATCAATTGAGCGAGGCGACTCTCGGCTACGCGCCGGTGAGCCTCGGCTGCCACCTTCAAAACACCCGCCCGTGCGCGGCTTCGGCTGATTGGACAAGCGGCCTACGTCTCTGGCATTCATGCAGAGAATGTCCAAATGCTGTCCTCCACAGTGAGGACAGGGGTGAGAGTTTGGGTAGTCTCGCTGGTAGTGGGACCCCAAGCAAGAGTAGCAAATGTGGCGGGCATTCGCGATGTGCCTACGAGAGGCGACATGAAGGTCCAAGAATGCCCTACAACTGGCCGTTCTGTGCCCCGTGACCTTGCAGTAAGAGCACTCCGCTTGGCTCTGCGTGACTGCAAAGCGAGGAGGGCGCCGGTCAACATTGGCTCGGATGTGAACGCGAGCCTTCTCCTTGACCTTGGGCGGCTGCGACTTAGCTGGCGTGCCACCACCGGAGTTATCCAAGACCCGGCACTCATCCTCGAGAAACTTCTCCAAGTCTGCAAAGGGGGGCAGATGGGTCGCGCTATCCCCACCAAAGCGCTGTTCAAAACGCGAGCTCAGGTCGGCTGGCAGCTTTTTGAACACAATGTGCACCAATAGGTAGGACCATTGGTCCACGGGCAGGTCTAAGCACTTAAGTGCGTTTATTGCCACCAAGAGTGGGTTCAAAAGTTCGGTGCGCAACACAAAGAACCGGGTGAGCGTGGGCAAAACCAAAATCTGCTCGATGTGCGTGTCTGCGAGGCCACGCTTATTGTGGTACCTACGGGTAATTAAGTCCCGAGCCATCTGGTACGCCTCGTCAGACACGGGCAGATGCTGGATGAGGCCTTTGGCCTCCCCATCCAGAACCGACATCGAAATATGCCAATTTTTGTGCCGGCCGAAGGTCAGCCCTGTCATCGACTAGGCTATCAAATAAATTAACGAAGCCCAGGTAGCTTCCTAGGCAGCCATCAAAATGCGGGAGGTCTAAAGTGGGAAGCCTACTCACCAGTCCCAGTCCCGGTGCTGTGCTAGGAAGCTCCTGCTTCAAGCCGGGTTGCCCGTCCCTCTCGGCAATCAACTGTCTTGCACAGTTGGAGACAGCATCATACAGGTCTAAGACCTGGGCATAATCTTCGCTGACTCTATTTCGCTGGTCAGTGGTGAAGTCATTAACTGACATTTCGAGACAGCAAGCGCTGTAAGTACGAAATTGCTGTTCCACACTTGCCAGGCGATCATCGATCCGCTCATATCTTTGTAGTAAGGCCTGCTGGCGATCAGGCCGGTTCACCAAGGTACTGGCTGAGGCAAACCAGCGCAAATCTGATGCAATGGCACGAGCAGCCGCACGCAAGTCCTTGATAGCTGACATATTATGTTTACAAAAGAGCTCGGACAAGCGTTAAACAGTGCTATCAATCAAAACTTAATATTTGTTAATTCTTTGAAACCAACAAAGTACTAGCCTGTTTACTGCTGGTACAAGCAAGTGACAGGTATTTACTGTTCAACAAAATTAGTTTCAATATATTAACACAAAAACCAAAAGCTAACTTACAGCAAATTAATAAGTTGAAACTTCAAATTAATTAATTAATTACTTGCAACAGACAGTCTGGCTGTGTTATTTGAGATAAACAATAGTAGAGGTATGTGTTGCCTAACAGTATTATCAGTATATTATAACAAACAAAGATTTATCAATGTGACCGCCCAAGATTCAAGGTCAAGTTTGAATGTTATAATGTTTCAAACCCAATATATGCAATTAACTAAATTTACTAAATTAATTGATACATACAGCTGTTATGTATCCAAACAAACTGACTAATTAATACTAACAACAACAAATTTAAGCTAGATTTTAACAATTACTGATTTGAGGTTATGTATGACATGTGTTTCAAATTATGTAGGTCAACTTATACAAATAAATAATATGTATTTTAGACAAAACTGACCTGAGAACACCACAACACTGTTAACAAATGAGATATATAGCTCAGATACAAGCTTATACAATACCAATTTGAAATTTAAATACAATCAACGGCTAGATACCAACCACGCTCTGCTACCAACAATTATGTCTAGAGTTTGGCCTAAAATCGGGTAAGGTTTGCAGAGGTCAGTGAAAGCGATTAATTCATCCAGTCTTAGCCCAACAAGGCAACGGTCTAACATATACTGTGATTGCACAGTGAATTACAAGATTACAATATTAATTTACTTACCAAATCTTCACTGGACGTCAGGCTTCGAGCTAAGTTAGAAACACACACAGATCTAAACTTGGCCAATATTAGCTGGTGAATTATCTAAACACTTAGCTATTAGGCTGAAACGCGACGTCTTCAAGACACGATAGCACGTGGACGTCGACACCCGATTCACACAATTTTTGCAAATGTTCAATATTTCACAAATCTATCACAATTTACCGATGCCAGCACTAGATCTAGCGGCATTCACGAGGGTTTACGACACGGATTCACTTCAACACCACTACGATTCGCGAAGCACCCATGTGCTTTCAAGGCGCGATATTTCCAATGGAGGACAAAACCGTAGGTATTAATTTACTTTTGTCAATCGTTCACAGCTTCGTCGGACAACTTCTTATAGCGACGGTTGCGAGGTTGTTAATCAATATAATTAATTCCAAAACGCAAAAATACAAAACTGCGTGAGCGCAAGAAATTGAACGTGTCGTCAAGCGAATTTTCCCGAACAAGCAAGAGAATGACAGTTCATAGTGTGACCATAGGCAAAATTTACAATAGACTAAACAAAACGTTACTAAACCAATATAATCGATTTGACTTATCATAAAAACTATTTCTATTTCAAACAATATATGTTGAGACAAGGCATTCTGTCCCACTCAAGTTTTGCTGTTTGCAAACTCACAACTAGCAGCAGCTGTCTGATATTTAGATTGTTGCGTTTAGTGTTGCATTAGCAATGAGAACCAAAAAGCATTGTTTGAACCAACATGCACTGTATGCTGTATACGAACTCACAAGTAGCAAAACTGATAATACATTTAATGTGTCATCATCAGCCTTTAACAGTCCACTGCTGGACTAGGCCTCTCCTGTGAAAGGAGGAATTGGCCTACATACCACGCTGGCCAAACGGGTTGGTATAGGGTTTGTATCAAGTTTTCCTTCTCTTGCAGTGTTGTTCTCTGCATAATATGTTCCCTCTGTTGGCTCTTACGCCACCCATGGGAAGATATGGGATGGTGACATTTCGTATGCTTAATCCGCCACCACACGGAACTTACTATTATTATTCTCTCAAATATGTTTATACCTGTAAGTATACAAATAAAAACATATAAGAGTTATGTAGACACGTATCTACTACGTCATGTGCCTACGTGTAACTTAATTCTTACTAGTAACATCATCAAATTGCGTTTACTTCTTGCACTATCGTCTGAGATATTATAACTTAATTCATATTAGATATTATATAAAATAACTTAACACATTATTTGAATACATCGCTCAGTAAGAAACAATAAAAGACAAATTACCTGTGTCGCGTTGATGTAATCGAAGTCGCCTTGCGCTTCACGTTGTTATTTGGAGATGGTTTATGAACGTTTTTCGTTTTACTGCCCGCGGCCAGTGTTAGTTGATAGTCATCATACTCAGATTCGGACTTGAAATTGAGATACAAAAATATATTAAGTTTTAAATAATGATTTAAATGGATTAATATTTTCATAGTTAGTGATTTATTATATTAATACTTACATTATCTGCTTCCGCTTCCCCTGCTAAATGGAATAATATTTTGTAGTTGATAATGTACATATATTAATACTTACATTACCTCAGTGAGCAGTTCGTTCAGTTCTTGTTATCAACGGCCACAGCGGTTATTTGGGACGATATCGGTCGTTACTGATCATTAACAATTCGCGGGTGTATAGTTATCGTTAATAACTGATCCCGACGTACTTCTTGTAGAATTTTCCTTCGTATTCGTTTGAGTTGAGTGACAAATATTAATATTTTACATGAATCAGGTTTTCGTTTAGGAAATTCTCAGCAACTACGCGTAGTAAAGAGTAAAGTTCAATAATACCTACTCTCCATTTTCGGGCATCTCTAAATATTTTCATCGAAACGTGAATACAATTTACCAATAATCCCATTCCTAGGAGTTTACCGTTGAAATCATCTCACTTTTTAGGTACGGATCATTGAATTCTGATAAAACAGAACATATTTTAATAATGTAATGAATATTTCATTCATTTTACGATGTATTTGTGTTTCACTAAAGTGGCTTTTAACAAGACTTGCTTATAGTTATCTAGATCGATAAGTATTTTTTTATATTCTTGCCTTTTATTGCGCCATGATCAACAAAGGAAATAAATCGAATTGTAATGTTTTGTGGGAAATTTCATCGGATACAAAGAACACCCAGTCTCAAAACAACAATAATTTATGGATCAAATAAAGTGTTGCATCCCGTGTTAATCCAGACAACAGTCGTACCACGCGGCAAGGTGACCTCTTATATACCACTCCGCGCAGTTCGTTTTTTTATAGACTCACGCCTGTATCCCCGAAGGGGTAGGCAGAGGTGTAATATTACACCCACATTTCGCTATGAATTCTTAAGTCCCACGTAATAGGGGGCAAGCCTATTGCCGTTACCGGGCACATCATCAGACTCCGAGCTGCTAGGTACTGAGATTTCGGGAAAACTCAGTAACACTTTTGCCCGGCCCGGGCATCGAACCCGGGACCTCCGACCAGTAGTCGCATACGCTATCCACTTTACCACGGAGGCAGTCGGTCGCATATGCTATCCACTGGACCACGGAGGCAGTTCGTTCTCTTAACACATCCCGTGCGAACAATTCATCAAACGAAATTTCTTTAAATTCAGTTCAGCCATCTTGCCGTGAAAACTGAACATACATTACACATTTATGTAGACGCCGATATTTATATAACGGATATATACGATACGAACATATAGCGTGTAATTTATTGAACTTAAAGATTAAATGTATTACTAACCCATAGGTTAGGTATGTAGGTTGCACCTGCCTTGGTATCGTGATGAATCAAAAAAATTAGATTTAAACTCGTTACATAAATATTATTATACAAATCGTGAAAAGATATAATATGTACACAAAAAAACTTTGCGTAGACAAAATTTCTCGAAGGAGAATGTGAAGGGCAAGTGAAAATCCGTTAACATATTCCATCCAACGGGTGCCACACCCACACATGAATAATATGTGTACAACACAAAGTTTAGACGGCTACGGAGGACTTACATATGTATATTTGCAACCGCGGCCATCAATCCCTCTGACAAGCTTAATATAAGTTTTGCTACCAACCCGAGAGGCAGCTGTGCCTTGTAAAAAATAAACTAATAAGTTGGGATATAACTCAACAAGAAAGAATAAATAATGTAAAGTATTAACTCATTAAAGTCGTGTGATATTTACCGAGGTTTATTCTGATAAGCTTGTTACCAAGTGTCTGCATTTTTTTAGAATGCTACTTTGGCCTCTACTTAGATACCACCATCTAAATGGTTATTATTCAATAGGATGGGCAAGAATGACTAAAAATAAAGATAAATTTATTTTTCTCAACATGTGTAACTACAAAACTGTAACACCTGATTGTGAGTTACAGTTTTGTAGTACCAACATGCTCTGTCTGGTCAGATTTGGAAATAATATAATGTAACAAATATTATTATCGATCCTTAGTTATTTAGGTACTGTCCGATATGTCACATGTTCCACATTTATTTTTATCTGGGTATTATTTGTGTCCATTGGTGTTATGTTTGACAACCACGGCCACGATACAGCATTTATTCTTGAAACGAGAGATAGGTAAATTTATTATAAAAAAGTAAATACCTTTTGAATCCGACACTTGTAACTTAAATTTGATGTGGATATAATTTATGATATTGCTTGGTAATGGTTTATTTTATAAATATCTAAGGTTGCTAACTATACAAAAGATATCCTTCTTCGCGTTTCTTAGTATCCTCTTTCACCAAACAAATTGATTGATTGATTGAAAACTCTTTATTGTACATCAGAAAAACAAAAATATATAAGAATACAGTGATCAAATTATAAACAACTTAAAACTAGGTACAAGGGCGGTCTTATCGCAAAATGCGATTTCTTCCAGACAACCAAATGGAATACATAATTGAGTAACTGATAGAATGGGTAGGTATGTACTTAGATGAATAGTGTATCCTAAAAAGCTCAACAAAACTAAACTAATAAGAATACTATGTACTTACATACTAATATTACAACATACATAAATATATACTTTATAAAATATATAAATAGATACTATAAATAAATACAATAGATATAAATACCTATATAAATAGATACCATAAAAAATACAATATCAGTGCAAGTTTAAAAGAGTAGTCACGGAAAATCTGCTAAGTAGTGTTTGGTGACAAGTTTCTTAAATAATGTCAACGATTGAGCTGTTATTGTCTCAGGCAACAAATTCCACAATCGGAAAGCCTGGACAGTAAAAGATTTGTCGTAGAAAACCGAAGAATGTGCAGGAACTTTCAACCTAAGTTTCTTCGATGATACTAAGCACTTTGTATGTGTGTCATGGAGGTATTGAAAGCGAGTTTTCAGATACATGGGAAAAGAAGGGTGGTATAGAATATTATAGAGAAGGCAGAGAATGTGAGTATTCCGGCGAAGGCGGATTGGCAGCCACTTGAGCTTCGTGTGAAATTCAGAGATATGATCATATTTGCGTAAACCAAATATGAATCTTATACAGAAATTTTGGAGCCGCTCAAGTTTATCAAGCTGATCATTACTGAGATCGAGATAGCTGGCATCGGCATAGTCAAGAATGGGAAGAAGAATAGATTGCACAAGTGCAATTTTAGTGGCAGTCGACAGTTTTCTCAATGATGCTATGGCAGCAAAAAGACGTCGGCTGATGTATTGCAACTGGACGGCCCACGAAAATGTTGAGTCTATGTATATCCCCAGATTCTTAACATCTTTACGAAAAGGAATAGAAACACCTGCAAAAGACACCCGGGGAAAC
Source organism: Euclidia mi (assembly GCA_944739405.2). Taxonomy (NCBI): domain Eukaryota; kingdom Metazoa; phylum Arthropoda; class Insecta; order Lepidoptera; family Erebidae; genus Euclidia; species Euclidia mi. The sequence goes on along the minus strand of OX123183.2, from coordinate 8,158,216 downwards.
ACAGACCAGTTAATTCTAGATATCAGTCTAGAGCTGCCAATAATTATAGCCTGGGTTTTAACAGGATTAACCTTAAGACCATACGTTTTAGTCTATTCTGATATGGCAACTAGGTCCTGATTAATACTGGCGATGCCTAAAGATAAATTTTCAAGCTTCATTTGTGAGTAGATTTGCAGATCATTTGCATAAAGATGGTAGGAACTTGAAATAGAATTAGATATTGAATTGATAAAAATCGAGAAGAGCAGAGGAGAGAGAACGCTGCCCTGAGGTACACCCGCAGAATTGTCACACCAGGACGAATAAGTTTCATCCAGATGGACACGCTGCCGGCGGCCAAACAGGTAACTACGAAACCAGTCAGTCACGGATGGAGATATGCTAAGAGAATTTAAAATGGCAAGGAGAACATCAAAGTCAACGGTGTTGAAAGCATTGCTGAAATCCAACAGAGATTTGTGAGTTTGCCTTCCTCCATACCTGACCTGATATCATCCGTAATATTCACAAGGGCTGTAGTGGTGCTATTACCAGAACGGAAACCTGATTGAAAAGGATTGAGGATGTCATTTTTTATAAGGAATGAGTTAAGTTGGTTATAGATGAGACGTTCAAGGACTTTAGATAGGAAGGGTAGTATGGATATGGGTTGGAATTCAGAGAAGGATACAGGATTGGATTTTTTAGATAGTGGAATCACATGAGCATACTTCCAAGCTGCAGGAAACATGCCACTGGAAATTGAGTAATTAAATATGTGCGTGATAATAGGTAGGATTATATCAAGGATGTGGAGGATCATATTACGGGTGATACCGTCACATCCAACAGCGTTGTAGCTAATAGATAAAATGCTCTTCTTAACATCACATGCACTAAACTGACTAAAGACAACGGGAGTATAATCAGGAGTTGAAAGCGATGAAAGATAATTTATTGTATTCAATTTGGTTGTCCCGTCATAATTGGACGAAGCAGAGAAGTGCTGGTTAAGCATATAATATCAAAATTGTAAGGATTAATATTCTGACTTTGCTTTCCAACCCCTAATGATTTGAGAAATTTCCATACTTTCGCAGGATTTCCGTTTTCTAGAGAACTGTGGATATGCTGGCGTTGTGCATCCCTACACACCCTATTGCAGTGATTTCTGAGTGTTATGTATTTTAATTTATATACCTCAGTGGGTTTGGATTTTAGTTTTGATTTGGCCGCTGCTTTTTTCTGAATAAGTAGCCTTATTTCCTCAGTAAACCAAGGAGATGGCGCATGCTTTAATTTTATAGCGCGAACAGGCGCATGGGCATCGTAGAGGTCAATAAGATTTCTCTCAAATAATTCAATTTTACGGTCAATGGTATCAGCATCTAGTAATGGTTTCCAATCAATCGCCTTAGCATCATCAATGAGATCATCAGTATTCATACCAGTAAAATTGCGAAGCAAGAGAGTTCTAGACTTTGCCTTGGGGGGACGAATTTTATAGGAGAAATAAATTAGATCGTGATAGGAAAAAGCATCTGCACTACATTGGCCATGTGTAGCGACATGGTCAAGAGATGAGACAAGAATGAGGTCTAAAAATGAAGGTGTAGAATTTGGGAAGTGATGAGTAGCATTCAAAGGAAGTATATGCAGATTAGTGGAGACAGCAATAGAAGAGAGAGAAGAGGAACGTGAGTCGTTTTTAAGAAGACAGGTGTTAAAGTCACCCATAATTATAGTTTGACTGTAAGAGGGGGATAGATTAAGTAAGAGATTCTCAAAGGACGAAAAGAAATCAACACGCAAGGATGGACAATAGTAAACACCAAGGAGAATTTTTGTATGGTGCAGCTCGACTTCCAAGAAGAGATGTTCACCGGCATTGGGTGGGGGCGGCTGTGAAGACATGTTTAATATTGAATAAGCAATATATGAACGGAGGTAAATGGCAACACCACCGCCACCACTCCAAGTCCGGTCATTCCTAATAAGCTGGAAGCCAGGCAGAGTATACGAAGCCGAAGGAATACATGGCTTAAACCATGATTCAGAGACTAGAATAACATGGATGTTCTTACAGTCAAAACTAGCCAGCATATCTGGGAAATGGGCGGGAATACTCTGTGCATTAATATGGACCACATTAAAGTCTCTCGAAACACCAGAAAACAAAGATTGCAAGTTGTCTACCAAAGATGGAACACTAATGTAACTGTCATTGTCACTACTAGCAGAAAAGAAATCGTCACTGTCACTATCCATGCACTAATTAATAACAAATATAAATAATATATAAATAAATAATAATAATAATATATAAATAATATTTTATCTTGTTTATTCAGTACTACTATTCAACACTTTTCAACAAAGCCCACCTGCCAGTTTATAATAACAAAATAAATACAATTAATCGCATAATTCGGCGTATGGAAGAAACGTTTAAACAAAAAAAAAGATATATACACAATATTAACTAAATCCCAGGTAGAATGGCGGTTCAGGTTGTAAAAATGAACAAGGAGAATTTTTAAACTAAATAAATTATGTAACAACAAAGTTAAATTAAACTATAATAGTGTGTTATTATGGCCCAACTTAAATGACAAGATAACTGTTTTAGAACGATATGTGATCAGAACTGTCAGTACTGTCACTAGTGTCACTGACATAATTCGAACCATCAAAAATTAAAAGTTTAATGCATTATAAGTAAACAAGTAGTCGGTAACTAGATAAAATGAATATAAAAACATGTCAAGTAGATTTTCGTACCTGCAAAAACAGTATTATTCATAAATATACAACCACCCACCTGGGATTCAACATAGAAGAAGATGCGAACAAATTACAAGGCACTATTTCTTAGACGCAGCTGCTCTTCTAGTTTTTGCTGGCTCGTTCTTTGCAGCAGGAACAGTCTGCCTCTGCTGGTCCACGTTGACAAGGCAAAGATTTTGAACATCGACCAAACAATTCATACGATATCGCTCGCCGTTCGCCCCCAGGACATAAACAACCCCCTCTTTAGTCCAACACTTATGTATGCCAAACTTCTCCCGTGCAGCCATGAAAACGTCATGACGGGCTTTGGTCAGAAATTCCGAGGCTGTGATACCTGAACCTTTGAATTTGGGTTTAGAAAACCAGACCTTGTCGCGCATCAAGACATTTTGGAATTTGACAAGAATCGGGCGGTGTCTGTTTGGAGCAGCAGGTCTCCCCATCCGATGGCAGCGCTTAATGCAGGAAGGAGTGAAATCCTCAAGCTTAAGATGCGTCTTCATAACTGAAACGATTGTCTGCACAAGGTCTTCCTTCTTTTCCTCGCTGACTCCATGAAATAGAAGAAACTTGCGGCGACCCAGCATTTCTAGATGATCCACACTGTGCGCTAGCAGCTGTACTTGCTGTTGCAGACCCTTCAAAGATTCCGTGACAAATGCTCGGAATGCAGCAAACTCTGTAGTGAGACCAGCAACATTGGATGGAGGAGTTGTGTCGCTTTGCAGTTTGTCCTCAAACTTCGACATCCTTTGGTGGAACATGGTGTTCAAGTTTTCTATAGTGCACTGTAATAACTCCATATTAATATGTATGATAGTGAATGTGGAAAGGAGATAACACTGTCTGGCAGGTAGATTTATGTAATAAATTAAATTAAATCATTAAATTACTAAATAGGTATTAAAATTAAATTATAATTAAATAAAAAGCGAGAGCTAATTTTTTTTGCTGTAGTGGCCACAACTACCCACAAAATTCACAAATTCCCGTCTGTACTGTAATAAAAATATCAGATTTATCTAACAATTATTTTTCTTTGTTTACAGGTTACCGGATACTATTAAATTTTCAAGGCAAGTATTTTTGACAATTCCTGTTTATTTCTAACTTTAAATATATACTTTATGGGATCTAGAAGGCTCGTCTTCAAATAATGGCATGGAACTAACACTGAAAATCGTGACCATAAGGTGACTAAGATGTTTATACCAACCTCAAGTATGGTTATGACTAAATATTAAGATTTGGGGTAGAGCAGGCAAACCGGTGCCTTTTTGGGAGAAACTTAAGCCCTCCATTGCCTCCACTGGTATTAAAACCATGTCTGGATATAAAAGTGCACATCCAAGATTATGTTCAGTGAGCAGGCTAACCGGAGTATGTGATTTAAGGACCCGGAAACTTCTACTCCTTCATCAAATCGAAATGAAATAAAGGTATAAAGTATATTCGGTATTAAATATACCGTATTTTATCAACCAAAGATATTTGGTAGATATAAAATCATTGTACAAGTAAAAGCTACTAATGCCATCTATCGCGAGAAAACATAAACAACAAAACTCACGCGCTCGTAGAAAACTGTATGATAAAGGCGTCGCGGCTGGCAGTATCAAATTGTAGCTGTTAACTTACTTTACTTAGAAGCACACGTAAAGTGCTTGCTCATTGTATTGTGTTGTACTACGGCTCTAGTTGGTAATACAAAATCTTTTACAAGAAAACTACATGAGTCTGCGGTTACAATCGCATTATTAAGGGCTACTGCTTCGCAACCGTGATTCATAGCGTGATATTTAGCATAACCTAAACTTCTTCGATAAATGAGCTATCTATCACAAAAAGAATTATTCAAATCAAACCTGTAGTGCCAGAGACTAGCGCGTTCAACCAAATAAACAAAAACATTCTTCAGCTTTATTACATTAGTATTGATTAGATTTATTAGTGTAAGAGGCTGTTTCTACTTAGTAGGCCCTTCTTTTTTCCCGGTCCATCTAAAGACACACTTACGAAAGTGGCGGGACAATTAATATGACACTATTCACATTTGATTGTACTATATGAATGTTCTGTATAAACCCAGTACCCTAAGCGAAATCTGTGATAAAATAGGTACATACTGAAACATTACATATTCTACCGATAAAAGTCAAGCTTAGATATTTATTGAAACCTTGAAAGGTTACATTGTCAAAAGAAATAACTAATACTGAGTTACAAAACAAATACGTATTAAAGAAAAGCTAGACGTCTAAAAACAGAAAACCTCCGCCACCCTTATGGCCACACACATCCCTTACGAAATAAATTGCTACTTTAATACAAAATGTCTGTGTTTTGTCTCAATTTGGTAGGTACATTTTTTTGTATGAATAATAGGTCTCTTTTCGAAACAAATATTTTCTTTCGTTCACATCTTTGTGGGTAGATTTTATCAATCTTTGTGCTTCTTTGTCATTTATAATGTGGGTGGCGGGTGGGGAAGATTTAGAAAATGATTTGTATTTTTTTATGCAATGTGCTCTAGTTACGAATTCGGTTTAAAACAAAAGTAAAAAGTTTTATGTATACTTACGTAAACCCACCATTGTGAAGAGAAAGACTAAAGAAAAGCTTTAGTCCGCAGCACGCATATTTTATTTGGACATTTGAAAATCCTAGCTATAGACTCCTCTATGCTATAGCTTTCGCCTATGGCTTACCATATTAGCTGATAGACGTCCATGTTGGACATAGGCCTCTTCCAAGGCTCTTATTTTCAAATTAGAGACTATCGTATCAATATAACTGATGATAATTATGATGATTCGCGTGATCATAGTATATACATACAAACAAAAATTAAGGAAATAAATCATAGAATCCGATTCAAAAGCCTATTTTCAGATGTCAATGAACCTGAAGGCAAGATGGGCATTGGGATCGTTCACAAATTCAGAGTCGAGCTTAAGTCAAAGTTTATTTTCAAAGAGTCTCAAGAAGAACAAACAATTTAAATAATTGCAAAACAAGATTAAGTTTGCAGTAGCTGACACAAATTAACCATTTTATTTACAAATAGAAGACCCAGTATTTACTAAATTAACTTGTGTCCTTATTTACATGAAAATCGTTACAATTAAGATGTTCTTGGCCGATGATACTGTTTGTTCTGATTGGCTACGTCAGTTGAATGACAATGTATGAAATAGCTCAGCTAAAATACTCCCAGTTGTGTAAAAGTTTAAGCAAATATTATACAAAAGGATGAAAGACAGAAAGAGAGTAGCTTTAAATTATTGTTTGAAATTGTGAAAGAGATAGCTATATACCATAGCTATAGCAACTATAACCAAAACGATGGTGTCGTAGTCTTCACCAGTGCCAATTTAGACTGTACTATGGATGAACCTTTTTTACCAATTGGTAAAAAAAAAGGTAGCCAATTGCCTAACTATAAAATTAAAAAATGATACTGTCCTGATTGCAATTTATAGACCACCTAGTTTCCAACCTGTGGACAAATTCCTGGATTCTCTGCATAAACTATTGGAAAGCTTGTCAACTTTTAAAAACATTATTATAGTGGGCGATTTAAACATAGATCTCGTTGGCACTGGTCAAGACACGCCGGCGTACCTTGATATTGTTACCTTTCATGGACTTCTGCCAGCCATTAACACTGTAACTAGAGGAAACTCTTGCCTGGATCATGTAATATTAAAGACTAAACTAAGCGCGTGTACTTTCATCCTGAATACGAGTATCACTGACCATGAACCATTATTATTCTGTTTAAAAAAGAACATCACTAGGAATTCTGTAAAATGGAAGATAATATACAAACTTGATGAAGTTGGATTGACGACTGTATCCTAAAGCTGTTACTTTGATACAATTTATAAAGAAAATGATCTTAATACTGCTATGAACAACTTTATATATTTAATACAAGAACTAATAGCAAGTAACTCATTTAGTCGACTCGTCCAGAGAAGTAAGTTTATAATTAAACCCTGGATAACAAGTGGTATATTACGTTGCATCTGCAATAGGGATAGAATGCATAAAAAACTTAAAAGCACCCAAAATTACTTAATTCTAAAAATTAAATACGTCAGGTATCACAACTACTGTAATAATTTAATAAAAAAAACTAAGAAAACAATAAGAGAGGGAACAGCTATTAAAATCAAAAGACAACACAAAAAAGCTATGGTCCACTATTAAAACTATAACTAATACCAATAAAATAAATGCATTACCTATGGATTTGCTTATTACTGACTCAAACACTAAAGATGCTATTAATAGAACTAACGAATATTTCTCAACTATAGGCAAGAGGCTATCAGAAATTATACCTATACACTAACCTGGTTTTATGGAGATAGCAAATCCGCCTTTGAATTCTTTCGTATTATTACCCACTGACTACGAAGAGGTTGAGAAAACTATAAAAATGTTAAAAAGTGACTGTTCTCCTGGTTGGGACCAAATTAGTGCTAGGGTCCTTAAACTCCTGTCACCTAAAATAGCTCCCGTCCTAGCTGATTTAATAAACCGCTGCAGCTGTTATTCACCGATATTTAAGACGGGAGGCAGTGTCAGCAATTACAGACCAATCGGGATTCTAACAACATTGTCTAAATTATTCGAACGCATAATAAATAAAAGACTTACGAAATACTTGGAAGACTGTAATATGCTGTCCCATGCACAATACGGTTTCAGATCCGGACGCTCTACTGACAATGCAATGCTTAACCTAGTTAATCTCATCGTAAATAAATTGGATAATAAATATGAATGCTTATCAATATTTCTAGACCTCGCAAAAGCGTTTGGCACTGTATCTGTTTCGCGACTGTCGGAGAAACTTGAAAGCCTTGGTGTTAGAGGTAAGCCACTGACTTTACTGTTAGATTACTTAAATAATAGAACTCAATACGTTTAAATTGGCGAGTGGATTAGCGATGAACTACCGATAGGTTTTGGGGTTCCTCAGGGCTGCATCTTGGGCTCGACTCTTTTTCTATGCTATTACAATGATTTATGTAAACTTAATGTAAAATATTGTTATATTACAGCATATGCCGATGACACTGCACTTACTTTTTATGCTGAGGGATTGCATGACCTATTCCAGCTTGCGCAGTCTGGGTTCAGTACTGTTTCCCATTGGCTAGCATCCAACTCTCTCACATTAAACGAAGACAAAACCAAATATATGTTTTTTTTCAATTCAAAATCGACTGAAAGTACTTAATCTCGCTAACTGTATTTATGCTCACAAATGTAACTTTCCGCCGAATCTAAACTGTTATTGCCCTGTGGTTAGCCCTGTAAATTATTTTTAATATCTTGGTGTGGATTTGGATTCGAACCTAACCTTCGAAAATCACATACGATCGCTTTCTCAAAGAATCCGCAAACTCACTTACATCTTTAAAAATCTCCGAGAAGTAGCAGAAAGGCATACCATGAGGATGGTATACCAGGCCCTTGTGCAGTAAATTTTGAGCTATTGCATAACGACATGGGGAAGTGCTTGTAAAACTAAAATGATAACTCTCGAAAGGGCTCAAAGAATGATTCTAAAAGTTGGTTTCTCCAAACCCGGTCTATTTTCTACTACTGAACTCTATTAGGAGATCGAAGTTTTGACTGTACGTCAGTTGTATATAATGCGAACAGTTATTTAAAAATTCTGCAAATTGTCTGAAGAAAGTAAGAAACTAAATCCTCTTCGCAGAAGAAACTATGCAATATGTGATTGAGTTAAAGTAAAAACTACCTTTGCGCAGAGATTTTTCCATAACAGGGGTGGCGTGCTGTTTAACAAAATCAATAAAACTATTAATGTAGCTGACTGCAGTAAAAACTAATGTAAATCTATGGTTTTCAAACAACTACAGAAATTAAATTACACAGAAACCGAAAAAATACTTGAGGTGCTAAAATAAGATTAAAAAGACACACGCACACACACGTACATACGAGCACGCACACACACACTCGCACACTCAAACACAAACACACACACACACCTATAATTTCAGTCACGTTGACAAACTATAAATATGCCACGCGAACTACTTGTCAACAAGAAATAAACTTGTACTACTATTTACTAGTTATAAGATTAAGAATGTAATTTGTGGTGATAAAAAAAAATAGCCTAACTGCATTGATATTTTCATTTTACTTGACGCCCACGAATTATGCCCCTAAAGCTAGCTCAGGAATCACACTATTGGTGGAAACCATACAAAAATCCATTTGGTGGTTTTTGAGTTTATCGTGTTGATGTGGATAAGCAGGACGCGGCAGAGACTTCATTTTAAAATATTTATGAATGTTAAAATATCTCTATGTTATCTTTATCTTGACTGGCGTGTTGCTCTAGTTATTAGTTTCTAATCTAGCAGTCAGAGCCTGCTTAATCGGTGATCATGAATTATAAAGATCACCTTATAGCAAACTATTCTGTGTCGGTAATTAATGTATAAAATGAATGGTTTTAAAAATCAGTCGTATGTTTATAAGCAATCGGGTTACTATAGTACACTTTGCTTCTTTTACTATGAAAGTGGTAAGAGCAACTAAATTTAAACATTTGTTTTTACATTTTACGGGTTTTATCTTTATTTATTTAAAGAGGCTTAATAAAATAGCACGACTATTTTCATAAAATCTAATTACTTTAATTATAATTTCAAGAAACGGTCACAGTTCCTGGTGTGCATTTTTATTTGTGGCCAGGAATTGGAAATGCATTTGCTAAAACAATTATTTAAAACCTTAACTTACAGAAATGTGAAATCTCAAAGAGAAACCACTAAATAATGCAATGCTTGCCAGTTCTTTTGTAATGTTATATTTTACATACCTATTAGAAAACCTGGGTTTGAAATAGGACTTTGTACGCTTACAAAAATACTTACTATATTTGTCACCTGGCGCTTTCAGGTACCCCGTTCCCACACCCGAGATCGTTACGACGCTACAGTTAGTAATATAATATACCTATTCGTAGATGGTATTCTTCGCTTTTATAACTTTACTATTTGTTACTACCGGTTTTTCCTGTGTATTAAGAGAATATTTAAAAAAGTACTTAGTACTATTGTACTGGAATTATTCAAGAATTAATTAAAGAGAGTAGCAATAGCCTACTGAAGCGACCAACTGACTGCACGGCGCGCACCAATCACTTTTCGAAGTTATGTGCGCAATAAATTGTTAATTATCGCTTGCTAAAAGGCAAAGGAAAATATCGTGAGGAAACCTGCATGTCTGAGAGTTCTTCATAATGTTCTCGAAATACATGTGAAGTCTGCCAACCCGCACTAGGCCAGCGTGGTGGACTATGGCTTTAACCTTCTCATAGTGAGAAGAGGGCCTTGCCAGCAGTAGGACAGTTTAAATACGGGGCCGATGAAGTACAGAGGTACTTTTAAGTTTTCGATTCTATATTCAAAGCAAACATACATTTAGTATCTGTATTGCTAAAAAATAAGAGAGAGAATTAATTATCCGTGAATATCCGTCGAAGTATTACATAGAGTAAAGAGTAGTAAAGATTCGTCATAAATAGTATTTACCGGCGTCCTATTTAATGTTATAAAATATATCTCCAATTTAAAACATAGCAACCAGTGTAATACAATCCTAATTACAAATCAAAACAAAGATATTTCTTGCCAAACATTTTGCTACCAAACTCTTAATGAACAGCCCGATAACTTCATTAATTACTGTATATCTTATTTAAACCTTGGCATAAGTTTATATAGGTATTTATTTTCTAGATATCTACAGCCACAAACGAATCGATGTTTAGATAAGACTTGTCATGACCCGCTGTTGAGAAAAGTTGTTGCTACCAAGTTCTTATGAATGTGAATTAAAATGAGACTGCTTTTTTGGTTTAAGTAAGGTTTGAGTTCAAAAGAGGCTTTTTATTAAGTAGGTTTTGTACTCCAATCATGAATATTGCTAAAAGCATGCAAATATTTTATCAAATTTATTGTATTATCATATTTTTAAGCACAAAGGGGTGCGCTGGCTAACCAAAATCGGGTTTCGAGAAATGACAAGATTTGAAGAACAAATAAAGATACTACCTACGTAATGCTGATATGATTGTCTTCGCATAAACCTTTGTAACAAATGTCTTCGTAACGTGCATAATAATATCAGCTCTAAATATCTGCAGGGTTTACAATCTCTGACAAAATTATCAGACTGTTGGCATACTTTCTGCACAAAAATAACCTCATACGTATACAAACATGCTCAAAATCCATAATATTAGCATAACCCAAGCGAAGTTTAAATAAAAGATAAAAATTACCCCAACTGTGATTGACTGCCCGAAATAAGTAATCACTGAAATAAAACCCTTTTTTATTGCGTCGAGTTTGCAGTTGAAATTCATGGTACATTCGTACGGACTAATTTACGGTACTCAGTCACGATCAGCTGTAAATCAGCTCAATCAACCTCGATAAAATATATGGATGTTGGATTTTTAAACAGGAGCAACGGTAATCCCCAACGGATTACCGTTGCTCCTGTTTAAATATCAATTAAAATTGAAGCATAGAAAAGTTTGAGCAAATATAAACGACTGATTTGCATGTTCACAAAAATTATTATTTGAGGGACATTTAAAGTCCCATAATGTGGCCTAATGAGTATTTAAAATTAGGGTTAACATATAACTTCATAATAATAATAATCTAAATATAGATAACAGTGACTATCTAAGTCTGTTTCCTAGGTCAAAATTAGCTTACTCTTTAACAAGTTGATTTTAGTTGGAACCAAATAAGAATTGTTCTTAACGCGTAATGCCATAATAGAATAGGGATGATATTGGATATAAAGGCTATTAGTTTATCTTTCTTTCTTTCTTGTTTCCAATGGCTTGGAAATATCTTAAATTGTATTAGATCCCTAGCTGCAATGAGTTCACATATAATAAATTGCCGAAATGTCTCAAGTTTAATAAATAATCGGCGAGTAAGTCATCGATCTACGGCCATTTTCAATATTCGATCCATACATGGATTTTGAGATGCGACATTCGTTTTTGACCTATTTTGTATGGAGTTTATGTCAAAATCAAATCTAAAATCTACAGATCTATCTATAGATCGAATATTGAATTCCGTAGCTAGTCGTATAGTTTCAAGCCATTTATGTCCTGTAGAAGAGGATATCCAAGCTTTATGAAATTTAAAAATATTTTCGACTCTTTTTTAACACTTATAACATCCGAAAGACCGAAGTAGTTAAACTTAACCGTGCATATCTCTAGTTACGCATAAACTTATGAATATTTAACCAGTATCAGTTTATGTTAATTATAAATGAAGAAAGGTCGCAGGGACTCTGTGACATAAAATACGGTGTCACCATTAAGGCACTTGTGACCCTGACTCACATATTATTAAAATTTTGCGCAACATACTGGTCGGTGTTAGCAATAAATAATGAACATTGAATTTTCGTCGTGCATACGAAATATTCAAAATCTATCCCGCCGTAAGGGTTTTGTGCAAAATAATTTGCGACGACCCAAAAACTTAAAATGATTTTACGATAGCAAAGTTTTGTAGGAAATGGATTTCAAGTAAATTAAGATTTCTGGCCGGTTGGTCTAGAGGGTAGAGAGCCCGTATGCTAGGAGCCGTGTGTTCGATTCTTATCAAGAACAAAGCCTTGTCTTTTTTACTTTTTTGCTTTTCTGTAATGAACAATACGATTTTCTCTATGTCTGGATGTAAGTATGATAAGAATATATTTATTAAAGTAACTAAATATTTAATAGGCTAAATCGACAGTTACTTCAAATCAGACTACTGAGAGCTTATATATGTAACTACATATATGCATATTATGTACGATTGTTTCGGTAATCACATAAATACATATTCCATAATTTAATTTCAAATTCAATCGTATCTATATTGTTGATAATCAGTTGTAGTTTCCATTAGAGCTCTCAATAATAAAAAATAATATTCCATGTCTCAGATTAGTGTCAGTTTATTCAGTGGTACTGCCTATAATGACTATCACAGATCTCCATCATAGCCGGTACCGACAGATTAACGTGCTCTTCGAGACACAGAGCAAGAGATAAATTAACAATGCAATTCGCACATAACTCCGAAAATTCAGTGGTGTGCGCCGTGGATCGAACCCGATCATCAACTAAACATAACTGTTTTAAATATTTCACAGAAACAGTTGACTTATGCCAAACGAAATAGACGTATGTCCATAAACACATGTGAGCTGGTTTATCAACCGTCAACAGCAGTTTGTAACTCGATAAAACGCGCAGTATTAACTAACAAATACCTATTTTATAAGGTGACAGTCGTAAAATGGCGAGATTGGAAGAAACAGCCCTGCGTTGAATCTTTTTTTATCGCGTCAAAAGGAAACGATCAATCATATTCTGAAGACAGTTAATGTACTTGCGTTTTGTTGCCGCACTGCCAACAGCCTTATTCGGAATTTGGATAATCCGAAAATCCTAAATTGCGGTTTTGAATGCGAGAAATAAATAATGATGATGTGAATGTATAGAATAACGAGATCTTGTTAACAACGCGTGAGAGGGCTTTTTAGACCCGTTACGTTTTATTCTGCTTACAATTTAATTTAAGTTTTAGAGTTATAACGTGACATAGGTATAACGGTATACAGTTATACCTATGTCACGTTATAACTCTTTTCAGTAATTGAATCTGTAAAGTTGCTGTATGTGTTACTACATGTATTCGTGGCCAAAATAAAAAGATAAATGAGACCCGTTTTCCTATTTTGTAAAACAAATGTACGCCATTTGGCATACCCCGTTCCTTTGTTAAACTTTTATTGCTTTTCATTGCTTCTCCTGAATACTTAAAGGACGACTATTATTATTTGTTTATTACAATGTATGGCTACAAGTATAACATCTAAGTCCATGGGACCCACCTCGACGGACTTGTATAACTTATCACACCATAACGGAGGGTTAAATCAATCTTATTATAAAAACCACTATTCGTAGATATACCTATTTATGCTCAAAGGGATGTTAGAAAATGGAGGCAGATGCAACATTTAAATGCTAAATTATGGAAGTTACAACATACACTGTTTAAGAAATGTTATTTAAAGCTTTATAAAGAAAAGTAGTCAACATTATTTATTGTAATAATATTTATGATGAACCTGCTATACGTTCTTGAAACTCCTTAAGTTATCAAGTATTTATTTTCAGACTAAAGTACATAGCTCTTTTACATTTTCTGAAGAGCATTATTCCATAATCTTTGCATTGTGTGTTACATCTCGAACTGCATCATAATGTTCATTTTTTAGTTTTGTTTTTAAGTAATTTATAATTATCAATGTAATATTCAAATTTGAGACAAATCGTGATCCCTAAGGTAATCAAAGCAGTATGCAAGATACTGCTTTGATTAATTACCTCAGGGCATGATTCTAGGACTTATACAAATTTATAAAATTAATCTCAATCTAGTGCCATCTAGGCAGCTGCTCTCGATGTAAATATATTAATAAAAACACGAAGAAAAATAAGTTAACGTCCCTAACAGGCAGATTGATTCTATTCCTAACAATTTATTTGAATGAACATGATAATGCGTATTTATAGAACTTGATATTCTTGATTCGATTCCGGACTAAATTAAATATAACATTCAGTTGAATGGAGCTTTTGAAACAAGTATTTGCTATTCCGATACAAAAGACGGTACAATCCGAGGCTTATGTAATACAGGAGTGGAAAGGCACAAAGCGGATTGTAGGGACGTCAATTTATTTCTCTGAAACGAATATAAAAAGGCAATGCTGTTGAATCTGCAGCATAGTTTGCTACTTACGAAACCGTTAACAGCGACGTCCGCTAGTCTGAAACAATATTTGTTTCTCCAGAAATTTCTTGATACTTACGTGAGATGAAAATATGGTTGGCGAAATTGAGTAGGTCGCATTTCTCTCTAAGACTTTATAGATGCAAGTGTTTTCTGCTTTTCAGAGTAGAATAACACTTTGACATTTTTAAACCAATAAATATCTTGCTGTTAACCAAACTGTTAGAGCTGTGAGCATAATTTTTATCGAAAACAAGTCTTTTTTCTTTAAATATTGCGGTTCTACAATTCCTATTTTTTTTAATTTAGTGTTAAAGCTACACTCTTTACAACATATTTTTAACCATAGATTTTTTATATTAGTGCTATAGAACTAATACCTGCAACAATCTATATACAGCTACTACTATAAAAAAATGAAAATAATACTAAAACGATAAATAGAATGATTGATGATAGATGCGGAGGTCAGTTGAGGGATGTGAAAGGCATAGGGGCGAAGTGATCTATGATAGTCGAACTGAGCAGAATGTAACAATGTATTTATAAAGTAAGTAGGAACCAAGATTAAGGTGAAACATTGTTAAAAAGAAAAATCAAATATTACACTAATGTTACAAAAGTATGTTATTGAGTTTGTTACCCTCTTGAGTATCTTCAAACACACGGGTGTACGTATGTCACTAACCGGCTAAACACTTTATGAACAACCATAGGTGCAAATTAACACTGACTCAGTAAAACGTTATTTTCTAAGGCCAATTTCCTGTCGGGATATAATTCTCGTAAGCTCTAATTATAATCTGTTTGCCTAGTAGGCAAAGGCTTCTTTTCATTATCCAAAATCGCTATCATGGCATCGGTAGGAAAAATAATTCTAATGTCAAATATATCAAAATTGCCTTTATTATAAAGCTACGTTTAAATTCTCATTACATGTCGTACGATCATATTACAAATTAAACTTTAAATAATTATCACATGGAATAACTTTATTATTTGCTCATCGCCATTATCTAGCACTAATGGGGATCATTATCGAAATAAAGTAATTATTTTATTGTTAATTAACGTATCAATGACTTAATAGTCATTCATACGTTATAATTAATAGCTAATTATACGGTTAAATTAATTACAAGTTGCTTTAAACGATTCATTTTAAACTGCACTATTATTGTTTGAGTATGGTAGTATTGGCAAGGCGGCAATAGCCTTTTGGAGTGACCAACAGACTGATACGCAAAGGGTCTGAAAGTCAAAACCTAGGCCGTGCACAAATGTCTTTTTAAAGTTATTTTTAATCATTGCTCGATAAACAGTAATAGAAGCAATTGTGAGGAAACCTGTATGTCTGAGAGTTCTCCATAATGTTCTCGAAATACATGTGAAGTCTGCTGAGCACCACTTGGCCAGTTTAGGGGACTATGGATTAACGTTTCATAAGCGGTTAGTCTCCGCAATGGGACAGATTAAAAGCAAAGATCAAGGTGATACGTAAATTTTTACGTAGATAGTGGCATAATTGATATAAGAACTTTATTATTATATTATATATATTTGCTACTAGTTTGATAACTTCAAACTTTGATATCCTGATGCTGTAACTATATTCTTTATTGAAGCCGCCTCTGGGCAGCTTGTGCAACAGAGCGAAGGTCTTGGATTGCTACCGGAACAGTGCTAAAACAGTGCTTTGACGGTAGAAGAGCTTTGCTGATTTCAGCATGAATAGGCCGGCTCGAACGGGGAAGTACTACCCTCTCACAGAAAATCGACGTTAAGTAACAGTACTTAAACTGTTGCATTTCGTTCGGTGATTGAGAGTTTTGGAGGCCCTATCTCCTATTTATTGTCCCTCATCCCACTCCTTATCCTATCCCTTTTCCCAACCCCAAGGTGCGGCAACGCACTTGTGAACCCTGTGGTGCTGCTTGTGTCCTTGGGCGGCGGTAATTGCTTACCATCAGGCGATCCGTCTGCTCGTTTGCCGCCTATTCCTATATAAAAAGATTCAAACATGCTTGCAAATTAAACTTTCTACCACTTTGGTTCTAAGTCGTAAAATGAAAAATAACAAAGTCTCAAACGGAAATCGAATAAAATTTGAAACAAATTTTCTTTTCAATATAATACAATTTTTTTTTGTCGTCAGTAATAAAAATAACACTTAATATTATATTTTGACTTCTTCTAAAACAATATCCAGTATTCCAGTTTGAGACTTTACCATACCCTTAGGTACAATTTTCAATAATTACAACGACTCTTAATACTCAGGTTAAAAAAAAGCAAACTCTATATTTCAACTCTCTCTCTCTATCAAGGAATCTGAAGTTGATAGTCTGCCCAGCCAGAAGATATTGCAGTTTTTTCTGTAGTTCCTAGGTGTTCTGGGGACGCCTGCAGGAAAATTATTGGAGATATCAAAATTAATTGAGGAAAATGATAAATTACCGCCAAAATCGCGACCTTCCTCCAAAGTTCTTCATCAAAAATTTTATACTGACTATTCATCAGACCTTGTACCAAAATCTGGCTCATCTCAATAACTAGTTTTATAATAAAAAAACGTTAAAATGGATAAAATTTTTGGCTTTACCAGATAATCAAGAAAAACCTGCAGTCTTTCAAATTTGGCTCAAGCCAAACTTTACACTAGTCTTCCCTACACATCTGTAAAATAAAACTGCGTCCTCTAATAAATGCATCCCCAAATGTAACTTTTGGACCCCCAAATAGACTGTAGACTCAATTTAACATTGGGTAAGGAACTAGAAAATACTGAAAACGACAAGGCCCAAGTATAGGTATTACCATTTCTTTATACGCAAAATTAGAAGTACAGATTTACAAAGATAATAATAGTATAAGAAGATTGAATTTGAAATATATCAAAGTTTTAGAAGTTAATTGTGACTGAGCCCCGGGTGTGGATTTACTTAATAACATTTGGACAGTCGGAAGTTTAATCTAAACGGAGTTGCCGGGGTCAATGCTCTCTTAATGCGTTACTTGCTTATTTTTTTTAAGATGCTGATGAGCGCGTGTTCGTTATTCTTTGTCTAAATTTAAAACTTGATATTTCATGAGCCTGATTAAGATGGATGGAGAACCACTATAATATGTATAGAAAATATATGTATTTTGTTACATATTCGGATACTAGGCTGATTGCTGAGTATAGAAAATAAGATTTTCACCTTTATGCATATAAATACATATATCTATAATAACCTTGTGATCAATGTTTGTATTTTTCACGTCTTCACCCACGTACATTCAATTTTACACTTCCAAGGGATGAAATAAATAGAATTCTATCTTCTTTATGAGTTTCAACCTACTCCGCGTCAAATTGCGACAAAATCGATTTAGAACTCGAGCCTTGAAGATGTGACAAGAACGGCCGGAGTTACTCTGGTGCTTACAAATAAGTTTTGGAGATTACCCACTTGAGTGCCGACACCTACGCCTGTTGGCCTGAGAATTCGCGGAAAATTATAACAAAGCGTATTATTACACAGGTACAGACAGGTAGCTAAGTATGTTTTGTTATTTAACTGACCTAAATATAATTTTCTTTGATGCTGTAAAACTTATTATTTATAGAAACTGTAATGTATATTTTAAACGTTAAGTATCATTATGCAAGGTACAAATATATATTCAAAATGTACAATTGATCTTAAACCTCTATTTAAAAATCTATAGGTACATTTATTATAAAATGACTGCCTCCGTGGTCCAGTGGATAGCGTATGCGACTGCTGATCGGAGGTCCCGGGTTCGATTCCCGGATCGGGCGAAAGTGTTACTGGGTTTTTCCGAATTCTCAGTAGCACACGGAGTCTGCTGATGTGCCCGGTAACGTCTATAGGCTCGCCCTCAATTACGTGCGACCTAAAAATTCATGGCGAAATGTGGGTGTAATACCTATTACGCCTCTGCCTACCCCTTTTTTTATCTGTCTGTAAGAACGCGATAAACTCAAAAACAACTCAACCAGTTTGTGAAACACACGGAGAATTGGTCTGTGAGGCTTACTCTCGAGAGCGCTAAGAATGCGTATCTATCGGCGCGGTTTTCATAATGGATACCCATTTTAAAGTCGAGACCAACGAGAGTAAAAGTGTCCATGTACAACAGTGTCGATAGAAAACTTAATATATTATTACTAGATGACACCCGCAGCTACGCCCGCATATTATTTTATTTTACCCATTTTGCCCGATTCCGTAAGAATTTCGAGAAATCCCTTCTTAGTGCATCCTTACGGTCCCCAAGGAACATACATGTCAAATTTCAGCTTCCTGCGTCTAATAGTTTAGGCTGTAGCTTTTCTGTCAGTCAGTCAGTAACGCAAGGATTTTATACATAAAGATGCCGGGCACACGATAGACATCTCCTGCACCCAAGCACTCTTGTATGTAAACACATGAAAGTCACTCAAACGCGGTGTCAGACCTAACGCGTTCGCTCGATAATGCAGTCATAAGACTGTCGCGTGGAGTGAATAGCATTTGCAACTCTAGGTTTTGGTTTATAAGGCATAGTTTTGCTTGCGGATAGGCTCAACATTTTATCATATATATTGACAACTCCCGTATTAGGACTAAATCTTGTGTCGTGGGAGACTTCACAAACATACGACTGACAGACACAATGAACACACATACTCGAAACAAACATTTATGAATTATACAAAGTGTTGTGTCGTATAATTATAGCGGTATTGCTTTTAGCTCTTATGGAGTGATCTATTACGTAGTAACCATTATCTCGTTTGCAACTCTAGCACCTTAATTGCATAAATATCTTTAAAACGAATGTATATTATATACATAAAAAACCAACACATTATATTCACAATAAAATGGTAACACCATTCCTTTTATAATACATCACTCTTTACTTTTTATACGCGAACATGCATATACCCCATTTAATCGTGTCCAGCCAATCACCCGCCAGATAAAACGGATCCCTGGGTATTGCTTCAAGTTAACCGGCCTGTTTTTCACATGTGAGTAATTTTTCACCGGTTGAAAGCCGGCAGTAATTTTATTTATAATTAAAAAAAGGTACCTCGCTACTAACATAGAATTTTCATGATCGGATTATGTTTTGTGAAATGATTGAATTATTGGAATGAGTACCCTTTTTGTGGAAATAATTTTATCTTGTATAAATATTGTAGAAACAAATGAATGAAGCTGCGTAAAAGTGATAGGTACTTTAGTTAAAATGTAGCTGTATGGCATAATCTACGGTGTAGCGTCGTAGATGCCTACGTCGTTGACACAAACTAGTTAACATTTAGACAAGTTACACTGTACTAATAATTATGAAATAAATTAATCATTCATATTTTATGTCTAATGCATAGATAATAGATTTTATACTTCGCCGAATATTGTACGAAAGTCACTTTTATTTTATTTATGGTAAGCTATGTAGGTAACAAGAAGATTATTATTTATATTATCAATACTCCTTGAGGCACCCACTCTTTAGTCAATAACCTACCCTTTTCACCTCCCAAGTATAACCTGCAGTAGGTAAGTCGAATCACGTAGTCCGACAATTCGTCACGCACTTCATAGTATGCAGGGCTAAG
Organism: Euclidia mi; assembly: GCA_944739405.2. Lineage (NCBI taxonomy): Eukaryota > Metazoa > Arthropoda > Insecta > Lepidoptera > Erebidae > Euclidia > Euclidia mi. The sequence goes on along the minus strand of OX123183.2, from coordinate 8,137,930 downwards.
GGTTAAGCCGCCACGAACCTTAGAGTCCAATTTCCGATGCTAAGAAGTTGCTAGCACCTTTGTCTGATTCTATTTAAAACTATATAGATTATGAGAATAGTGATAATTATAAAGACACTTAAGGAAAGCTATGGAGAGAAAATTCGTGAAGCATTTTATAAGTAAATCGGTATTTGGAAGAAAAGGGAATCTGTACCTATAAATTATGTGCGTGTAACTTTTAAATAAATAAAAAACGAAAATTCAAATATAATCATCAAGAATTTATGCTTTATTTAGATCTTTCTGCAGGCTAAGGGGCACGTTATTAAAAAAAATCATAAGCGCATACTTATGCAACTTACATCACTGTAAAAAACTGAACATACATATTTTAATCAGGTTTAATATACCATAAGACTCTCTTAGTCCATTTGTCGCAACAACTCATCTCTCTCATGTCTCATTCATTTCGTTCCGAGGATTTTTATGGCGTAAAAGTTACTACCCACTATTCGTAGCATTGTCAGTCTGTAGTTTGCACTGTTAACTTTCACAACGCGTGGAAACTTACATTTTCTTTCACAAAGGAAGATGTCAACTTGATTTCGTCATTTAAGACTACAAGGACAGTCTTGAGAGCTCAAGTTGACTCTACATTATATTCACATTTTTATTATATTTGCTGAGATGTTCCGTAAATATGAAATTATACTGTAAATATTTTCCATTTTGTTGTTTGGAGTAAACGACAAGGAAGAGGAATTTTATGTTAGAGACCCGATTTGTGACCAAAATTTACAACTACACGTTATTTACAAAAAAATCGTTCAACGTCTGATATGTTTCCGGTATGATTGAATATAACTTAAGCATATTATTTTTAAACCCAGTTTTTCAATCCAATCTCTTGTTATAATCGCAAATAATATCTAAGTCTATGTAATAAAATCACAAAATTATACTTAATTTAGGCTTAAAAGTAAAATAATTCCAGTAGTATGCGGCTTTTTCATATTCTTAAGTATTGAAGAAAAACACAAATTGCTATTATTTCATCTTCTTAAAAAAGAAACATACCAGTAACGGTAGTGAAAAATTTGAGCCTCAATTGTCGCCACAACTCATGATTAATGGTCATAACAAAATCCAACTTATAAAGTAACATAAAACATTTTAGGAAACAAAGAATTGTATATTGTATTTATTTCTGGGTGTAATGTATTGCTTTAAAATAAAATTACACAAATTTTATAGATTTTGCCGGAGGATACCTTCAGATACCTCTGTATTCAATAAATTGTAATAAGCATTGGCCTTATTTTCTCGTGATCAATGTTTGTCAGAAATAAAATTAAAGGAAATTTATTAAAAGAGTAAATAAAATGCCTCTTCAAAACCGGTCAATAAATTAACCACAGTAAAATTAATTAAGAATATTTCAATGTATTTAATATTTAATTTAATTTCACGCCAAGAAAGTGGATATAGCTCTAAACGAAACGTGCCGGCAAATTACTGGATGTTTGAAGCCGACTCCGGTAGAGATGCTATATCCCTTGGCAGGCATTGCGCCTCCATCCGTCCGCAGAGAAGTAGCCTCCTCTATAGAAAAATGGAAACAGGAGACAGACTCGAGACACCCACTGTATGGCCAAAGACCAGCCACGAAGAGATTAAAAAGCCGAAAAAGTTTTCTCAGTACCACCCCAGCCAGCGATAACAATGCTCCTAAGGCCAGAGAAAACATTTGGCGTGACAAATTCCCTCTCCTAACCTTCGTCCCTTTGGCAGAAAAACTACCTGCAGGAAACAAACTGCCTTGGCCAACCTGCAAGGCGCTCAACAGGCTGCGTACCCAGGTTGGTAGATCCAAGGACAATCTGTCAAGGTGGGGATTCATAGACCCAAGCACGAATAAATGCGGGTGTGGCGCGTCACCACAGACGATGGACCATTTGCTTTCGTGCCCCGCAGGCCCGGGGTCGTGTACGCTCAATGACCTATATGAGGCAAGGCCAAATGCCATTCGAGTGGCCGAGTTTTGGGCCAAATTTATTTAATGTGTTGCCATCGACACGATAAGTAAGTAATGTATTTAATCAATGAACATGAACAATCGGTAAACGAAGAAGATACAAAAATACTTTAGCCACTCTCACCGTCCCTCGAAATATTTCCTTTTATCGTCATAGTTATTTGGCGGACACAATGATACAAAAAATATTGATGTAAGTATATTTTTATTTTATATGAACGATATGATCTCTCCAGCGGTGATGATTTTTGTAGTAGCGTAAAACGTGTGAGGTTTTTATTTCAAGTCAATTATTTTACAACTTTATACTTATTTATATTTAAATCTATTATTTACAACTAAAATAATACGTATAATCCTACAACTCAATTAAAAAAGAAGAACTTATATAAACATAAAAAGGCAAAGCGTTATACAGGTATCATGTAAACACTGAATAATATTTAGATGATTAGACTTAATCTATAAGTATCATTATATAATATTTATATATGACGTGAGTTAAATGTACTTATAGAAAATATTATTAATTTGTATTAAGGCTACAATTTCTATATTGTTATAATTTGTATTGAATTCTCTCTTTACGCATCACTTACTGCCAAATTTACTCCAATATTGATAAAAGAAAACGCAATAAGCAACTCTCTAAACCAGACACGACAATTTACTTAATTAACCTTTTTTATAAAACCGCCATCTACTGGAGGCTTCATTAACCAAGTCGATGGAAAAATCTTTTAATCACAATGCCAAAGAGATCGTTATAAATTAATCTCCGTGAACGTCCCACGACCCTTTCCTGTCTTACTTTTTAGCCTCGAAGGCTTTTGAAGTTGAATACTTTGGTGCCGGAAGTCCGATTTTTCCACTGGGGATTTAGAAGTTTCGTCAATACTTTGTGCCGCCGCAAAATGTATATGATCTCCTCTCTAGAGTATCTGTTAAGTGGTTGAAAGTTAGAAGGGAAAAAGAACCGTTTAAGTAGGTATACTTTGTTTTGGTTAGCGAAAGTGCTTTACATGATATAAGTATAATGTATTACATGTTATAACAAAATAGGTATAGCAGACTTATGTATGTAAAGTCGGCATATACGTTATTTTGTCATAAGTCTGACCAGATAGCCAGGCAGCGATAGCCTAGTGGAGATACCAACAGACTGCCATGCAGAGGGTATCGGGTTCGAATCCGCGGCGCGCACCAATGACTTTTCAGAGTTATGTGTGTATTGAATTGTTAATTATCGCTTGTCCCGTGCCTCGGCGAGCACGTTAAGCCCTCGGTCCCGGTTGTCATAAAGATCTTTGGCAGTCGTTACAGGGCGTCAGTACCATCTAAAAAACGGAAGTAGTCAAAGCATAGAATATCGCTATCCCTTCGGGTTGCGGAGGTCAGACAGGCAGTCGCTCTGTGGAAAAGCTAATATTTAGCCAAATCTGGTTAGATTAGTAAGCGGACCCCAGATTGAAACTGGGTTAACGCTAAGAGGATGATGAAGTCTGACCAGATATCTAAGGGTTCATACCTATTTATGCTACAGATCTCAAGATTATAAAATTTAATGAGATCTTCAGATTTATTACTTAGACTTCAAATAGTTTGTCTATTATGTGAAATCATTTTTGTGAATCTGATTGCTATTGATTCTCATTATAATTATTTAGAGATTGTCTTTGATGTGACATAATCTATGTTCTCAAGGTTTCTCAGTGCCTGCTCAACTAAGTCCCCTTTGTCTCAACATTGACAAAATGTGTTTTATATAGGATCGTGAAAGTAATCAATTACTTATCCATCTTGATCCGAGTGGTCGAACGCTGATAACAAAACGTTATCCAAAGACGAAGCCGAAATAACCGCAGATTGAAAACCATATCAGGCCTACCGAAGTGCGTTCGATTACTTATCTCCTTCAATCCATATACATCCTTAGTTTATATCCAATAAAAAATCTTATGTTCCGGATTGTAGATAGGACATTTTTATGATTCCACTCTGCCAGATAAGGTAATAAATCTGCAGAACTCATTTGTTTACGAGCTAAAGTTTTTGACTGTCCGGGTACTTTATTGTGAAAGAAAATGCTTGTTTTTTCTTAAAAGGGCGATGATCATTTTCATCAGTAGTATCGACTGCTGACACATTATACAAAATAAATAATTTACATATAGTTTTCGGAGCATAAAAAATATTGATCTTCGAGTGAAAATGATTAAATATACGAGTACACTAAATTAAATAAGAATTTATCTGGAACTTGCATAAAACAAAATTGGACAAATGTACTCAACCATAAATTGAGCAAACTTATACCACATAAAAAGAAAAATGAGCAAATTCATTTATAACCCGTCTCCGTAATACAAGACAAACTCCAAGTGTATCGTGGTATAAACCCCACAACTCATTTGTTTACGGCCTGAAGTTTTTGATTACCGGAATTAGTATACAGCGTCTTGAACGAAAACTGGCTGTTTATCTTTAAGAGCATGATATAGATTAATGTGCAGCTTTATTCGAACCCATTGAGACGGGTAATGAACTTACCAACTTGGTTTTACAGAATCAACGAGAAGTTTGTAGATACGTTTGTTTGACAGATTATAATAATGGAAAGATTGGATGATTTTAGCGGTAATGTTGTGTTTGATGTACTACTGACACTGGTTTTAGACATGGAACATGCCTATCACTTTCATTTGCAAAGGTGTGAGTCAAATCTGATTCAAATAGTAAGCGAACGTAAAGCTTCTAAGACGATAATGTTCATCATGGTTTTATTATCATCACATCATTATCATCACATCATCATCATCGTTCTACCTACGTTATCCTGGACGCTTGGGAGTGCGCTAACTAGTCTAATTAGATATGCTAGAATATCAGCAGCCGTCTGACCTCCGCAACCCAAAGAGATAGCGATATGCCATGGTATAGACCAGCATCAGTTTATTTGAGACCCAAGTTCACCTTCAATGATATAACGGTCGATTGCAAAAACAACTGTTTAAAGTTAAACATTAAGATAAACAGAGATCGTTTTTTTACTGTTCACCAGTGCCGTTTGGTTGCCGGTTTGAAAACCGGACGTTTTTTTAATGAAATGAGTGAGAAATGTAACATTGCCAAATGAAAATGTACCATTACAACATTAAATGACGATTACTTGTACAACGCTTTAAACAATCGTATAATATTATAATGCAGTCAAGTTCAGAGGTTGTATTTTTCGTTATAATAATATTTCTTTTTAGGAGTATTACGACATTTTTTGGCAGGATTAATTTTATGACATTTGTCATTGTTATTGTTTATTTTGTAGAAATACCATAACCATTTCAAAAGAGGTTGTAAAACGTGAAAAGTTATTGCTGAGCACATCAAACGATTACTTTCTGATTTCATAAGGAACCTTACGAAAAAAATGGCTGATAGGAACCGTATCAGCAATTTGAGCCTTAACGAAAGAAATATTTTGAGTGATTATATTCACCATCCATTAAAAAATTAAATACGGACCTCCTTTTGTCTTTATAAGAAACTGTTCTGTTGACAAATAAATGTAACTAGTAAACAAAATGTCACATTGACAGCGATAACCAACGTTTAAACGCGTTAAACATGGATGCGAGGCTCGGTTAAAACAACCACCCGATTTAGCATTTTAACTGATGTATAAGGTATGGTGAACATGAAAATTGAACTAAACAGTTGGTTACAAATTTAAACATCTGTTAAACTGTGGGTGAACACCGGCCTGAGAGTACTGACTCGCCGTACCGATTGTCAAAGATTTTCATGACACCAGGGACCGATGTGCTCTTCGAGGCACGGAAAAGCGATAATTATCTAATTTAATAGGCGCCTCACTTCTGGTTTTATTATCATAACTAGATAGGCAAAATATAGTCAATACCACTTAATGATGTTTATTTTATAGTATTGTCTATATTGTACTCACTGCCAATGTAATAAATTGTAATGAGATGTTATTTTTCTTAAGTTGGTATCTAAAAGTTGTTAAATTTTAATTTTATCTAACAAGATGTTTGTATAAACTATGTGGTTAAAAAATATCTTCTTTCTTGATATTATATTGCTTGTTTTTGTATCTTGTAATAAATTTTAAAATTACAAGTGTATAATAGTAATGCTTTTTTTTAATATTGCATAAGTTTTAGATATTCGTGTAATACTATAAACAGATCTTATAATTCTTATTAAAGATAAGTGCCTAATGTATTTCACAAACAGATTTTCTAATATTATTTTTATATCTAGCTCACAAATTGCATTCGAAATTAAAATAAAATAAGGTGGTATCCTAAAATACAATTTATTTGAATATAGACTAATAATATGAGCTTAAGATTTTGCTATTTCGGTAGTCATTGCGCAGTATATTGCTGCGAAGTTCAGATATCAAAAGACACCTAATATATATTTTTTAAATTTAATTTGAATTCAAAAAAGCTGTATGAGATTTTATTTCAATCGAGTAATATCTCACAAGTATGTCTGTAACGACAGATAAAATAGCTTAAACTTTTGCTAAATGCCAGAATGGCTCAAACACTACTAGTAAAATAGTAGATATTATATTTTTTCATGTATATAAATATAATATGTCTATATAAATATAAATATGTTAAAATAAACAACGGACGAGGCTCTGGCAAACAAAATATCCCGATAAGCGGCAATAGGCTCGCCCCCTATTACGTGGGATCAAAACACTGGCGAAAAGTTGGCGTTTAATATGCCTCTGCCTACCCCTTCGGGGAAACAGGCGTGAGTCTATGTATGTATGTATATATGTATGTATGTTTAAATAAAATCTATGAATTAATTCTTCGTCATACATAAAAATATAATATTATTATCATCAGTGTATACTTCATCAATCTGACTACTTTTTGAAGTTGCTGCAAATAAATAGCAAATTGCTATATATTTCAAATGACATTAAATCAAATATTGACGATGCAATAACCCAAAATCGTACCACAAATTCAATAATACATACACCCCAAGGCCCATGTTGATTATATTTATATTAGATCAAATTATCAAAACAAGCATCCAATTTGATGATGCACAAATCACAATCACATTGGCATTATGGTCACGTTCTATCTCCCAGTGGATCAGGTGGATAGCAATGAAAAGGTGGATTAGACAGGCCAGGTCACCCTTCAGACATGAAACGTAGGATTGTCTATTTTATATTCTTTGTTTGAACCAACTTTTATTGATCTGTCGTGCTCTATCAAAGATATACGATCTCTTTTCTTCAAAAAAGGACAACTAGGATAATCCTTGTGTGTCGAGGCTTTAGAAATAATATATAAAAGATACGCAGATTTCGCTTGTTTTGGTTCACACGTTTAATTTTTGTGTGTTTATCGGATTTTTGCTTTATTTCTTTTGTGAAGAAAGGCGTGGTTGCTACTTGTTTTCTACAGTACTGTTACATAGGCATAAATAAGACTTTGATCCATTTTAAAAATATTTATAATGTCTCTGTTATCAAAGTCTTCGGTTCGATTCCCGGGTCGGGCAAAGTGTTATTGGGTTTCTCCGTTAGGAAATTCTCAGTAGCAGCACGGAGTCTCGTAATGTGCCCGGTACGGCAATAGGCTCGCCCCCTATTACGTGGGACCTAAAAAATCATGGCAAAATGTGGGTGTAATATTACACCTCTGCCTACCCCTTCGGGGATACAGGCGTGAGTATATATATATATATATATATATATATAATGATTCAGTGGGTCTCCTGCCACCAGTATGGCATTTTTATTTATTATATTTTATATATTAATCCCTTAAAATATTTTAGACAATCGAATTTATTATATGAGATAAAAATAAACTTGTATAATAGTTAACTCCATTTGAAAAAAAACTTAGCATCGGTCAAAGAAATTCTACGAATCAAGTATTTAAAAATGTATACACTAATTAAACATAGTGCAGCCCTATGCAAGCTTTGATTAAATGAATAAACTCAGATAGCTTCGAATAAAATGTGGATTTATTTGATTTAGTCCACGTTATTTGATAAGATTACTGTAAACTTACTCGGCGATCTGGCGATCTGTAATTAACATTGTAATCAACTACTTTGAATACGAAGAGAATCAAATTTACATACTCTTTTAAATTTCGTATACATATACTTTTACTTTGTGACATTAACATATTAACAACGGTACTACTAAAAATGTAGATACAAATAATATAAACTAAATTCCTATGTATACAGATTTTACTGAACATAATTGAAACATGGCGATGACACAATTAGATCAAAATAATATTTATTTTACGTATATGTTTTCAATAACAAATGGATTATGTTTTATATTGTTTCCAGCATTGATGTTTGCTCACTATAACTACTGTTTTTCTTATGTTACAAATAATAATACGCTGAAGTTCTTTCTTACCCAATCAGGGAAATAGTGATCAAATTCCTAGTAAGTGGTACTTTTCCCGGTGATTGGAAACTAGCTAGAATTGTTCCAGTTTTTAAAAAAGGAGATAACAGTGATGTTAGGAATTACAGGCCAAAAGCAATTCTTTCTAGCTTTTCTAAAATATTAGAGTCCTTAGTTTCATCTGTATTAACCAAGCATACAAGACTACTAATCCAACCAGAGCAACATGGCTTTCTAGATAAAAAATCCGTCCTTACCAATTTGATCTCCTACATTACTCCTATTATTGAGAGTGTAGATAACAATCAGCAAGTAGATTCAGTTTCTACAGATCTTGCTAACGCCTTTGACAGAGTTGATCATCAAATTTTACTTTGCAAGCTTCAACGTCAGTATGGAGTATGCAGTGAATTGCTCAGTTGGTTTGAGTCTTACCTGGTGGACCGTGAGTACGTTGTGGTAGTAAATAATACGGAATCTTAAAAGTACTTTGCAAACTCTGGTGTTCCCCAGAGATCTCACCTTGGACCAATTCTGTTCTTATTATTCAAAAATGACATAGTTATGCAAGTGCAACATTGTCAGTGTTCTCTCTATGCTGATGATATGAAAATATCATGTCAGATTAACTGTGTTAATGACGAGAAGTTACAACAAGATGATCTTGATCGGATTTATGAATGGTGTTGTGGTAATAAAATGTTACTGAATGCTGCAAAATGCCAACAAATTCGATTCACTCGAAAACGGAATATTATTCAAACTTGTTTTCACATCAATCACAATCTGATTACCACAGTCCATCAAGTGCGAGATTTGGGTATTATTCTAGACTCTAAAATTTCTTTTATTCCTCAGTTTGATAACATTGTTAACAGAGCTGCCAAAATGCTTGGATTTTTAAAACGAAATATCAAGGATTTCAAACGTACCACATCAAGAATTTTACTTTATAATGTACTTGTGAGGAGTGTTTTAGAATTTGGCAGTGTTTTTTGGAATCTCCGGTATACAGTTCATACACAACGCATTCAGTCGATCCAATGAGCATTTACTAGGCATATGTCGTTTGTTACGCCTGGTTTTTGTCCTAGATGCCCATATAGTGATCGATTAGCAAATTTTAAATTAAACACGCTTAAAGATAGGAGAATGATGTTGGACCTTTGCTTCCTACAGAACATAGTTAATGGGTTGTCACAGACACAAGGACTTCTTGAGCGTATACAGATATGCGTACCTAGGCTCAATGCTCGGATAAGGAAAAATTTTCCGTTTTTCAAGGTTCCGACTCACCGAACCAACTTAGGTGCACAAGGTCCTATAACTAGGTAAACTGCATCGTATAATAACTGCTGGCGAACATTAAGCCTCGACATCTATAATGACAATCCCAGCCATTTCAAGCATAAAATATTGAAAAAGCTTCGCTCATAAACTCATAACTCTATCTATTATAATATATAATTTTATAGTATAAGTTCTTTTATAACTTAATTTAATTATTATTGTTTGTCCTATTTTATGTGAATATTGTGCATATTTTATAATTAGAGTAGCATCTGCATTTTGTGTTTTGAATTATTTTTTTTACCAATGTTTATGTTTACTCTGTAAATATGCCCTAAATAAATAAATAAATACTATTAGTCACGATAGCATAGTGAAGAGACCGACAGACTGGTACTCAGAGGGCCTCGGGGTCGAATACACGGTGCGCACTAATGACTTTTGAATTTAAGTGCGTATTAAATAGTTAATTATCGCTTGTTTGACGGTGAAGGAAAACATGGTGAAGATCTCCATAATGTTCTCAAAATACATGTCAAGTCTGCCATGCCCAACCCGTACTTGGCCACCGTGGTGCACTAAAACCTTGCCTTTCTCATAGTGAGTCTTCGCACTATGAGAAAGGTAAGGTTTTAGTGCATTTGATTAATGATAATGTAAGAATGTGAGTGTTCCGGCGAAGACGAATTGGGAGCCACTTGAGTTGGTTGCAAAAATGTTCGTGATCATATTTGTGAAGGCCAGCATTTGGGTCAGCAGTGGGACACTATAAATATGGGCCTGATGATTATGAAAATTATTTATTTTCGTATAAATAATTAAGTGGCTGGCTGTGAGTCTTAGTTGCTGCCCATAGAACTCTAACATGGCCTAACTGTTCTTGTCTTATAGCAGGAATCGGCACCTTCAACACTCTGAAGCAAAAGCGCTTTAGAGTGCTGTGAAATAAAAAAATAAATTACCTATCTAGATATATAGCATTGCAAATTTTTTAAGTCCATACTAATGTATAAAGCTATAATATAATAATAATATTCTACCACATTCACACAACACCATCTAGTTCCAAACTAACAAGAAGCTTGTACTATGGGTACTAGATAATGGATAAACATACATATATACTTTTTTTTGTAAAAACATACATATTATACATAGAAACACCCGGACCAAGACAAACACCCATGTTCATGAACACAAATGTTTGACTTGAGCGGGAATCGAACCCGCGACCTTCGGCGTAGCAGTCGCTTACACTCCCGCTGCGCCAACCGGTCGTCAATATATTAAATATAGTGGTTGTATGTTTGTTTGAAATCTTATCAGACGCTACGACTGTTAAGAGCCGGGCTAAACTAAATAAGAGCCTAAAGCGAAAGGTATTGACGGGTGAAACGACTGAGCAGAGCTAGTCAAGAAAAAATAGAGTTGAGAAATATTCAAAATTTTTGAATCAAAATCTCAATAACAATTTCAGACTGGTAAAATATTTTAAACTATGATTAATTATACAGTTTCACTGCTAAATTCCAATAGGGTCTTTAAAATTCATCAAATAAATTTATCAACAAACTTTTCTACGTGTACCCATCAGATAAAGTGCACTTCAATCTGACATGTACAAAATGAATTTAAAATGTTGATTTATTATGTGTAGTCGTCATTAATCATTATTATTACATTACATTAAGTTCTGACGTTAACATCGCAGCTATTTATTTAAGGGGTGGAGAGAAAAAAGTGAGATACGATCAAGGATCACAGTTTACACGCTGTGGGATAATAATTATGAGAATATTGTAGAATTATTCACAAACTCATCGAATACCAAACTAGGTTGTGATTGTACTTTGATAACCAGATAAACAAAGATAAACTAGAAGATGACTGCAGGTACGCCTACTCATATTGTTTTATAATAACTGTTTATGCCTGATCCCTTAAAGATTTTAGTAAATCACCTTTAAATACAGGAGTGCACGAGTACCCCTATGTTTACAGAAAAATATATACATACCAAGCTGAAATCAGCTGCTTGCGCACGGTAGGAATGTCTTTACGAAATGATTGTACCAATAAAACTTAAGCATGTGATGAAGAGAAAAAAGAAAATATACAGGAATTGGATGAAATGTTTAAAATGAATGACTCCTTGTATTTTTTATTTGTGTAACAATATTGGAAAATAAGGGTGAAATACCTTATTTTTAACCCGATGATTTGCATAGGTTATTTCAATCTTGGTCACGAGATGACTGAGTCTCGATCAATACCTGTACAGTATCTACCTATATTCATAGGTTGCTAAAGAAATATTTGTTTTGAGTAAAAGTTCTAATGTGTTGTCCCCTTTATCTGTGAACCCTACAAAGTTATCCATTAGTCCGTACTAACATCGAAAGGGTATTTAATAATCCGTGTACTTTATCCTTTCAACTTCCTTTCATCTCATTTCCAGATTACCTCATACATTAGTTGCCTCGCAGTTTTACTCACTGTTTCTTCTTTTTGCATATTTTACACTTAGTTTTGAGTGATAAGACATCAAGTACCAGCTATTTTGATTCAATTCTCAAATGGGACAAAGACTTTACTTTTTAACATTTTAATACCAGACTAATATAAATTTTAGGTATCGATCTTAAATAATATTCAGAAGTTGCCCAAGGCAGGTGGGAATTGTTGCAGAGTGCGCAGTGGAAGTTTGTATTGACTACAGCAAGCAGGGAGTCTCTGACATATATGACTGAGTTTCTCAGCGCTAACAATAACATACAATATGCAGTTACCTGGATCTTCACTGGTGTCAGGCCTGGAGCTAGCTAGATAAACACAAAACTAAATTGGCCAAAATAGAGAGTGTTATATCTAGGTAGGTACTTAGCTGTTCCTCCAAACTTGATGTCTTCAAGGCACGTGGCCTAATGTGGTACGATTCTCAATTTCACAAAATGTCAAAATTCAATACAATCTCACAAAGTTATCATCACGAGCTGATTGAGCCCTGCCGGACAAATCAAATAGCGGCAATTTACGAGAGGTTTACAAAATTAAAATTCACCCGAGTACCACAAATGGTGTGCTCAATTCAACTTTTTGCCGGAAACAAAGACTTTTCAATCTTACATTGTGACCAGTGTCCAAAAATAATTACTTAAGATAACAAATGTTACAAACTGATATTCTCGTTCTAATCATAGAAATATATCTATTTCAAACAAATAAAAAATATATAAATCAAATGAAAGTATAATAAGTTAAAAGGATATAAAAATATTTGAAATACAAGAGACAAGCGTATTAGAGAAAGTAAGCTAGATCCACGTCAAATTTAATTAACATCAGTTTTCCTTAATGTAAAGACTAAAAAATCTAATACAATTATTTTCATTGAAAGCAGAGACGAAATTAAAAAGTCTCTCAGTTCTTTTAAGACATTGAAATAATTTAGGTCTTAAAAACGTACAAAGCTTAGTATTGAAATTAAACAATTTCGATTTATTACGTCTACTTGAAAGATTTAAAACCATAGAAGCTTGATGTGCTATTTTACTTAAAAGAACTTTACTCTTCATTAAACATGAATGACGAGTCTTGAAGTAAATAATGTAAGAAAACTTGACAACGTTATTATTTGAAGTCTAACGGCTGTAACGTTGTGATTGACTATACTAAAATTTGTAAAAACAGACATTTTAACGGGTTTTGGTTAGGTGACCCGTAATTTAATTGTAATAAAATCTAAGTTGAGTTTCACCCATTTTTCTTTTTTTATGTAACAGTCTTCAAATGTGTAGACAGATCGAATGATAGTAATCCACCATGATAGACTCAAGTAACACCTCGATATTCACAAGTGCGTGTTAGGGGTGGGAAAAGTAATAGGATGAGTGGGATTAGGGAGGAAGTGTAGGTGATAGGGCCTCCAGAATTCTCACTCACCGAAAATAACGCAACAGTTTAAATACTATTATTTTCCGTCGATATGCCGTGACATCAGTTCCCCGGTCAAGCCGGCCCATTTATGGTGAAATTAGCAAGACTCGACAGCCTAAAATCATAATAAACATTACCTGTAAATAAGCTTCCCCACTGCTGACCACAGCCTCTTGGCGTTACTATGAGAAGGGTAAGGCTAGTCCGCCACGTTGGAAAATACGGTGACAAGCTACCATTGAGGTGGACGTATGATGGAGCTCCGATAAACGAGACAAAACCCTAGAATGCCAAAAATATATGATTTCTTTGTTTTGGGACATTTAATTGCATTTTTTACCCGTTTCAAGGAGCCATGTTTTGAAAAATAATCTAAAGTTATATTTCAATATCTTCCTTCAAGTTGGGTAGTAATAAATTGGGTTATCTTCTCCCCGGTGAGTTGAGCGTTGAGTGATCTTTTAACGTATCGCACCCAGTGTTATAATGTGGATTTTTATACGATCTTGTTATTACATAAAAAGATAAGTACATTTATATTTTTTTATACAATTGTATGTTGTAAACAAATCTTTAAAGTTTAAAATTGATTGCAAGTTTATGGAAGTTTATTTTGATACGAAACAGCTCTTATAAGCGGTTTACTAATGTTTGCCATAATTTAAAATGTCATAATTTCATGTGCCATACTGGTATTTGCCATAATTTCATTAGAAATAACGCTTCAGTTGTCATAATCGTGAAATGACATAAATGACTTTCACTAATTCCATTGGTCATAATCGATCAAGTGTCATAATAATTTAAATCCATAAATGTATTTGCTATAATTTTCGTTTTCAATAATCTAAGAACAAAATAGAGAACAAACTCAAGTTGAACAACTTCAGTTTATTAAACTAGTGTGAAGAATGTGGACTAAGTTGAAGGAGCCCTGCTTCGCAGGGCTTCTATTTTTGGGTTGAGGGTCAAAAGAGAACCCTAACCTAACCTAACCTATCTGAGTCGGATTGCACTGAGTCGGGGTATTAACGATAATTAATTCAACTTCAGTTTATTAAACTAGTGTGAAGAATGTGGACTAAGTTGACGGAGCCCTGCTTCGCAGGGCTCCTACTTTTGGGTTAAGGGTCAAAAGAGAACCCTAACCTAACCTATCCGAGTCGGATTGCACCGAGTCGGGATGTTTACGATAATTAATTCAACTTCAGTTTATTAAACTAGTGTGAAGAATGTGGACTAAGTTGACGGAGCCCTGCTTCGCAGGGCTCCTATTTTTGGGTTAAGGGTCAAAAGAGAACCCTAACCCAACCTATCCGTGTCGGATTGCACTGAGTCGGGGTGTTAACGATAATTTATTTCGACATAACAATAATATGTATTATTTTCATAATTATATAAAAATTTTGATTATGTCAAGAGTCGATTATGAGATGTGTTACTTATGGAAACGAATTATTATGATATATGTTGTTATAGAAAGTAATTTTATGGCAAATAAAAGCTATCGCTGTTGAGTTGTTAAGGCAAACGTCATTAGTATAAATGATAATAGTGCAAGTAAATATTATGATCGGGGATGATTATGGCAAACAATATTAGTGCAAATGAATTTATGGAAAACGAGAGAATACCCTTATAAGCCAGTTTCCGTTCGATATTAACAATACAAACTCAAGAGGGTTTTATAAAGTAACTATTTTTTAAATGTATTCTATTTTTCATAAATCCTGTATCTCGGACGACAATACAATAATTCAATGAATGGACACAAAGTATACCCAGACTCTATACATCAGTTTGTTTATTGCACAATTTGAGTCGTGTTGGAATCAAACCCATAGTCAGCACAGTTCTAAACGGTGAGACGTCTGGGGGCCAATTCTCCTATTTTTATATGACATTGATATTATATTTTGAATTGACTCAGAAGTGGTATTCTGATTACCTAATGTCATTATCGTATAATTTGAAATAAACAGTTCGTCGTTGACACATATTTTGACACTTGTTTCAATTTATGATCTCTTTACAACTTCGTTCAATTATCAGATAATTTAGAAGAATACGCTTTTTGTGACGTAAATATGACACTGACATGATATCGAAACTATATTTAATTAAGAGAATTGGGCCCCTGTTTAAACCACTGCGCCTTAAGGAAAAGTCTATTTTCTTCCCCGAATGTGAGCCCAAGCAATTTTAATAACATTCATATGTCACATGCTTACGAGTGTAACCGAATTATACGGTGAGCATGATTTACGTTGAACAAGAGACAAAGTTAACATCATAAACATGTCGAGGCAACGTGTTTAGACAAATGTTCTAGTTACGGGTTTTACTAACTAATTTGCTAAGATTTACATTTGAACGAATAAGTTATGATGCTGTATGAATGTGTGTAATTGTTTTGGTTTAAGTACGAGATGATTCGGAAATAGGGGGATTCGTTTTAATTTTTGTGCATATACCTTTATGCAGATTTTCGGCATTTTTCGTCATTTTATATTTTTTGGTGTATACTATGCATAATTGTAAAGCAATTATAAATGACAACAACACTTCTGAACTATTTATTGTAAACAATATATAGCTTTAAAAGTTACCTACAAGTTAACTGACAGGTATAAGCACTAAACTTGCAGACTAATATTAAAAATGCGAAGGTGTGTTGGTTCGTTTCTCACACACATAAATTCACGCCTTTAACCCTGAAGGGTTGGGCAGACGTGTATTACCTACCCTTACTTCGCCAGAAAAGTTTAGGTCCCAATGAAATAGCGGGCGAGCCTATTGCCATCTACCAGGCACAACATTTCACGTTAACAGTACTGAACAGATTTTGAAAAAATATTGCTGTAGGAAGACTGCCTCCGTGGTCCAGTAGAAAGCGTATGCGACTGATGATCGGAGGTCCTGGGTTCGATCCTGGGTCGGGCAAAAGTGTACCTGGGTTTTTTTCGAAAACTCAGTAGCAGGCCAGAGTCTGGTGATGTGCCCGGTAACGGCAATAGGCACGCACCCTATGACGTGGGACCTAAAAATGTATGGTGAAATGTGGGTGTAATATTTACACCTCTGCCTACCCCTTCGGCGATACAGGCGTGAGTCTATAAATAAATAAATAAAAATAAATGAACTATAATACAAAACGGCCGTTAAATAGATCCCAGAGGAATGGGAGGCCAAATAGTCACTAGAGCATGCATTACCGGTTAACTGATTTCAGTATTAGGATAATCGATAGTACTTAAAACCATCGTCAACGGTTCGTTGTACTATTTTACTATGGAATGATTTTGTTTCTAATACATTAAGCTTTGCAGACTTTGTAGGATTGAACTTTGTTATTTGTTTACATTATATATTCATTATCCTATTGCTGAGCCCGTGCCCAGCAGACGGAGATTAGATATACAGTTAATAAACTAGGCTAATGATTCTGATACCCAGTGGGGTAGTGGGACTATAATCGACTGCCACACTGAAGGTCATGGGTTCGATTCCCGCTCAAGTCAAATTTATTTTTTGCGTGACCATGGAAGTTTGTCTTGGTCTGGATGTTTCTATGTATAATAGGTATTTACAAAAACAAATAAATATGTATGTCTATCAATCGTCTCCTACCTGCAATACAAGCTCTGCTTTGTTTGGGACTAGATGGGGTTGTGCGTAGATGGTAGAATATTAATTATATAATTTTATTACTATCATTATAATAAACACACGAGGCTCCGAATGTTGACGGATTCAAATTTCAAAGTGGAGTGACAGCAATTAGCATCTTTACTGTGTAGTCATCATAAAGCCTTTCGCAGTCCTGGACTGGATATAGGTATCTCCTCATATGCGTCACAAATGTCACAATAGCATTAGCGAGAGTGTAAGAGAATTTGACCCACTATACCTCGATGGCTAGACTGTTTGGTAAAGTGATCGATGCCGAGTTTTCCGTCTCTGCCCAAAGGTACTATTTTGTTTCGTATGCTAGTTTCAGTCACCTCTTGCAATAGGACGGCTAATAAATAATATAGGTTAGTGAAAAACAAAAAACAGTGTGTTTTTTGTGGAGGAGATAATTCAATATCCAAATCAAATTCTGGGAATAATGACCGAGTTTACGATTGTGTTCCAACCGATGGGCTGTCGTGATCGTTCGCAACTGTTAACAATGTCTGTCAAATGACAGCTAAACTATCGAGCACTTGGTTAGTGGCCAGTATTACCCGGTAGAGGCGCCACTGTATTACAACGTAAGGAAAGTAATTAACATGGCGGTTAAGGAGCTTGTACTAGTTGGTGGAATTGCTACAGATTCTATACGCGTAAGCTGTAAGCTCTTATGAGAAACATGCAGGAAAGAGGTTTAACTTAGTTCAGAAACCTATTATAATTTTGCTTACCTATGTTCGTTTATTTAATCTACGGACATTGTTTTTTTTACATAATAATATAATGCGGATAGATAAATAATGTTATTCGTTTTTTATCATGAACGTTTTTGAACATATCGTTGCGGAAACTGCATCCACCTGGAAGGCTTATTATTCGTCAAAGGTCTAACAGATTCCCAATGTAAAACTGAACCTGTCTATAGAGATAAAAATACAAGTTATTTTGTGATAGGAATAGACTTACGGAAGCGATTCAGTGGCTAAAACTCAAATGATCGTCAGCAAAGATAAATTAAAACAAAGAACCGTCTTAAAAGGTAAAGATAAAAATCAGCAAAAAAAACTACAAACGTACTTAAACATCAACAAAAATGACCGACAGCTTTCCTCATATATTTTTGGCACAAACGAACTAGAATAAAATAAAACATTAACCGCTACAAGGTCGACACAAAAATAAAAATACGTACACATTTACAAACAATACATGATCATACATCAAAAGTACAATCACCAACGAAATTCGTTCCACGCAATTAATTATTACGCAACAGTATAACCCATTGGTTGTGTGCAAGAGGAACGAAATGAAAGGATTAAAAGGATCCCAAATGATCCTTGATTCAACAATCTGATGTAGAGAGCCTTGTTGGTTTATTTTTTGCTGCATGCTGTTTTTGAATCGGGTTGTTGTGAATTTGGCTGTTTGGTTAAGGTAGAAGATGAACTAAGGTTATTGACACTATTCATGAATAATGACTGAGAATGCGGCAGTCCAATGAGAATAGAAAGAATAAAAGAAAACAAAATGTTTTTATTCGGCACCATTACAACAAGGAAGAAACATAACGTGACCGATAATATTGTTATGGGTACTGCTCTTCGTGCCTATCCAATGAATCTCAGCATTAGCCAGACGACTAGCGGTCTTGGAACCTAACGGAGATGCGCTAGGATGATGATGACTAGACAGTGTGAACTTGGATCATCCATGTGCGAACAACGAGAAGAACTTCACCTTCAGAAAATCAAGTTTTTTTTTTTAAATATAGGTCTTCCACTCTAGTATTTAATTGTCCGTGTTGGAATCTAATTCTTTACACTAAGCGGAGTAACATACAGTTAAGAGGCAGCTAAAAAAACACTGTGTCATCGGATTGAGCAAACTTATTTTATTTAAGCATTCCTGACTGTAGTATAGTATTGCTGATTTACATCGGTGTCATATATCAAACTAAAACTGTAACTAATTTTCCATTAATTTTGTAATATTGTCCTTGTCGGACACTTACGTTCAAAGAAACAAAACGAATGTAAACATTTTTTAATATATATTTTTTTGTGTAAGGTTAAGTACCTAATATTGTATAATTTTTATAAAGATAGAATAAAATAACAAATAATCTAACTATCCTTAATATTCTCATAGTTTTGAATTGGTGCTAATGGATGCACAGCTGCATTTCTTTGAAATTTGTTAGGAGGAGTGGGTTTAGTTCATAAAACTTTTTGTTTTGCATACTAAAAGTTGAAAAACAATTTAAATAAAAATATTTTAAACCTATTTAGTTTTTAAAATACACTAACAATTTTACTCCTGATTACAAATACTATCAGTTCTCGCCAATGTGGACATCTTTCAAAATAAAATAAAGGCATCTTATAGATAAATTTGTCTTGTAATTAATTCCATATTTTTATACACGTTTTCTTGTTCTTTTCATTTTTATATTTATCTAGCTCCAGAAGAAGATAAATAAACAAAGAACACTCAGGTTCGAAACAGCAAATCGTTAGTCACACTAAGTGTTGTGTGAGGATCGAACTCACAACACATTTTGCAGTGTTATGAGGATAGTCGAAGCTTCTACCACTGCGCCATTCGTGGATTCAAATTAAAGCTGGCCCAATTTTGAACCGCATATTTCTCTTTCTCTCTCTCTCTCTTCCTCTTACATATGTAATTTCTACTCCAAGATCAAATACATATTATGTCGACAAAGCAGCTCATATTTTGGTTCAAAATTCTTTAAACTGAGGGAAGTGATGCGCATAAATAAAGTTAATTAGATACGCCAAAAATAACTGTTTTTATGCACACAAAATGTTATGGAAATTCCACATAATAGATTGTCTTATAAATCATATTTAAACAGAAAAAACGAAAAAAGGAGGGAAGCCAAAAATGTCACGATAAAGAAAACGTATAACCTCTTGTTATAAAATGTTTCATCTTATTTATAACTTATCTTAAGCATCGTCGTCAACAGCCGTTTCCAGTCCCCTTTAAATTGATCTTAAAAAATTAACCCTCTGGCGAAAATTTAAATCTTTTGTAGATTACGAAATTTTTGTTGGTCATTATCAATCATAGTGATTCTAATTCATTTTTGTTAAAGAAATCATTTGCTTCGAGACTGTCATGGCGAAGAGAGTAAATTTTGCTTTCGAAACAGTATCTTGTTGATAAAATCATAAAGATATTACTAATAAACTGTGACTCATCTTTCCCTGAAGGTGTAACTTTGCACATAACTTCAGTGAACTTTCTTATTATAATTCATATTAATTAGAGTTATTTTGTTATAAAGAAATTATTTCGAGTTTGATTTTATGTAACTTTCAACTACAGTAATCGAGAACTGAACTGAACTTTGGTCCTTTAGGTATAGTTCTAGGTACAGTCGCCTATCAAATATTGTAACCTAGGTAATAGGTACATTTGGGTTTTCAACCATCATCTCAACATACGTAATCTTCCACTTTTGGATAAATCCATCTCCATGGCTCAAATTAAATCAAATCCAAAGAAGAAATACCAAATACGGCCTGTAGCGGCCAGAAAGTTGTGAATCGTTGAAATTAAACATATAATTTTAAAAACTTATACATCGTTTTCGTTTCTTGATAGAGTTTCGATGAAAGAATTTAGTTTTTAAAGATTATTATATTGACTAGGCTATGGTAATAGCGGATGAATGTCTTATGTTGCCAGCATTAAAAATAAAATGAAGAATGGTAGTTTCTGTGTTTTTAGGAAATAATATTTTCATTATTATATTAGAAAACAATATCTTTTATTTACTTTATAAATATATTTGTAAAAAGAATCAAGAAATATATAATTTATTAAATATTCCAAAATTATTAATCGGTAAAAATCGTTTTGTTTTTTAATCGATAGTAGAAATATTTTTTCAAACCATTTGCAACACATTTTTTATCTGTTATGTCATTCGTGTTGCTACTGCGCATCGTGAATATTTTGCTTTGATTTATTGGTGTTTTCGTACGGTTTTAATTGTTATGTAATTGAATATAAATTCAATAATAATGATCACTACCTTCTACCCATGCTAAGAATATGCAGCGGTGTTTGTGATTGTGGTTAGTTTTTTTGGACGAGTATACATAGTACAAGGTTCCCTAGTATACAGGTGATTATTCATTATTATTGGCCTCTCTTTATGTAGTTTTTGTTATTTATGACACAAAGACATACCTTTATTTACATCTAGGTATTATATTTATGTTAAAATTCAATTTTGAGGTATATTTAGTTGTGGAATAATTTCCATTTCAAATATCTCGTATCTTATTTCCACCAAAAGTTATGTAAAAAAAGTTATACAGGTTAATAGAGTAGTCATTTATCTTCAAAACACACATGGTGTCGTGTTTGTCCGTGCCAGGCCCATAATGTATGGCCAAATGGTACATCTCCTTTGGATACTGAAATACTACATGAGACGAGATAAAAATTGGTAAAATTTCTAGATTTGTAATGTATGTTTATTAAGTTATAAAATGTGGCTAGAATGCCTATATCGCCAGTAACTATGGCAGTATCGTATATGAATCTTTACTATGCTCACGTTGACTTAATCTTAATGTCCTATATTGACTAAATAATTCCAAAATCTGAACAATTACTATAATCTTGATTATAGTATAGGTCATTTTTAACACAATATTTTTGACATATTTTTTTTCAACTGAACAGTCAAAGTCCTTATATTTAACACAAAATGTCTCCGTACATAAAAATTCTGCCCTAGTTCTGACATAAGTTAAATAAAAATCGTATAAATGTACAAAGAAAAACTCTAAGCGATTATTTTCTTCACATTTCTCTTAGTTGCCACTACTTTAGACTTCGTGGCACCTATGAATAATATTGCATACTGAATTATATTCTGAATTGACTGTAGTAGTTCAGGTATTAAATTTTGAATATGTACCTATTTGGAGTGCGTATATCGAAGATCGCGTAGGAGGTGCCAAGTGCATCGTTATGTAAGTCTGAAACGCAGTTGCATGACAGTACAAAATACTATACTGAAGATATGGCAATAGCTGAACGGATACATGCGAGGGTAAATATTATATTTGTACATTGGTGCTTGCATTATATTATGTGTAAGGAAGCAGAAATTTAGGTTTCTGTGCCAAAAGAGTTGAAAGTCAAGATTGAAAGGAAAGGTCGAGGTCGTCTAATTCACTTCTCGTTTTTATCTTAATAATAATATTATCCCGAAAGTTACCGACCATTGGGCACGCCTTGGTCTATATAAATATTATTGTCGCAAACCTACTCTAAATTCTCTCCTCATTTGCTTAGCTAGAAGTAGATTTATTAAGTGATAATATTTTGAGCCAGAGACAAGCAGCCACTTCAGTACAACACGCAAAAATTTAGGACTTGGCCATGCACAATATAATGTTACATGAAGATTTTTACACAAGCAATTTGTCATAGAAATCATAAGTATAATATTAATGAATATTGATAAGTGGGTGGTACTAATCTAACTTATCTATGTAGTGGATGCCCGGGGTGCTAAAAGGGATTAATTTTCAATTCAATTTCATGGCTATTCGAGAGAGACCAATTACTGAATGCTATTGCTGCTTTTAAACAAATAATGTTGCCTACGACATGAAACATTTTCCTATTTTCAAATACATAGCAAAACAAAGTCCAGCTAATACTGGCTCAAGAACTTCAGAAATCAGCTAAAATGTACCGTATCCCTATACGCACGTATCTAAGAAAAAGCCATAACACACAAAAGCCATAACACACAAAAGCCATAACACACAAAAACCATAACACACAAAAACCATAACACACAAAAGCCATAACACACAAAAGCCATAACACACAAAAGCCATAACACACAAAAGCCATAACACACACAGCCATAACCACCAAAAGCCATTTCCAGTTACCTACTTCTTATACTTAGCTATAAAAAAAACAATTAACTGTGAATGTAGTTCGAGAAAGCTTGGATGGAAATTGGGTCACTGCAGATGCGGCAATCTCTTTTGAAATTAATCAGAAACATGCTCTACAAAATAATGATATTAGTGTTGATTTTGTGATAGCCGACTTTTAAGTCAGTTATAAGGAAGAAATTAGTAACATTTTTCAGTCCTGAAACTCTGAAAAAGTTTTTCAAAAAGAATGGATGGGATGTTTGGATAGTTGTTACTTTTTCCCGCAAAATCTATGGAATGATTTTTGATGAAACTTTGCAATAATTTGATACATAATAGCACGCGAGTGAAGCCAAGGGCTGAAGTTAGTAAAGTATAAATATGCGAATTCAAGGAAAACAAAATACTTGGGTATATTGTTTTATTCCAATAACATGAAAATGAATATATAACTGACTCGCTGAGCCCACCGTTACATACACGTTATTTACGGCTACTGTTCTATAACCGTGGCTTATAGCGTGATGTTATATAGTCCATAGGTTTATTCGATAGTTGGGATAGCAACACAAGTGGTTCTTAAGATTATCGCGTTCAACCAAACAAACTAACTCTTCAGCTTTAGAGTACTTGTATAATAGCTAAGTAAAATTTCAAAACAATTTAGTCACCAAACTGAGCAAATGTCTGTCTTTTAAAGCCATTTAAAATATGTTAATGTGAATAATCATGTAGCACAAAGTTCAACTCAAATTAGGGGTGTACACACTAACACTTACGTTATAATTTTAGCTCCTTTGGCTGTTGATGTAGTTACAATAAAATACTATTCCTCCATCAAATAAGAAAGCAAACTCTTGCAGAATATTAAATGTAAGAAGTATGTGGCAATGCATCATCATCATCGTCCTAACGCTAACCCCGGTTGCATCCAAGACTTACGCGCTTAGGAGCCCGGAGTCCGCTTACTAGTCTAACCAGATAAAACAGAATATCAGCTTTTTCACACTATTTGATGCAAATCTATTAACCCTTCTGAAGCGCTCATAGCATGATTCGACTTGTTGTTCGTAAAAGGTCAGCAAGGTTAAGCAACGTTAGCCGAGGTCAACATTTGGATGGGGAACCGGTGGTTCAGATATTTAAAGCTTTTGAGCCTAACATGTTGGCCGTGGACAGAATACTTATGTTAGACCATGTCGCTCAGTGACTTTAATTGAGGCTGCCAGAGAATGTGAATTATTAATTCTGTTACAATATTCTTTACGGATTCACTCCCATTGTAGTCTTTGTTCACTCTGTTCGCTTGTCAGTGTACCCGTTACTGCGCTTCTGGTTACAACGACTCTGATTTAGTTAAAGATCATTCACCTAGATCTCCCGACTGCAATTATTTATTTATAATTGCAATATAGAGAAATATTTTCAAAACGTGGTGGGTATAATATTCTTTCTTTCGTAAGCATTTTTTTTAAATATGATCTGTATATATAAAATTCTTGAGTTACTGACTGAGACACACAATGCACGGCCAAAACTATTAGGCACATGCAGCTGAAATCTGGAACGTATATTCCTTGGGGATTGTAGAGGTACAAGGGATTTCCCAAAATTCCGAGTAGAAACGTTATATAAAAAAATGTGGGCGTGATTGCCGTGTGGTGACGGATTAAGAATACAGAATGTCACCACCCCGTATCATCCCATGGGTGTGGTAAAAGCCGACAGCGGGAGCATATTATGCAGAGAACAGCACTGTAAGAGAAGGAAAACTTGATACAAACCCTATACCAACCCGTTTGGCCAGCGTGGTATAGTAGGCCAATTCCTCCTTTCAAAGGAGAGGCCTAGTCCGGCAGTGGACTGTTGCAGGCTGATTGATGATGATTGCGAGTATCCTATTCATCATCCTCTTAGCGTTATCCCAGTTTCAATCTGGGGTCCGCTTACTAGTCTAACCGGATTTGGCTGAATAATAGCTTTTCCACGGAGCGACTGCCTGTCTGACCTCCGCAACCCGAAGGGATAGCGATATTCCATGGTTTAGACTAGTGTTAGTTTATCAGAAAGTACTGACACCCTGTAACGACTGTCATAGATCTTCATGACAACCAGGACCAACGACTTAACGTGCTCTCCGAGGCACGGGACAAGGGATAATTAACGATTCAATACGCACATAACTCCGAAAAGTCATCGGTGCGCGCTGTGGATTCGAGCCCGATTCCCTCTGCATAGCAGTCTGTTGGTATCTCCACTAGGCTATCGCTGCCTTTTTATTCTCTGCAAATATCCCATTTTATAGTTATATTACAAAAGTAGTCATTCGCATAAAATGTGCTTAAAACAAGTTTAATGTATAATAATCGTATAATTTTAAACATATCCAAAGCTCCAATAAAGAAACTAAAACTTCTTACCAATGTTCATATAATATTAAAATTTCAACCTGCATTTACATTCAAATCTCCAATACGTCCGAAGCGGATCCTTAAAGCGGAGCCTTAAATCTGTCAAGATTCCATTTAAATGTACATAAATTATGCTGGATTGCGGAGACCACTGTCTTTGCACATATCTCTGAAATAAAATACTTTCTTGAACATTACTCAACTGTCGCAACGGAGTTCCACCTCTTAAGATATTTTCGTTTTGCGTTTTTACATTTTTGATACGACAGCTCGTTTGCTAGAACTAAATGTTAAAGACCCATTTGCTGAGTATTTGTATGGAATATGTTTGGTTTGTAATAGAAATGTGGTTCACCTTCTGTCTACTTTTGAATAAAACAGAGTAAATATAATTAGCTTTACATCATCAACTACTCTGAGATAAAATATGAATGTATTCGAGTTGAAATTAATATGTTTTGCGTTGACATAAAATTGAGCATGAATTTTGTAAACAAATATTGTCATTCGCTTAGAGAATATAACGACATATAAAATAACAATACATAAAACAATATGGCGCAATAAAAGCCTTAGGAACTAACACAAACTGCTGCCAATGACCGAGAAAGTGGGTGAGAACATGTAGTTCTAGCTTGCCGGTACTTTTTAGGGTTCCGTAGTCCACAAGGAACCCTTATAGTTTTGTCATGTCCGTCCGTCTGTCCGTCCGCAGCCTAGCTCAAAGACGCCTGGTGCTAGAAAGCTGATATTTGACATGAATATAGACATAAGATATTGCAACAAAACTGTAGAATAAAATTTAGGAAAACATTTTTTTTAAGGGTATCTCCCCTACATATATAGTGGGGTTGAATTTTTTTTTTGTTGAGTACCCCATCGTGTGGGGTATCATTGGATAGGTTTTAAAAAAATATTATTAGTTTGCTCAAATCATTTTCCGATCAAGTGATTGGTTTGTCAAATATCAAGCTTTGAACTGAAAAAAATTGTTAGACTCAAGTGTCCCCCCCCCCCTCTGCCGGCTAAACTATTAATTTGGAAGAGGTGAAAAATATCACAAATGTGGTACATATAACGAATTTAAAAGG
Source organism: Euclidia mi (assembly GCA_944739405.2). Taxonomy (NCBI): domain Eukaryota; kingdom Metazoa; phylum Arthropoda; class Insecta; order Lepidoptera; family Erebidae; genus Euclidia; species Euclidia mi. The sequence continues at coordinate 8,111,120 of OX123183.2, read as the reverse complement.
AAAACTATCACAGCTAAGTAGATATCACTAGTTTACGAGTAATCGTCGGTTAACTTCTAAATACCTATTTCTGTGAGTTTACATTGGGCGCGCTGGCTGATATACGTACTTTGGTATGTAATATACTACGGTACTACGTATGTATAGTAGTAGTATATCTTGGAAACCACATTTTATGTTTACAATACATAACTGGATACATACCTAGTATTTTTCTAAACAAAACTTAGGTTCTTATAATAGTGTTATTAAAATTATTTTTTCAGCAAAATAAACAGTCGGATCTGTTGTACATTAATACCCTTTGCAGCAAGTCATTATGGACAGATACGGAACCCTACATTGCGCGTGGCCCGACACGCACTTGGCCGGTTTTAAATACTTAAACAAGAAACAAGGTTGGTCTTGCTATTTAGACGGAATACTTTTTTGCTTTACTTGTTCCTGTAACTCTTAAAAAACATTGGATTTAGGTTTAATTCCTATAAATTCATCAAATTCAGGACAAGAAATACTTGGGCAGTAACAGAAAACTATTTGGGTTAATTATAAAACGTGGACTTAATATAAGTGTAATCTGAAGTCAAGATCCAATAGGTATACTATTATGTACTATTTTAGACTTATGGCAAATATATGAAATGTACCTATTTTTTAATTTAAATTCGTGGGAATAAAATTATGGACTTAATAGAACAGTGACTTTTTTGATTAGTGATAAGAAATAGCATATCATTAGGATTATGTTTGGTGATAGACATGCATTCTGTAACATAATATGATGATTAAAACAATAATATTGATATAGTCGTCCAACATCGTGCAACCATGGCCAGTATATCGCTAGTCTACGCTTACACCGCGTTACGAGACCACAAACCGACGACCAAGCTACAGACGTACGTATTTAATACTTCAACTGGTTTTCAAAGCAATGAGTTTTATTCTTTTTTACTGGTATACCTGTGGTACTAGCTTGTGGTGTCAGAAACATTGTTAGGTCTTCAGTACTTATTGTATTTTTATTTTTTTTATTTCTTAAATATGTGCGTGGTCGTGCGGTCAGTGAGACCGCACGACCACGGCCTTTCAGAGTTATGAAATACAAAGGTATGTACAAAAGCCGTTTGTGGATCAAACGAATATTTTTGTTTCGTTTGAGATGTGCGGTGATAGTTGAGGTTTATATGGAGTATGGATTTATTTCGTTACACTTCTTTTTATGTTAATTCTCTTAAGGTACGATATTACCGCATTAAAGTTGCAATAGCTCACAAATTTATATACTTAATAAAAGATGAAAAATTCGTGCAACAATTCACACATGATCATCTGATTTCAAACTAGGTACTCTAGAACAACTGATAAACTTACACAGTACAAATAACCATGTTCACCACACAGAGCTTAGATCTGCGTGAGAATTGAATCCCTACTGAGTTGCCGTGATGAAAACTTTCATAACGGCACCAGTCAAGCAATTTTTTTTTTTAAATTGCATAATTTTCGTTTCGCCTGCTCAAATAAATTGTTATTATAAGAGCAATATTATATGCATTCAGCCTTTAACAGTCCACTGCTGGACTAGGCCTCTCCTTTGAAAGGAGGAATTGGCCTACTATACCACGTTGGCCAAACGGGTTGGTATAGGGTTTGTAGCAAGTTTTTTGCATAATAACATTTATTAATTGCCATGACTTTACGTACAAACCACATTGGAAATGGGTTACTAAAACTAATTATGTATTAATTGATGGACAAATCATATTGAAAAGGCAAAAGGCGTGTTGCCTTTTTGATACAGTTATGATTGTGCAACATTTGTCTTTCCAGCTTTTCAAATTCCTGACACACACCAACCAAACTGTCGACACGCCACCATATAAATAGCAAGATAATTTTAAAAGTAAAAATGTATTTTGTAGTTCTTATATTTTTACATTTTGACATTTTTTGATTTGACATTTGTAATTTTATTTATTTTGTTTTGACATTGTTTGATTTGACATTGTTATTTTATTTATTATCTTTTGACATTTAATTTTACATAATTATGTCATATATTATTATTTTTTTAGACATTCTTAAATTGACATTCAATAATATTTTCTGACATTTTAAATATATAACAATTTATTGTTTAAATTATTATTATTTTTACATATTGTTTACAACATGTATTTTACCATGTACTAGCATGTAAAGTTGTGAGTATGATGTGGACAGTATTAAAAATTTAAACAAATATTTGTGCAACCTGTCTAATGGCTTATGCTGACATGCTTATGAATATGCTTATGAATATGCTTATGAATATCACGGTTGAGCCGTACGATTGCTGTTGAATGCGGGCCATCAGTGGGCCGAGTCAGTCGAAAGCGTCAAACGATATCCTGCATTGTACTTTCATACTAAACCCTTTTTTTGTCTGGACTTTAAAAGATTAAGAAAAGACTAAAGAAATTGAAGTGACAAAAAAAACAAAATTACTCTGAGTTTGTTTCGGCCTTTCTTCTCAAGATGTCATTTAGCTAGGAAAAGCCGGCATCATCTAGAATAGGGTTTCGACTTGTATAAGTGTTGTAAACAACCAAAATGCAGAAATAAATATGTCTTTATGTCTTTAAAAGAAGTAATTTTTTTAAGTCTTTAAGTATGGTATGATTATAGTTTATCGAATTTGACTAGGTTTTTAGTGCAGTATTAGTGTTTTAACTGGTAGTAGAATAGTCATTTTGCTGTTTTAATGCTTCAGGCATAATCATTTTTCATAAAAAATCAAAGATAGAGGAAAACATCGCAAAGAATTCTACTAGCTGGAGGTTTTAACAATTTATATAAATACTAGAGGACGCCAGCAGCTCCGCCTGCATTTTTTTAAATTTACCCGTTTTGGCCGATCCCGTGGAAATTTCAGGAAATCCCTTCTTAGTGCACCCCTACGTTTCCCAAGGAACATACATGCCAAATTTCAGCTTCCTGCGCCTAATAGTTTCGGCTGTAGCGTGTCTGTCAGTCAGTAAGTAACGCAAGGATTTTATATATTAAGATGACGTTTTCAATGCACTATAAGAGAAGGTTATAGACTAGACCATAATTTCTGAAATTTCCTTAAAGCTGTACTAACAGCGCAAAAGAAGGGTCTCCACAGACTTAGCACTTTGGTCTAGAAAAATTGCTAACGATAAAAACTACTAAGATTTTGTTTTCTTACCACTCTCATCAGAAGCTTTCCTGATCAACATTACCAGGCGAACATAACCGTAGTAGTACGTAACATACAACCGATGCCACAGCATAATAATATTAGTTATTCATAACACCAGTAAGCAATTGGAACACTGCCAACAATACGGATTATGTTTGTTCAACGATAGACGAGCTTACGGTGCGCTGGACCATGCTTGGTTTATTGATATGATAATAATTATATTTCGGTCCTGGAGATTCTCTGTGGGTATTCAAGGGACTGAGGACATTATAGAAGAACTCCTCATAGCTAATCTTCTTAGCAACTTTCATCCATCATAGTAGTATGGAATTTTACCTCTTTTTCTATGGGTTACAAATAGTTATGAGTAATATGGATTTGCATTATGTTCAAGATAGATATAAACCTTTGTTAGTTTATAAGTTTAAAATGTAAAATCTGTTGGCGAACCTTACAATAAAAAAAAAATAATATAAGTATCCTTTTCTTGGTTTTTTGATACCTTATTAATTTTAACCTGTGTAAAATTGGAATATAATACTGCAACCTCTATTAACCCCTCAACTGCAATAATAACCTCATAGGTTAATAAGAGAAAACGCTCCAACTGCAATAATAACCTCATAGGTTAATAACGAGTCGGGTATCATTGGTCGTTGATATTTAACGGTTTTTGCACTTGTAACACGATTTTGTTATATCATTCGATTTATCGATTTCCGCTTGACCAATTTTAATACTTTTATAAACTGGAAACGAGCAAGAATGAACGAAAATTAATTAAACAAAATACGTATGCCATTGAACTTTGCGACGACGCCATATTGGCCATTTTGATATTGAAATAAGTGTGCACGAGAAAAGTAAAAATGTTTGTAATGAGAAAACATTGAGTAATTTTATAAGTATTATATACAGAACTACTGGAAAATAAGTGTAGATTTGACATTGAGTTATAGTTTATCGGAAAGTGATAAATATTGCAGTGAAAAAGTAACGAAACTTTTATAATGCACTTATTACGTTCCCAAAGAATGGCAGCCGTTATTTTTCGTTGCGTAAACAAAAACGTTTTATGGTGAAATTATTATTCTAAAATAAAATGAGTTGAGTTATCTTTGCCAATTGTATATTGTTTTAACGTAATAAAGTGCTCGTTTAGTGATTATGTGTGGATATTCGATAAATTGTGATAAAGTTTACAATTTATACCAATGAAATTTCTCAAAATCAAAATATATTTCATCGCTGCGAGAACATGTCAGTTTTATTTACATATTGAAATATATAACTAGTTAGATAAACTCGTAACGAAGCCAGGGAGGTATAATTCATGTCATATTATTATATTTTTGTAGACGAATTTTTCGTTTTTCTGCAAGTCTACGTAAAAATTATAAAGTGTTTGAAATGACGTTGCATTTCGTGCGTTGGGCAAAGCAAACCTGGCGCAGGGTAGGGGTAAAAAGCAGCAGATTAGGGAGCATGTACACAGCGTCAGACGCTCCAATAGAAAACTATTTGTGTCAGATAAATTTGAAACATGACAGAGCTAAACTTTAAAGCGTCTAACATTCCTTCTGACACAAATAGTATAGACGGCTTACTACTTGATTCCTGTCCACGCCAAGATTGCCTGGAACAGATTTCTCTTAGCGATAAACTTATAGTATATACGTACTACATCTCATAATTAATGTACTGTACAATAATTCTTGGGTTTACGCGAATATGACATATTGGAATTAAACTACATTTGTGACAAATATCACCTCAGTCTGCCGTGACCATGAATCCTTTTATGTAAAGAATTCGAAACGTCGGCTAGTAATAAATAAAAAAATGTAGTTTCTAGATCATTCGGTTTAATTTAATAACTCAGTTTGTTGTTTGTTTTAATTTAAATTTAATAACTCAGTGAAACCAATATACTTAACGCGATAAAATCCGTAAACTGTAGTTTAATAATAATAATAATAATACCCCTCTGGGGCAGCCGTTATCTCATCATGAGACTAACGCAATCTCAGAGGGCAGAGTAACAGCTTTCAAACATCACTTTCATTGTGTAATATACATAAAAAATGTATTACAAGAAGAAAGGAAAGCTTACAACCGCAGGGCAGCTTTGTGGCGAGCTGAATGTGTGTGGCGACACTGCGGTCCCGAATGCTTCAGAGAGTCGGTCAGGGCCTCGTCTCCGGCTTGCCTTTATTGGCTGGCCGGAGTGGATTTCCAAGAGTGCCCGCAGGACTCTCAACTCTGGCTTGCCTTGGTCGGCCGGCCAGAGGGAAGCCGCAAGAGCTATTAGCTCGGGGGTGGAAGTGTCATTCTCAAGGGCGTAACTACGGGGAAACCCGCTCCGGGCCTCCGTTGTCACGAGGCCCGCGATGGCGAAACCGGTGCTGCACCGCTCGACACCCCTAGCCACTCGCACCGGTGTTGCCCTCTGGCTGCCTTTATGGCAGAGTTTGTTTGCTTTGGGCGGCTGTTTAGAGAGGGCCCATCTAGTGAGTTGGCGAGTCACCACCTGCCACGCGGACGGATGCTATAAGAGTATCACTGGCAGGTGCCGTTTTTATCCATAGTATCATTATTACCAGTCCATTTAACACCCATCCCCATAAACCAGTAAATTAGACTCCACATCATTGCAATAGTCCTACATTTGCTGCGGCTAGTCCATAGCTGTACTCAGTAGTGCAGTTGTGGAGGCTCCGCGGCATGTGTCGCATCCCATTTTAGATTAAAGTTCTCTACGGGCCTCTGCACGTTGGATCCATATCCCCGTGTAAGCCTCCCAAAGGACCGATTATTCTTCTAACACCATGTTAGAAGAATAGCCGTGAAAAAGAGACACATAATAATAATATTTTTTTATATTTTTAAATGTATGTTATTTTTTATTGTATATTTAAAAATGTAAATAAAATCTGAAGAAAAATAAATAAAGGAATAATAATAATAATAATAATTTATTTATTTTAGACCATATATCCATTTTGTTAGTAACAATACACTTAACCTAATGTTAGTAGCACATACAGTTTAACACATTACATATACATAAAACACAGCACAGAGGACAGACATGACCACCAATCATTGCTGCACAGTCCCATTAGAGACTGTGCAGCAACGGTTGACAAACAAACAATCAAGCCGGTTCGCGATCATGCTAAGGATGCTGTTGGTACTGCCACGTACTCTGCGCACCAGGGAAGCGCATCGTTTCCGCATAGTGGCGTAGAAACAATCTACACGATATTCTGCGAACATTCCCGAGGCACTACAGAATCGCGGCAGCCCCATCAGCACCCTAAAAGCATTGTTATATTGGACCCGGAGGGCGCCGTACGTTTTTTGAGTATATCTAGCCCACAGGTTGCACGTGTAAAAAGATGTACAGAATGATCTGAATGGAGTGGTTTTCACTTCAACTAAACAACGTGCAAACCTGCGAGCTATCATATTCGCTCTCACCGCCAGCGCCCTCCGTTCCCTTTCGATATCGTCATCGTCCTTGAGGTCAGAGGTCAATATGTGTCCAAGGTATTTAAATTTGGTTACTTTCCTTAAGGCTGTACCCGTAAGCATTACGTTCGGAAACTGACCTATATCTTCCCCTTTGACCCCAAAGACCATGACCTCACTTTTGGTAGCGTTGTATTTCAACCCATGCCGTTCAATGTAGGCTTCACAAATGGCGACTAGTCTCTTTATTCCAGACACGGACGCACTCAGCAGCACCATGTCATCCACGTAACTTATGTTATTAACATTTATACCATCTATATGACAGCCGACACGGGTGCCACTTAGCGCAACTACCAGGTCATTTATATATAAATTGAATAGGGTCGGTGAGGACAAACCACCCTGCCGCACCCCACTTTCCAACCTATACCATTTTGACATGGTCCCGGACCATCTCACGCTATTGACCTGGTTCCCATACCAGTACTTGCAAATATTTACGAGTTCAACCGGCAAACTGGTAGCCTCCAGCTTTTGCCATAGTATATCATAAGAAACCAGGTCAAAAGCTTTTGAGAGGTCGAGGAAGCACGCGTGTACAGGTGTATCTCGTTTCATGTAGTACCTAACAGCATGCTTAACACACAACACTGCGCTTTCCGTAGATAGTCCGGCGCGAAAACCAAACTGATTGTCTTGGAGGTGTATGTGTTGAGTTAGCTGTGCGTTAAGCATGCTATCAAACACCTTCGAAATAACTGTGGCAAGAGAGATAGGCCGGTAGTTATTTTTATCTGATAGATCAGCAGTTATCAGCAGTTTAGTTTAATTCCAATGTACTATATAATGTAACTATGGTGTGTTAAAGTATATTAGTGAGGCACAAAAAGATCAATATAAGTTTCATTAAATGTACGACATTTTACAAGGAAAATAATTTAAGAAGTGACACAGTTGTTAGGAAAAACTGTAGCCTAGCAACAGCACAGATAATCTTCCTTAACATCCACACTTCTCTAAGAAACGGTACGTTATTTATAAAGACTTGTTTTATTATGTGCTGAACGACGATAGTCCAATCATTTCGCACATTTGTATCAGCTTGGGTTTAAATAAAGGTTTCGTCAGACCATCTGCAACTTGTTCTTCAGAACTCACTTGAACTACTTGCAGATCACCTCCAGTAATACATTCACGTATGTAAAAGTGTCGGAGTCGAATATGTTTCGTCCTCCTATGAAACTCGTACGGCGGATTGTATGCAAGTTTGACAGCTGATTCATTATCTACATGTGGTATTGGCATAGTAGTGAAGTGAAGCTGGTTAGCTCTGAGAACAGCCTTTTCAAGCATACTATCTCCCAAGCAGCGTCACTAGCCGCGACTAGTTCAGCTTCTGTAGTTGAAATTGCAACTGAAGTCTGTTTGTGACTTTTCCATACCACAGCATCTTCAGAGTATAAACATAGTATTCCTGAAGTAGAGCGGCCATTTGTCTTATCACCTCCGTGATCAGCATCACTGTTGCATGACAACTTTCTAAAGCCATTTCTCTTATACCTTATGCTATAGTCCGCGGTACCCTTCAGGTATCTTCATATTCGCTTGACTCTGAGAACATCATCGTGAGTAGGATTATCAAGAGTTTTGGAAACAAAACCAACTGCGAATGCAATATCAGGTCTTGTGGCTACCATCAAATAAGAGAGTGCTCCGACTGCTTGTCTGTATGGAAATTTCGCTGTAGACTCATCTTTCTCTACCTTTGCTAACAAACTTTCCTTGACAATAGGTGTTGCGACTAGTTTGCAGTTAGCCATCCCATATTTTCAATAACTTTATCAGTATAAGCCTTTTGACATATTTTTATTCCACCATCTTCTTCCTGTTTAATTTCCATTCCAAGGAAATATGTTGTAGGTTTGGTAGTGATTTCGAACCGGTTCTTCAGTTCGTTCAAAAACTTTTCACCTTCTTCAGAACTTGTAGAAGCCACCAATCCGTCATCTACGTATAAGGCTAGAAGAACTTTAGATTTGCCCGATTGCCTAATGTAAAGACACGGATCTGCATCGCTCTGTCTGAAACCTACCTGGATTAGAAATTCGTATATACAAAAGTTCCAGCACCTAAGTGCTTGCTTTAGACCATAAAAACTTCGTTTCAGTCTACAAACACGACCAGTACCGTCATCGTAGCCTTCAGGCTGTTTCATATACAGTTCCTCTTTCACTTTTCCATTTAGAAAAGCTGTAGTTACATCGAACTGACTTAGTACTAATCCTTCATTAGCTGCGACATTCAACACAACTTGAATCGAGCTCAGTTTAGCTACAGGACTAAAAGTCTTGTCATAATCAATACCTTCTTTCTGTGAGAAGCCTTTAATCACTAAACTGGCTTTAAAGCGATCAACAGTTCTTTCGGCTCATTCAATTCCATGACAAAATCTCTAAATTTACTGGGCCTTCTCAATTGAGAACGATCACGAAGTTGTCTAGTTGGTTGAGCTCCGTCTTCATCTTCTTCTTCATATATCGAATTATATGTTCCTGTATCATTATGAGGATCAATTTCATTATCCTCTATAGATATAGTTGCACCTTCATGTACAATCTGCGGATCAGCCCGAGTATCTTCTGGTATCATAGGTTGTGGCTCTGGTTTAATAGAGGGTATGGGTATGTCAAAACTATTTTTGTTTACCTTAGGTGCCTCCGCTGTTGTCTGATCTATAGGTCTTTCTATGAGAGGACGTTCATCGAAAATCACGTCTCTCAATCTGGTAAGCCTTTGGTTTTCCTTAGACCAGATTCGATAGCCATCATCTCCATCATATCCAATAAGCACGCCTTTCTGAGCTTTCTTACAAAGTTTATTTTGCCTTTGTTTTGGTACATGTGCATAACACGTCGATCCAATTATCCTCAAGTGTTAAATGCCTGGTTTTTTTCCATAAAATAATTCGAAAGGTGACTTTTCTTCAACAGACACTGTAGACAGAAGTGTTAATCAATTCCGCCCAAAAACTTTACGGTATTTCATCATAAGCATGCATTAATGCCCTAGCAGTTTCTACAATAGTCCTATTATCTCGTTCCGAGCATCCATTTTTCTCTGGCTTATAAGGTATAGTGAAACGCTGTTTCCATTCTGTCGTAGTGTATTGCATACCTGCTCATTATCAAATTCTCCTCCATTATCGCTTAGGAACTCTTGTACAATATGGCCAGCGGTTCTTATCTCAGCTAGAAACTGTTCAAGTCTGCTGTGGACTTCACTTTTGTGTTTCATGAAATAGACATGACGATATCGAGAGTAGTCGTCTTTGAAAAGAACAAAGTATCGAAATTTAGAAATTGAGTACATAAAATGTCCACAAACATCGGAGTGAATAAGCTCTTCAGGCTTCGTCGCTCGTCATAGTGTTCCGAACTTCAACCTGTGTGCTTTGCCATTGATACATCCTTCAAATAGTTCTGTATTATAGTCCAATTTTATGTCAAATTCCATTTCTACTATCTTTTTTACTTGTCTTTTATTTTGGTGTCCTAAACGTTCATGATACAATTGTAAATATTGTGAATTTGTGACAAGATTTACTTCTTGTGACAGTTTTAACATTAAGTTTGTAAAGCCCACCGAGCTTTCTGCGCTTCCCGTTCACTATAACTCTACCATTTACCTTCAATATACATGACTCTGTGCTGGATTCGAAAGTACTATTCTGTAGTTTGTCTTGTTCTGCAAGAACCGAAAACAAATTTCTTTGCAATGATGGTAAATACCATGCATCTTTTAGAAGAAGCGGTTCAACTCGTCCATTTACAACAGCATCGAGGCGTATATTTCTTTTGCCAATAGCATTGATTGTCTCTCCAGATACTGTAGTGACAGTGTGATTATTTTGAAAATGTTCAAAGCATTCAAATAAGTCAGATCTATACGTAACATGACTAGTTGCGCCATTGTCTACGTAACAACTATGTTTATCTGCTTCTGTTGCATCTTCAACTGACAGAACTGTTAAATTCATGTTGTTCACACTACTGGTCGAATTCTTTGGTGGTCTCCTGTCGGCAATCCATTTATAGCATTTCTTGACAATGTGACCGACCTGTCCGCAAGATTTGCACTTTATTTCCTTTTCCTTCAAGTTGTTCTTACTTTTTCGAGATTTAACTACAAGAGCTTTCATATTAGTAGTGCACTCTGTTTTATTCGTTAGCGCTCTTTCATAAGCACATAACTGTATCGTTAGGTTCTCAATGTTTCTATCCAATTTTGCCAACAAAAGCCAACTTGACTTAAATGCAAGAAACTGTTCCGGAAGTGTATCCAGTATCTTGCAAATTACTAGAACTACTGGTAAATCGTTTCCTTTTAATACAGTATTCAGATCATAGAACAAAGATTTTACTGCAGATACATGTGTGGTCATATCATGCTCAGGATCTTTTTGGTAGCTGAAGAACTTCACGCATAAATCGCAGCTTTTGTCTTCTGTAGCTCCGTCGTATAGCCTGTAAGTTCACCCCACATGTCCTTTGCTGTGCTGAATCTCTTCACCTTGTGCAATATATTCTCAGTCATATTTGCTGAAAGTACTAATTGTGCAGTGTTACCTAACATTTCAATTATTTCTGACTCCTTTTTAATTTTTTCCTTTATTTCGGGTGTGGCCAATTCTTCTGGACGGGTTGGCATTTCAATTGCACCCGTTAAAACATCTGTCGTACCTGGATAACTTTTCAGTAATCTTGCTATCATAAATTTCCATGTTGTCCAATTCTGCCCATCCAACTTCTCTATCTCAATCTTTGCCCCAGCTACTGTCTGCATGATGACGATTGAAATATTATTTGGAAGGTTTAGTTGACTTTCATGCAAAATTTATATTGATAGCATTTGCCCGCAATAGGAATTTATCCTGTGTCGCGAGAGACTTTACCACCATAGATTGCATGATGACTCGAAACAACAATTATGGAGCACACAAAGTTTTGTATCATGTGGAGATCGAACCCACAACACTCGCCTTAGTGTCAAGCAGCGAGGCGGCCACCTAAACCAATACGCTAACATTGCAGTGCAATAAAATGAAGCACTTGACAACTGCATGATGTACATCGCCCAATTCGGGATCATAAAAACGGCATGTGATACTCAACTAAATCATAATCCCGATATCCAAGCCTAACAGACAGCTACACTCTACAAGCCATCACTCAAATGATTTACCTTGACGCTATACAAAATATATACTAAGCCTTTTAATCAAAATGTAAAGTCCAATTTCCTCCAACCTTTTTTATAATTAGAGTAAAAAAATGGCTATAGTCAGACAAAAAGTCATTTACATTCTTTTGTAAAACTTTTGTTAGTTAAAGCATTTTATTATACCTTGCAAAATAAAGATCTGACGTTGAAAGCGTTGATGTAATATTTTATTTAATATAATCCGTCATTCAAACACTTTTTTTTTTTGGTTTTGGGTCGGAAAATCCTCATGGAGTCCCTTCGCCCTGGGGGGGAAGGACGAAGGGGACTGTCAGACTCTTACTAACTAAAAACCAACCCGTGCTCCTCATATACACATTTTTCGAAGGGTAGAGTTTCACCGAAGCATTCCTCGCTACCCCCCGACGGGTATTGGCTCGCCAGATGGTCAGGCGGGCCCCGAACGAAACCTTCTTGGCGGCGGATGAAGGTGTTGGGCTCCGCCGCCAAAATACCCAGCGGCCGCAGAGGATAGGGAGGATAGCAACGCAACAACGCATCTCCTCTTCCTCCGCGCCCCCACCGCGACGCAACGATGGTGCGCCCCCATTTGGTCGCGTAAGATAGGGCGCGCGGCAACGCAACACCGACGTGCCTCTCCTCCCGCGACCACACCCGACTGCGAGGGACAAACAGAACTGTCACCCGCACCTGAACCTTGGGACGCATCCTACGCAGGCCTCTCGCAAGCCCACAAGGATCGTCCCCTCCCGGGATCCCGCTTAGCTTCACCGTGGGTTTACCTCAAACCCACGGTTACTGAGCCCCCCACCACGACAAGGTGGAGATCCCACAGGGGGGGGGGGTCATTCAAACACTGCAGAAACTCAAAAGGCTTATTTAAATGTATGAGGGCGGTATTCAGTGGGTATTATCTTTTGTGATGGTACTGCATTTGCTTTCAGAGTATGTTTTAATCAAATTGTGGGTGGTACATAAGCTTTGCCTTTTGCCAAGAGCTAAAGAGCTTATCTGGAATATAAATTATCTGCGTATTTTTGTAATAATACGTGGGTATGTGTATGTTTTGTTTCTATTTTTATTGCGGGGAGGTAAAGATTTGCTCGAAAAGCCAGATGAATGAAAGACAAATTTGGCAGAGAACGCTGTAGATATTGAGCGAGTCTACTTACTTAAGTAAGTTATTTGACAAATAGCCCTCGAAAACACAGCATTTATGTCACTAAACTAGAAATAGACGTGGCATAGCTTATTTGCAAGATTTTTACAGCCATTAACTTCTTAATATAAACAATAAGTCAAAGGTGTTTATACTGAGGTCTGTATGCCGTTTGCGATGACGTGATGGTGCAGGTGTTGTCGCGGGTAACTACTAGTTTCAACATTCCTATCATTTAGGTACTCTTCCCGCAGCTCTGTGAATCTGAAGTATATGATCAATCTCTGGCCACCATAAGGTAGAGCCTGTGGATAGTAAGCCATAGCACTTCTCGCCACTCGAGCATTATTAAGCCGTGGAGGCAGTTCAGTGTTTTTATGTGCCTCCTAAGGGAAGATAAATTATATAACTGTACTATGGGTCTACTCGACCGAATTCCAGGAAGGTCACATAATAGCTGTGGTAGAATCACTGACCCCGCCACTATAGGAAGTGGCATATACCGTGATGATTTTTAATGCGCAAGTACTCCTTCCATCAGAGCCTATACGCTTTATAAATTAGGTGTATACCTGTAAACGTAATTTTTCCAAAATATTATTGCACTAATTTGTCCGATTGGTTGCAATGTATAACCAATTGCCTTTCAGATCTTAGTGCTTATAGTTTTTGCGTAAAGCCATGGACGGACAGCCAGACGGACAGACATGGCGAAACTATAAGGGTTCTTTGTAAAATGGAACCCTAAAACAGGTATACGAAAAAATCGAATTTACTTCTGTGATGTGAAAATCACGCTTTGCAAACCTATGCGTCAAAATCATACAATTCTGTTCTCAAACCGATAACAAAGCTCAGGCTTATAATAATTTCATCCGCATACTAACACAGATAACACCTATTAATATTATAATACGGAGATCAAGATTACAATACTATTATCTCAAACTCAAACTCAAACTCAAAATCATTTATTCATTTAGGCCACAAAGTGACGCTTATGAACGTCAAAAGTTAAAGTTAATTACTAGATGATTCTACATTTACATTTACTGCCACGTTCGCAATGCAATAGGTAGAACCACGAGAAAGAACGGGCAATAAAACTCGTGGCCACTCTTTTTAACTGCCAGTATAATGGTTTTACATGTTATATTTGTAAGGAGCTGCAACTGTTTCACATTGTGAGTTATCTACTATTGCAAAAGTTAATAGTTATTGATATCATACTCAAGCAATAAGTTATGTTCATTTATTAAGCCTCCCAAAGTGAATATGGTGAAACAGGAGCATCCACTTACGTCTTTTGATGTAAGCAACTCGCGAACATGACTGTTCTGATCTATGGTGGAACAGTATGTTTCGAAAAGTAATGCAGCAATTTACAATTATTAGTTAGCAGTTCATGACCACGAGTTACCCTCACCTTACAAAACCAATAAATTATAATAAAAAGAGTTGAACAAGAATGCAAATGTAGAATAAAAAGAGAATACGGTAATTAACTACACTATAAAACTGCCTATTGACCTAATAATAAAAATAAATTGACCTAACAAAAGAATATTTATTTCCAAGCGTACTTGTCGTCAAAATACTCATTTAAACTATAATATGCCTTTAGTAAAAGATTATTTTTAACAATTGTCTGAAACGACCTTAAAGGCAAGTCTAAAATATTACTTGGTATTTTATTATAGATTCTTATACTAAGCCCAATAAAAGAGCTATGCGTTTTGTGTAAACGGAAATATGGTACACATAATTTGTGCCTGTTCCTAGTATTAATATTGTGTATGTCACTATTCATTTTGTAAGAATTTATATGTAGTCGTACATGCATAACACTGGCATAATATCATACAGAACATATCATTGCAATAATTAATAATGCAGCCACTCAGTGCTACAACTTTTTTTATTCTTTTGCGTACTTTTACGGATGTTTATGTATGTGTAGATTGCTTTTTTATAGCGGACGCTCAGCTCATACGCGAAGGTCTTGGTGCGCAACCGGGACGGCGCTAGGATGATGATGATGATTGTTTTTATTGTGTTATACGGGTAGCACATTATGATTTCATAGGTATTAAAGATTATGCATACTAACATTGGTATGATCCGAATAAGAGTGAATTGTTGTAGAACGGACACTTCAGTAGCTATAGCAAAATAGACATATGATATAGATAAGAATGGAATGGTAAAGGAGAGAGAGTTTAAGGCTGATCATCTGAGCCTAGAGACGTCCACTGCTAGCCACAAGCCTCCCCTAAGGTTCTCCATAAAGACCGATCTGACGATTCAACTGGCTTATAAAGTCGCGCAGAGACTGGTGTGAACTTAGCGCCGTCCCTGACAAATACAGGTTTCAGTATCTATCCTCTTTTGCAGCAACACAGTAACCTTTCTTAACTACACTTATCACAAAAGGGCCCTATCTTCTACAATGGTAAAAAAACTAAAGAACAAAACGCCATTGCCTTCAAACACATCCACACAAGTCATAAATAAACTTCTGAAACCCGATCGCCTTTTGCCTTGTTTCGAACTCTATTTGCATGTTTACAAACAGCTCCAGTGTTCACTAGCAGTCGATGATAATAAATAATGCAACGTCAGCCACAATACAATATGTATAGTGATGTCTGCGGTAGTTGAGATATTTATGGCCGGTAAGATACTTACGTTGGGATATTTAAAGATAGTACTTGATATTTTTATTTGTAGGTATATAATTGTAAAAAGGTTTCTTAATATTTTCAGTGTATTTATGGATTGGTAACTAATTTAATATTTTATTTCTCCAAATAAAACCTTATAAATTGTCATTGTATAGTATTCAACAGAATAGCCTATGGTTGAATCATAAGGCATGACCCAACTATTCTCAAGGCAAGGAGAATGAAACCTATCTTTAAAGTCAAGTAAAAGACAACGAAATAATAAAAAAACTTGAGTTGTCAAAATTTTTGATAAAATTCTAAAGAAAACTACAAAGTGATATCTCAGCTTAGAAATGGGATTTAGGTATTTATATTAGTTCAATTTAACTTATCTATAGATTTGATATCTTCTATAGATAATTTGGCTCATCTTTTTTCCTTTACCACCAGCGGGACTTAGTGGTTCTACGAATAGCTGAGGAATTTTTCTAGAGGGCTTACATGAAGCCAAAACATTGATTACGAGGTGCTGAAAACAATGAAAATGCACAGGCCTTTTGGATATGCGTGAAACCTTCAAAAACACACAATTTGCGAAGTCTGTAACATAACACGTTCACACAAAAGCAACATTTTAGTACGCCTCCAAAAAGACTGATTGATATAGTTCCCACTTTCTGTCAAAAAAAATTAAATTAAAACTACACGAGTTGGTAGCATCCCATCAATGATTGGTTCTATCAACAGAATACAACGTAAAAACAAACATCAGTACCCTTGTCAATGTCCAAGTGATACCTACTTTTAATTTGCTGCTCCGTTAAATTCATGTCGTCACAGATCTGTAATGGCAAGGCTCGATTCCAATTCGTACGAACGACAGAGATCGAATATTTATATGTATTTTTTTCTGCTCAAAAGTACTTTTGGCAATTAGGAAACTGATAGAAAAGTTGTACTACCTTTATGTGTCTGCTAGAATTTAAGAGTGTACAATGTAATTTGTCTAGAGGACGAAAACTTAGCATGAGCATAGCCGAGTCTATTTATCCACGAGTTTTAAAAATCATCTCTATTTGGCGATGCAAAGATTATCCACGTGCCTAAATAGACTCACGCCTATATCCCCGAAGGGTTAAGCAGAATTGTAATATTACACCCACATTTCGCCATGAATTTTTAGGTCCCACGTAATAGGGGGCGAGCCTATTGCCATACCGGGTACATTACCAGACTCCGTGCAGCTACTGAGAATTGCCTAACGGAAAAACCCAATAACACTTTGCCCGAACCGGGAATCGAACCCGAGACCTCCCAATCCCACGCGCACAAATTTGACAGCTTTTAAATCTACTTTGCTTCGAGGTTATGGTGGTAATTGTATTGAGAGCTGTCAAAAGTGTCAAAAATATAAGTGATCTGTGAAAGTGTCGGTCTTACACAACTTCTAAATTTCAGCGCTAGAGTCGCTAGTTAGAATCTTAACATCGCCAATAAAACGTTTTATAAATTACACTCATAAAATTGAGAAAGGTAAACTAACATTTCGATGTGTTTTTTTATTGTCTATATTGAGACTGTAGGACACACATTAAATTTTATTTATTTTTTATACCCTAAACATCATCATAGTAATATAATTATTCATCATCATCAGCTCTATATACTGTCCCACTGCTGGGCATGGGCTTCTTCTCACTATGAGAAGGGTGAGGCCATAGTCTACCACGCTGGCCTAGTGCGAATTGGCAGACTTCACATGTCTTTCGAGAACATTATGGAGATGACTGAGACATGCAGGTTTCCTCACGATGTTTTCCTTCACCGATAAGCAAGCGATAATTAACAATTTAATATGCACTAAGCTTCGAAAGGTCATTGGTGCGCGCCGTGGATTCAAACCCGAAACCCTCTGCGTAGCAGTCTGTCGGTCTCTCCACTCAGCTATGGCTGCTCTATATATAAGAAATCGATAAAATACATTTGAAAAGTCTTAATGGTCGCGATTCATAACAGGTCACATTTTTCAAAGTATTTTGACAGACGCAGGGTAGAAACTTCGATTGTTATACTTTTTTTCTTTCTATTATATGATTGTAATCATGACGCCTGCCTTATCAATGGTCGATTTATTGTACCGATTATTTCATTTGAATTCAAAACATTATTGATTCACATCAATAATGTTTTGAATTCACAAACACGATAGCTTTCATTTTTAATGGTATACATTACACAATTAAAAACAATGGACAGCCTCTATTCTCTTCTCCAAACAAAGTAGTCTAGCTTAAGTTATGAGCGATATCTAGTATTTTTTATGTTAATCTAAAGGTTATCAACTCGATTTTACATATACAACGTGTAAATGAAATAACGCACATCCTCAGACACCCCAATTAGAATAACTTGTTACAATCATAATGCATGCATTGAAATTTGTTTTTTATTTGCGTAAATATTGTTTTTTGAAGAAAGTATAAACTCGATTAAAAGTTAAAAGCGTGGTCACTATAAATTTGCGCACGCACACAAACACACGAAACGGTTGCTGTGGTAAACAGACGACAGCGATCTGATAGGAACGAAATACGATACGATATAAACAAAATGTTTCAAATTTAGTCTTTATACAACACTCTGATAGAGTGGGGTTTACAAGAATGATGTTTAAGTAATTTGTCAGCTACTGTTGATATTTCCAAAGATATGACTACCTATTTCTTTCCATCACACTTTTCGGCTTTGGAGTGGACAGTCGACTTTGTATACAATTATTTATTGTTTGTAACATGCACACGATCCATTGTTTCATTATATTGTAAATGACTATTTAGTTACCTAGCATTATTGATAGATAAAGTAAAAGAATATCAATGAGAGAATAAAGCAAGATCGACATGTTTAAAGTTGTAAATTAATAGTTACATTATTAGAATAATCAAATAACCTACAGGATAAAATCACATTATTTTAATCCACTTAACACTTCACTGTTCCCTCACACATCACATCTTTTCACTGTTTCAAAAGCAGCTAATATGTATCAACTTAACTCCTAGGCACTTGTTGTCTCCTCACAATAAACTAGTGATTTAACATTTTCCCACAGTGAAAAAGTCCGGGGGCGACAAGTTAACATCAAGATGATGCAGAACGTTCCACACCAGCACCGTCATGTTGATAATTACAATTTTATTCACACAATTAAAATATTTTTTCGCAACTCTCGCTGACAGATTCCCGATGGATGACTAGATACTTGTCATAACTTGTCAAAGCGCATCGCCAGCGCTTGTCATTGGCCAGCGCGGGCGACACATTACGTTTCGCTCTTGCCTGTTGATTATTACGTAAGCGAAAGATAGATGATAGATATTTTCGTGGTAAATTGTGTGTATTGTCTTTTGCCGCTACTGTGTTGTACTAATGTGTGCGTTCGTGTGACCGAACGTCGAAACATTAAACAAATGCATTTTAAAAGAAGGCGTTCTGCTTTGACTTAAGGTTTATTTTCGTATATTTCAACTTTTGAAATAAATGAGTGACTATAATTTACGTTATTTTTATTATTTTAGAACAAAAAATAAACAATATTAAAAATGACAGTAATGGATTCAGTAGCCGATTCTGAACAAACTACTTTCAGGAAGTGCATTTAAATTTGTTACATGTTGTATACTTATGGAGCCTAGCTTTAAATTAGTCAAATGTCTTACATTAGTCCGGTTTAGTATTAATAAGTAGCCTCAAAGACGTATCTTTTTGCAGTTTAAAATTAGTTTTATTAAGTATAAAATAAATTAGATGCCGAATAATGCCGAAGTAGTCTTACATTTTGTGTCTTCTACTACGATATTGAAGTGGCACAAGCCACTTACAGATCAAATAATAAAATGTTTTGGAAAATTAAATTAGTTTTCGGGGGTCCAAACGCTGTTTCTTTTAATTATAGATTGGTTAGTGAATTTTTGTTATAAATTAGTAAAAGAAATATTTGCACTCAAACGCTTTCAAGACATGACAAAAGAACTTACAGCCTTATTTGTCTATATAAAATTCTTGCGGTACTGACGGTCGGGGAGATGGGCCTCGTTAGCCTTGGTTGGCAACCTGTCTAGGTGAAGGAAAACTCCGGAATTAAACCAAACGTTCGGGGAGATGGGCCTCGTTAGCCTTGGTTGGCAACCTGTCTAGGAGAAGGAAAACTCCGAAATTAAATCAACTTTCAGGGAGCATACCCGACACAAAACCCCGATCTAAGGTGTAAACCGACCCGTGCCTAGGGATTCGTGGCCAAGGGCAAGCTGGTCTTAAACGGAGGGTGCCTGTGTTGATGGTCACAGTTCACAGCTAGGATTCCATCTTACCCCCGTACAGGGCTCTGCGGGGATGGATATTTTAAATCCCTATTACTCGTGGGAACGCTATAAGCTTGTCTTGGAAAGTAGGTTCGTCATGCTCACTGTACTGTCACTGCAGGCGGTAGCGTCGGTGGTCGGGTCACCCACTTCCCTCTAATATGGTTGAGGAGGGTGATGGCTGATCATTGCGTTATACTCGTGAACGGGTGCTGCCTGTGGTGACTGGTCGATCTGCTGGACAGGATACAGCTTTTGACTTGCTGATTTATGAGTTTATTTGCAATTTGTTCCAATTGTTTTGGTACCTACCTAATTAATGCATTGTAACGTGATTTGACTGAGCAGTGATTACATAACAACATGATATTTAACATGTGTGCGGTTACACCCTACTTGTCATTTTGTTTTGGAGGCTAAGTGTTAGTCATTATTCTCAATTTTCAAGTCTTAAGTAGGTACGTAACTAAATAAATGGCAATAGGTTGTGTGATAGCTATCATGTTAACTGAAATGTGATATTATTATTTTTTGATTATAATGTATAACTTCTTATTTAAATACGCAGACAGTACTGTGTTGCTAGGGAGTTTGTTGCGCTGCTTCTTCTTCCTAGCGAAAACACATAGGAAGCAGTGAAGGGTTGGGCTTTTTGGGGGACTGTTTATTGTAAAATTTAACGTTCAGAAAGAGCTGTTTACCAGCCAATTTTGAATAAAAGATTTTGATTTTGATTTTGATTTTGATTTTGATTTTATAAGGACAGACATTAATAATTCTTCAAATGGCGGCGACGCGGTTGGCAACCCGTCTCGTCTCGTTTCCCGCGAGGGCGAAAAGCGGTCTACGGAAAGCCGATTTGCAACATTGAATGTTGGCGGTGGAATGGACTGAAAATTGGATGAAATATGCTAGATGATGGATGATAAAAAGATTGATGTTCTGCGTGTGAATGAAACAAAAAAGAAAGGATGTGACACTACCAAGCATGGCAGCTACACGGCGTATTGGTCCGGAGTAGATAGTACCACCAGAGCCTGCAAGGGAGTTGGTTTAATAATGTCTGCGTGAATGAATGAGTGCATAAAAGAGTTTGAATGTGTAAATGCAAGGCTACTATGGATGAGAATGAAAGTAGGACTTACTCGTCTTCTTATTGTAGGGGTTTACGCCCCGGTCAATATAGTAACGGGTATGTCACAACAAGAAAAAGTCGAAAGGCAGGAATTTTGGGAGAGTTTAAGAGAGATTCTGAGGACCTGTAAGGATAACGAAATATTGATTTTGTTAGGTGATTTCAATGAATGGGTGGGAGTAAAGCGAGATGGATTTGAAAGGGTTTTAGGTGGATTCGGTGATAAAAGTGTGAACAAAAATGGAAAAAAAATGTTTGAGGTTTGTTTAGACTGGAGCCTTTGTGTGACAAACACCATATTTGATCACAAAAGGATACATTTGTATACACGTGAGGCGAAAAATGTTAGAAGAAGTCTGCTTGATTTTGTAATAGTAGATGAACGACTGAGAAAGAATATGTTGGATACGAGAGTGTTTCGAGGGATCGGCATCCATACAGACTAATTTTTGGTGTTAAGCCGGATAAATGGGCTCTTTAGAGGATGGCGACACGAGAAAATAATCAAGAGAGGGACTTGGAAAGAATAAAAGTAGAAAATCTGCAAGAGAAAGAAGTGAAAGATGAGTATAAACGAAACTTGATAACAAGATTTGAGAGGTTCGATGGCATAAATGATATAGAAGAATTATGCCTCCTTTAAAGAAGAGGTAGTATTTGTAGCGTCTGAAGTATGTGGTGTGATCAAGAGAAGGAAACTACGAAAGGTTAAGAATACATGGCGGGACAAGGATGTACAATCATCAGTATCAGAGGAGAAAAAGCGTGGTTAGATTGGTTGGCTGCCAGAGCAAATGAAAGAATGGGAAAGGCAACGAGTGATTACATAGATGAAGCAAGAAAGGAGTTTGTTAGGTCTAAAAGAATAGTGAAAGAAATGGTTAAAAGGAAAAATTGGTTGCCTGTAAAGTCGGTATACGGGCGAAAGTTTTACGTGACAACGACTTTGAGTGGTAAAATAATTTTAATGTGAATATTCATTCGTATAGTAGGAAGAAGGATGAAAGACGCGTGCCTTTCACTTTTTATGTCTGTCTCTCTCGCTCTTAGGCGGGACGCGTGCCTCTCACTCGCTCTCATTGTGAGCGCATAACGTGAGCGGAGCGTAACGCAGTTTCTTGAAGTGTCACCCGGCAAACCAATTTATAAGACGTTGTCACGTCAAAAAGAGGAAAAGAAAGATGAGTTTGATAGTAGATTATCTGACGACTTTCGGAGAAAAATTAAGTTTTTCTGGCAATCCGTTCGTGCAGTTCGAGGAAAAACTCAATCCTCAGAATACACAACAATCAGAGACAAGAATGGAAAGATACTGAATGGTGAATTGTGTGTGCTGAAGAGACGGAAAGAGTATTTTGAAGGATTATTTGAAAAAACGACGACAGAGACATCAGCAGGTGAAATGAATGGTAATGATAGCAATGATGAAAACGATATTGGCGTGGATGAGATTTTGAAAGCACTGGCCAGTATGAAATTAGGTAAGGCTGCAGGTTATGAGAGGATTACAGTCGAAATGCTGAAGGCTGGACAGGGCATCATAGTTAGTCAGCTGCAGCGTTTATTTAACTTGTGCTGGAGCACCGGCCGAGTACCAGATGACTGCGCCACAGTAGTAGTTGTGCCTCTTTATATAGGAAAAGGCTCGCAACAAAACTGCAAAAACTATAGAGGCATAAGCCTTCTCAGCATTGTTGGCAAATTGTATGCGAAGGTACTGATTGAAAGAGTTATGAAAGTAACCGACAAGAAAATATGGGATGTACAAGCGGGATTCCGAACGGGTATGGCGTGTACGGATCAAGTCTTTTCCTTGCGATGCATAGCCGTGAAATTTTTGGCCAAAGGTCGAAAGGTCTACTGCGCATTCGTGGATTTGGAAAAGGCTTACGATAAAGTGGTGAGGAATGAAATGTGGTCAGTACTGTCGATGTATGGGGTGAACAGCAGCCTCATTCGAGCTCTGAAATCCTTTTATAAGGATTCTAGAGCTTGTGTGAGGATAAACGGGGCATACACTGACTGATTTACCATCAACACAGGTGTTAGACAGGGATGTGTAGCGTCGCCGTGGCTGTTCAACCTCTTCATGGACAGTTGTTTGCAAGATTTGAAACATAGTGATTGTGGATTAAGGATGAATGATTTACTTCTCAAATGCCTCCTTTATGCTGATGATCAGGTTATACTTGCATCTTGAGCAGAGATGCTTGTTGCAGGAGATGGTAACAATCATGCATGGTACGATAGAGAGAAAAGGAATGAAAGTGAATGTAAGTAAAACGAAAGTTATGGTTTTTGAAAGGTAGGAATGCGTTACGGCTTGTAATATGATCGATGGACAACGAGTGGAGCAAGTGAATGAGTTTGTATATTTATGTACGCTGTTTACAAGAGATGGTGAGAATGTAGAAGATATTGAAAGAAGAGTTAATGCAGGTGATAGAGTGAATGGAGCTCTGAAGGCGTTTATGAATAGCCAAAACGTGTCCGAAAAGGCACGTTTGACTGTGCTTAGAGGGGTGTTAGTACCTACTCTTATGTATGGTAGTGATAGTTGGGTATGGCAGAAGAGTCATAAAAGTAGAATAAATGCTGTAGAAATGAGAGCACTGAGAAGTATGTGTGGTGTTTCTCTGACTGACAGGGTAAAGAATTGTGTAATAAGAGAGTGTTGTGGGATAAAAGAAGATGTAGTGACAAGCATCGAGAAAGGTATGCTAAGATGGTTTGGGCACGTGGAGAGGATGGATGACGAAAGACTGACCAAGCAGATATATAAGGCAAGTGTGGAAGGGACAGAACGAAGGGGAAGACCTAGGCGGAAGTTCTCTGACCAGATTGGAGACATCCTAAAAACAGGACAGGTGAGAAGTACCCTGAACAGAAGAGCATGCATAAGGAATCTGATAGGAGTGAATGAAGCAAGAGAGATATGTCAGGATCGTTGCAAATGGCGTTCCGTATTCTCTGCCTACCCCTTCGGGAGACAGGCGTGAGTCTATGTATGTATGTTACTGACTGACTAACAGGAAAGCTACTGCCAAAAGTATGAGACGCAAGAAGCTGATATTGGCATGTATGTTCCTTGGGAACCGCAGTGGTGCATTAAGAAGAGATTTTCTGAAATTCCCACGGTTTCGGGCAAAAACGGTTAAATTAGAAAAATGTACGGGCGTAGCTCTCAGTTGATGGCGCGCAGCGAATGCGGTAGGTCGTTGACCCAATTATTAATTACGGTGTCCGTGCGATTAGATATACTCACGATATGGCTTAATGTGCGAAAGTCGTAACGAAAAAAACTCCTGGAGTGCAGTGTAATAAGTGCAATAAATGGTTGCATAGTGCTTGTGCTTCATTAACCAACGAACAACTTAGTGCAATTTCGGCTACTGAATCGGTTGTCTGGAAATGCCGTAACTGTCTGTGTGTACCGGACCCTGAGGAAGAAGACTCGGACCAAGAAGGAGGAGAGGGTCTTATGATTACCGATAAAGATGTAATGCTTTCGATATTTCGCCAAGAAACTCGTGAAATTATACGCCAGGAGCTTCAGAATCCCCTCGATTTTTATTCTAGAAACATCGACGAATATGAACAAAAAATTAAAGACTACGAAATCCGTGTGAAATTGATAGAAAACCAATGCAAGGACGCACAAAATAAAATCAAAAACGTATCATTGCAAAACGAAGTACTGGAACAAAAAATAAATAAACTGGAGCAAGCGTTTTCCTTTAACAAAGTCGAGATCTGTGGGGTGAAGGAAAAGGAGGGCGAAAACACAATGGAAATTTTATTTTATTTTATTTTAAAACTTTATGCACAAAAATAGTACAAAGGCGGCCTTAATGCCGTAGGCATTATCTACCAGTCAACCTTTGGGTGATGCAGAGAAACATGTAATAGGTGCAGTTCATAAATGAGGATGAAAAATAAAACAGAAACCTACTCATTAATATAAAATATAATATATACCAAATATACATACTTACATATTATAAATATATATTGATTATAAACTACATAAGTATAATTATATTCATTATAAATACATAAAT
Source organism: Euclidia mi (assembly GCA_944739405.2). Classification (NCBI taxonomy): domain Eukaryota; kingdom Metazoa; phylum Arthropoda; class Insecta; order Lepidoptera; family Erebidae; genus Euclidia; species Euclidia mi. Next base: position 8,085,809 of record OX123183.2, on the reverse strand, counting down.
ATATATTTTACAATTTCAATAATACATATATACATAAGTATATAAAATAAATAAACGATAAAATACCCATGTCGATTCAGTTAATGCGGCTTAATAATTCTGCCGAACCCTAGTTTTGAACGTAAAATGGTTAGTGGACATCCTGATCTCAAGAGGGAGAGCATTCCAGAGAAGGATAGATTGTATATTAAAAGATGAATGTACTAGACTAGAACTGTGAGAAGGGCAAAGAAGCAGAAGATTGTTAGTCGAACGTAGATTTTTCTCATGAGTATTACACAGTAATTGAAAATGGGAACTTAAATAGACGGGCGCACAAGGAGAGTGCAGTAAAAAATGTAGAGTACATAAAGTACGCAAGTTACGCCGATGACGAATTGGTAACCATCGTAACTTTAATCGGTAATCAGAAATATGATCATATTTGCGGAGATTGAAAACGAATCTAATGCAATTATTGAGAAGGCGATCGAGCTTATTGAGAAGATCTGCATTAAGGTCGAGATAGCACACGTCATCATAGTCGATGATGGGAAATATTAAAGACTGTACTAGCATTTTCCTAGTCCCGAATGGCAGAAAGTTCTTCAGGCGATAAAGCGACCGCAAGGCACCAGTGACTTTACGACTCACAGATTTAATTGCCGTACCTGTTTGCCAAAAGCTAAAACAAAAACCCAACAACATTTTAAAAGTCTACAGAAAAATCAAACCTAGCGACCGCCTAACGGGCAAGGGCTCAAAGGTCAACGCGTCGCTCGCAGCATCTATTGTTGTATCTCTGCGAGATAATAGCCGTGATTATTGTCTCGATGCGTCAAAAAATACAATAATTTGTGCCCGCGACATAGGTGAAGAGATTGATGAAAAAATGTACGTACGGGAATTTCTTAGCCCTACAACTGCGTACTTGCTATGGAAAACAAAAGCCGATCTAAGGGAAACGTCGCTATGTAAATATGTGTGGTGCAAAAACGGAGTTATAAAGGTACGTAAGCAAGACGGTGACAAAAAAGTGTACACCGTGCGCTCAAATAGTGACATCGAAAGGATTGTCAAGGAACAAATTTCAAAATAGGTATGCATAACACAAACATGGATCAGCTGATATGATGTAACCTGACACTGTAAGTACCTACCTGTATTTATATCGTCAGCTTCACCTAATATACTTATTTATATGAATAGTAATCACACATATCCACACTTATTAGATACTGTGCAAAACTCTTGGCATGATTTGACCTGCGACATAAAACCGGAAAACAACGAACTATTGATACTGCATGTAAACATAAGGTCATTGACAAAAAATCACACATATCTCGAGTATATAGTATCTACCAGCCCGGTGATTGTACATTACGGAAGCCAACATCTCAGATGCATCGAAACCTATGTTTGAATTACAAAACTACTCAATGTACACGGAGCTAAGAAGCAATAGACGGGGAGGCAGCATTGTTATATACGTACATAAGAGTATTTCAATCGCACGGCAAACGGCTTGTGTTGTGAATTTTGAGTATATCGTTGGTGAAGTGGAGACGTTCGATGGTTATAGGTCGATATTGTGTGCCGCATACAGACTGCCTCGCCTGAGCAAGTGTTTTTTCATAAGTGAACTATCGCAATTATTATCTAGTATTCCAGAGAAACAAACCTAAGAGCACTAACGATCCCATTGTAAATACGTACCTTAACTCATTGTATGAACTAGGACTGGAAAGCTGTATTACTGACTATACCAGAATTGATAATAGTTTAAACGGCATATCCAAATCGTGCATAGATCATATATATGTACGTGACGTCGACGGCGGCCGACTACGTAACCATTTAATTCGATCAGCTGTCCTACAAAACGCTATAGCCCATCAATTTATTACCGGATTTGGAATAACTAGTAATAACCTAAAAAAAAATCAGCGTTAGACTATTATTAAAATTAATAACGATAAGGTCAGAGAACAGCTGAGTACAGTAGACTGGTCCCCGGTTCATAGAATTAGCGACTCAAACAAAATAGAATGTTTCATTCGAACCACATTTCAAACTGCCTATAACGATTGTAAACAAAAAAATGTCAGGCAATACTAACAAGCGAAATCAATGTAAATGGGTAACAGATAAATTAAAACATATGTCAAATAAAAAGAAAGAGCTTCTTCAAAGATGTAATTCTGATCTGAGTGATAGAAATAATAGGCAAATTTGTAACAGATACAGAAATACAACTAATAGGTTAATGGCTAAGGCAAAAAATAAATACATAAGGCAAGATATATGTAATAATTTTCATAACCCCAAAAAAATGTGGGAAATTATAAATAGGCTCACAGGTAGAATATTAAAGGCAATAGATGATATCATCCTTAGATCATTTACAATGAAACCTCAACTCTTATCGAATAAGTTCGCAAATGACTTCAATACAAATGTAGAAAGAGCCATAACTGTATGCAACCGGCCAATGCTTGATGAGGGGACGCTCGAGGCCGCGTCAAACGTTTCCATACGACAAAAAAGATAAATAATGAAACAATGCTCAAAATTAGAAACAACCTAAATGATAAAAAATGACCCGGCTATGACCAAATAAGAGCAAAACATGTCAAGACAATATCGAAAGAAATCGCACCTGTTCTGACCCACTTAATTAACACTTCTATATCAAAGTCCACCTATCCAGATAACTAAAACTTGGTATAATAAGACCTGTTCATAAAAAAGGCTCTCACGCGGATACTAATAACTATAGACCTATAACAATTCTATCATGTGTAGATAAAATTATTGAAAATATGATGGGAGTGTTTTGAGCGACTTCTTATAAAGCAATGCAATAATTCACGAAAGGCAGTTCGGGTTTCAAAAAATAAAAAAACTACGCAATAGCTGTCACTTTTCACTGATGAAATTAATGATTACATGAATAACACTAAACATGTTAGAATAATAATGATAGATTTCAGTAAAGCTTTTGATGTGCTGAATTATAATGTATATGTTTATAAAAAAATGGAGCAAAATGGTATACGGGGTCCGATGCTGGAGTGGTTTAAATATTATCATAGAAACAGATATAACATGGTTAGCATAGCGAGAACACACAGTGAACAGATACCGACCCGCCATGGCACGGCCCAAGGTTCGATTATTGGTCCAACTAAATACGTAATATACGTAAATGATATGTGTAACATATTTAGACATTGTTCCATCTACCAATTTGCTGACGAAACCTGCCTTATTACAGCCCACGAAGATCTGGGTACTGCAGAAAAACTTATGCAAAATGAGTTCAATTTGATGTGTAAATGGGCGCACGACGTTAGTCTAACAATAAATTACGATAAAACTAAACTCATGCATGTTCGTTCACCATATTTGAAATGTAAAGGAACACCGAGAGCCGTGGCCCACGAGTACCAGTGTTTGCACAAACAGTGCCCAGATGTTTGTGACTGTACGCCTATTAAAAATGTTAAGGAGCATACTTACTTATGCATTAAGATAGATCATACATTCAACTGGGGTCCGCATGTTGAATATGTTTACACTAAGCTCAGACCTATCATGCCGAAATTGTACTTATTAAAGCATAAAATGCCTTATAAGACCTTACGTATGTTATACATGGCATTAGCCGACTCTGTTATCAACTATGGTACAAGTAGTTATGGTAGAACGTATAAGACTTATCTTCAAAAAAATTATGACATACAAATACGGTTATTAAAAATAATAGTACCTCATACAATCAAACTGAAATTCAAGCCAGATTATGATAAATTGTTTCCATATTGTAAAGTTATTAATGTGTTCGACAAAGTGAAATTAACCGTTGCCATAGAGTACCTACTCTAAAAGTATTAACATTCTACCTAAATGAAATTAGGCCAAACAATTCGTACCTCATCATAATTATCTAGCTGTGTATAACTTTTTAATGTTAAATAGTGTACAAAATAGTGTAGATAATGTGTTTTACTAACGTAGTTCTAAGTCAATACTAACACTAAATGGATGTCTATCTGAAAATAAACGAATAAAAAAATAAATAAACTGCCTAAATTTAATAATGTGTATGGTAAATGGGTTTGGTCGTATGCTCTCCAAAATACACTTAATAAATTGCCAAAATATCTATCATGTCAACTAGACAATACAAAAGTAAAACAAATTAAAAACAAGCTAAAACATTACTTCGGCACTGAACAATTCAGGCAGAGTGGGGATAATACGGGCAGACCTACTTGTGTCAGGGTGTGAGCAACAATTTTTAATACATAATCTTCATTTGTATACTTAGATTAAGCGATATTAAATTGTAATTTACATGCAAATTTTAAAAGTAAGTAATAGCTTCAAATTTTAAATTTTTAAATCTTTTTTAAATTAAAATTACATTTATTTCTGTGAACTGTTTCATTTTTCTGCCAGTTCAAAGGCTCCACTTCTATGTTAATAAGTTTCTATTTACCTAACTTTTACGAGCTCGTCAACACGATAAACATTTATAACCAAGTTTTTCTTTAATTCTCTTTTACAAAGTTAAAGGAAATATTTCGTGTCGTAATATTTTCGCTTCCAGCGTTCATTTATTTTGTTTTGGAAGATAAAGCGTACCATTGCACCCTTTGCCAAATTCATTAGGCAAAATTAAGATAAGAATTTTAATGCAATGTTTTGCTTTTCGCTTTGACAGCGCAGAGGCAATCGTTGTTCTGGTATTTTTATGTTGTGCTGCATATTTGAGATATCTTTCTACGTAGTTTATGAAGATATTTCCTTGTTTTGTCAATACTATTGAGTTCATGGCGTTTACCAGCTGCAATGCTACAAGTATTTACATGAATTGAATACTTTAGTAGTAATTAAAATTCGGTTTAAAATGTCTTTTCCGGTATGTTTATATAGGTACCACGTACTTTTATTAAAATAGCCGATATTTCTAGATTGTTACTAGTGCTGTAATTATGGATGTGTGAGCTACTCGAAAAAATAGGTATATAAAAAATTAATCTCGTTGCCAACAACAAAATCATATATTATATAATACACATGCCACAAAACGAGAAAACTACACAAACACCAAAATATAATCCACTTTCAATAACAACTCTCACTATGAAAAACTGAATTACAAACATTTGCATATAATGTACACGGAGCACTCCACAGTACGTTCATTCAAAGATCAACGCGAATTCATTTACCTTTCGCACGAGCTTGGGGATTAAATAAAACATTTCCATTCATTTGTCACGAAGAATCCCCCCGTTATGAATCACAGGCAGAACGACGGATACACGACAGATATAATTTAACAGATCCAACAGTAATGAGGTTTATAACAGCCTTTATTTATAACGTTAAAACGTTGTGAAAATATAACAGATGTTATTGCTATATTTGAACAATAAATTTATAGCAGGAAATCAGCATATTTGTTGTAAATATTTTAATATTTAGAATAAAAATATTGTTTGACTTCTCAATAATTTTAATGAAGTGACATATATTGACAAAACATAATTCAAACTATTAAAAGAATACAGAACACATTAGGCTTGGTAGCCAGTACTTATTACAACATACGCCCACTTAATGGCTATTAGCCTAATTTGGGTACTATACAGTTAAACCAATGCCCTTCACACAAATATCATGAGCTACATGCCTTAAAGGCTAGGTTAAAACATCAGCGGGCATATCGGCTGTAGGTAAGTATTTCAATTGAATAGTACCATCTGGAATCTTTTCACGAATAAAGTGAAATCGTATATCGATATGTTTTGTACGATTGTGATGAATTGGATTCTTGGTCAACATTTGTGCACTCTGGTTATCATTATAAATTGTTACTTGTGCCTTAGAAATATTACTTATCTCTGACAGGAAATGACGTAAATACACGGCTTCTTTAGCACAGGGACTCAATGCCATGTACTCTGCTTCTGCGGAAGAAAGTGCTACTGTGGGTTGTTTCTTAGACTCCCACGACACAGGACCTCCTCCAAACTCAGTATAAAAACCGGTATATGAGCGACGATCTGAGCAATCATTTGCAAAATCTGCGTCTGTAAAACAAGTTAGATACTTCCCAGTCTTCTTGTAACAAATACTATAATCGATAGTCCCTTTCAAATACTGTAATACGTGTTTTGCAGCTAACCAGTGCGTCTTATCAAACTTAGTATTAAACTGACTCAGATAACTAACAGCAAATGAAATATCTGGTCAAGAGTTCACTGCAATATACATAAGACTACCAATCATACTGTGTTGGAAGACTTAGAGACTCTTTGGTTAGGATATTTTATCTTTGTGTTTTCAAATGAAGTGTTACGTTCTTTTTTCATTATTGTTTGATCTGTCACATTGTAAACAGCTTATTTTATTTTTCTAATATAATTAATATTCTAGTTTTTTTTTACTATTGTTTCACTTGCTACATTAAGGATTTCATCAGGTTATGGGCAATATAATTATGGGTAAAGCCAAAGTGGGCAATGTCTCGCGCAAGTAAATGGGCAAACCTATTCCAAATAATGTAGTATGTGTTTTCCTGTGAAGCTAACCCATGAATGTTTCAAGTATGTGATCATTGATCTAAATGTGAAATAATTTCTTTTCTCGTGGAATATTATTTTGTGAAGAACTAAATCACCTTAGTGTTTATGCCAGTATGGAAAATAATATTAGCTCTTCGAGTATGAATACTACAATTGTAAGTAATTCACATATATCTATTGAGAAACTAAAGGGTGTTTCAAATTATCAAAATTGGAAGTATCAAATCAAACTTTTATTGATTGATCATGGCTTATGGGATGTTATTACGAATACTATTTCGGACCCCATAAAAGACCAGAGAGCATATTATGCCAAAATATGTTTAAATATCGAGCCGATTTGCTACCCTCATGTCAAGATTTCCAAGACGGCGGGAGACGCCTGGAATAAACTAAAGGCAGCTTATGAGAATAGTGGCATTAGTCGACGATTAAGCCTTAAAAGGAAGCTATCGCAGCTCAGATATGTTGATCATAGCTCAATGGACCATTATTTAGGAAATATAATTTCTGTAACTCAAGAATTGGCAGATATTGGATGTCAAATAGAGGATGATGAACTAGCCGAAATTATGCTAATCGGATTACCAAATGAGTTTGACTCATTGATAATGGCCATGGAAGCCACAAATACTAAACTGTCATCTGACTTTGTGAAATGTCAGTTGATACAAATCGAATTTAAAAAAGGAACTTTAATGTCGAATGTGGAACTTACTGAGAAGATTCTTGTTGCAAAAGACAAATTTATTCCAACATATCATAATTGTCAAGAAAAAGGGCATATCAAGCCAAGGTGTCCCAAATTAAAGAAGAATTTGAAGAAGATTCCTGAAAAAACCTTGACGCCAGTTGCATCTTCGTCTACAAAGAAGGGTAGTAGTGCAAATCTGACAGTATTCTCTAAAGAAATTGCTTTAGTGAATAGCGTTTGTGACAGTGATAGCTGGATCTTAGATTCAGGGTGTTCTAGTCATATGACTAATCGGAAAGACTGGATGAATATTTTTTCTACCAGTAACCAATCCGAAATTACTACTGCGAATAATGATAAGATATACAGTGAGGGCGTTGGTGATATTACTGTAACATTTGATGATAATATTAAAAAAGTAATTACTGATGCTTTGTATGTGCTGAAAGTAGCAGCTAATCTTTTGTCTGTTAGCAAAATTGCAGCCAAAGGCTATGTTTTATTATTTGATGTTAATAAATGTCATATTTACAGGAAGGATAAGGTCAATGTGACTGGTTCCAGCGTTGTAACGGCTACTAATGTAGATGGTATTTACAAAATTTATCAGAAAAAGGATTGTTACGTATGTAAGGAAAACCAAGAGCCTAATATTCGCACTAAAGGTAATGTTTTTGTGTCCAACCTTAATTCTTTGGAACTATGGCATCGTCGCCTTGGGCATTTAAGTTTAGCAGGTATGATAACACTTCGTGATGGATTAGCGAATGGTATTAAGTTTACCAGTGGTGATTTGACACCATGTACTCCTTGTTTTGAGGGTAAACAAAAGAGCAAATCATTCCCGCGTGGTCAGGCACAAAGGAGCGTGACAAAACTTGACTTAGTTCATACGGATATATGCGGACCATTTCCGGTCAATAGTTGGAGTGGTTATCGTTATTTTATAACATTTACGGATGATTTTTCGCGCAAATCGTTTATATATTTTCTGAAACGCAAAGATCAAACGACTGTTTTGAATACGTTTATACAATTCAAAACGTTAGTTGAAAATCAAACAGATCTCAAAATAAAGCGGATTAGGAGTGACAATGGCACAGAGTACTGTAATAAAAGTTTCACGAATCATTTTAAGCAATGCGGTATTATTCACGAAACGACAGTCCCGTATACACCCCAACAAAATGGCGTCGCTGAACGCTTAAACAGAACTTTAATGGAAAAAGCCAGAACGATGTTGCAAGATGCTGATTTGGTGAAACAATATTGGGCTGAAGCGGTAAATACTGCGTGTTATTTGAAAAACCGTAGTCCAACTGCAGCTTAAAAGATGCTACACCTGAAGAATTGTGGACTGGATCTAAAGTGGATCTTAGTAATCTTCGAGTTTTTAGTAGCACAGCTTATGCTCTTACTCCCCAACAAAAACGTACAAAGCTTGATCCCAAATCTAAGCCCTACATTATGTTGGGATATTGTGATCATACCAAAGGTTACAGACTTGGAGATCCTGATGATGGCTCAACATTAATTAAAGCTCGTTCTGTTGAATTTATTGAAACTGTTCGAGGTATAACCTACAAGACAGCAAATTCTTTAGAAAGTTCTAAAGATTTAACAAATACTGTTGAAGTAACGGTGTATCAACCAAATACTTCTCATGGACTTATCCATGAATCTGACAGTGATGAGTTCGCCAGACCAGACATATCGTCAACCGACATTAATGCTCTAGATCTTGAAGAAGATTCTCATGTCGAAGTAATAGTTACATGTGATGAACGGGAAGAAGCTTCATTGGATAATATTCAACAAGTTTCACTAGTTATGGAACAGAATGTTTCGGATGTGGAAATTGCTGAACATTCTAGGCCGTTTGGGTCCGGCATCCTCCTATTTGGTTCAAAGATTATGAAGTGAACTATTTCTCTGATCTAGCTTTAATGGGACGTTGCGAGCCTAAAACATATAACGAAGCGATTAAAAGTGAGAATGCCAAAGATTGGATAGATGCAATGCAAGATGAATATAACTCGCTAATGTCGCATGGTGTATGGGAACTTGTGGATCGACCCAACAATAGGAATGTGATAAAATCTAAATGGGTTTTCAAAGAAAAAGTAGATCCAAGTGGGAAATTTGCAAAATTTAAAGCAAGATTAGTTGCTAAAGGTTTTACTCAACAATATAAAATTGACTATGAAGAAACTTTTGCACCTGTTGTGAGACATAGCACTCTACGACTACTCTTTGCGATTAGTGTTGAAAATGATATGGACATTGAACATGTTGATGTCAACACAGCATTTCTTAATGGGGATTTACATGAGCAGATCTATATGGAGCAACCTACCGGTTTTCAAATTGAGGGGCAGAACAAAGTGTGCTTACTCAAAAAGAGTCTATAAGGGCTCAAACAAGCCAGTAGATCATGGAATGATAAAGTTCATGAAGTTTTGGTCAACAATGATTATAAACAGTTGAAGAGTGAACAATGTGTGTTCTATAAAGACAAATTAATAATAGCTCTTTATGTTGATAATTTTTTCATATTTAGCTCTAATGATCATCAAAAGAAAACACTTTATGAATTGCTCAGTTCCAACTTTAGTATAAAATTGCTTGGACCTGCTACACAAGCGTTGGGAATGAAAGTTGAAAGGAACAGGGAGCAAGGGACATTGAAATTGACCCAGTCGGAATATGTGAAAAATATTTTGATAAAGTTTGGCATGGATGATTGTCATAAAGTTGCAACTCCCATGGAAGTAAACTTTAATCCTCCAAAAGCTGAGAAAGTTGTTTCAAGGTTTCCATATCAGGAACTTATTGGAAGCCTAATGTATCTCGCTGTATGCACTCGTCCTGATATTGCATTTGTATGCAGTAAGCTCAGTCAATATAACACTTGTTATAATGAAACACATTGGCTTGCTGCTAAGCGCGTGCTACGATATTTATCGGGTACAACTGACTACGGACTTAATTTTAGGCGAGGTAGTAATAAATTTGAAATTTCATCCGACGCAGATTGGGCCGGTGATACTAACGATCGAAAATCTTATTCGGGTTTCGTGAGTAGGTTTGGACATAATGTAATAAATGGGCATAGCCATAAGCAAAATAATGTTGCATGTTCTAGTACAGAAGCTGAGTATTATGCTCTTGGTACAGCGGTAAAAGAGGCTAAATTCCTACATAATATTATATATGAATTGAAACCTTTCAACTTATCGCGTGAACCTATTGTTATTTATAATGACAATAAGAGCACGCTTAAAATAGTGGAAAATCAATGTTACCGAAGAACCAAACATATTGACGTAAAACATCATTTTATTCAAGAGTGTGTTGAGCATAAGTTAATATAGATATTTTATAAACCATCAGCAGAATTAGAAGCTGACCTATGCACAAAAGCTTTGCCAAGGATAAAGCACAATTTAATGACTAAGTGCTTAGGTTTAATTTAAGTCTTATTATTATTATTTTTGATTGTACTCTTGCAATAATGGTTTTTAGTTTGATAGCTTTACATAATTGCTAGAGTAAGGGGCAGTGTTGGAAGACTTAGAGACTCTTTGGTTAGGATATTTTATCTTTGTGTTTTCAAATGAAGTGTTACGTTCTTTTTTCATTATTGTTTGATCTGTCACATTGTAAACAGCTAATTTTATTTTTCTAATATAATTAATATTCTAGTTTTTTTTTACTATTGTTTCACTTGCTACATTAAGGATTTCATCAAACTCTGATATGGATATATTGACTCACAATGTTCTGCAGGAACCAACTTATTTGTAGTCAATGGAGTCTGTGCAGATTTACAATCAGACATATTGTACTGCCGTAAGACATTGCGTATATAGCTGTGCTGACTCAATTTAACAGTATTTCCACATTTTTGCACATTTAAGCCAAGAAAATATTTAATTTTTCCTAAATCTTTCACAGAGATAAATTTGTTAAGATCGTTTTTGACACTGTCAAATATTTTGTCACTATTGTGAAAAAATTAAATGTCATCAACGTATACAGCCAATACGACAAAAGCTTTAGCAAAAAGTTTCGTATATACACAGGGTTCTAAAGGAGTTTGTTTAAAACCCAAGGAAGACAAAGTTTTGTTTAATTTTATATTCCAAGCTCGTGGAGCTTGTTTTAATCCATATAAGGATTTCTTTGCAAACAAACCTTTTCATCTTCAGTGTTAAAACCTTGTGGTTGAAACATGTAAACTTCTTCTTCTAGATCTCCGTTTAAAAATGCAGTATCTACATCCAAGTGATGTATATCTAGATTCATCTCCGCTGCCAATGCCAATAGCATTCGCAGAGATGAATGTCGCACGACAGGAGAGAAAGTTTCGTCATAATCAACCCCTGCTACTTGTTTGAAACTTTTTGCAACCAATCTCGCTTTGTACTTTATTGGATTACCTTGTTCATCTCTTTTGATTTCGTAAACCCACTTACAAGGAATAATCTTTCTGTTTGGTTTATCTACTAGAACCCATGTACCCTTTTTAATTAAACTTTGATGTTCATCATTCATAGATTTTATCCAATTATTGCGATGATCTGAATTTAGAGCATCAGCGTAACAAATAGGTTTGTAGAGGATATCTGCAACCAGTATCATCTTGTTCTCTACTAGTATTTAATCATCATCAACTGCATCAGAAAAATTATCATCAGGGTTAGAATCTTCCACAGGCTCAATTCCTACCGAGTCAGATTCAACCTGTCTTGGCGAAGATTCTTCGTGTGATTCAGTCGATAATATTATGGGTAAAGGCAAACATGTTTCTACACTTTCCGACAACGAAGATTTAATATCAGTAAAACATTCTTCAAAAAATGTAACATCTCTGGCCTTTTTTAACATTCTAGGATATAGAACATCTCTAAACATGTAGCTATTTGGGTCATTAGTGTACCCAACAAAAATATACTGAGCAGCTTTCAGATCTAACTTCTTCCTATGACAGGAAGGTATCTGAACTAGCGCTCGACAACCAAACACACGCAAATTGGAAATATTTGGCTTATTTCCTGTCCATTTTTCAAAAGGTGTGTGTGTTTTTAATGCTACGTGAGGACTTCTATTTTTCAAATATACAGCTGTGTCGACAGCATCTTGTCAATAGGCTTTAGATAGTGAACTTCCCGCCAGCATTGAGCGAGCTTTTTCTATTATAAAACGATTAGTCCTTTCTGCGATACCGTTTTGCTGAGGACTGTAAGGAACAGATGTCTGATGTTCTATCCCTTTTGAAGTCAAATAATCTTCAAACTGTTTTTTAACATATTCAGACCCATTTCAGTCCTAAATATCTTAATTTTGGACCCAGTTTGAGTCTCAACATAAGACTGAAACTCGCAAAACTTTCTCATCACTTCTGTCTTTGTTGACATAAAATAAACAAAGACTCTACGTGAATAATCATCTATAAAAAAAATTACATACCTGTTTCCTTGAAAATAAACTTCAGACATAGGTCTGCAAATATCTGAATGAATAATTTCTAATAAAGCGGTAGATTTCTTGCAAGGTTTAAAAGGTTTCCTACTTTGCTTACCTTCAATACAGCTTACACAAGGCTCTTTATATACTTCGTCGTATTCCAGTCCTATAGCTTGTCCCTGTTTAAGCTTATTCATACCGTAGCGACAAAGATGTCCGAGACGTTTATGCCACAGGTGATATTTTAATGAACCAGAATGCACAGTATTGGCCGACAAATCTTCAGACGTATCTATTGAACAATCCAAAGTACATAAACCTCCATGAATAGAACCGTGTAAAACTATATTACCTGTACAAGAAAAATCTGTATAGAAATTACAACCTTCTTTATCAAAAACTACGGTAAAACCCTTATAATTTCATTTCATTTTCTTAATAGCCTTTTTCACAGATATAAGGTTCGAATTCAGTTTTGGGACAATTGCTATATTAGAAATTGTACCTACAACGCCATCTTTAGTACTAAACTTGACTTCACCAACTCCTGTACAGTCTACCTTTTCTCCATTTGCAACTGTAACTTTACTAGTCTCTGTATATAACTTCTTGACATTTTACAAAACATATTCCCTAGAAGTCATATGATTGATTGCTCCAAAATCAATGAACCAAATATCTCGTTGTTCCTTTGGAATACTATTCAGTGCCGAAGACAATGTAACTGCGTAAACTCCCTTATTGTCCTTATTTTTGTGAGGACAGTCCGGTGACTTATGACCGGGCTCTTTACAGTCATAACACACTATCTTCTTTTTATTTTTATGTTTCTGTGAGCTCTTAGTAGCTGGAGTTGAACTTGTACTCTGTTCTAATGTACGCAAAGCACTATTCATATTATCCAATTCAATATTTTGTTTGGAAACTTCACTCAGCAATCTTCCTTTAACTAATTTAGTAGTTATCGGAGTATTAGAATTTTCCAAAGTCATAATTAGCGGAACATATCTCTCTGTAAGACCACCTAATATTATTGCAGCAAGAGAAGCATCCTCGATATCTTTACCTATATCAGATAGGTCTTGAGCCGTAGCCAATACTGCATCTATATATGCCTCAATATTGTTATCAAAATCCTTTAATTCTAAACGATATAATCTACGCTCAAGTGATAATCTTCTGCCCATACTTTTATCTTCGTATGCAGCTGCAAGTGCCTGCCAAGCCTCAGAAGCACTTTTGCATTTCCTTACATGGGTTATTGCAGGACCATTGAGGGTCATGCAAATTTTTTTCAAACTGGTCATTAAGAGTTCTCGTTTCTTTACTGGTTTGATCGCCATCGGGATAGCCACAGATCGTTTCCCACAACTTTTCATGCATAAGATACATTTTAATCTTAAATTTTCACTCACCATAGTTTTCTCGTTTACTTAGGATGAGCCACGAAAAAGGAAAAGAAGACTGCCGCATATTTTTGCCATCCATATTTCACAAAATGTATATTTCTATTCTATATTTTTAATAGCTAGACACTTTATAAACTAAACCAGCTCATCAAATTCGTGCTGATAACGAATTGTTGTAAATATTTTAATATTTAGAATAAAATATTGTTTGACTTCTCAATAATTTTAATGAAGTGACATATATTGACAAAACATAATTCAAACTATAAAATGAATACAGAACATATTAGGCTTGGTAGCCAGTACATATAACAACAATATTATGTGTAAATTGACGCATCATTGGATAATACAAATAATGTACAGTCCAACATAAACAGTTAACGAATAATTGTAACCAAATATTTGGTAAATAATTACAGTAAATTGTGAATGAATAATAATATTCGTGTTTCGCTTGTTACAGATAATGGTTGCGGTCGTCTCGATGCCTTGAGGCAATATGAATGTAAGAAAGCGTTTGGACGTGAGGCTCATTGCCCTGTGCACTACCTGTCTCCTTCTACCCGCGATAGCCTGCCCTTCACAGTGCATTTGTAAGTGGAAGAACGGCAAACGGTACGTCGAGTGCTCAGAGAAGGATCTCAAAGTTATACCAAACTCACTTGACCCCGAAACTCAAGTGCTGGACTTCACTGGAAACGATCTACAAGTGCTACAAAAAGAAACATTTCACAAACTGAATTTGCTCAATCTACAAAAAATTTACTTGCAGAGATGTAGGTTGCAGAAAATAGACAATCATGCGTTTTATGGACTTCGAAATCTAGTTGAATTGGATCTGTCGAACAATTACTTAACGGTAATACCGTCAGCCAACTTCGAATTTTTCCAGGCATTGATGAGGCTCTCGCTCAACAATAATCCAATAACGAACATAAAAACTCATTGTTTTCGAAATCTGTCCTTTTTGAATACCCTTGAGCTCACAGACTGCAAAATAGAAACAATTGAAAGAGAAGCATTCGCCGGACTGCATCACCTGGAGTGGCTGCGACTGAACGGTAACAGACTATCCAATATCCAAGGTGAAAATTTATTCCCAGATACTCTACGAGGGATCAACTTGCAAAATAATAATTGGAATTGCGATTGCCATCTCAGGGATTTACATAGTTGGTTGTTGAATTTTAATATGCCGCACGCCGTAGAACCAATTTGTACTCTCCCCGAACGTTTGAGGAAACGGACGATCACGAGCGTCGCTGAAACCGAACTGGCGTGCTTACCGAAAATGAGTCCTACGTCCATATTCATAGAGACCAACGTCGGTAACAACGTAACCCTAGAATGCTTAGTGAAAGCGATACCCGAAGCGAAAATAACCTGGTTATATCAGGGTCAGATCATTCATAATTATTCAAGCATGATGCCGGATCTGTATTACGTGGAGAACGGTATTACCGATAAAAAGAGCGAATTGTACATATTCAATATTGGAAATGATAACAATGGCACGTACACATGTCTCGCTGAGAACCCCGCGGGCCGATCGCGCGCCAACTACACAATAAGAATACTAGTGAAAGAGGAGCCCGTAGTAATAGTGGTCACGTTTCCTCAGAGACATTTAGTAGTCATAGTTACTGTGGTATTTCTGATAATTATCTTGCTAATAGCTATTATTGCCGTAGTATTATTGAAATACAAAACCGACACTAGGAGTCGTAAGAAAAAAGAGAGCGGTAAGGACGTCGCTCTGTGCAATCAGATCCTGCCTTCAAGCCGCGGCAATGGTATGCCTAAAAACAACGGCAGCGTTATAGTAAATGCGCACTCTCATCACGCACTGCACTACACGGTACAAACAAGCCGTGATTACGAGCCGAGCGACATGTATCAAAGTAATAACATGAAAGGCTTTGTCGACAGAAACCCCGACCTAATTAACGACGCGGAAACTGTAGCTAACAATGCGCAAAACGAGAACACAGTGTTATCAGTATACAAAGCTCAAACCGCGAGCGGTGACGGTTTCCAAGAGGAAACCGCTTTCACGGCACCGACAATGCAGAGACAGGTCACGTGGCAAGATCAACAGACTATGAATGCGGCACCACCGCCGAGCACTCTCAACAACATGTACCAACACTCGGCGGATGTACATCTCAATCCAGGATGCTTTTTAGATAACGAAGGCTATCCTTACGATTACGGCTTGCCAAAACATCCTTGTCGACCACCGATAATGTCCAACTATTCCGTGGTCGGGCCATTTTATCAGACGCTACCGCACAATCGGCCGAAAGGTCAGAAGCTCGTTTGTAAATTTGCAAAAGACACGGAGTTTAACGCTACGCCGCCGGCTTGCCCTAATTTCGAGATGTTCGGGCCGGGTAACGTGCGGCGTACGTTAGAAGGGTACCCCGTGCCAAGGAATAGGCAGATAGCATTTGTTGGGAACGGTACCGTGTATTATAATGAAGAGTTTGTGCCCTCGCCGCCAGAGGGTTATAAAACGGAGCCGGTGCAGTGTTGCGCGCCTACAGAGGCGTGTACGTCGTGGGTGAATCCTAAAGGTACTTGTGCAGTGATGGTGCCGATGAGTGTGGCGGAAGGCCCCGGCCGGTGCTACCAAGTTGAGACGCGGTGTGTCGACACGCAGACAACGGACGCTCGAATGCCCGGGGAGGGTACGGAAAGTGTGCTCAAACCTTTACCACAAGTGTCAAACGCGAAGTGTGCCGCCGACATATGTTCCGAAAGCCCCGATGAGGGTTACGTGGGTGACGCTAACGATATCTGACGACGACGTCAGACCGATAGCGCTTAAGCAGGGCAATTTAGACGCTAACAAAGTGATAAAGCGACTGAGTATAAAGTAGTTTTGTAAATATATGAACGCTCGACGGCGCGGAACAGAGGCGGAAATTCCATTACTTAGCGTACGATCCCGTTTGATCCCTGTTTTGCAATTTTGTATATTTTATAATATAGACCCATTCAATTGCCTTTGTTCAGCGTCAACGTCGATAATGGTTAACCAAATATCATTACGAACATTTTTCAAGTTAAACTTTGTAGGGCGACCGTGGTTTCCAATTATGTATGAGAAGCGCACATATATGAATACCGGTTTGTAGGCAAATCAACTACTAATGACTTTTTTACCGATTACTCTAGAAATTTTGATTGTGAACATTTTAAATAACAATCTATAAAATTATGTCTGGCCAGTGTTTTATTTTATAATTCTTATTTTGTTTACAATATGTACGTAATAATAGTTTGTGGTACATTTCTAAAGTGTTAATTATACCCTTAGGTAACGTTATGTAACACGACAAACTAATTACCATGTTAATAGCAAATAAATTGGATCCTATATTATTAAATGTGAACTTGAAATTGACTACCTATTAATTTAATGTCACCCTGCTATAATATACAATTATTCAATCATTTACAGTATCTAGAAATTATTGAAAGTTACATTTCGTTATCTATATAATAATTATGAATGTTGCATAATGATACTTAACGACACATTCACAACCAGGGAGGTTACGGCACAAGATATTTTACTTGATTAATAATTAAGCAGCCGCTCTGGGTGCAAAGTTAATATTCATGAAGGCTGTGCCAAAATGCCGTATGTCAATATACATAGGTACGATAATACCTTGGTTACGTTATTGCAATGTCTCGAAAATGAGACCCTCTTTGTGATTATGTAAATATATGAAAAAGTACTTCGCGTCATGAGTATCTTGAATTTATTTTCACTGAAATGCTGTTAATGTAAGTATGCCACTTTAAGCTTTATACCGATCATATTATAAGTTTTGAAATCACTCCACAAATTATTATCATAAAGAAAACATTTGAAAGTGAATATTTGAGAAAAATTAATATTCTGTGTTAGAATTGGGTTATAAAGAAAGTCATTAATGAACCAGAAAAGGGATGCATCCTTAAATAAGTCAAATTTATTTTAATCTGACAACTACAAAATAAAGTACAGGTTTTTTTTAAAAGCGTAACAATCGCCTTTAAATGAAATACCAAATATAAAAAAGTAATCAAATTCTTGCACTCTCAGCCACTCTGGCTAATCTAAATATAAAGTATATGATTATTACATCTTTTAATTAAAAAAAAATATAAACTTTTTCGACAATGCAATAACGTAAATTCCTCTCACCTTACTGAGTGCTACAAGATTCATAAATATAACTATGTCATGTACATACCTACATGAGCACTATCCGAGGGTATAGTCTTCTAACATTGTCATTTCTTTCATACTACTATAAGACTGTACATAATGTGTAAATAATAGAAAATACTTACTTTCAGTAATTGATTAAGTAGCTGATGTTAAGTATTAAATTGATATCAGGGTATCCCCTAAACATAGATGTGGTGTTTCGATGACTTTTGTTTCATAGAACTTAGAGAAAGATTTCCTTTATGAATATTTTTGGTGAATATTAAGACAGGACGTGACGTACTAAAGAACAAAAATAAAAGAAGCAGAAGAAAGTGAGAAAGGGACTGTGATAATAACAATTGTTGTTTGCCTTTCTTATTTTCTTTGAAATCTTTTTAGTATTCATTTCAGTTCTTATTGTTCTTATTTGTAAGGCATTTTGTCACATAAAACAGCAAACAATTTATTTATAATACAGAAAAAAATATTTAGAAAACGGTTTCCGTCGAGCTTTATTGATGAATGTATTTTCTTTAATAAATTGGCAGTATTAATTTTGCTTAGTCATTATAACATACAATGTTTATCCGCCATGGCCAGAGGCTAATTTGTTTGTCACAAACAACTTATTACAACAAGTATAAATGAGTTGATTCATTTATAGACAGCTTGCTTATAAACCTATAAGGCAGAATATTTCACAAACATTAACATTTCTTTTTTCCTTTCCCAACAATAGGAATTCCTCTTGAGTTTAAATAGTATTAATCTCTTAAAACAAAAATCCGTTAAGATTTTAATAACTCAATAATGAACAAAAATAATAGGTTGCACTCAATGAGAAATGCCAATCGATAAGGGAAACCGGAGTTGAACACAAAGGAAACACACTCGTCCGGATCCCACAATCCATTGAGAAATTAAACGATATTTATGACAACATTAACTTGCAATACAACCTTGAGTAATTATATAGGGGTTTGGATGATAGCCAAACTCATTAATAACGGCAACTATTCAAGATACACTTAAACCAAATTTATTCATTAATTAATAGACTAACAACCTTAATCGCCAGATCATAAGTTCTAAATTTATCTGACACCCTAGTTGATAAATATAAGTAAGGTATTAGGGGAAATTCGAGAGCAGGAAAAGTGACAGGTGTTTGAAAAATGGAGTAAGAAAAGTTACATTAGGATAAATGTAAGCTTGGCCAGGGTAATGACGAGTGATTACTGTAAGTGAGGGATATGGCACAAACTTTGGAGATAACTAGGGACCGTATTACTCAATGTCAGATCCGGTTAGAGACTGATATCAAAGAAGACCTTTATGAAAGAAGTAAGTTTGAAAGCTGAGGGGAATGGATGACCCGTTGTCCAGGGATAATGATATACATCGATTGGTTCTGCCACTTCCATACGAAAGCAATTTAAGTTTCCTTTGCTTTATATGGATAGTAGTAATGTATATGAAATAGATGTTCGATGTGCGTATATTTGAAATAGATTTTACTCTGAATTGGATAAACAAACTAAATAGACAATCTATCAGACATAGTACTTTGCTAATAAAATTCTAATGTAAAATTAATTTATGATTGAGCTGTGTTTATTTTTCATTATTTAAAAACGCTTCTGAATTTTTTTGTATTGATAGTTTTGCTTTTAAACTTTTTAAGTGTTTCGTAATACAAACATTATTACTACAGGTTTGCGGTATACTATGTAGATAATGTCGATGTTGGTAAAATATGACGAAATATGAAACATAGTCAAAGAAACACCCGAAATAGGGAAATAAAAATGTAACACTATCTTTTGTAAGATGAATAATGATAACTTCATTTTTTTAAAGTTGAGGTAAAATAGCAATAAATAAATAAATCTATGAAATCTATCTTTATGTAATTCATACAGTTATCTATAAGTTCAATTTAAACACGAAACTTACAATTGTAGCTTGTGGTGAAGCGATTGAATTAAAATATCAGAATATTGCAACAATGATAATATTTTGATGTGTTCACTTTAAATAATGTTTAAAACACAATGTTGGTTTGTATTTGGTAATTTAGTTATTGGTTGGCTACCGCATTGAAGGTTCATTATTATCAGAGAGAAACAGTATTTTAATGACACTAATGATATTATATTTTGAGTCTATGGCAAATATTTTAATTTAGTGCGAGTATTGCAGTAGCAAATTTACTGACTTCTGTATTATCAAGTGTATCTAATGCTTATGTTATCAAATCTTCTATTTATCCTATAGTGAGCACCAACGTAATAAAAATAATTACATCAGATATCAAGTTGTCCAACAAGACAGAAATTCGTATATTTTGTAGTCAATACTAGATATGATTACTTATAAAGTAGAGAACCAACATTTATATAAATCAACATAACAACTCATTGAAAAAAATACTGGTATATGTTTACATATTGCCCCATTATAAGGAATATAGATACATGATCTGAAAATAATTATTTATCTTTACCCTTGACGGCAAAATAATCCGTATATATATAATCCTTGCCTGACTGACTGACTGTCAGACAAGCTTTAGGCAAAACTAGTGGGCGTAAGAAGCTGAAATTTAGCATGTATGTTCCTTGGGGACT
This sequence comes from Euclidia mi, assembly GCA_944739405.2. NCBI lineage: Eukaryota > Metazoa > Arthropoda > Insecta > Lepidoptera > Erebidae > Euclidia > Euclidia mi. Next base: position 8,064,813 of record OX123183.2, on the reverse strand, counting down.
GTAAGGGTGCACTAAGAAGGGATTTTCTAAAATGTACACGGGAACGGGCAAAACGGATAAATTAAAAATGTGCAGGCGTAGCCGCGAGCATCCTCTATATCTCGCATTTGACTTAAAAATTCAGCAATAATACTAATATTTTACCGTAGAAAGCAAAGAAAGGTAATATTGTAAGTCTAAATCTTGCAAGTCTAGCCTTCATAAAATTGCTAGACGAGATAGAAGAATTTTATTTTAACACTTATTAGTGTGCTGTATCTGAGAGATAGGAGTTGGAATCTAAAAGAAGTGATGTAGAATTGTAATGGATAGCTCGTAACATAAAATAATTTCGATATTTTTGGCAAACCTCTCTACCTATAGAATAGCAATTTATCTGTCACTCGTAAAAATCTTGGTGTAAGCAATAATCTTCCGATACACGTGAAAACTAGATAATATTATTTTATCGAATAAGTTCGTAAATATATTTTATTTCAATCACTTGATCACAAGCAATCTCTAGATACCTATTTCCACAAATGTATAAACCAGGTTGGAACCGACAGACTGGATAGTTCACGAGTTAAATAGCACAAATGATATCACAATGTTACTCTTTAGTGGAAACAAATTGTAGATGTGCATGAACATTGGAATAAAAGTGTATTTTTATTTAGTGACTTTTATTTTCCCTGAGATTATTCTTATGAGTAAAAGATCGTAATGAATCTGAAAATTGTTTGACTTAGAAAATTTGGATGGTAAAATCCACTAATCTTACAGAACGGTAACTGGTAATTGTTTTTCGAATGCCTTAGTAGCCAGCTGTGTAAGTTTCTGCAAATTGAGAGGTCTCGGGTTCGATTCTCGGGTCGTGAAAAAAACTATAAGACTTTTTATCTTAAGAGCTATTAAAGCTTGGAGTCAGGTAATTTTTACAGTGGGGTGTACGTACGTGTACAGTCGCGGTCTGAAAGTGTTTACCACCTTAAGGCTTATAATTGCATGAACACATCAATGACACAAGGACGACGATATTGTAGTAGGCAACCAATCTATGATAACATGCGTTGCGTAGCAACTAGTGTCAATAACGATTTATTATTCCACATTTATAATATACGTTCATTTAATTACAAGCGTGATATTTACACTGAAACTAAAATAATTGCAGTCTTCAAATAATGTAATTTTAAACTTGCTATTTACGATTTAGGTATTTGTAATTAATAAGTTTATCAAATGACTTTAACATTGACAGATTATAATGAAAGGGATGGCGAAAATACGACATCCTGAATATAAAACCTTTTTGAAAAAAATACAATATTTATTGAATATTTATATCGTCTAGCGTAAGACTGCCTCGTTGGTCTAGCGGTCTAATATTCATACTCTTTTTGTTTGAATCGATGCCTTACCATTGATTGAAAAGTAATAAGTACTCAGATATAGCATTTTAGACCTTGCTGAACCCAGCGTGACAAAGAATGTAATTTGAAAAGTGGTAAACATTTTTAGACCGCGACCGTACGTACAATAAAACAAGTCGGCGGAGGACCAGTTTGAAAAAGGATCATAGAGACGAGGCACACTAGAAACTTGTTTTTTTTGCGAGTGTCAATATGTATGTAACTAGGAATCGGTGCTAGGAATCGGTGTAATCAGATGATTCGTAACGCTAAACGCCGACACTTTCTTGACAACCTTGATTCCTCTTCCCCAGCTAGTATATGGAATTTTCTGGGATCTCTTGGTATTGGTAAGCAACGTCATATAGACTTTCCAAGGACAATCGAGTTGGACGACATTAATCGACATTTTACCTCCCATGTGGAGGTCTCCCTAGATCATTTAACCAAGCGTCAGACTCTTAACTATATGACCGGATTAATGCGGCCAAACATTAATTATTTTAAGTTTTCTCCAGTCACGTCAGATGAAGTCAAAAAGGTAATCCTATCTATCAAGTCCAGAGCGGTGGGATGTGACAACCTTAGTCGTCATATGATCACCGTTATTCTGGACTTTCTCCTCTCTCCCTTAACCCATATCCTTAACTTTTCTCTTGAAACCGGCCAGTTTCCTTCATTATGGGGCAAAGCTTTTGTCCGCCCACTGCCAATGGTTTCTAATCCTTCCCTTCCTTCCCATTTCCGTCCTATCTCCATCCTCCCATTTCTGTCTAAGGTGCTTGAGGCATGCGTCTATAAACAATTGTCCGGGTTTGTATTCGAAAACAATATTTTATCTCCTCTATAATCAGGATTCAGACCCGAACATAGCACAGTCTCAGCGTTGCTAAAAGTAACTGGCGATGTGAGGGCGGGCGTGGAAGACACAAGATCACAGTGCTGGTCTTAGTGGATTTTTCAAATGCTTTTGGCACCGTCAACCACGGCCTCCTTATTTCCGTCCTCTCCTACTATATGATTTCATCGGACGCGCTGGAATGGTTCTCATCTTATCTTCGAAGACGTCAGCAATCTGTTCGTGTTGATGAAACTTCGTCAACTTGGCTAGATTTGGACTCTGGCGTTCCTCAAGGCGGTATAATATCTCCTCTTCTTTTTTCATTGTTTATAAATCTTCTCACACATGATCTTCGCTGTACGTATCATCTTTACGCCGATGACCTGCAGATTTACACCCAGGCAAGTGCAGAAAGTCTTACTGCAGCCATCGATAACATCAACTGGGATCTAAATGCGATCAAAAACTGGTCAGATAGATTTGGTCTGTCAGTTAATCCCGTTAAACGCCAGGCAATCTTAATTGGTAGCCCACGTATTATGTGCCGAGTAGATGTCAAATCGCTACCATCTATTAATTTTAATGGGTCTGTCATCCCCGTCAGCCCCAGTGTCAAGGATCTTGGCACTGGGGCTGACGGGGACGCCAACGTCGTATCGACGCTGCCCTTGACTGGAGAACACAGATTGCAAATACCAGTCGCAAAGTCACAGGAACCCTGCGGACTCTATATCGCTTGAAGAACTTTCTTCCAACCAAGATTAAAACCATGCTTGTGCAGACGTTAGTTTTTCCCATAATCGACTATGGGGATGTATGTTAACTCGACCTGAATGCAGATCTGCTCAATAAACTTGACCGCCTTCTCAACAATTGCATTCGATTCATTTTCAATCTCCGTAAGTATGATCATATATCTGCTTACCGTTCCCAACTTCGATGGCTGCCTATACGTCAACGTCGCAAAGTGCGTACACTGACGACTCTTTTTTCTTTCTTGAACTTTTCTCATACTCCTGCTTATCTGTCTCCTCAGTTTCAACTTTTATGTAGCATTCATGACAGAAATCTCCGCTCCACTAACAATCTTCTTCTTCTCTGCCCTTCTCATAGTTCCAGTCTTGTTCATTCTTCTTTCTATATACAGGCTGTCCATCTTTGGAATGCACTCCCTCTCGAAATTAGGAAGTCTACATCTCGTGAACTGTTTAAAATTAGAGTACGCCAGCATTATATAGCTGAATTGGTAGAAGCATAATGGACTCTGTTAAATATACTTGTATATGTATATATTTATATATATTATAATTATATGTAATACTTGTATATGTATATATTTATATATAATATAATTATCTATTATACTTGTATGTGTATATATGTATTATATTTTGTATGTATATATTTATAATAATATGTTACTGTTATTATGCCTGTTATTACATATTTATTTAGTGTGATACCTATTAATTATGTTGCTTTAAAATTAATATTATTTGTTAAATTACTCCCTCTTTAAGCACCTACTTCAATCATCTCTGCATCACCCAAAGGTTGGATGGTAGAGAATGCCTCTGGCATTAAGCCCGCCTTTGTGCATTACTTTTTTGTAATTGTGCAAGAAGTTTAAAATAAATAAATAAATTCCTCAGCTCAACAAGAAACTTCTCGAAACGTTCTCCTTCATCTTGCCGAATAAGCCGGAACCCGCGCCGTTCAAATGTCTGTTTTGTTCAGATGAGAGGTACCATAAAGTTTCTTAATAGCTACTCCAGAAATACTCACATCCACTACAGCTTTCTGCTAGCTCCTGGCAATGGTAAATATTTCTTGTAGTCCGCTTCTTCTTAGGACTATCAGCACAGCTCTCATATTAGCTGGGGTGATAATGCCAGCGGCCTCAATTTAAATTCGAAGGAGCCACTACCATTTTTCCACTGTAAGCCGACTAATTTACTGTCTCCAATTAAATGGAATTAACAATTTCAATTTATTGGAATACCTTAGTCCAATTCCAATTAAATGAAATTCCTAAGTCCAATTCCAATTTAATGAAATTCCTGAGTCCGCTTTCAATTGAATGGAAGACCACTTTCAATTGAATGGAAAACCACTTTCAGTTGAATGGAAGACCATTTTCAATTGAATGGAAGACCACTTCCAATTGAATGGAAGACCACTTCCAATTGAATGGAAGACCACTTCCAATTGAATGGAAGACCACTTCCAATTTAATGGAAGACCACTTCCAATTTAATGGAAGACCACTTCCAATTTAATGGAAGACCACTTCCAATTTAATGGAAGACCACTTCCAATTTAATGGAAGACCACTTCCAATTAAATGGAAGACCACTTCCAATTTAATAGAAGACCGAAGACCACCTCCAATTTAATGGAAGTCCGAATACCACCTCCAATTTAATGGAAGACCGAAGACCACCTCCAATTTAATGGAAGACCGAAGATCTGACCTCTTTCAATTTAATGGATGTTTGTCGAATCAAATAAAATCAAATCATATTTTATATGTCATACATAGGTTTACAATAGTTGGTTATAGACAAATATAACAGTCATAATCATCATCATCAGCCTATAAAAGTCCACTGCTGGACTAGGCCTCTCCTTTGAAAGAAGGAATTGGCCTACTATACCACGCTGGCCAAACGAGTTGGTACCTATACCAAACTATAGAAAACTTGATACAAACCCTAGTTTGTATCAAGTTTTCCTTCTCTTACAGTGCTGTTCTCTGTATAATTTGCTCCCTCTGTCGGCTCTTACGACACCCATGGGATGATATGGGGTGGTTACATTCCGTATTCTTAATCCGTCACCACACGTAATTTAACAGTACGCTATGTTTAGTCATTTAGACATACAAATACTAGGCAGATACTTACCTTCTTCTTTTTCTTAGCGTTGTCCCAGTTCCAATCTGGGGTCCGCTTACAGATATTAGGCAGATGCTTACCACTTTAATTAAACAAGTAAATATTCAATATAAAATGTAAAATTAAATACATGTTAAGATAATTAGAATCACCAATTCCAATTTATAATGGTCGAGTGGAATTCGCCATCCTCGAGACTTAGATCATAGACACCTCGATGCCTTCATTGGTATAAGGGATCATTGACACTCGTAGTGACGTTATAATTCCATCGATACCTTCACTAAACATATCAGCCTCTACCCACAGCCTCGCTCACCCATCGCTTAAGAAGGTAGCCCATGGGTCACTGTGCTGCACAAGCCACTACTACTTCACTGCAATACCTTATCATAATACCTCGTTTTATGAAAGAGTAACAAGTGTTCTTGACTCGGTTACATAAAACAACAATTTATGCAGATCTCAATTTGAACAAGTTTAACAAATCAAATCACACAGGTGTCTGTATCTACGTTCAAATCTACTTGTCGATATTCATGTTTGATTCACACCTTTATTTTTTAACTCAATCTGAGGATTTATCAACATCCTATTGAAATTAATTCTGGCAAACCAGATCTTGAGTGATCATTCAAAACACTTTCCATATTCGTATATAATACATCATTTTACAACCCCATTGTAAGGATGTGTCGACTATATAATGACTTACTACCTGAACACACAACAGTAAATTAACTTTTAAGAACGATGTTCAACATATTATGTCTCATGAGTAATGACTACTAACACTTGTAGTTACATAAACGTAACGAACGTTACACAATAAGTTTATTTCTTTCTTTTTATTATTTTAATTTTTCACTCTGTTATTTTTACAGATCATGATGTATACGCGTATTTAGGTACCTAGTTCAGTTTATAATTCTATTGCTTATGTATGTTTGCCACAAATGTACTAGATTCTGTCATGTGTGATTAAATAAATATATTCGATATTGACCACGAGTAAGCCCATCATTAGTCAAATTAAAATTAGTAACAACCCACGAATATTCGAAACGCCATTTGTATACGTATCCTACTCTAACACTAGAAAGACTTCATAAGTCAAAGTGAAGTAAATAATTCCGTTCTGTAAGGCTGCTATTTAAATGTAGTTTCCATGTACTTTCCTTACTCTAAGAATTAGCAGAATATTCATTCCGTTCAAAACATAGTTTCATCTTATACCAATATATAAAGCCGAAGGGTTTGTCTGTCTGCTTGTTTGGCCGAACGCGCCAATCCCAGGAACCCCTAGACCGATTCCAAAAACTCCTCCAGCGTCAGATAGCCCATCCACCGAGGAAGGCCATAGGCCACACAACACCACGCCACGAGCTGCGGGAGCAGAGCAGCAGCCCCAAACAACGCGGGTGCAACCGCGGCCTCATCTAGTGTTATATAAAATACGAGAATTGTCCCTCTGGTTACATGTCTAAAGGGCAAAGTCACACACGCCTATTTCAGAAATAAAGGCCAATCATAGCATTTTAGTACAAGCTTACCCTCTATGAACATAGTACGTACGATTCGTATAGTCAAATAACTTTAGCGCCACTGTACTGCGAAGGACAGTCCGGACCGAGTTTATTGTTCTATGTTTAGCTGAAAACCAGCCAAAGCTGAGTGTTGGTTCTAAAACCAATATTACAACTATACTAGAAGAATGACTAGAACGTTTGACTCAAACGTACCTGCTTTTATTGGATTAATGCAATTTAGACTGTACGCTTAGTTTGGTTTATATTACATACTATGTCCATAAACGGCTGCACGCGAGACCAGAACATATATTTGACATCCTAGGTAGGCAAGCATGTTCACAAGGTTCGTGATCGCAAGTCACCCTCACTTGATTTACTAAAAAAGAAATAAAAACAATCTCTTTCTTTTCAACCCGAGTATCGAACCCGGAACCTCTGATCCTTCGATATTTACGCTGTAGCTAGATCACAGTTGTATTCAGACAACCAATGCTAACATAAAATGCAATAGTCATAATTAAATCGCTCAGTCCTACCCACATATTTCTTTTTCCTCTTTAGCTATTGAAACGAAGCCTATTCGTGATATCTTGTAGTACGACACTGTAGAGGTCAAACGGTTCACAGTAAACAAGTAAACAAGTAGGCACAACAAGTACCTACACTAATAATTACATGCATTATTTCACTATATTAATTTTGTAAAAGTCAAGTAAGGTATTTGAATAAACAATGGCTTTGTTTATTTAGTTATTTGACAATTGATACTACCTTTGACGATTTGGCGGTACTGAATCGAATAACTCATTAGGAATTATTTTGCGTTAACAACGCACTCTATCGTAACACAGGTAAATTTCACTATAATGCTATTATAAATTTAAATTAAACGTAACGTTATGTGCTACACCGACATCTAAGCAGCGTATACCTTGTGCATAAAACTCAAAAATAGTCGTACTTTCCTTCCTTTTTTTTAAAATATTATATTTGTTTCACTGACCTGTATTTATCTTCGTCGCCATTTGTAGTATTTGCTATCACAGCAAATATAACCACTACACGAATCGATGTAACACTGGCTCACCACTACACACAGATCCGAGGGCACGTCTAGCGCGCACCGCGCCTATCAACCGACTGACTGTCCGTAGTGACAGTGACAGTACTAGTGACAGACGTCAAGTGACGCTACTTCCTCTACTGGTGTACATGAGACAGTGAAATGTATCTATTGCATAGACACAAACACTACAATTACGAACATTTTTTACTATGGCACCATGCCTGGGAAGTTACTGGTTCAGGAGATATTGAGGCTCAAAATTACTATAGATTTTTTTGTAATTAGGTACAAAATCGATGAAATTACCATGCCAACCTGTTCTATGGATGTCCTATGCATCCATGGATAAGTAGGTATTTCGAAAATTGTACGCGCACACTTTTAAGTGCGGCTTAAAAAATGTGATTATTTGAAAAAAAAACATATCTATACGGGAATTAACGCGAACATGCATTAGGTATGTAAGTACATACCTTATTTTTGCTTGACGTTTCGAGACGGTTGCACGTCCCGTGGTCGCAAGCTGACTGGTGTAGCGATGTCACGTCTCCGGGGTACCGAGTGCGAGGTAGAAGATTCTATTTCTAACCCCGCGTTGTTGATTTTCGAGGTACCGGCGCAAAACACACTAACCGTATCTGTATATTGAACATTCGCCGACTGCGCATTAAAGTAGGGTGTTGTTAACCGGATCACTGGATTCCAAGCCGATGACAAATTGAAGCCCTCTGCCCGATTGAAATTTTTATGTTTTCTGATTTCGATCGCTTCACGCACAACTCTTGGGTAAAAGTGGCGTTCCGTGGAGAGGACTTGGGGACGATGAAATTCAATCCAGTGATTGGTGCCCGATTGAAGTAAATGTTCCGCAATCGCCGATTTGTTCGTTTGACGGTTCTTTACAGCTGCGATGTGCTCCTTTATACGTTCAGCGATGGTTCGCTTCGTTTGCCCTATGTAAGAGCTTCCGCAGCTGCAGTTGATTTTATAGACACCTGGGGTTTGTAGCGGTAGAACATCCTTTGGTGTGCCCACCATGTTGTATACTTTGCCCCCTGGTGTAAATACGGTCGGAATGGAGTAGTTTTTTAACTTTGCTCCTATTTTATCCGTAACACCTCTAATGTAGGGCATGTAGGTAGGTTGTCTATTTACCGCTGGATGTTTATCTCGCTTGATAGGCCGCGTCATTCGACGTTGTATCTGGTATCCGTTCTTCCTAAGTACCTCCTGAACATGGTCTAGCTCTAGCTTCAAATGCTCAAGGTCACAGAGGTCGTGTGCTCTGTTTTTTAGTGACGTCACAACGGATTGCAAGTGTCGAGGATGGTGGTGCGACGTGGCGTGCAGGTATCTATCTGTGTGTGTAGGCTTCCGGTATACGCAGTGTGTTAAGGACCCATCTGGTCTCACAGTCACTTTGACATCCAAGAATGACAACGATCTGTCAGTTTCCATTTCGTAGGTGAATCTCATCTTCGGATGAATGGAGTTAAGGTGTTGCACATATTGATCTACTTCCTGCTTACCTCCTTTTACGATACTAAAGATATCGTCCACGTATCTTTTCCAAAGCCTGATGGTCTTAGGTCCGATGCTAAGCGCCTTTTCCTCAAAATGTTCCATCCAGATATTAGCCAGTACTGGGGCTACTGGACTCCCCATTGCGACACCATCGATCTGGAGGTAATATTGGCCTTCGAAGAGGAAGTAGTTGCCATCTAAGCAGTGTTTTAGTAGATCAATGTAGTTGTGAGGTATATTGTTGTCACTCAGTCTGTCCCTCACTACGTCCAGACATTCCCTTATTGGAACATTGGTAAAGATCGACTCAACGTCAAAGCTTACCATTACATCTTCCGGTTCCAATCGGATACTTTGTACGATCTGGACGAAATGACGCGAGTTCTTCACGAAAGACGGTGTCATACCGACTAATGGCTGCAATACCGATGCAACGTTGAACGTGCTTCGCAAGGTCGTAAGTAGGCGACGAAATCTGACTTACGATAGGCCGCAGTGGCACGTTAGGCTTATGACAGACCATATAGCCTAGGTGGTTGGTATGGCTTGGGACCATATAACTTGCTGTACTCATCTTCCGTGAAAAGGTTCTGGTGGTCTTGTATCAGTGCTTGTATTCTGCGCGTTAATGAATTTCGGAATAAAATATTGATGACTGACTTAATAGAAATAGATTCGCCAAATAAGAATTTTAACAATATATTTAATATAGTTAACAACACATTTCAGAATACTTTTAAGACTAAGAAGAAAGTAATTAAGGAATCTTGAGCTTTTAATGTGTGGGTTACTGCAGGTATTTACAAAAGCAGAGCAGTTGTACGGTATGAAAAAATACAATTCGGATTCAAACTTCACTGAGTATGTTAGGAATTATTCTAAAATATTTAAAAGAGTGTGCAATACAGCCAAGGCTATATTCGTTAGGAACAAAATGAAACAATCTTTGAACAAAGTTAAAGCAAACTGGAGAGCTATTAATGAAGCAACAGGTGAGACAACACTAAGAGGTAATAGTCTTAGTTTAATTAATAGTGACAAATTAATTCATAATGACAAAGAAGTCGCACACACATTTATTAATTTTTTGCTAGCAGACCACTTACTAGAGAATTAACATCATCAGCTATAGTCGCAGAAAATCTTTTAGAGTCTAGTGTATGAAAATGGGAAGTCATATTTAAGTTCCATGGTATTAGTTCTACCGATATTATAAATGCTTTTAAGTGTCTAGAGTCTAAAAATACAGGTGATCTCTGGGGCATTTCTGTTAGGGTTTTGACAAGTATAATAAAATTGATGTAGTAGCTCCTTATTTAAGCATCTTTTCTTTTAGTATCTTCTTGGGTTTACGCGAATGTTACACATTGAAATTAAACTACAGTTTGCGGATTTTATCGCGTTGTATTGGTTTCACTAAGTTATTACATTTGAAACTAAAGATCTAGAAACTATATTTTTAATTTATTACTAGCCGACGTTTCGAATTCCTTACAGAATTCATGTTCACGGCTGACTGAGGTGATATTTGTCTTTTTCTTGAATGTATATAATATCTCAAAGTACCCGAACATTTTTCAACTACTGGTGCTACTATTTACGCAGAATGAGCTCACAGTGTCCTTAGGTCTTCTGGTGACTTTGTCCTTCTTGGGTTTCATTAGCCTTATGACAGGGTCCCAAGCTGGAGGAACATTCCAACCATCTTCCCTATTGAAATTAGGGTGTTTTTTTCTTAATTTCAATAGCCTCTCGTATCATCCTTGGAAGAAAACGATGTTCTTTTGCGAGTATCTGTGGTTCATCACATCGCAGGTAGTGGTTGAAATGCTCAAGGTCACAGAGAGAAAGCTAGAAAAAGACAAATATCACCTCAGCCTGCCATGAACATGAATTCTGTAAAGAATTCGAAACGTCGGCTAGTAACAAATTAAAAATATAGTTTCTAGATCTTTAGTTTCAAATGTAATAACTTAGTGAAACCAATACAACGCGATAAAATCCGTAAACTGTAGTTTAATTTCAATCTTTTCTTTTCTTATCTCTGATGTAATACAAGTGACTACAATAAGTGTATTAAATCAGGCAGTTTTCCCGATCTTATGAAACATAGTAGAATAATACCTCTGTTCAAATCCGGCAGTAAGACTGATCCTAGTAATTATAGGCCAATATCGATACTACCTGCTTTTAGTAAGATTTTTGAAAAGATCATACTCAAGCAACTACTTAGACATTTTAATCAAAACAGCCTCCTTCATAGTGAGCAATATGGTTTTACCAGGGGTCTCTCGACAACAGATGCAGGAGTAGCGTTACACGAACATATCTACAGTGCTTAGGAGAATTCCCAAAATGCTGTTGGTGTGTTTTGCGACCTTTCGAAAGCATTCGATTGTGTCTGCCATGAAACGCTCTTGTGCAAGCTTAGGCATTACGGTGTCCAGGCTAAAGCATTGGATGTCATTAAGTCGTACTTAAGTGACAGGATCCAATGTGTTGAAATAAATGGCTCAAAATCCAGTGGCTTACCTGTTGATTTAGGAGTGCCACAGGGCAGCATCCTAGGGCCTTTCTTGTTTCTTGTTTACATAAACGATTTATTGGTATTCTTACTGTTGCGTCACAGTATATTTATGCCAGTGTTATGCATATAAGACTAAATGTAAATTCTTATAAAAGAATAGTGACATACACAATATCAAAACTAGAAATAGACATAAATTATGTGTTCCGTATTTTCATCTGCATAAAACGCATAGCTCTATTATTGGGTTCAGTATACGCATATACAATAAAATACCGACGTATATTTTAGACTTGCCTTTATGTTCGTTTCAGGCAGAAGTTAAAATAATCTTATAAATATATTATAGTTTAAAGGATTATTTTGATGACAGGTGCGCTTGGAAGTAGTTGTTCGCTTTTGACTAGCTCAATAATTAAGTAGTTTTATTGTATAGTGTAGTTAATTACCATATTCTCATTTTATACTATATTTTGCATTCATGTTCCACAATTTCATTATAACTTTGCGGATTTGTAAAATGTGAGTAACTCGTGGTCATGGGCTAACTAATAGATCATCAATTGCTTTGGTTTCATACACCGTTACTTTCTCCTACATTCACTTCCACCATAGTTCTGACCATGTTCGCCAGTTGCCTACATTAAAAAGACGTAAGTGGATGCTCCTGTTTCACCATATTTGATTTGGGAGGCTTACCAAATGAACATCATTTACTGCTTGAGTATGATCAATAGTTACTAAAAATATTACTAGTAGATAACTTACAATGTGAAACAGTCGCAGCTCCTGCCAAAATAAAATGTACAACCATTATATTTGATTGAAAAGAGTGGCCATGAGTTTTATTGCCCGTTCTTTCTCATGGTTCTACCTATTGCATTGCGAACGTGGCAGTAAATATAGAATCATTAAGTAATTAACTTAAATTTTGACGTTCATAAGTGTCACTTTGTGGCCTAGATGAATAAATGACTTTGACTTTTGACTTTGACTTTTGACTTTGAACTATGTTTTGTAGTTGCTGAAGTGGTAGGTAGAAGGATCATTATATATAATTTAAAATAAATATAATTTTAGCAGTGGTACCTATTTTTAAGCGAGCTTTATACTTATTAAATTATTAATCGCTTAAGTTTGTGAGGATTGAAGCAAGTGGCGTTTTGTTATCTCTGCCTACCCAGACGGGAAAATTGAGTGTATGTATGTAGATTTAGGCAGTGTTCCTAGGCTTTAGCTAGTCAATTGGGCACTGAGGAAGATCGAAATTCCAAAATATCGTACAATTTTCTTGTAATAAAGACACAAAAAGAATTTAAGAAAGTTTATGGTGTTCCTATGTAAGCAGTAATTATAATAACATTGTCAAATCTTTTGCGAAGTCCATATAGCGCTTAAAAATATACTAGTATGCAGTTAATAAAAGCCGCTTACTATCAATAAAAATGTGTAAAATAAACGTGACTTTCTAATCTCCATTTATAAGTATTCTTGTCTTAAAACAACCACTTTTATTTAATAGTAATACTGACAAAAGAAACGTTCAAATAACCAAAAGGCAAGCATAATAGAAACTACGTTGCTAAGAAGGCTTTTAGTCACTAAGCAAGTACACGAAAGTAAAGAGCAACATATGGGATGCCCGAATATGTTTGTCTGTAGAAGTGAGCTAAGTGAAGAATAAATATGAACGTCGGGCTGTGAATAATTAAGTGACAATCTTTCGTGTGAAGCGTGTCAGTGCTGTGATGTTTAAAATGAAATATGTTCTCAACCATTGACATATACTCTAACGATAGACGGAGCATTCCCTACAAATATTTTGTTCAAATTGTCTAACGTATGACGTCTAATAGTACTAGCGCAACATGCAGGCGCAAGCAGCGCCAATAATTTACAGTGTCTAGTTATTATTATAGCCAATCAGAAACAACCAGTACTGGCATCTTACCAATGAGTATCCAATTGTTTTCTAACGCTACTGGCTGCTTATTGCCATTTGCAAAGGCTATTTACATCACAGAAGAGATGTTTTCTGCCTACAATATTTCATCAACATAATAAGAACAGTTTGTTTATGAAAATAAAGGGAATTAATTGCTGGGCGTTTATTTAAGTAAAAAAATAGAATCTATAAACATTTAATCAGATGTTTTTATTACAAAATAGAAAAATGTATTCGTGGGCGTAAGTTCAAGACTTGCCTTAGTTGCCTCACGAATAATTCTAATTTTTAAACTTTATATTTATCTTACTATGAGAATTGCTTAAACATATCCTAATATATAAGACAGGATTGTTTGTCATTCTGTAAAGATGCCCTTGCTGACCACAGAGTTCTAAACCTACACATGTGGCAGATGGCACTATGTGCTACCATAAGGAAACCAACTATTAAAAAAAAAATTCTAAGACGAAGTGGCCTGAGTAGCTTAGTCGGTACGGTATCGACACGGTTCGTCGTGGTCGCGGGTTGAAGTCCTGCCTAAAAAAAATATTTTTAATTGCAGTTAAATTTAATCTAGCAAGAAATACTCAAAAATATATTTTAATAACCGCTTGACCGCGCACAAGTGACTATTCTCCTTTTTTCGAAATGCCGTAGTTCGCGCACAAGTGACTTTTTCCCTTTTTGGTTACAGCGCTATACTCGGTCTGAATTTACTGTTTCTTTCTATTACGTAATGTTTTAAATTATTTTTCTCTGTTCTATTCAAATCATTGAACATTTCTTCATGCTAAAAATACGAAGCGAGTCTTAAAATCGTTAACCCGGAACGAAAAAAATATGTCAAATGCCACTCTTTGTTTCGCGCGCTCCGTGATTACGTGCTTATCGTATGCGTGTAATTAAATATTTTTATACTATGATACATGTTTTTTTATTTAATTCGGTGTAGATAGAATCCCTCCACAGTTAAAACTCATAAAATATGTATGTCATTGATTTACTTTTTAAAATAATCCTGTTTAAAATACACAAAGTGTTTTTTTCAACGATAGTCAATGTTCGCTACTAAGGATAATAAATTAGAAAGTAAATATCAACAAAAATTTCATACGACTTGAAAGAGTCATTTATAAGGTTGAAGAAAAACATCACTTCAACTTACTCATGTTACCGAATTATCAACAATAAATGTTTATGTTAGCGCGCCCATCTGGCGAGCGGCGGCGCGACATTTTGTTTAGAACGTGAGCGGTCAAGTGAATTCGGCGAATTGGCGCTAGCGGTCAAGCGGATAACTATTCAACACAATTAATTTTGTGATTTTTTGTCTATTGGTCGGATAATGGTAATCAGGATCTGTTTTGGCCTCATGATTCAATATTATTTTTGCGTATTTTTCTATAACTGCAAATGTGTACCTACTATGATGAAGTGTTGAAATATTCGTTAATACGGTTGTTACGATCAATATACCAAAAAAATAAAAAGAACCCAGAATTAGTGTTATACAGCGTCAAATTGGTTTAATAACATTAATCAAACTAAAAACACTTCAATCACTTGCAATGTATTTCTGCATATTAGTTAGTCTATGATCGTAAATGACGTCACATAAAAATAAAGAAATACATTTTAATGTGGTATTATGATACATTTAACTCTTTTATTTTGCCGTGTGGTTGACGGCATAGAATACAAGTGTCACCACCCCCTATCTTCCCGTGGGTGTCGTAAGAGGCGACTAAGGGATAACACGATGCAAATACCATCTTTGCGTAGAGACGGAAAACTCGACATCAAACCCTATACGACTGCCTCGTTGGTCTCGCGGCATAGACGTGCGCGTGGGATCGGGAGGTCCCGGGTTCGATTCCTGGGTCGGGCAGTGTTATTGGGTTTTTCTGTCACGGAATTCTCAGTAGCCGCACGGAGTCTGGAAATGTGCCCGGTACGGCAATAAGCTCGCCCCTTATTACGTGGGACTAAAGTATATCTGGCGAAAAGTGGGTGTAGAAATACACCTCTGCCTACCCCTTCGGGGATAAAAGGCGTGACGTTATGTATGTATGTATGTATTTACATAAATAATTTAAAGTATTGACTAACGCTACTACAGATACAAGGTCTGATTCAAATTAATCGATATATCGTCGCCACACAGTCAATAAACGAAGCGGACCAACACCGCAGGAAAGTCAAAGTGACACTAGATTGCTTTGCCGGTATGTTCATGCAAAGCATTTGAACAAAGTAAATGTTCTGAATGCTACATCTAGTACTTTATTACATATATATCGATATTCTCACCTCTTTATCCTCAAAAGATTTGAGTAATAAACTTGTTATGTCGCTTATACCTGTATTTTGGTTCACGACTTGTGGCTGAAAATTGGTCTGCGTGGAAGCTTCAAACTCATTTAGCTCTACAATTTTATCGAACCTAGATGTAACAAAATGTGATGTTCGTTTCTTTTTATAGTAATAGGCGGCAAACGAGCAGACGGATCGCCTGATGGTAAGCAATTACCGCCGCCCATGGACACCAGCAATACCACAGGAGTCACAAGTGCGTTGCCACCCCTTGGGGTCGGGAAAAGGGACAGGATGAGGAGTGGGATGAAGGAGAAGGAATAGGGAACAGGACCTCCGGCACTCTCACTCACCGAACGAAACGCAACAGTTTAGGTACTGTTACTTTACGTCGATTTTTTGTGAGAGGTTAGTACTTCCCTGATCAATCCGGCCCATTCATGCTGAAATCAGCAAGACCCCATTACCTCTGATTATTAGTGTTACACAGTGTTACACTGTAACCTTACTGACTTAATATAATACAAGTGACTAATTAAATAGTACAAAGAACTTAAAACAAGTCCTAAAAATACCAAACATTATCTTCATGACGGAAAATGAGTTTATCCAGATATTTAAAACATTAAAAAACAGTATATGTTAGTCAATATGAGAAATTCTTACATTTTACAATTACCGTGCAGGATTTTATAAACAAATTAAAAGAGCTAGTTGAAAACACTCCGATAATAATCACATAGTAAAAAACCTGCATCGCGTCACCAGTCAAGTAAATAACGACAGTAAAAAGCATTAACACACAAATTCATACATCAACCCAAAACCACTATTTACGACACAAACATAGATTTTCCCGTCACAAACCGTATTAACAACCCCAAATAATAAAAGCAGGGTGCACCACTGGCTCCATTTGTAAACGTCTAAGATTAATAACGCACACAGCGATAACAGGAGGGTTGTGATTTCCACCCCCTGTATAAGGATATATCGAACGCAGCATGGAGTTTTTGTAGAATTAATAACTCGACGCGACTGTTTACACTGCAGGACATACATTTTATCACTTTTTGCCACTCGTGTACCAATATTGTGCCATACTTGTAGTTTGTGTTGCTTTATAGCATTTTACTTAAATGGCATACAATGCATTGTGTGGTAGATAATATTTACACATTTTATGTAAAGTTACAGCACTATGAAGATAATGACTAAATTGAAGCTCTTAATTCTTTATGTAGGTATTTTGGTAATACAGCATATTCATTATCATCATCATCACCGTCATCATATTATGTCGGTATATGAACTGTATCACTGTTGGGTTCTCACAGTCCAACATACCTACTGGTCAAGTGCGGGTAGGTTGAGACTTCACATGACTGCTACATGACATCCAGGTTTCCCTGCAATGTCTTTCTTTATTGTGTAGCAAGCAAACATTACCAATTTAATACACAAAGTTATAGTTTTCATTTGATTTTTATAAACAACTCGCCGATTTTAGTACCAGACTGCTGAACAGCGAGTGAATAAACTTTCTACAAATAGTACCAAAAGCTGGCAAAATAAAGTGATATTATTCGCGAAAACTGTATCTCTACGTCGCTTTCAAGCATCCACTCATGAACATGTCAATATTCCAACGAAAATAGAGAGACAATCGCTTGGGAATACACTCAGCCTGCGGCAGCGGCATACTTGTATGCCGCTGCCGCTTGCCTTGGCAAGAGGGACTTCAAGTGACATTCCTAATTAATACAATACACAACCTCGTAACCAGATACAGAAGGTCAAGGCCAACAAAGCATGTCAGTTCAGTGTCCTTGTTAGTACATAGATAATATTATAACTGAGAAAACGTCTCTAAAGGCCAATCTCGTATTTCATCTGACATCGACACTGCATTTCAAACGAAATGTGATTAGGTTTTGAATTGACTCACAATTGGTATTCTGCTACACTTAATGCCATTGTTGTTGAATTTGACACATATAGTTCGACGTTGACACATAGTTTGACACTTTGCTTAATTTATGATCTAGTCGCGATATCATTCAAGTATCATAATTTAGGAGAATACCATTTATGACACCGAAACTAGATCGAAGCTGCATTTTGAACAAATATCATTGCGAGAATTGAGCCTTAATTTGTTAATACATTTTCACGACCACACTGCAAAGTAATCATTATTTTGGATGGATATTTTTTTTCTTTCCGAAACAGAACGTTCGTGTAGTCTACTGGTACATAAAATGTACCATATGCCGATATTATTATTTTTATCACAATAATGGAACCGGCTGTAGGTGGTTATAGTTATCGACAATCCGACCTCGGATGAATTTCGAGTTAGTAAGAATTAGTCACAATTATGATATAAGAACGTATAAGGCTAATTTTACACTTAGCACGTAAGCACACAAATTGTATAAAGCGTTTACAATTTAATCATCAGCCCTTTATACCGTTCCACTGCTGGGCACGGGCCCCTACTCACCATGAGAAGGGTAAGACCATAGCCCACCACGCTGGCCAAGTGCAGATTGGCAGACTTCACGTTATGTGTTTTGAAAATATTATGGAGGACTTTCAGACACGCAGCTTTTCACACGATATTTTCTTTCACCGAGAAGCAAGCGAAAATTAACAATTTAATTCGCATTTAATTTCGATTCGAACCCGAGACCTTCTGCGTAAACAATTTAGAACTAGGTATATTCGACTTATTACAAGAAGTTTTACACCTTAACAAGGTTTTTTATAAGCACAATGTATACAAAAATACTCAGGAAATACAGTAAAGGATTTGGCTCCCTTATTTAATAGTGGATACCGAGTTTTGTTGAGGAAACTGGCGAAAAGTGAGTGTGTAATACACCTCTGCCTACCCTTTGAGGGATAAAAGGCGTGAAGTTATGTTATGTTTTCGGTTTGAACTTATGAGCGCCTCTTGGCCATGAGCACGTAGTTTGTATAGGACGCGCCAATCAGGCTAGCGGATCGGGCGAAGGCCGTAATCTTCGGCGCAAATCGGATACGATACTATAAATACACTGTGATCAAGTCATATAGGTGTTTACTTAACTACACAGATGACGTGGTAGTATACGCAGTGGTCTCTTCATGTAATACTGAGTAAAATATTATGGGTTAGATCGTGGGAAAAGGATATGCCGGCGGCTCAAGATCGGTCTGTGTGGAGAACCTTGCGGGAGCCCTATGTCAATCGGTGGACGTCTCTAGACTGACTATCGCCACACGACAGGTAGTAGAGCTTTGCTGATTTCTTGATTGGAAGTACTACCCTCTCACAGAAAATGGACGTAAAGTAACAGTACCTAAACTGTTGCGTTTCGTTCGGTGAGTGAGAGTTCCAGAGGCCTCATCCCCTATTCATTCTCCCTCATCCTACTCCTCATCCTATACCTTTTCCCAATCCCAAGGGGCGGTAACGCACTTGTGACTCCTGTGGTGTTGCTTATGTCCATGAGCGGCGGTAATTGCTTACCATCAGGCGATCCGTCTGCTCGTTTTCCGAATATTACTAAAAAAAACGAGTCAATATTTTGTGTAATCCACAAATTGTAAAGTTCACCACGATACAGCAATGTTTCCACATTAAGTTGCCTTGAAAAACATTCAAACTAACCAGAAACGTAAACCTATTCTAAAACTTACTGTAGAACAACATTCTTGCTCATAAGAAATTCTTACAAATTATATATTTATCCGTAAGAACTTCGTCCTTTGAAACTGTTTCGTGTTTACTCTTGAGAATTAATCTCTCCAATAGTAAGTCAATGTCGGTTGTTATATCGGGAATTCGTTTCAGAATTGACAGGACTTAAGTTTATCTTAGAAATTGTCTTTTATGAACTGGCAGACAACAAGAGTAATAAAATAATAGTTTTATGAGCGACGGCATCATATTTTGTTATTTCTATTTAATGGGTCGTGATGGACGTGCTCTATTTATTGGGCTTTTTATTTTTTATAACAGTTGATTCGTAGAAGCGTATAGAAAAAGTTTTTACTAACAACTGTTTATTTATACTTTATTGTAAACCAATATCAACGTTTTAGAGATCATACAACGAAAATAACGTAGCGGACATATTGAGAAAAGGGATTTCTACAAGCCAATTTTAGAAATATTATTGGTAGGAAAGAAATCGTATTTTTTTACTCCACTACTAAGAATTAAAACATGTATCACAACATATTATTTTAAAATCATACATTTGTCGGAAATAAATCACACTCAGACTTAGACCATATTCATGCAAGTAGTTTTGAGAAGAGTGTGAATGTTACCTTCAATATTTGTGTTAAACTCTTATAAGCTCCTACGCCATCGGGTATTTAGATACTTAATCTATTTGTGTTTAACATTCAAACTTAATTCACTAAATACAAAGCCACTAGCATTATGTAAGAAATCTCTATTAATATGAGGTAAAACTTTCGTCGTGTGGAAATCAAACCCGCAACCCTCGTCGTGGTGCTTAATGGCGAGACGACTGTATTACGCGTGCGTGCGAGCATTATTGCAATACTACTATTAATTTTTATCAATCCGTTTCATCATCATC
The DNA here is from genome assembly GCA_944739405.2 of Euclidia mi. Classification (NCBI taxonomy): domain Eukaryota; kingdom Metazoa; phylum Arthropoda; class Insecta; order Lepidoptera; family Erebidae; genus Euclidia; species Euclidia mi. The sequence goes on along the minus strand of OX123183.2, from coordinate 8,044,170 downwards.
AGACTGCAAGAGTCCACTGCCGGATATAGGCCTCTCCAATGGCACGCCACTGAGCCCGATTTTCGGCTTTTCGTGTCCAGCCGCTGCCAGCCACTTTGCGTATATCATCACTTCACCTAGCCGGAGGGCGTCCTACACTACGTTTGCCAAGGCGCGGTCTCCACTCTAGAACACGGCTACTCCATCGGTTATCGGTTCTTCGACAAATGTGGCCGGCCCACTACCACTTCAGCTTGCTAATTCTTTGAGCTATGTCGATTACCTTTGAAGTGATAGTTGTCACTTACAATAAACGTGTTTATGTTTCGAGGTACAAGGTGAAGCGTGTGAGGAAAAGAAAGCAAAGGCCGAAGACGAATGCGTAATTAATTTATTAACTTATGACACGGGTATTTATATGTAAACATTATTAATAACAATTAACGATCACGCCTGGCACTTCTGCAATTAACAATAATAAAGGTTCGCGCTTGACACTTTTGATCGAGGGACGTACCCAAGTAAACAAAAGATCTGCGGCGGCCATGTTGCGCGGGCGCCGAGCGACAATAGCAGGTAGCTAGCAGGTAGCTGACCCTTTTCTTGGGGGCGCGGCCTAATCATCGCCGGTGGTCTAGTCATAATTGTGGCGTGATTTTACAAGGCCCAATATAATGACTTTCGGGACGATAAATGATAGCGGATTCGGGTCGCTACAACTGCCCCCTCTTAAGCCCGTCGTTACGGGCGATACTAATCCGGGAATCTCACTTTACGGCCACTCCTAGTCCTTCTAATACAGTCTTCTGTGAAGTGGTTTGCGGTGTTTCTCTGGCGATGTAGGCTGGCTTTAAGCGGTCCAGTGATATACGTTGCGTTTTACCCCGGATGTCCACGTCGAAGGTCTTCTGGTCTCAGCGTAAAACCTTGTAGGGACCTGAGTACGGTGCTTCAAGTGGTCTTCTTGCCGGACCCTGACGAACGAAGACGTGGGTTGCTGTTGGCAGGTCCTTAGGTACGTAAAACGTTCTACTGGAACTATTGTGCCATGACGTAGGTAGCGGCGGGTAGCTGACCCTTTTCTTGGGGGCGCGGCCTAATCGTCGCCGATGGTCTAGTCATAATTGTGGCGTGATTTTATAAGGCCCACTATAATGACTTTCGCGACGATATATGATAGCGGATTCAGGTCGCTACACCTTGGTTCTCTGTCGGATCACTGCATTACGAATTCGATCCTTCAGAGAAACTCCGAGCATAGCCCTCTCCATAGCTCGCTGAGCGACCTTAAATTGATGGACCAGTCGCACCGTCAGTGTCCACGTCTCGGCTCCGTAAGTCATAACGGGTAGGGCGCACTTGTTGAAGACAGGCTTTGCGGTAGGGGAGTCGATATATCTATCCGATTAGCTAACTCTTTTGCTTCGCAATATGCACTTGCGCCAAATATAATTATCTTTCTAATGACTCGCACAGTTGTTTCATAAATATTCGCAGTCATGCATTAAATTTCATTGTATCTAGATACAATGAGAACTTCGTGGTCATCATCAACATCACACTCATTCACATTGCCCTTAACTAATATCTCTGCTTTGCTTGGGCATGAGTCTAAACAGTTGGTTGTTTTCACTGGTATGTTTATGAAAAAGTTATTAAAAGTCTGAGCAACATCAATTTTCTTTTTAACTATTTCACCATTACATATAAATTCATAGCTGTTATCCACTAACTTAGCTCGACCAGTCTCACTGTTAATAATGTTCCAAGTTGTTTTTATTTTGTTCTTGAATTATTTAATTTTATAACTAATAAATATAGACTTAGCTAAATCACATGCTCTCTTAAAAACTTTTGAGTAATTTCTTACATATTCAATAAATGATATGTATGTATGTATGTATGAAAATACTATATTTTTAATTAGAATTTCTACAATTAGATTTATGTACGTATAGGTATATTATTTTATACAATAATGCCTTAGGCACTTTATCAGGTGTCGTTTTTAATGAAGCGAAATGGACAAATAATTATGTATTTGTCCATTTGTGACATGTGTTTGTCATCTAATTAATAATGTATGCATATTCACATCAAGAACACGACTAATCCCATGAATTGTTGAAATTACTATATATTTATTATTAGCTGTTTTCCGCTATTTCACTCGGCAACAGCCTACCTACCGTGCCAAATAAGCCCTGTATGTACCCCTACAAAGTCTTCTATCTTACAACTAATGTCTCATCAGAAAGTCCCATCAGAAAGGCGGTTAAGCCATTCCAGAGATTACCGCGAACAAAGAGAAACACAGACAGACGGACAAACCGACAGGCAAACGGTTTAAAAAATGTTTTAACGTGAAATCTTTTAACAAACTATAAACACTTAAAATAACAGTTATTTTGAAACCAGAAACTGAAACACTTCAATTCTATGTATATTTATAGAGTGGTATTTATAATAAACGATAATTTTGTAGAGTAAGATTTCCACTAAGAGCCGTCACCTCTACCAGTGATTTCCATGCTTCCGAGAATTGCTAATAAATCTGCTGTAAACAAGTAAGTACTTATCAGTAATTGTTGCTCCTAAATTTATGGACCATGATATCCTTCAGCATAATTACTTGTTCAAATTACTTTCAGAAGTTTCAATCTATGGTGTCTATAAATATAAAATTCTTGCGTTACTGAATGACAGGCATGTATGTTCCTTGGAGAGTGTAGGGCTGTACTTAAAAAGGATTTTCCGAAATACCCACGGGATCAGGCAGAATAATGTGTGGGCTGTGGGAATCCTCTAGATACTGTCAGGCTTACAATATCTAGCATGACATAAATATATTTCTTCTTTTCCATTTTTTGTATACTCACACGAAAAATAGGACACTCTGGTATCGGGGTTTTCAGACCGCTCGAAGGTCTCCGACATGGCCTAATGTTCTTGTATTGAGACAAGAACAGTAGCCCTCTGATGTAAATGCCTCACCCATCTTAGTGGCGACCTTTACATGCGTTGCTTATTTTTACCAAATTATTATGAATGGCAAGCTAAATCACGCTATAAGCGCCGACACAATGCGCCTAGATTACTAGCTTTACGAGCAAAATAATCCAAATAGCGAGCAGGCATTACAGAAACTCCTATAGCAACAAATGCCACATATATTCTTTGTAACAACCTATTCACTCAACTCAACAATAGGCCGAAGCCAGATATCGGCCGCAGAATCGCAACTGTACTCCCCAAAGGCCGTATACACGTTATCTTTTATTCATTTAATCCGTGGCTGTACGTCAATTCCGGCCTTAGGGTCTAGATTGATAATGTAAAACAAATACGTGGCGGGATCGGCCTTGCGTGCGCTCCTGTTCTCTTGTAACAATAAACGGGAGCTGAATATCATATAATGTGTGTCAAAAGAGGTTACTTGCAAAAAAAACATAATAATAAAGAAATTACGACTCTATTTCTTTGGAAAAACCGACCGAATAAAATATTTTTTTCTATAGAGGATTTTAAACTTTCGCGATTTGTTTACAAAACAAGTGTACTTAGCGGGTTTAACTCGCGATAATTTTTTAGGGCATAAATACCTCGGTATCTTTTTCTATGATTGGATTGGAAATATGATTAGGGTGTGAATCAATTATAGAATTATTTTATCGGAAAAGGTTGTCATATTTAACCTGGCAATTGCAAAAGCACGTTGCTTGTAGCACTACAGGAACAATTTGCATGACAAGTTAACAATTTAAGAGATGACGGTCAATATTGGGTTCGTCTCTAAACTATTGTGACTAGCACAAAGCGTTGTCTCACATTACTACAGTTCTAAACGTGGGGATAAACACGACGTGCTGTCAACCTTATGATACGACCAGACCAGCAGCACCTTGAAAATATTATGCAACATACTAAATACATCCAAAACATTTCAACATAATGAAAAAGGTTAAAACAACCACTTTATGTTTGCTTGTGACCGTGAACTTTGATACTCACATAATAGAAAAGAATCTCAAATAATAACACATTCTACGCAGTATATCGATAACTTCCGTTTAAACGCTATTTGGCATTCACAGTTTTATATTCTTTGCCTAGAAAGTCGCCATAAAATAAAACGGAATTACAAAACAATGCCTACACACGAGAATTTGCCGAGATCGTCGCCAAAAATACAAATTTTACGACTATTATAAACATAAGTAAAACTGTGTAAACCCTTATTCACTATTATAATTTATTCGTTTTTATTGTGCCTACAAACATTATCTTTTCATTGAATATAAATTAAAAACGATTTTTGTTATACAACTTCTTCGCGTTCCGTAAAAAATTGGGATGTAAACTTCCTTTTGTTGGAATAAACTTTGTTCGGTTTATAGACAATAACCACAGTTACTTTGGGTCAGAGTATGAAGATTATAAATTGCTTATTAAATATCGTTTGTTAGGTATTTTATGATGGGGCTTTAATGGATTGAGGAAATGTGAGACAGTTTTTGAGATGTCTATCTTACAAGTTGGATCATACCATGCGAGGTTGCTTGTTTTGGGTATATAGAAAGAAAAAGGCTGGCTTCTTGACTAAACATGAAGTCTTAATAGACTATTTGAGCTGTGAAGATGAAATTTTGCTACATACATACATACACTCACGCTTGTTTCCCTCAGGGGTAGACAGAGACTACAGAACGCCATTAGCAACGATCCTGACATATGTCATGAAGCAAGAGAGATAGATATATATATCTCTCTTGCTTCATTCACTGCCATCAAATTTCTCATGCATGCTCTTCGGTTAAGGGTACTTCTAACTTGTCCTTTTTTTAGGATATCTCCAATCTGGTCAGAGAACGTCAGTTTAGGTCTTCCCCTTCCTCCTGTCGCATTCACATTCTTTTGCCTTATATATCTTCTTGGTCAGTCTTTCGTCATCCATCATCTCTATGTGTCTAAACCATCTTAACATACCTTTCTCATTGGTTGTCACTACATCTTATTTTATCCCACAACACTATTTTATCATACAATTCTATTCTACACACACTTCTCAGAAATTTAGCTTGACCGAACAAAAAAATATTGAGTATCTCTTTCAGTTCTGAAGTTGAAAGCAGGTAGTTAATAGGTGACTGCACGTCAGCAAAATCCCTTATGTTTAGCTAAAATGAGGTTCCAACTCAGACTTTGCCTTCAAATGTGAAGTGCAAGATAAAACATTATTAAATATTAAGGATTAAATGTGCTCTTCACCCAAAGATTTTCATACCAGGGTCAAAAGACTAGACTAACAAATTAATAAAACTTCCTTTTTTCGTATGAAACCTAGCACGAAACCTAGTCATCTTCAAATTAAGATTCCTTCCTTATCGCCATAACATTGCTAGCTGACAATCTACCTTGCATAGCAAATATTGTACATTAAACAAGACCCTGGGACTTTATTAACGTTCGGCCGGATGCCAACGTCTTGACCCAGATATCGGGATGTCGCTTAACCAACAATCGGAGACTGACAATGTAGGTCGATAATACACTAAGCCTTATTAAAGCGCAGCTGTTTGCTTGTTTAGAGTGTAGCTAGGGATTTACTTTACTTGGAAATAGATAGTTGTACGGGAATTTGATATCTAGTGTTTGATCTATAAAAATTCTATCAAAAAAATCATCTAAGGCGCTGGAATTGTTTGAGTATTCTTATATTTGGTGTTTATATATTGATTTTATATGGCTCCGTCAGTATCAAATTATTATTTTAATATGCAGGCGGATGTAGTTTCACATACACATACATACTTAAACACACGCCTTTTAAACGAATGGGTAGGCAGAGACTAAACACCGCCATTTGTTTCGATCTAGACATAATCGTCTCTATTGCTCCATTAACTCCCATCAATATTTTCATGCATTGTCTTCTCTTTACGATAGTTCCATTTTATAATGCATGGATGCAGTTTCCCATTGCATAATTTCATAAAATTTGCCTAGAATATCTGCACTTAATTATACACCTCTTAACCTAACGTTATCCAGAGTAGTGATACCGTAGATTTCAAAAATACAATCCAACTACCCCTTTAAATAGACCACTACTCTTACCCTGTCAGATAAAAGATTAAATTGCGAATATTTATTATTCTCTGAATTCGTATACGAGTATTGTCCCAACTACAAAGGCCAAGTCCGGCTTTATTTAGTTAGGTTTATTAAAAGGCCTTATTATTTTATTATGTAGGAAATAAGGATAAAGGTGGACTTGAAAGGAAAAGGTGAAGCGGAGAATATTGAAATCCATTACATGAGGTAAAAAAGTAAAAGCCAGTCAAGTGCTAAACTTGTCTTGGGCACCGAGGGTTCCTTAAATAGTTTTTGTTTAGTATTGGTTCTTTATTAAGAATTTTGCTCGTTGAAAAAGAAGCCTTTTGCAATTTTTGTCAAATTTTCGCAACATTGGCTGTCGTCATAACGTAATCCAACCTTCTTACTTGATATGCGACATACACTACACAAAATAATTCAACGGGTCTTTATATAATATAATTCAGCGCGAAATACACTAGTCATCACAAACTTGGCCACTGCAACCAGCGAACCGAACACGTTTCGTAAACAATTGCATCATCGTTGAAACTCATAGTGTATGTTGGCTGTCATTAATTTGTACTCCAACATTTCTGGTCGCCGGATCCTGGAAATAACACAAAAAAACCAGTAGGAACTTGCACGTATGTACGTATATGGACTTTAATTGTACCAACGCTCCGTAACTTTTAGCACTCCCTGTTTTTGCACGACTTGTTGAAAACGAGTGCATTACGTTGAAACATGGTAGTGGAACTTTTAATGAAACTCCACAACTCTAGAGTCCAACTAATAAACGACAGCAGTAGCATACGTTAGGAGTTTTATCTTAATTATTATTTTTTGTTTTCTTCCTTCATTTATTGGAGAAAGTTTAGGAGTAGCTCCAACTTTGACCGCTTATTTATCTTACTCTATGAAATTTTTCTAAAACTCTTTTCAATAGGCATGTAGACGAATTTTTTAAACAATATCCTTATCGACAAAATAAATATCACATAGTAAACAGAATCATCGTTACAACGTGGGATAAATTGTGAAAAGACTTTTTCACTTTTGTCTGGATAGTTACGTAGCTCTATATTTTACACTAGAGGATGCCAGCGGCCACGCCCGCATTTTTTTTAATTTGCCCGTTTTGCCCGATGCCGTGGGAATTTTGGGTAATTGCTTCTTAGTGCACCCCTTCGCTCCACAAAGAAGATACATGCCAAATTTCAGCATCCTGCGCCCAATGCTTTTGGCTGTAGCTTGTCGGTCATTCAGTCAGAAACGCAAGGATTTTATATATACAGATTAATTGTTTCGGTGTTTCTATTCTCTCTCCATTGTTTTAATTTAATTGGGAACTTGGCCTATTTTTATTTATTTCTCACGTCTGTGCACCTCTTTGTATAATAGAAATCGCTTTACAGTATCTATGTATCTTTTCATCATTGAGATACAATATATAAAGATGAGAGTCCGGCTCTTTGAGGCATTATGTTTACGATTGAGTTACTTTACGCGATGGTGTATAAGAACAACATTAAGAATCTGAAATGTCTTTTTCCATCAGCTAGTTGTCATTTACATTGTTTGGCATAAAACTTTGAGAAAACGTTTAGTTTTCTCAAAGTTTTATGCCAAACAATGGCCAATTTTATGCCAAAAATATTTTATGGGATCTTACGTTCGAAATGGACATTTAGACTTCGAAGCAAAGGGGATTTTGATTTTCTACCATTTTCCTTATTGGCTTATTACTTAGAACCCTGCATTGTAATTGAACAGATCTGTTACCGCTGGGAAAACGAGCAAGCTGGTGCTTCCACTTTCACTACTAATTGACGATTCATAGATCATATTTCTCATAAAACTTAACGTGATTATAATAACAAGTAAATAATAACACTAACAACTACTTCTTAAATATCTATTGAAACCATTTTATCTGTCATTTTTTTGTTTATTTTGCCTTTTATCTATGAATTGAACCCTAAAGCATTTTGGTTCTTATGGTCGTGTGGGCTGATACGCGTTCTATTAGGTAATCATATTGACTTGTTTTAATAGTAGTTATTGAAATATTTGGAGAATCGTTCCGTCGACGAACTTAAGTAGAAATTATTTCATTACGTGGGTGTCACAAGAGGCGACTTAGGAAAATATACGAAGAAATTAGTATCTTTAGGAAGAAACGAAATGCTCGGGTAGTATAGTAGGCCTAATCATCATAAGTCAAAAGTCAAAGTCAAAAGTTGCTTCACAATTCTTACGCAAATTAGCACAGTTTTATGTCCAAAAGTGGACTACAAAATACCTCTATGATGATGATCTTGAAAATAAAAGTACTCAACTTTTGAGTTAGTCAACATAATGTAAAACGAAACTTTGGAATCTCATAAAATATTATCTGCTTTTTTCGTCACAGAGCTCTGTAACTCCACCTCCCCACTAAATTATTCACAACAAAATTCCTGGTTATACTTCCTACAATGATGGTCTTGGAGAAACAATAAATTGGCCACACTTTTATCAACAAACTTCGTCCATTCAAAATTCAATTAAAGTTATGAACAAAACAATGAATGGCCATGTTTGCAGTATAATTAAAAAGGAACGTTTGTCTCGGTGATTATTCAGAATAAGGGTGCTTCTACACGGTGCATGTAGCTGGAGCAAGTAAAGGTGCGGGTTACACGCGTGGGTAATATGCGCAAGGTACTTGATCAAGTTACTCGCTTGTACTTGTACATGGTGCAAATAACTGGAGCAAGTAGAGACACGGGATACTTGCGCAAGCTGTACCTATGTACAAGTTATTTGTTCGTGGTCAAGAGCTACATGTGCATGCTATTCGCGCGGTAGCTTTATGACTTGAATCGCGTCAAATGTCTCAACGAACGAAAATTATTTTAAAATCATGTGTTAAAAATGTAATTTTAACAGATAACATGCGCGAGTGACCCGCGCGCGTCGCAGAGCACGCGAATTACTTGCGCGGGTGGCTCGCTTTGGTACATGCTCGAGTCGCTGGACCCGCACATTGTTTTAAACGATATGTTTACGGTGCATGTACCCCGCGCAAGTGCCTCAACATGCTCAAGCTACATGCGCCGTGTACAAGCACCCTAAAGGGGAAACTGCTTTGTGATCTGTAAGCAACAAATATTTTTTTCTAAATAGAATAAACATGTAAGAACTATCAATGACCTGGAATTAGAAACACAGCGTCTCTGGACATGAAGAGAGATGTATTATGATAATCGATTTTAAACTTTCGCGATTTGTATACATCATACAATTTTATTAAAACAGGTCTTATTCGCGATATTTTATTAATTTAAGGTATAAATACCTATGTCTTACCGACGTTTCGGCCGTTTTTGGCTTTGGTCGCGGCAGGACTGATGTCATCTCAGCGTCGTCCTTGTGAAGCGCGGATTTCGGCAGCTACCCTCACTTGTTTTTTATTTTTATTTTTATCCGAACTGTCGGTACGTTGACTCACAACACTTATGACGTCTACACACTGATGAGCTGTGTTACTGCGGCGGGGTTTACATTTGTTGATTACCGGATTCCAAGTTGCAGACAGTCTGTATCCATCCTCCCGGTTGAAATTTTTATGCTTTTTGATTTCAACCACTTCACGTACTATCCTGGAGTAATAGTGACGATCGGTAGATAAGACCTTTGGTTGATGTAATTCGATCCAGTGGTTTGGTCCAGACTCCAACAAATGCTCAGCTATGGCAGACTTGTTAATTTGCCGGTTTTTTACAGCTGCGATATGTTCCTTGACCCTTTCAGCGATGGTTCGTTTGGTCTGGCCGATATAGGAACTACCACAACTGCAGTCGACCTTTTAGACGCCAGGTGTTTGTAGAGGAATGACATCCTTCGGGGTGCGCAGATTGTGTGCTACCTTGGAGAGCGGACTGTATACAGTCTTAATGGAATACTTCTGTCGTACTCTTCCAACTTTGTCCGTCACTCCCTTTATGTAAGGCATGTAAACCGGTACTCTACTTACTTCCTGTTTACGGTCCTTCCTCTTCAGACGTGGTATCTTCTTGTTGAATCCGTTGCACCTAAGTGTGAGCTGTCACATGTTCAGGAGGTACTTAGGTGCAACGGATTCAACAAGAAGATACAACGTCTAAAGAGGAAGGACCGTAAACCGGAAGTAAGCAGAGTACCGGCTTACATGCCTTACATAAAGGGAGTGACGGACATTGTTCAAAGTAACTGACAACAACAATAAAGTTTTACATAAAACAAACATTTGGCACATTTTAATCTAAATGGTAATCAGATTTAGTTTTGAGCAAAAAGATGGGAATTTTGCCAAATCGACAATACCATATTTTAAGTGCATGTCCGCTGTGACTGTTTTATCTACTATACTTGTTTGAGTTGGCAGCAGACACCTTATAACTACAAAACTAGTGCAAGTGAGGTCGATTATGCATTATATCATAACCTTCACCATTTTAGTAAGTACTGATTAAATAAAATTGCAATAGATGGCGTTGAACATTGCCATGCGCTTCGCACACACATTTGGCGCCATCTACCGGCAAATTGCAAGAATAACAACAACATAAGACTGAATCATAAATTGTCGAGTTGGTTCCAGTAACTGAGTAAGTGAGTAATCGAATAACTGTTACAGATTAATGGAAGCTACAATCGCAGAGATGAAGATATAAATTTGCCTGTTAATATTAATTTGCCCATTTATGTTTTATTGTTTCATGATTTATAATCTGGGTTAATTTTCTAGTATTAACAATTAGTACGTATTGACAGAGGAGATAGTGATTTTCTTTTTATGTTTGGTTGCTTTATATTTTATTTCATTGCACACCACACAACCGTATTCATAATCTAGGTTTCATGTCCACAACGGATTTTAGAATTTTTAGTAGGACATATGTGATGTTGAAATCACTTAAAACAACGAATGGGTTTTTAGAGTTGTATAGCTTTTGCTGCATGATATTGTTATTTGATTTGTGGCTAAAGCTCATGTTTGAAAAATGGCGGATGATATTTAGATTCCAATAAGATTTTTGTGTGAAAGATTAATAAACGTCAATCCATCCATCTTCAGTGTTTTTCGCGTTAATTATAATTGTAGTATTTTTTTTTCATTTATTCACACTAATAAACCAAAGGACAATGGCAGATCTCCATACATCGAAATGTCTGAAATTAAATTGAAGCGCACAGTAATAAAAAATATTTCAAAAAATTTGGCGTAAGTAACAGAGTCTATAAATGATTCTATTTTCACTCGGGAAACCCGGAAAAACAAGATATCGATGTTTTAGTTTTTAGTTAAGAATGAACAATGTAGGTACATTTGAATTATCAAATGAAATTATGTCAGATTGACATCAAAACATGGAAGTATTCATAAAGTAGCATCTAACTGTCACAGCCAAAGACAAAAGCAGAGCTGCACATTTTAAATCGATTTTATGTGAAATCGATACAACATTAAAACGATGCTGTGACGTCTTTATTTGATTTAAAAGTTGTTTTGCTTCAAAAATTATTAGCTTATTGATATAATGTTAATTAAAGATTTAATAACTGCATTATAATAATTATATTTTAATAATCGATACGGATCAATAGCACTCACGTCTATTCCTGTCACACCATTGTCTATGGCAACAATCAAATAATAAAGTAGGTACCTAGTTCGTAATCAATTGGAATGCTTTTTATCATCATAAAATACTCCAGCTTTAACGAGACAAAGTAAAAATATTAAAAATCGTAGAACAAAAAAACAATTTGTTTTGTTCATATGAAGTTTAAGGTCACCACAACAAACCCAGACCGAATTCTGCCATTGTCCTTTTTGGCACTTCATATCACACATTCAAATTAATTATTATTATCATACCACACATTTATTCAGCACTTGTTTAATCTTTTTGAACTTTAGATTCTTGATTACAGGGAAGAATGTATGCAGGCAACATTTAATTTCACGAATGTTAAAACTTAGACAGCAATAATTTGCGGTATCTGATTATACCTATTTATGCATGCAGTACATACCACTTTTGCCTCAATTTTTTTACCTATCTACATAAACCATGGTCGTAGAACAATTATCCGAAAATACGCAAACGTATGACATAATTTTTGGGCAGTGACGAGCAAAATACCTCAATATGTTAGCTATCACCTTTTAAGAAAACTGCCAGTTTAAATTGCATCCGTGTGAAACCAGGGCGGGTCGGGCACCCAATAAACTTAAGAATTTCTTTGAACATCTAGCATAAAACAGAAGCGAAATTCTAGGTTTCCCCTCGAAGCACTTGGAAATACCATGAGGGAACTGAATTATTTCGAGCTATTTTAAGTTGAGTTGTTCCATTATTCCTCGGAATGTCTGCCGGCCTGCAGCGAGCTGGATTAATAGGTTTTATGACGACAGCTGGAATATTGTTTGATTTTATTTTTCGAAATACGGATTGTCTTGTGGTGTATTAACTTGAAAATATAAGTCGCTGGCCAATTTTATGTCAGAAAATTAATAAGTGCTATGGTATTCAATATAACAAAACATTCCGAATTTTGACTAATCATAAATGGCGTAGCATAACTAGTATTCAATTTGCTATTCCAGCGAGGACATGTGAATATTTTTCAATACATCATTTCGTATTTTGTTTTGATTTTGTAACAAGCTTTTAAAAGTAACATTTTTTAACAAAAGATCATAATACTGTGAATAAATTGAAATACCCAAATGATAAATAATGGTGAAAGAGGCAATTATAATACATCATAATACTATTAAGTTAAATGGATCTATGTATATACCCCAACAATCAAATGGATGGCAGCAACCCATCAAACCTATTAAATGACCAGTTAACAATGACAATTTATTTACTGTTATTTGAAAACTAGAAATAAAAATTCAAAACATAGAACAATATTCTGCCGAATTGCCACTATTCCCAGTATAGTGGCTATAACGGCCACCCGTTCTATTTTAAACTCCATATCGAAATAGTCTCATATCAGCATATAGCTATTTCTTTTATTTCACAGATAAAACTAATATTAGGGCAGTAGGTACTAGTTTTGTATCAAACTTTATCAATTTAGTCATGGAAATAGAAGTTTTTAATGTTCAACTAATATTTCATCTTTTCGTTTATAATGTGTTTGTTACGGTTTTGGCTAGCAAAAGTTTTTAATTATTCACATTGTTTATTTTTCTTTAAAATGTAGTAACTGATTTTGAGCGACACCATATTTCTTTATATTTACGTCTCATATACTATGGGTTTACCCTTCACATAAAGAGTAGTAACCCGTGCCCAGCAGTGGAGCAGTAGATAACAGGGCCGATGATCATAATGATACTTACGAGGAAAGCATTAATTTGAAGGATATCAAATCTAAGCATTGATAAGATATTATATTTTCAAACATTTATATAAAGGCAAATACGTCAAACAGTCTTTTGCGGTTTCGCATTGGATGACATACAGCGCCAAGAAAGCGAACTAGACTTTCATATCCATATCATTAATAAAGGCAGAATGAAGTATAAAACCATTCCTCGCCTTGTCACATCATATTTGTTAGAAAGAGACATAGATATCGTCGAGTTGGTAACAGTTAGTTTCACTACTACAAATGCTGGGCAAGCATTAGTGATTCTGTTTGCGTAAGAAACCGCTCAGTTAGGGAATGGTGTAAAAAATAAGCGCACATTATCACTGCTACTGGCCTCATTTCTCGTGAGTAGGTTTTTGGGTGTTTAATTTTTATTTCAGTGCCTCGTTAAATAGTATAGGTACATGAAATATAAAATGAAATATATATTTTATATTCTGGAATAACTATAGTTTGTTGTGCTACGGTCATTTTTATGATCAAAGCTTTCGATAAGTGGAAGTACTTGAGGGCTATTTCAGTTGACACGTGTAATCTTGTACTTGTCTTAATGTGGATAACTGTCACTCGGCGGGTCACGTAGGTACGTATATTTTTTATTTATAACCTTACAAAAGTTGTTTTATGTGGGAAGTTTTCCCAAACTACTAAGCGCAGTGCTAATGACGAGACGAACGCTAAGAGCTATTGCTTTAAGCAGTGTTGAAAACACTGCTTAGAGACACCCACGTAGTTGTATTATTAGTTGTTGTTGTAGGAAATTCTAAACAGTGGAATTCTTTGTTCAAGAAACAATTTTAAAAGAAATTAAATTGTATCTTCAGCATCAAATTATGATAGTAGCGGGCCCTCGATAGAAATGAGAGGTGTAGGATTCGTACCTAAGACCGCTTGATTAAAATATGAAAAATCAACCATTTGGTTCATCATTATTTCCTCTGCCTACAATTTCAATAATTCATAACTTTACGTATGTAAATCATTTCACTAAACAAAATAAATACAATTTAGATCCGTTCCAGAGCAATAAAATTAATCCGCCAATAAATTATATACATTCCGCAAACTTTGCAAATAAAACCCAATACAAAAAACAAAATAGCATTTGTAACCCTTATACATAATGGCTATTCATATAGAAAACGAAATAAATGAGGAAACTAGTGAAACAAAGACGGCTTTTGCTTCTGGCTTGTGGGTAGAAACTAAAAAGGTTTTGAAAGGTGCACTGGAATATGTTAGTGGAAAGACCAATTATGCTACACAGAAATGCGAGAATCCACACAACGGCTCGCATCACCAGACTTCCAAAATTAAATGATCTGTGTCTTCAATGGTTAGTAATTATATGGTCTGTATTTTGAGGAGGACGTTAGGGGCGTCGATGCAGTTGTTATGAAAGTTTTGACTGTGGTAAAAGGAAGGCATTACCTTCAAATATCTTGTTACTAATCAAAACCTTGGAATTTAATAGGTATGTTTCAGTACATTTAATTCGAGATCAGACAGCAGTCACCCGTTTCAAAAACGACACGACGAAATCTGGTCTACATAGAAGCTAAGACAATCAAGATAATACATAGTACAATAAGTCGTTTATTATCATAAATATATTTCAATAGGTTGCCTCCGTGGTCCAATTGATAGCGAACGCGTCTGCTGATCGACAGGTCCCAGGTTCGAATCTGGGATCAGGCAAAACTGTTATGGAGTTTTTCGAATTCTCAGTAGCAGAACGGAGTCTGGCAATGACCGGTAACGGCAATATGCTTGCCCTCTATTACGTGGAACCTAAAATGCATACCATGGTGAAATGTGTGTGTAATATTACACCTTTGCCTACCCCTTTAGGCATGAGTCAATTAATAGACAGTTATTTATTTTTATATTTTGGGCGTTTTCGTCAATTCTAAACAAATACAGTTCTGTAGCAGACAGACCTCATACCAAAACCAAAATAACATCCACCCAACTTTCATGAACGCAACGCATGATGTGGTTTCATTTAAGTTTTTTTTTATTTGCAATTAGCAACATTTGTAGGTAATTATGTTTTCCAACTTTCGTTGGTGGTTTCCAAAGTTGGAGTTTCGAGTAAAATGTTTGATTAATTAATCATTACAAATAGGGTTATGATTTAATTAGATCTCAAGTGAACTGAATACATATTTTACTTAAACTTGGATAATTAGATTTTCTGCAAACAGACTAAAAGATTGCCTAGGGCTCTTTATTGATCATGAATATCAAATCCTTGTATATAAGTTGCTTTAGTATTTGTTGTGCTCATGTAAGCTCGAGCGATGTAATATTTGTGAGTCAAATTATATCGCGTCGTTTTTTAAGTTTTGTTGTTGGTGGAATAAATAGTGTTGTGGGCTTGTCGCCAATATGACTGACCTGGTCTAATGGTCAGTGACCCTGTCTACTGCCGGAGGTCATGGGTTCGATTCCAGGCATTTTTTTTTCTTTTCGTGTGGGTACAATTATTTGTTGTGTTTTTGGATGTAATTTTATACTTTTTTGTTTACTATGGTACCGCGTGTGAGTTTTTATAAGATCTTATTATCAGTATATATATATATATTTATATATATATATTGTTGACTTGTTATAATTGACTTTTCATTACTCATGTTCGACAATATCCAAATATTACCTCCTGTTTTGTCTAGTGCAATGTCCTGATGTAGAGCATATTAGTAAACATGTTATCATTATGTAATTCGTTTTGTTTCTTGTTTACATAAACGATTTACCTTTTTACTTGAAAAACATTTGTGACGTTGTACTGTTTGCTGACGATACTTCTTTGATATTCAAAGTAGATAGAAATAAGGAACATTTTAACGAAATAAACAGTGTGCTCATTCAAGTAACTAAATGGTTTAATGTAAACAATCTAGTACTGAACGCCAAAAAACAAAATGTATTAAGTTTGCTCTGCCTAATGTCAGAAACCTTGGTCCTAGTATAGCTCTAAATGACGATGTTCTCGAAACATCTGAATCTACATTATTTCTAGGAATAACACTTGATTCGAAATTACAGTGGGGTGCGCACGTTACATATCTCTCAGGGAAACTTAGCTCAGCTGCTTATGCCATTAAGAAGGTTCGTAGGTTGACTGATGTCGATACGGCTAGATTGGTTTATTTTAGCTATTTTCATAGTGTTATGTCATATGGCATATTATTATGGGGTAGGGCCGCTGACATCGAAAATATTTTTATATTACAAAAACGGGCTGTTAGGGCCATTTACCAGTTAAAGACAAGTGTCTCACTTAAAGAAAAATTTAAAAATATTGGTATTCTTACTGTAGCATCACAATATATTTATGCCAGTGTTATGCATGTACGACTACATATAAATTCTTACAAAATGAATAGTGACATACACAATATTAATACTAGGAACAGGCACAAATTATGTGTACCATATTTCCGTTTACACAAAACGCATAGCTCTTTTATTGGGCTTAGTATAAGAATGTATAATAAGATACCAAGTAATATTTTGGACTTGCCTTTAAGGTCGTTTCAGACAATTGTTAAAAATAATCTTTTGCTGAAGGCATATTATAGTTTAAATGAGTATCTTGACGACAAGTACGCTTGGAAATAAATATTATTTTATTAGGTCAATTTCTTTTTATTATTAGGTCAATAGGCAGTTTTATAGTGTAGTTAATTACCGTATTCTCTTTTATACTACATTTGCATTCTTGTTCTACTCTTTTTATTATAATTTATCGGATTTGTAAGGTGAGGGTAACTCGTGGTCATGAACTGCTAACTAATAGATTGTAAATTGCTGCAGGTTCATATACCATTACTTTTCGGAACATACTGCTCCACCATAGATCAGAACAGTCATGTTCGCGAGTTGCTTACATCAAAAGACGTAAGTGGATGCTCCTGTTTCACCATATTCACTTTGGGAGGCTTACTAAATGAACAATTTATTGCTTGAGTATGATATCAATAACTATTAACTTTTGCAATAGTAGATAACTCACAATGTGAAACAGTTGCAGCTCCTTACAAATATAACATGTAAAAGAATTATACTGGCAGTTAAAAAGAGTGGCCACGAGTTTTATTGCCCGTTCTTTCTCGTGGTTCTACCTATTGCATTGCGAACGTGGCAGTAAATGTAAATGTAGAATCATGTAGTATTTAACTTTAATCTTTGACGTTCATAAGCGTCACTTTGTGACCTAAATGAATAAATGATTTTGAGTTTGAGTTTGAGTTTAATGAAATGAAAGTATACCCGACAGTACTTCTTTAAAAATAAATGAAAAACAAGTTTAAGTCGACGTCTTAAATTAAGCTAGTTTAATAAATTCAAGCTCACGATTTTAATGAACACAACCCTATCAATTAATATTCGCCGAAAGTATATTAGTCAGTTAGTTATAACCACAAAATATACCAGAGCGCTCGCCAGCTCAGCAGACAGTTAGTTAATAATATAATCCGACCCTGAAAAATGACCGCCTGTTATCTGCCTCTGAGAAATTGCCGGGTTATATCTGCAAGCTCAAACTTCTCTAGCATAATCTATCAACTTCATTCTATCGTGTTCTGCATCAACCCTGGGCTTAGAATAGGCACTAGGCCTCGATTTTTCCAGCAAAATCATTTTTCAACTTCCTAGGTAGGATGTATTGCCCTTTTTTGTGTAGTGACACACTTAAATAAATCTTCGGTATATCTGCATGAAATGGAGATATGATATATCATCGGTTTTATAAAAGAATATGTAATGAGTTTTTGTTTTCGGATGTGGAGGGATTTATCGGCGTTGGGAGTCTTTGCTATACGTGTTTGGCGTTAGAAAAATAAGTACATGCATAGTACAGAATGGTCTTTAGTTTTATTTGGACTCTTAACTTTAAATAGTATTAATGTTACTGGTATTTTTCAAACTCACAAAGCTAGAAAAGAGATATTTTTGAGTCTACAAATTTCGTAGGTACTTATTTGGCGTCACCGTCCACTGCAGCGCGTCTTGGGTGACGTAGAATACTTTTTGAAGCTAAATTAGACAGATCTTATTTGTTTTCTTTTCTCAATAGTTCACAAAAGAACAAGACGGTAATGGACTAAAGAAAATTAAACCGTGTACTAAAGAATCATTACCATTTTGTATTAAATCAGTGAAAGATAATAAATCGGTCAAGCAAAAGGCGCGTAGGGCAAACTCGCCCTCTTGGTGACCATAAAATAAACTAGACAAAATACATAACTGATCACAGTGACATCTAGCGACAAAGAACAGTACTACATCATAAAAGTAGTAACTACTTACTAGAAAGATGAACCATTCAGAAAATGTCACAGTTAGGCGCGCGCGCACACTCTCAAATGCGAACTTAGATAATAGCTTCAAAAGCTGCACGCTAGATGACACTAACTGCAGCGTACCAAATATATCGGAAGATGAAAATATTGACATCGTTGCTGAATTGAAAAAACAGATCGGCGATCTCACTTCTAAATTATATAGTGCTAATGAGGAAATAGATACATTAATATTAGAAAATATAAAGTTAAAAAAGGAGAATGAAATTTTGAATCAGAAAAATTCTCTGTATAAAAAAATTACATCCAGTCCAGCTCAATCTGTTAACAAAACTCCTAAAAAGGTCATAAAAAAAATACACAACATACATAAAAATAAACAAACGCAAACTGAGTTCACGTTAATAGATGAAAATAAGAATTACGGAAATGTGTATTGTTAGACAGATGGAGCCACTTATTACAACTACAAATTCAAAAGTGCAGAATAAATGTTTTAATTCACAAAGTGTTATCAAAAATAATCTCTGCATCTATAGCACTAATAAATTTAATAAAATCTTGACCCTAGCCGAAAAATACTTCCATGATGATTATCACATATGCCATTATCTTACACCAAATGTTGGAATAAGACATCTACTGAGAGATATACAACTAAAGCTTGAAAACTATACTCTAAACGACTTTTGTATAATTATGGTTGGCGAGGAAGACTTCCGAATTACAAATAATTACTTTAACATGATAACTGTTATTAGAAATATATTACAGAAGATGAGAAACACCAACATTATTATAACATTGCCAACTTTCAAACACACCAATTATTTCAATCTGTACAACTCTAGACTGGAAATCTTCAACAATATGTTATATATGGACGTCATGACGCCCGAATATGCTTATATAATGGACTCAAATCGAAACCTGAGTTATCACCCCAGGTCTTATGCAAGTTCGGGGGCATTAAATGATCGTGGCATGAGTACTGTATTCAAGGATATCTACGACTTAATGCTGGGAATCATTAATGAGAATGCTATAAACACTTAAGAGGAATTATGCCTGACACAGAACAAGCAGATCCAGGCTGTTACGGCTTTGCATCACCGCGAGTGAGCTACGAGCGACGCTCCGCCTCATTCAACGGTCGCGCATTCACTCACGCATGCTATCTGCATCTTTTTGCTTGTCATCTCAGGTCGTGTGCGCGATTATTGTAAAAATTGAATATTTTAGTATATAAAATATATCAATATAACAGTTACCATCAGTGTCTTCATTTCTTCACCTTGAACCTGCTATCGAAGCTAACAAATTGGTCCTTCACCCGAGAAACACGTAAAAATTACGAAGAGGAAGACACGCCATTTTGTTCGGCGCACGCACATGCCTAAGTGGACAAGTCTTACATTACTTACAAAGGATACCTGTGGAGAAAGACATATTTTCTACATCGAGGATACCTTTTCACCGTCTGATATTCAATACAGACGACGCAGATCATTCCATATTGACGATCATCATGATTTCAAATATAACGTCAACTCATTTCGTCATCATCTTACAAACCTACAACAAGGAGCATTCTAGACGCAAGCGGAAACATATTTGCAACATATTTTAGCAGGATTGGATAAAAAATAGAACATTATAACAATAACAGTGAAGTGGACTTTGCCCTTTGTGTGCACCACAGATCGGAACAAATAAACGAGTGAATTCGTTCCTTTATATTGCCTATCTTTTCCTTTTAACTTCTTTCCCAACTGTTGTTAAGTGCACTATTTGTATGACATGTTGACTTCTTTTCATATTTTAGCGCTTTTCATAATTTTCAATCTGTAAAACGTAATAGATATCACACGGTATTATTCACGCGTGCTTAGGATAGTGCAATCCTTATGCAAAAACTGTGGCTCGACAAATGCAACTGGGATGACGAAGTCTCTTGTGACATAAAGAATCATTTTTTAAATTTTATTAATTCACTTTTTACTTTAAACACACTTCGCATACCACGTTGGGTTTGTTTCGATGCAGCAGTCACGTACGAACTACACACATTTACAGATGCCTCGGTACTTGCATACGGGGCATGTGTGTACGTCAGGTCAGTCGATGACCAGGACAGAGTTTGTGTTCACCTTCTTGCTTCTAAAAATAAAGTAGCGCCTTTAAAGCCTGTCACCATCCCCAGGCTGGAGTTATGTGGCGCGTTACTCGGTACAAGGCTTTGCACTAAAGTTCTACATTCACTCACAAAAACATTTAATAATTGTTATTTTTGGACAGACTCGATGATAGTCCTTGGTTGGCTAAATACATCACCTAGTCACCTAAAGACTTTCGTTCGAAATAGAATCGGTGAAATTCAAAGTACTACAAGTGCTAATAGTTGGAGCTATGTGCCATCTAAATTGAACCCTGCAGACCTGATCTCTCGTGGAGTAAAGGCCAGTCACCTCCTTGAATCTTCATTGTGGTGGACAGGTCCTAGCTTCCTTCATCATGCAAACAAACACGCCCCACAAACACCAACAAAACAGAAACAACATACCACTTCCAGAAATTTCATTTCACACTAAACAAACAATTACGATTAACGAAAATATTATATTGCAATTAGTAAATAAAAAATCAAACTATACAAAACTTATTAGAACAGTAGCTTATATACTCAGATTTATAAAAAAATGCATAAATACTTCTAATAAAACTGTAGGTATACTGTCATTATCAGAACTTGACAATGCACAGTCAGTCGTGTTACGCACGACACAACACGAGATGTTTCCAGACGAAATTCAATCACTTTTATTAAACAAATCATTACCAAAGAAAAATAAACCAATTTCATAATCCCCGTTTATTGATAGTAATGGTATATTACGAGTTGTTGGCCGCCTTAGCAACTCATACTACACCTATGATGTCAAAAATCCTATTCTTTTATGTTCAAAACATCACCTTACAAAAATCATTTTTCACAAATTTCACACAGATTCCTTTCATGCAGGGCCTAACTTGCTACTATCTCACGTCAGACAAACATACTGGCCATTGGGGGGGGGGGGGGGGAAGGAGCCTTGCCATTCGTACTGTTCATGGCTGCGTACGTTGCGCTAGGTTTAAACCAAAACCTATTCAGCCCATAATGTCTGATTTGCCGCGAGATAGAACGCATCTTGTTTATCCCTTCCTACATACAGGTATCGACTTTGCTGGGCCAGTGCTGATTGCCGATCGAAAGGGAAGGGGCTGTAGGCTTATAAAATCATATTTATGTATTTTCGTTTGCTTCTCAGTTAAAGCTTTACATTTGGAGCTCGTAACAGATCTTACCAAAGAATCTTTTTTAGCCGCTCTTTATCGTTTCATGGGCCGTCGTGGTTAGCCTCAGACCATCTCCTCAGACAATGGAACGACTTTCGTGGGTGCAAGTAACGATATTTATAACTTTTTTAAATCTTATTCAGACGATATACAGACAGAAGTTGCGACTAAAGGTATCCATTTCAAATTTATTCCTCCCTACTCTCCACACTTTGGCGGATTGTGGGAGTCAGCTGTTAAATCAGTCAAACATCACCTAAGACGCATTCTTTCTTTAACTCATTTAACATATGAAGAGATGTCAACCTGCTTAGTACAGATAGAAGTCATCCTTAATTCCCGACCTTTGACACCTTTATCATCCGATCCTTCAGACCTATCCTGCCTCACACCAGCTCACTTCCTTATAGGCCGAACTTTTCTCACTGTTCCCCAGCAACCACCAAGCAATCGAAACATTAACCAGCTGGAACAATACGAGAGAATTGAGAAGCTCAAACAGCATTTCTGGCAGCGCTTTTCACATGAATACGTGATTTTGCTACAGCAGCAGGTCAAGTGGCAGTCTTCGAGTGAGGATCTAAGACTGGGTTCTCTAGTTCTCATCAGGGACAAGAATCAACCACCGCTCTTATGGCTTTTGGGCAGGATAATAAAACTTCAGCCCGGACCTGATAAAGTAAAGAGGGTTGCGGATATTCTCACCAAGAAGGGCATTATTCAGAGAGCCTACAACAACATATGCCCTCTGCCGATTTCTACCTGTTGAAGAATCCTTCAACCCCCGGGAGTTTGTTACGGCTTTGCATCACCGCGAGTGAGCTACGAGCGACGCTCCACCTCATTCAACGGTCGCACATTCACTCACGCATTCTATCTGCATCTTTTTGCTTGTCATCTCGGGTCGTGTGCGCGATTATTGTAAAAATTGAATATTTTAGTATATAAAATATATCAACGTAACAGTTACCATCAGTGTCTTCATTTCTTCACCTTGAACCAGCTATCGAAGCTAACAAGGCCTTTTTCGAGTCTAAATACATAAACTTTCTCCATCAAAATATTGCAGGTCTACGTGGAAAATCGAATTTACTATCAGTGTGCCTACAGGAATTGCGAGACAAAAACACACATGTCGACTTCATATGTTTGACTGAACATTTTATGATGGCTGGACAGGGGGACTCTTGTGTGATACCCAACTATAATTTAGCGTCAAGTTACTTGAGAAATAATTCAAAAAGAGGCGGGTCATGTATTTATGTAAAAAATGGTTATAATTACAAAAACTTATTAAAATTAGTAGAATTTTCAGTATGTTCAGTGTTTGAGTGTAGCGCTATAGAGCTGATAGACCAGAAAATCCTTATTGTTTGTATATAAAGAGTACCTATAATTAGCAATTTAAATGAATTTTTTGACAAATTAAATAATGTATTAATCTATCGTAATAAATATTATAATAAATACAACATTATGTTAGCTGGTGACTTTAATATTAATATTCTGAAGAAAAATAATAGAAGTACTGAATTTGAATGTCTATTGTTGAATTATAATCTGCATTTACAGATAAGAGAACCAACTAGATTACAAAGCAACACATGTATTGATAATTGTGCTCACAATTTTAGAATTAAATGTAAGTCTGAAATTATTGAACTAGCTTTGTCTGATCACACTGCCCAGCTCTTACGTTGCAAAGTTAAAAATGTATGTTTACTTAGGTACTGGCAAATAAGGCGACGAGACTTATGCATCGAAAATCAAAGAAAGCTTATATATTGTATTAGCCAGATGTCATTCAAGGATGTGTATGGTGCTTGTGACCCAAACATGGCATATAATACCTTCTTCGAAACATTCAAGCTATTTTATGACCTTTGTTTTCCCTACAAGACTATAACTGTACATGTGCATAAGAAGCCTAAATGGATTTCACGTGGCATAAAAACTTGCAGTGCTAAAAAACGATTGCTCCTGTGGCAGTATAGAATTTAACCCTACCAACAATAACAAGTTAAAACTATTGCAGTATACAAAGAGACTTAAAAAGATTGTAAAGTTAACTCAGCGCGCACAAAACACTCATAGTATTAAAACATCCATGAATAAATCAAAAACTGTCTGGCAAATCATAAATTCAATAAAACAAAATACACCAATTGATTCTATTCCATATATTAAATTAAATAATTCCATTTTGACCAACCCTTATGACATTTCAAATGCTTTTAATGATTATTATATAAACAAGATAACTACAACAACCAGTATTTATGTAAAGATCAATATAACAATTATTTAACTACAAGGCTTAATTCTATATATATGAAACCATGTGTACTTGATGACATAAAACAAATAATAAAAGGTTTAAAAACACAAACAGTGTTGGATATGATGACATATACACTAAAACACTTAAATGTGTGGCTGATTATATCATAACTCCACTAAGCTACATTTTGAACCTATGTATAGAAAGTGGGACATTCCCAGATAAGTTAAAAATTGCTATTGTTAAACCAGTACAGAAGAAAGACAGTAACGAAAACGTGGAAAATTATAGGCCAATAGCTCTACTACCTATTATATCTAAAATATTCGAAAAGTACATATATAATAAAATTAATAATTACTTGGAAACATACAATATACTAGCAAAGGAGCAAAAAGGTTTCATACGGGATAAAACTATTACTCTTGCGGTATATGAGTTTTTAGAAATCATTATTTCCTGCGTTGACAAACGAACGCCTACCTGTGCCATATACATAGATATGACGCAGGCATTCGATCATGTGAATTTGGATATTTTATTGCACAAGCTCGATAGGTACGGCATAAGGGGAAATATCCTAAAACTTATCGAAAGCTATCTAAAAAATCGCACCCAATATGTCAAACTTACTAAAGTCAAATTTAAAACCAAGGTGGAGGACATTTATTTATCGAAAGAGCGCAAATTACATTATGGTGTACCGCAGGGGAGTGTATTGGGTCCCTTACTATTCATAATGTATATTAATGACCTTCCTAATGCGACTTCTAATCCTATGATACTCTTTGCTGATGACAGCACCGTTGCAATTAAATGCAATGATAAAGTAACATATGAACGCGATATAAATAGAACATTAAGTGACATAATTAAATGGCAAGATGCTAATAACTTGCATGCCAACGAACGCAAAACCAAACTAATCCACTTTAGACAACGTATAAACCCTGCTATGAATATGGTCAACTATAAAGGTGAACAAGTTAGCACAACTGAATCGACAAAATTTCTTGCACTTATTGTAGATGACAAAATAACATGGAAGGCTCACATTGAAACACTGTGCAAAAAGATTAATAAATCAGTATAATTATGCTCTTCACGAATTAGCAAAAATATCAAGTGTTAACACTCTCCTAGTGGCATATCATGGGTTGGTAGCTTCAGTCCTAAGATATGGGATAGTTTTCTGGGGAAGCTCGACGGACATGGGCATAATATTTAAGGCACAGAAAAGGTGCATCAGAGCTATGTTTGGGCTACAGGCAACTGACTCTTGTAAGCCATTTTTCCTAAAATATAAGTTACTTACAATGCAATGCCTATATATTTATGAAGTATGTAATTTTGTTAAAGCAAACCCAAACTTATATAATTTAGCGTCCACAACTTATAACAGAAAGCAACGTGACATATATCGCCTTTGTATGCGGCAGACCAGTACAGCCTTAAGGCGAGGTTGCAGTACTTTTTAAGATTTTTAAACGTCTGAAAGTCCTATGAACAATGATATTTTTAATGAATAAAAATTAAAATATAAAAGTTGAACATATCTTCTAGTAAATCGTAAAGATAAAAACACGATTTGGAATGATTGGCTCGATAAAAAAAAATGTCAAACATGGCACTAAATCACAATTTTAAACGTGTACTGCTTAGAGATTCCATAATGAATTTATATGAAAGTATTATCAATAGAAACAGCTCTTTATTTTAAAATAAATGATAAAAACAGATTTTGTAATTTCGTTATCATTTTTCTCCAAGAAAAAAAATAGTCAAAATGTTGGCATTATATTGCTCGCCGGCCATTCATCAGTGCCTGTCTAGGCGTGATTGAGGGCGGACGTACGTCGTTGCTCCGCAAAATCCCCCTCCACCCCCGAATTTACATTTTCGCACAAGTACAAAGAAATTCGTATTCCAAACTCATTCGTTCAAACCATAGACAAACTAGTAAGAAACCGTAGACAGGTTACTGACAAGGTAACCGGCGCTTACAAGTGGCACGCATCGCGAAAAGCGTACGCACACTGATATAAATATGTCAAAATGACACACTAATAATTAGATAAGAAGTGTAAGTGAGATAGCACATCTAATCTCAAGCGCGAAAAAGAGATAAACATATGCTCTCTGTACCGACGCGCATTGTGACATCATGCTGACCGTTTCACAAACAATAATTTGACTCAGATGCGACATGATCACTTTTTCTGCCTTGAGTAAATTCAATTCGCCTCAAAGTAAATTTGATTAATTCATTTAAGGTAGGTAAATAAAAAGTCGATGTGATTTATTAATAACTTTTATTAAAAAAGTACATTTTATTCTTCTCATTTCATTCACATTCAATGGAAACCTAATACAGTACGTTAATATAAAAACTGTGCACTGCGGACCTACCGTAGCCCTGGCAATACCCCTGGGGGTATGGTGGGTCTTTTAAAGCTTAACCGTACTCCTGGCTGAAATGCTCGTAGTGTTGTACCAACGTGCTACGTGGACATTAAACTGAACAGTGTTATCTCTCGTATGATAATGACTTACTACTTACGTTTTTGTACTTTTAGACAAGCGAAGACAAGCGCTAGTACGATGATATATAGCAACAAGGAGATAAATTAGAGAATAAAACGTTTAGGTATTACTGCTAATGGTTATAATGCTTTGTATATTATAGGTATAATCTGTGGTACTGTTGAAGACCCGTCATCATCATCATATTAGCGCTGTCGGATCTTTCCCATTAGTTCTATTGAACAGTTCTACGATAGAACTAGTGATACTTTTTCACACTAGTTCTATTAGCGCAACTTGATGAGAAGAATAGAACTAATAGGAAACAGTTATAGGAAATTCCCCACTAGTTCTATGTATGTTTTACAAGGGTAGTGTCACAACATCGCGCTCACAATCCGAATAAATATGTATGTATAAAAATGTGTTAAACGAATGAACGTTTACAAAACAATTGAACGTCTACAAAACAAATGAACGTCTACAAAACAAATGACTACCAGAAAGTGAACAGCTATCGATAGTGATTGCAAAAAACAGGTGCATCCGATTTTCGACCTTATTGACAATTCATGACAAATTTTGTTTTTTGTGTTTTCTCGCTTTCTGGCATTATTACGGTAATAAAATTATAAATTCTGACTAATGTCAATTAGGTTGAAAATCGCATGCACCTGTTTTCTGCAATCACTATCGATAGCTGATCACTTTCTGTAAGTCATTTGTTTTGTAGACGTTCATTTGTTTTGTAGGCGTTCATGTTTTTTTTAGACGTTCATTTGTTTTACACCTTAAACAAATGAACGTCTACTAAACATATTCATTCGGATATATGAGCGCGATGTCGTGACACTACGGATCATTCCCAGTAGTTCTATTGAATACCCTTGTAAAAAAATACATAGAACTAGACTGGGACATTTCCTATTACTTATCCCATTAGTTCTATTCTCCTCATCAAGTTATGCTAATAGAATTAGGACAGTTCTATCATAGAACTGTTCAATAGGGCTACTGGGAATGATCCTACAAAATAGTGGAACTTGAAGTTAAAGAAATGAAATTAATAAACTTATTACACAACAATATTATCTGCGAGTACGGTTAAGCTTTGAAATACCCACCGTACCCCAGGGGTACTGCCAGGGGTACGGTGGGTCGGCAGCGAGAACTGTGCAGTACAACCTACTCAGTTGTTTAATACTAAAAGGAGAAAAACAAGAACAAGTGAATGGACTTTGATCATCCGTCAATGTTTGTAACTTACGTATGATTTTGTATTTCTATAATAATAATTATATTGTGTTGATTCAGCCTTAAATCACTTTTATTACTTAACAAAAACACACATCAGTATTTTATTATTACGAATGTCCCATCTGGATACTTTGTTTTTTAGTCTTTGTACACGCACAATACTGCTTCTCTTTTACACTCGCTAAATGCCAATTTTTTTATTCACTCTATTATTTGTGATACTGAATTTATTATAAATTGTAAATAAAACGTTGTAATATTATAATACTCATGAATGAGAAGTGATTTCATAACTTTTAGTCATTTTCCTATTATAGTTTGTGCAAAATCTCATTACACACGACGGCATTTTCAAATGTAACGTACACACACGCGAGTAAAAGAGCGAGTGCTTCCGACCGCAGCGCGTACGCGACTAAAGCCATATGATACAGTTAGCCTGTTTTTAATGTGCCACTAAAGCCAAATGAGACATTTAGCCTGTTTTTAATGTGCCACTTTTGAAGTTCTCATAACTCATCTACAGTTTTTTTACGCTGCGCTGTGGCACACGCACACATGAAACCCCCCCTCCCCTCCCCCCGCTTACTCGCTGACGCCACCCAAGAAAAACTTAAAGTCTTATTACTAAATAAATGTTATTATGATTTAATTACAATAATTAATTATGTTTGACTAGGTTTGACTTTAATTAATGATTAAATATGCAATGAATTTATGTTAATAATGTGTTGAACGAATTTATTTTAGTATTGTGTTTTTAAATATGTAATGAATTTGTTTTAATCAAGTGTTATTGCTAAATATGTAATTAATTAAATTTATTTTATGTACTTGTTAACAGCATTGTAACAGTGTTTTCTGCGAAAGTAAATCATTTCATTTCATTCTGAATGGAGAGGAAGTGCGTGACGTTTGTAACGATAGAAGCAAGTGGTGTTCCGTTGTCTATGCCTACCAAAAAGGCGTAAATAAATGTTATGTATTTATGTGTAATGATCATACCGATGATGACAACTCTGCTTACACCACGTTAGGCTAACATTGATTTTTACGTTAAAGACTAGGCATGTCATGACTATGGTCCGTGATAAAAGTTTACGTTGGTTAATTTGTGGTACAAATAGTCGTGGTTAGCGCTCATTAAAAATGTAAGCCGACTGTCGCCAGATTAGAAAATGGTTCCAAATGTTTTGTGTTAATAGTTCTTGTTTACATGAAACTGGCTTTTTATTCTTTTAGTTTTATCTTCGTTTTTTATCGTGTCTAGTTTATTTTGCAGGTAAAACAAAATTATTGGCCCAAGTGTATATTTATTTCTTTAAATTATACATGCATTGTGTGGGTCAAACATGAAAGTATATTTAACAAATACATAATACACGTATGTAAATGCGCATAATTAACCTTATTTTATAATCTCTCCCACTTCTGGATTATAGGTTTCTACTCATAAAGAGAAAGATTAGGTCATGGACTATCACGTTTAGTCTATTAACATGATCAAGGGACAGACACTCAGACCGATCTTGGGCCGCGCGTCTAACATATATTCAAATAAATAAAAAGTCAAAAAAGCTTCCGTCTGGTGGTAATCTAATATCGGACTGTAATGAATAGTAGCCGTTTCAAGTTGGGAGAAAAATAAATATCTGTCACATTGCTTAGTTTGCTTACCAAATACACTCGGGAATAAAAACTATTATCGTGTAAATCACCTTCAACATCATGCTAATGATTGGTGCCGATTACTGTTTCCTGCGAAGGTACTAATGAGTGGATGAAGAAAAAAACCTCCATAATAACGAGTGCATCTTGAAACCACTAGGATAGCCAGAAGCTTTTATTTTAACAAGAAATTTTGTACCATTTATGTTATAACTACGTAGGTCTTCTTCGTATTCTCAATTCCATAAGAGTCACCTATCTAGTCAAACTAGATATGTCTTGAATATCCGATTTTCCTAGGAGCCATCTTAGTGTGACAATACGAAGACATCGATATATTTTCTATCGATATTCAGTATCAAACTCACAATATTTAGTTAGTTTTTCTGCTGAAAAGCAAGATCAAATCGTAATCAGTAAAAGTTAAAAACGATTAAGTTGATAAAATCCTACCACCACTTCCTTGCCCAGAAAAAGACTTTATTCACATTTGTTTAACTTCTCTTTGTGGAAGAGATGAGCTTTTATTTTGTTCATATTTATCTGGGCCTTAAAATTAGCAGAGAAGTTTCTAGAATTAAACCCTAATAATATAAGGTATTTCATTTCGGTAAACGAGTTCTCTTTATTTACCGAATTATAAAACACAACACAATTATGTTGTCAACCTATTTCCGCTTCTAAACATGTTTATCTGTATGTTTAACTTTCTTCTTTGTATTTCTGTCCTTTGCAAATCAACTGGCTTTTCATTAATACACTGGTCAAATGCATACATTTATTTTATTTATTTATTTAGGGCATATTTACAGAGTAAACATAAACATTGGTAAAAAAAATAATTCAAAACAAAATGCAGATGCTACTCTAATTATAAATTTATTTTGTTTGTTTAACTATAAAACGATTGTGAAAATAGACAGTGTTACTTATGTGAAAGCAAAATTACTATTACAAAAAAATACGTTTACAAACTATTGCCCGACTACGTAAATAAGGTGGTCTAAAAAGGACGAAACAAGAAAAGTATAAGTACAGAAATGCTCAAGCTAGAGCCATGTAGCACCTATTGTGTGTAACACCTAATGTGGGTGCCAAATACACACATGGCAGGGAACTAAATGTACACTAGTATAAAATAGGTGCGACTACGGCTCTAGCTTGAGCATTTCTGTACTTATACTTTTCTTGTTTCGTCCTTTTTAGACCACCTTTTTTACGTAGTCAGGTAATAGTTCTTAAACTTATTTTTTTATTTAGTCCTTTTCCGTATCCCGGGCAGGGGCATGTAAACTAACCGTGATATTTACATTATCACATTTAAAGAAAGAAAGAAAGAAAAACAGGTAACTCAATGCATTTAAACGGCGCGAATTGTAAGTACAACAGGTCGGGTAAAAATAGACTTCCCTCGTTGCTCCGCCGGCGTATATTATACAGGTTTAACTCACACATAATAATGAATAAAGTAAGTGTATAAAAACTGTTATCTTCATCTAAAAACTATAGTATGAAGAGGAGGTTTTGGCCATTGTGGCTTTAACTCTTTAGAGCGACTTCACTTCACGGTCATTATATGTATATCGTGGGTATAATGGAAGAACTAAATAACTCAGATTTTGGCCAAATTGACCTTTTACCATTTTCGTGAACCCCAAAATGTGCCGCATCTTTTGGTCTAACAAACATTCTTATATCTTAACCGAGTCCAAAAATAAAGCCATTTTTGTGTTTCAATTGTAGAAATAGATAAGTATAAATGAACATTAAATGTAGAAAAAATTACTAACTCTATAAATAAATGAACAACTGTGACTTCTGATCACTTGAATATGAAATAAATTAGCTAAATTGAGTTATTTAGTTCTTCCGCGCACGAAAATATTTTAATGAAACTAGTCAAGTTGAAGAAAAACTAAACAACTTGAGTTATTTAATTCAGGCATTAATGAGCAATCATTCGGTTTTTAAATAAGTATTTTTATTTATTTCTTCTTCGAGAAAATGTAAATTTACAAGAGATTCCAATCAAATAAATGTCAATAGGTGAAGTTATTTAATATTTCTATTTATAGTATACGCACGTAAGCAAAGTTATCGTGCAATTCAGTAGTACAAATTAGCGCGAAATAATGTAAACCTATAGATCAACCATTCTCAAAGTGTCGGAGCGCCAGGGCTCCACGAAGCATCTCTAGAGGCTCCACGAAAATTTTGCTCCAATTAAAATAAAATTATTTGAATATAACTAAATCACTAGGTAGCAGAATACAGCAAAATGATCGATTTAGATTCTAAACTCACTGCAACTTAAAGTAGTCGTACGTACAATATGCTATGCTTTTACCGGCGTTTTATTACAATCGGATACTTATATTATAAACAGGTATACTATTATTAGACACGTTATGTTCCTAAGGTTGGAAGCCATAGCCTAGTGGAGATATCAACAGACTGCCAGTCACAGGGCTCGGGTTAGAATTCTAGGCAGTATATTTTCGAAGTAACGTGTTTCAATTGTTAATTATGGCTTGCCTCGTGCCTCAGAGAGCAGCTCTTTAAGACTGGGCGGTGTGGACACCCCTCCCTACTTTTTTCTGACATCAAGATTTGATGTCTTCAAGCCACCGGTGCAGGCTAGGTTTCTTAAAGGCTTTAGTACCGTGGGCCAAATCCATACAGAGCATAATTTTCATAGGTTATTTAGAAATCCGAAGAGTAGCCGCTGTGGCTGGCTTTTATGGATTACGAAAATGCCTCCAACCCTATTGGAACTGGGCTATCCAGCAATGCACTGCCTACACTACATGTCTCTCAGAGAGCTATGAAAAGGACAATGGATAAAGGATAATAGGATTTCGCTGATGGATAATTATCCGGCAGAAGACCAAAGAAACTGACATAGATCAGAGTTATAGCAAATTGAATGGGGAAACTTATGGCCAGTCGTTTAAAAAGCAGGTTCTTAAATTAAGGCCACGCCTCAGCAAGCGTAGTGTTGGCCGCCAGAATGGGTCTTGTGGCATACCATGGGGAGGCCCACCTCTAGGAGTGATAGGCTGATGAAATGAGCTAAATGAGAAGAAGTAGCCCCTTCCTATTATGAAAGCCTAAAGGTGAGAAATAACATCGCGAGATAGCGAGCAAGGCGTGACGTGGCAAACTGGTACTCCGAAAAGGTAGACAGAAGTTGTAATTATTACACCCACATTTGGCCATATCATGCATTTTTAGGTCCTACGTAAAAAGGGGTCTATTGACGTTGCTGGGCACATTGCCAGATTTCGTTCTACTACTAAGAATTCAGAAAAATTAGTTACCTACACTCTTGCCTAACCCGGGAATCGAACCCACGACCTCTCGATCAACAGACGTATAGGTTATTTACTGTGCCATGGAGGCAATCAGCGACATAATAAATATAAAATATACGAAGATTTATGTTAGTAATATAGTCTTTTCTACAAATACCTTTTTGCTCAACTTCTTCCTTCAATTTGTCTAGTAATTAAGCATATTATGCTGCAGTAATAGTTATCCCTTTCGATCTCTCTCCATGAACATCTCAAAAAGCAGTCAGCATCACTTTCCCAGCAGAATAAACGGCCTTTGTCCTTTGTAGTCGGTTCCTCCTTAGCAGTTTACTATTTGGAATGTGTTATTTATTTGGGCGTATAATGGTGTATCCACGTTTCATCTACAGTTTTTATTTGGATCAATGGATTTATTAGGCCTTAACTACCCAAACAGACCTTTAAAAAAATGTTCACTCGACGGGTCAACGCGGTTTTTGTCTTAACGTGAGCAAACGCAGCACCCATCGCGCTGGGAGCTTGCTCATGCTTAAATCTTCATTTAATATGTAACTAATTCATTTGTTGGTTATTTACATACCCTCTGCTATATCTCTTACTCAATTCAGCGGTCGTCTAGCACCATTTGGTGAAATTTTGCGAGGTTATCTTCAGTGGTTGCAGTGTTTGGAAGTCCCGGACCTTAGCTTCCTAGCTGTTACAACCAGGTTTAAATTCAGCTGCCCAAAATTTCATTGCAGTAAATGATGGAGCAGTGAGGCAGCGATAGCCTAATGGAGGTACTAATAGTTGTCCATGCAGGGGGTATCGGGTTCGAATCCACGGCACGCACCAATGACTTTTCAAAGTTAAGTGCGTATTAAATTGTTAATTATCGCTTGCCCCGTGCCTCGGAGCACGTTAAACTGTCAGTCCTGGCTGTCTGGAAGATCTTTGACAGTCGTTATGGGGATGCCGTACCCTCAAATAAACTGATACTGGTCTAAATCATGGTATATCGCTATCCCTTTGGGTTGTGGAGATCAAACGGTTGTCGCTCTGTGGAAAAGTTGTTATTCTGTCATACCTGATTAGATCAATAAGCGGACCCCGGGCTCTAAGACGTGTAAGTCTTGGACGCAACCGGGATAAGGCTAGCGTGATCATGATGGAGCAGAGAGTCCCCATAAACAGAGTTTTAAATAAACTTGAATGGCGTCGGCGTAGTGCCTTTTAAAAACAAGAATTTAATGCCAGCTCGATACAACATTTCCCATTTTCACAAAACACACTCACATCGACTAAATCGTATGGCTGTCAAATAGCAACTACTGCTACAAAATAGCTGAAATGTTGGTGGTTAACTGACACAAGAAGTAAAATTACATCCACAACACTTTTTTTGACGAGTGCTGCTTTTTTCAGGTTGAGGTCGGAAACTTTTCAGACCACCCTAGTATGTTTTAATGCAAAGGCAAGTTATTTTTGTTTTAGTTGATTTTTGAAGATTTATAATAAGTCATTTAGGTGATTTTAT
Source organism: Euclidia mi (assembly GCA_944739405.2). Lineage (NCBI taxonomy): Eukaryota > Metazoa > Arthropoda > Insecta > Lepidoptera > Erebidae > Euclidia > Euclidia mi. The sequence goes on along the minus strand of OX123183.2, from coordinate 8,009,460 downwards.
TACATAATTATCATATTTTGTTGTCATACCTAATTCTGTTAATATTTTATATTGTAATTTTACGTTTATTTTTTTATATATACAATGTTACTACTTCCAATCGAGGTTTTTATTTTATGTGAAATCAATAATCAGTGATAAAATTTAACAAATAAACTTTCACTAAGAATGCCTAACTTTCGTGTTTAAATATTTCTTTAATATTTCTTTAGGTTCAAAACTCAATAAGTGTACTTAGTTGACCCAAATTCATGTATTCACATTCATTTAATGTGTGGGAAAACTGAATAACTACATTATAGAATTAGCTAACTACGGTATGTTTGCAATATCTTGGTGTGGCAAAATTGGATAACTTGGTTTTTTATTTTTAATATTTTTTTGGTTCATGATAAAAGCTAGTTTTATCAAGCATAGAATTGACAGCAAACATGCTTAAAGCATATAAAATCGCCGACGGTAAACATTCATTTAATGTGTGGGAAAACTGAATAACTACATTATAGAATTAGCTAACTACGGTATGTTTGCAATATCTTGGTGTGGCAAAATTGGATAACTTGGTTTTTTATTTTTAATATTTTTTTGGTTCATGATAAAAGCTAGTTTTATCAAGCATAGAATTGACAGCAAACATGCTTAAAGCATATAAAATCGCCGACGGTAAAATTGTTCTCCATTTCTTAGTGATGTAAAAAAAGTGTCAAAAACACAGTAAATCGCGATTATCTCGAAACTTGAAATTTTGAGTTATTTAGTTCTTCCATTATACCCATGATATACCTATCATTATCATCCTATATAAAATCACTTGAGCTGACTGATATTTCATCCCAGAGTAATAAAGGACTACCTACTGAAGTTAGCAACAGATTTTTCCATTTTCTTACTTGTATGACATAGGTTTCTGCTAAGGACCGCTTTTATATACACATACATACATATCGTCACGCCTTTTATCCCCGAAGGGGTAGGCAGAGGTGTATTTCTACACCCACTTTTCGCCAGATATACTTTAGTCCCACGTAATAAGGGGCAAGCCTATTGCCGTACCGGGCACATTTCCAGACTCTGTGCTGCTACTGAGAATTTCGTGACAGAAAAACCCAATAACACAATGTCATGTAGCAGTCATGTGAAGTCTCAACCCACTCGCACTTGACCAGTAGGTATGGTGGACTGTGAGAACCTAACAGTGAGACAGTTCATATACAGACAAAATATGATGACGGTGATGATGATGATAATGAATATGCTGTATTACCAAAATATAGACTCATTTTTTTTATAGACTCACGCCTGTATCCCCGAAGGGGTAGGCAGAGGTGTGATATAACACCCACATTTCGCCATGAATTTTTAGGTCCCACGTAATAGGGAGCGAGCCTATTGCCGTACAGGGCACATTACCAGACTCCGAGCCGCTACTGAGAATTTCCTAACGGAAAAACCCAATAACACTTTGCCCGACCCAGGAATCGAACCCAGACGCACGCGCAAATTTATGCCGCGAGACCAACGAGGCAGTTGTATAGGGTTTGATGTCGAGTTTTCCGTCTCTACGCAAAGATGGTATTTGCATCGTGTTATCCCTTAGTCACCTCTTACGACACCCACGGGAAGATAAGGGGTGGTGACACTTGTATTCTATGCCGTCAACCACACGGCAACGCTTTTATATATTTTCCGTAATTTAGGTAAAAGGTGTAGCCACGGGCAATGTTTATTCATGTTATACATAATTATAGTATCATTAATATTAAAATAATTCACAAAGTATAACTTTCCCACCGGAAGCCTAATATTTTATGTATTACCTATTTACATCAGAATAACATTAATCCCCTGAAGTTTTAATGATTAACATTATTCATATAGAATATTTAATCTATTTCAACCACAATAATTATTATAAAATAATAATTCGTTTTCGAAGCGTACATGGCATAGCCATAATTCCGCAGCGAGTGATTCGTAGCAAACATTTCGCAAAGCCAGTGTTTGTGAGTGAGATAATAATATATCACATATAAGCCGTATCCTTATTATTGGTAATAGGATTGACCAAGCGGACCAATATCAGCGTTAATGGATATTTTAATTTGTATTGTGACACATTCTTTAAAAATAATCCCTCTGACAGACAGGCGGGACGGATATGTGGACATCCGAGGCTTAGTGATAGTGTCTTGTTAGCAGTCTTGAGCACAGCACCCTACAATTATGAAACAGTAGGATTTGTTGTTTGCTTCAACTGTGTCGAGATCAGTTATCACCAACAAAAGATTGGTCATGTTTTAAGCTTTACATACATACATACATAGTCTCACGCCTTTTATCCCCGAAGGGGTAGGCAGGTGTATTTCTACACCCACTTTTCACCAGATATACTTTAGTCCCACGTAATAAGGGGCGAGCCTATTGCCGTACCGGGCACATTTCCAGACTCCGTGCTGCTACAGAGAATTTCGTGACAGAAACACTCAATATCACTGCCCGACGCTTTTTTTTTTTTATTTACGAGGTGGAAAATCCCTTCGGATCTCCAGCTCTTGGGGGAAATGAGAGCCGGAATATGTGGTGTTTCCACTAAAAACCACCTCGACTTTCTCATGTACCCGTGTGTCGGAGGGTTGGGATTCACATAAGCATTCGTCGCTACCCCCCGACGGGCATCGGTCCACCAGATAGTCAGGCAGGCCCCAAACAAAATCCCCTTGGCGGCGGAATAAGGTGTTGGGCTCCGCCGCCAAAACACCTAGCGGCCGCAGAGGATAGGGAGGACGGCAACGCAACACTGCATCTCCTCTTCTTCTGCGGCCCCACCGCGACGCATCGAATGGTGCGCCCCCAATTGGTCGCGGGAGATAGGGCGCGCGGCAACGCAACACCGACACGCCTCTCCTCCCGCGACCGCACCCGACTGTGAGGGACAGAAGAACTGTCCCTCGCACCCGCCCCTCTGGACGCATCCTGCGCAGGCCTCCGTCAAGCCCACGCGGAGCGTCCCCTCCTGGATCCCTCTTAGCTTCACCGCGGGTGACCAATCCACGGTTACTGAGCCCCCCCACCACGATAAGGTGGAGATCCCACGGGGGGGATCACTGCCCGACCCAGGAATCGAACCCGGGACCTCCTGATCCCACGCGCACATGTTTTAAGCTTTATTACATTTTTTTTTATTTTTTAATTATTAAATTAATTCATCCATCTATCTATCATCTACATACATAGTGTTTAATTAGGTAGGAATATTAATATTATGTCGGTGGATTAGAAAATCGCAAAAGTACTCGTTAGTCTTCTATAACCTGCACAGCAGTGACTGCTTGTAAGCACGTGTACGTATACTGCGTACAGTGTGTGTTATATTATATGCTTATTTGCCATTTTTTTAAGAATTTATAATAGAACGAAATATAGTTTTATTCCCACAAACATGATACATTAAATGCTCAATACAAATATAAAAATAAAGCATTAAATAAATTAAAATAAACTGAATTCACTCACAAGAAGAGTCAGCTAAGGTCTGGTACTGAAAACACGACTGTGAAGCATCCCTAATTACAAAAACATAAAATAAAGTAGCGACAAGATATATAAATATATAGTATAGGCAGAGAGAGCACAAAATATCACTGTGTAATATAATATTACCGAACTCTATTGGGGTAGATAACATTATTATATTAAGTGTTACCCCGAGGCAACATCACGAATCTAACTTTTATACTTAATACTTCGTAACTAGTTGTATCTGCCTTGTAAGCGCCCAGTTTAGTTTGTGCTTTCGAACATTATTTTTGGGTTCGATTCTTTAAAAAGCTTAGGTAGAGGATTTTTTTCAGAATATTTATCTCATCATCATCATCAGCCTTTTACAGTCCACTGCTGGACTAGGCCTCTCCTTTGAAAGGAGGAATTGGCCTACTATACCACGCTGGCCAAACGGGTTGGTATAGGGTTTGTTTCAAGTTTTCCTTCTCTTACAGTGCTGTTCTCTGCATAATATGCTCCCTCTGCCGGCTCTTACGACACCCATTGGATGATATGGGGTGGTGAAATTCCGTATTCTTGACGGATTAAGAATATTTATCTGGTAGCACAAAATTTCATAAAGTAAATCTAAAAATGTATTAGAACACTTGGCCCTGTCGATGATTATCTTTATAAGGATACATAAATATTAGACATCCTATAGCCACCAAATTGTTTAAATTCCAGATCTTAAAGGAAATTTTAAACTTTGGTTCCAGAATCAGTATTTGGACATTCAGGCAGCTTACCGATATTCGAAGTCTTCAAAAAAAATCGTAAAATAAAAAGAACTTCCTAAATTCAATTCATCAAAGATATTCTTCATTCTGGACTAACATAATATTCTCAATAAAACTTCGCTTCCAACAATCTGTCAAAAAATACTCCACCTCTTTAACCTAACAACAAAACCCTACCGTCAACTAAAAAAAGCTGATACCCCAGAAGCGAACATTTAATATCTGAGTACCTAGCTAACCCTTGCGTTGGATCTGTAGTGAACTTCCGCAGTGAGTCCGCCTTTTGTCTCGACTCTATTGCCACTCGTAAACCTAATGGCATAATAATACCCAACTACTCTGTAATTTTATTACAGTTCGTCTTTGTGATGATATTATTCCAACTATTTGAATTTTATTGATATAATTAGTACGATTTAAGTAACGTGTAATGATAGATGGATGGAAAGTATGAAGCGTCTAAGAATAATACACTAAGCAAATAATACCTCGGACTGGGAAGAGACAGAAAACTGGATATCAAACTTTACTATAATAAAGTGAGAACACTAAATTTACAAATAAAGTATTAAACCCGACAGGCCATTGGCTTTAGAAAATAACGTTTTACTGTGAGAATGTTAGATTATACTCGTGTATTATTACTCGTGGTTCTACCTATTGCATTGCGAACGTGGCAGTAAATGTAAATGTAGAATCATTTAGTAAATAACTTAAATTTTTTACGTTCATAAGCGTCACTTTGCGGCCTAAATGAATAAATGATTTTGTCTTTGTCTTTATACTTATGGTTGTTCATAAAGTGTTTAGGCCGGTTTGGTACATTCGTAAACCCATGTATTTCAAGGCGCAAGACATTAAAGATTATAATAGATGCAGAATGAAATGTTGAAAGATTATAATTTAGTGCCAAGAACAGCATTCATTTTCAAATATTTTAGAAAACAAGAAATATTTGATATTTTCTTGGATTTACGCGAATGTTACACATTAAAATTAAACTACAGTTTACGGATTTTATCGCGTTATATTGGTTTTACTTGTTATTACATTTAAACCGAATGATCTAGAAACTATATTTTTATTACTAGCCAACGTTTCGAATTTTTCACAGGATTCATGTTCACGGCAGACTGAGGTGATATTTGTCTTTGTCTTGAATTTAAAAGTTATCTCAAATTACCCGAACATTTTTCAACTATTGGTGTTACTATCTACGCAGAATGTGCCCACTGTGTCTTGATGTCTTCTGGTGACTTTGTCCTTCTTGGGTTTCATTAGCCTGATAACAGGGTCCCAAGCTGGAGGAACATTCCAACCATCTTCCCTATTGAAATTAGGATGATTTTTAATTTCAATAGCTTCACGTATCATTCTTGGAATAAAGCGGTGTTCTTTTGCGAGTATCTGTGGTTTATCAAATCGCAGGTAATGGTTGGTTCCTTGTTCTACATGTTCACACACAGCAGACTTCGTCGAGCGTTTGTGTTTAATGTCAGCTATATGTTCCTTTAGTCGAATGCCTATGCTTCTCTTGGTTTGTCCAATGTATGAGAGCCCACACTCACAGTCTATCTTGTAAACCCCGGCCTCTTGTAAGGGTAACTGACTCTTGACAGATAGTAATAATTGGCTTATCTTCGTTGGCGGCTTGTAGAAAGTTTTGATTGAAGCTCGCTTCAAGACGTAGCCAATCTTGTCGGTCACGCCCTTGATGTATGGGAGGACAGCAGGTTGTCTCTCTACTGTGGCTGGCTTGTTCTTCGGGGATCTGTGACGTTGGCGCGGCGGTCGGAGCTTGTTGTCTTGCAGAACTTGCTTGACGTGTTGAAGCTTTGCCTCCAGGTGTTTCTTGTCACAGATCCCTCGGCTCTCTGAAACAAAGACATTCCTACGGTGGCTAACTGTTTAGGATGGTGGTGAGATTCACCGTTTAAGTACCTATTTGTATGTGTCTTTTTCCTATACACAGTGTGGCTCAAAGAGTTGTTTTTGTTCCTGATAACATGTACATCTAAGAAAGCTAAAGAATTGTTTGCCTCTGATTCCATTGTAAATTTTATGTGGTTATGAATAGAATTAAGATGGTCTAGGCATACATTAACACTATCTGTTGGTAAAATTGTAAAAATGTCATCTATATACCGCTTGTAGAACCTCGGTGTGATGGTGGCAGTCTGCAGGGCTCGCGCCTCGAAGTCCTCCATGAAGATGTCAGCAACAACAGGCGATACTGGAGAGCCCATTGCCACACCGTCTACTTGTATGTAGAATTTGTCATCCCATAACAGATAGCCAGTTGTTAAGCAGTGTTTCAATATTTCTGCATATTCCTCAGGCGTGTTGTTCTCTATTAGCTTCCTTTGGTATTTATGCCTTGAAATAAATAAATTATCGCGACTAAGACCCGCTAAATAACATTGTATGATGTATACAAATCGCGAAAGTTTAAAATCGATTATGTAGAACAAGGAACCAACCATTATCTGCGATTTGATAAACCACAGATACTCGCAAAAGAACACCGCTTTATTCCAAGAATGATACGTGAAGCTATTGAAATTAAAAAACATCCTAATTTCAATAGGGAAGATGCTTGGAATGTTCCACCAGCTTGGGACCCTGTTATCAGGCTAATGAAACCCAAGAAGGATAAAGTCACCAGAAGACATCAAGACACAGTGAGCACATTCTGCGTAGATAGTAACACCAATAGTTGAAAAATGTTCGGGTAATTTAAGATAACTTTTAAATTCAAGACAAAGACAAATATCACCTCAGTCTGCCGTGAACATGAATCCTGTAAAGAATTCGAAACGTTGGCTAGTAATAAAAATGTAGTTTCTAGATCATTCGGTTTAAATGTAATAACAAGTGAAATCAATATAACGCGATAAAATCCGTAAACTGTAGTTTAATTTCAATAAGAAATTTTTGGCTGATAATTCAATAAAATTGCATATTGTATTGGACTTTATTGTAATAGTAATAGTGTATAGCAAAATAATGAAAGTAATAAAATATTTAAATGTATTGATCGAACAAAATGCCCGCAAAAATATTTTATGGGCTACCTATAATACAGATATTCATAGTACAACGTAAAATGGATCGTTAAGCTGGCAACGCGCTCTATCAGAATACGTTGTCATTGTCAAATTGTCAATCTTATTTCCATTCTCTGTAGTATAAAACATATCCCCTTATACCTATCATATTATAACTTTTTATTCCCAACTCCTCGGACTATTTGATTTAATGTTAGTCTTTTAAAGAAATTCCACTATTTAGTTACTAAGTTTTCTTAAAGCACGATGTCTATAAGGTTGGGTCCCAAAATGTTGCCATAGTTCTGATGAGTTGACATTAGCAAACTCAAAAAAACATCCTTGCGATAGTCCTTAAATGTCACTAATAGATTGAATTAAAACATTCATTTTATTACTATTTTTGATATGCAATTAGCAAAAGTTATATATATATATATATAAATACATACATACACCAAATACATATATACATATAATGCTAGGTTTTGCAAAATGATTGCAAAATACAACAAAGTGTAATTAACAAGTCATCAATCGGGATTTAATATTACCTAAATTCTAGCATCATATGTATTCTAATCAATTTGACGAATAACAGTATCAATTTCAATCCATATTTTGTCCCGACTATCTATGACCAAGGTAATAAATATCAAACATCATTTACCATCATAAATTATAATCCTAGTCACATATATCACAAAGTTGCTATATATATTATTCAAATGATTAATGCCAAAATATGGTAATAGCGACTGCAAATTAATTGGTAACATTTATAGACCGAAGGCATTCTAGCTTACAACGATGTTATTTAGAATAACTGATGCGCTAAATAAGTACTATCGGTTGAACCACATTAACCCTGCATTTGTAACTGCATATAGGCCTCAAACATTCCAATTTGCAAATTAACACTTTAATAACATATTAACCTAAGTGCCAGAAGCCTGGCATTTGGAAATTTAGTTAGTGGCACGAGAGCTGGCATTAATAATTCTGGAATTAATACCGTTGTCAATACCAAATTTAATTTGGAAGTTGGTATTGGATTATTTTATTTGGGGCATTAAATGGGATGCTTGCGTTTGTTACATTCGGCATTTTCGAATTAATTAGTGGCTTATAGAATAAGTTTTTGTGTACAATGTTTTATTGGCCTATTGATCGCTTGAAATAAGGCTGAAAATATTTTTTATTTAACCGTAAAATTTTCACTTCACACACTTCTTCTTTTGCCAGCCCTGTTCCCATATTACTTGGGGTCGGCGCAGAATGTCTTTCGCTTTCATTCTCTCCTATCAGCCGTCATCTGATTATTCACTCTCTTATCATTCATGTCATCCTTCACACAATCCATCCATCTTTTCTTTGGTCTTCCTCTTGCCTTATATCGCTCAACTCTAATATTCATCACCTTTCTAGTCACATGCTTTTCATCCTTTCTCATAACATGCCCATACCACGCTATCCTTTCAGCTTTTCTTGCACCGGTGCAACTTTCAAACTTCCCCTAATATACTCATTTCTAATTTTATCCATCCTTGTGACCCCACACATCCATCTCAACATCCTCATCTCTGCTACATGTAATCTTCTTTCATCCGTCTTCTTCACGGCCCAGCATTCCGATCCATATAGTGCGACAGGTCTTATAACGGATTTGTAGATTTTTCCCTTTAGTTTAAGGGGCATCCGTGGGTCGCAAGTTCTTCCTGTGACCTGTCGCCATTTTTAGTTTGAGGGGCGTCCGTGGGTCACAAGTTGTTCCTGTGACCTGTCGCCATTTCATTCACTTCACACACATAAATATAAAATATATTATTACAGATTTACTACTTTTATTAATTTTATTGAACCATTCGCTTGTTGCGCACTACTGCGTTTGATACTTTTAAAACTTATAAAGTAAATCAATATTGAGTTTTTTTTTAAATACATCGAAAATGTAAAGTTTCTAATGGATGCGTTTGTGAAATCGTTTAATTACTTAAAAATAAAAGGCATTTTCAATAATGCTAATATGCAAACTTGGATTTAAATTGTATTTGAGACTTTTTAGTAATATTATTATATAATCCTAATGTTGTTGTGATGTCAATGATCAATTTTGTTCTCACTCCGGACAAAAATGTCTACCATAGTTACTACCTATGTTAGGCAAGGTAATCAAATATTATAAATTGAATATTGAATCTGATGAAATGGGTTCTATATATAGATACGTAGTTATTTATATCAGTACAAAGCTGTCTTTGTGATTGCCGAATATCGTAATGAAATAGTGAATTTATAAATTAAATAAATGAATTGGATTATTTTACATCAAAAATGGTTAAAGTTTCGACAAAATATTAAATTTAATGTATAAAAATTTAATTTGATATATTAGAAATCTTGAAATAATATCATAAATCTTAATTTGTCCACCGAATACGAGTATTCTAGCCGCCATCATTAAAATTTACCCCGAACGATTTTCATTCTAGCAGCGTCCCAAGTAATTAATAAAACCAATGAATAACAAAATCTTTTTAAGGATTAAGCACCTAAGGAGTAATCAAGTAATAATAGAATTAAGCACTAGATTCGAACGACAGCCTCTTAGAAATACCACTTCAAAAGTTTCAATCACTTAAGATTTTAATTTTAAGCATAATTTGTACTCTCTAATGTGAAAGATAATGGAGATAAATTGGTGAGGAATAACCCTTTAAGGCCCCTTAATAGACTTTATTAATATATAATCTGCGGTCACGACGACTTCTGTCTCTCCATGAATTTATATCATTTCTATTTCACCAATATATGTAAGTATATGAAATGGGACATAATGGTATGATTATTCGAAAATAGTTGAGAGTTGCATAAATATTGCTATCAGGGAATATAAATCGTAATATTTTGAAAGAGTTATAAATTCACAAGCTAAGCTCGACTTGGCCAGTGTTATTATATTGTTGATTTAAACAAAAAGTACGGAGTAAGCTTCAAAGAAGATTCAAGGAAAGACGTGACCATTTCATTTTTTAAACGAACTCTCGTGGCAGTATCTTTTGCTATGAGGGCGTGACTGCAGATTCAGGGAACTTTTATATAAAAACGAAATAAAAAAATACATTCAGTTTTATTTAGATTTACGCATTGATAACCATGCCCAAAACAGCACTTTAAATATCTAGGATTAAACAAATATTCAGACATGCAATAAATCGTTGCAGCAATAGTTTTGTATTTTGAGTGATCAATGATTAGTATTAAATGTAAAAATAAATAATTAACAACATTTCTAGAATAAGCACATTGAAATCAATATATGTAGTTAAACATTTATTTTGGTTGTTAAAGATTTTTAAGTCAACTTTTTCAATGCAAGTATAACATAAAATACTTTAAAGTACAATGGAACTAGATTTCTAGAATTAGCACATTAAAATTAATATATTGTTAAGCTTTTATTACAGTTTATGTTGGCTTTTAAAATGATTTTTAGTTTAAGGTCAAAATAAAATTTCATATTTTCGATATAACAATTAACTTCTTTATCTTGTCAAGTTTTCTTTCGTTATATTTCTGACGATTTCAATAATTCAACGTTTTCGTGTTTACATTTTTGTCATTAAATCCAATCAAAAGCAAAAACTGCTTTACCACACAAAGTTTTAAACTAAACACAAAAATGATAAAAGAAATTTCATTTCAACCATTACTGATTTTATGATTGTTCTATAAATGCGAAATCAAAACATCATAATTAAATTTTTGAATTCTTTGTCAGGTTAACAAACATACGTATTTATAAACAGCTATCATTGTATTCTTTAATAAGGTGTCGTTGTTTGTCTTCCTAAAAGTTGTTGGTAAATACAATTTGATTGTTATTAATTCGATATTGTGATGTGTCAATAGTATAAAATGTGAATTGACTGTACATTCGTACAATCAATTCACACTTAGTAGGTAGAAGGGCTTCAGAAGCCAATTATTGTGAGTTCAATTCTATTTGGGATACTTTATGTCTGGATACTTATTTTAATTATTAAACTCATAAAAAGAACATCAGTACAGTTTACAAATTATCCTACTGCTGGGCACGGGTTTCATACACTAGGAGAAGGGGAAGGTATACCTCGCTGGCAAGCTGCGTGTAAAAAATTATCATATAAATGTAAATGGGTCATCCTACATTGGGATAGCAAAAGGGATAAAACAGTTAGGGATTAGAAATACTAGAGCTGTAAAACTGTACATAGAGGTCGGCAAAGTTCCAAATGGCACATTACAAGAGGCTTAATATAAGCCAACCTACTATTTTTGGAAAACCGACAGTAAGGTGAGCTCAGCAATCAGGTTAAAAGGCCTTGAAAGTAATAAGCCTCAGTGGAATAATCTGCTAATATGTATTCTGAAATGCATTATCTGGAAGGTGGTGACGAATTAACAATACAAAGTATTGAGTCTTTTGTTTCATGAGTGTCGTAAGAGGCGATAAATGCGAATGTACAATCAGACAAGTCGGCGGTGGACCAGTTTGAAAAAAAATCCCTTGGCTCGCTCATCGAGTCGAGGCACACTAAAAACTGATTTTGTATACGAATGTCAATGTTTGTGTAAAGTAACACTGGAAGCGACGATGTCTTGCTGAGCAATTCTCACCCTTATGGTGGTCTAACGGGAAGTTGTTCGACTGTACGAAGTAAATAGTATCTTTGGGAAGAGACTGAAAAATCAATATCACCTATACCAACCCGTCTGGCCAGCATGGTGTTGTATTATGACAGGCCTATGTCCAGCAATGGACTGCGAATAGCTGTAAGATAATTGTAGGTATCTGAATCAACCTTTATAGTAGATTCCTACAGAAAAACCGCAGTTCCCCACGAAATAACAGGAAAAATGTTTGTGAAAGTAACTGAGGCTCAAACTCTTTACCTGATGCTTCGCTTCCTTCTTTTATGTTTTTTGTGTGCACGTATGCCATAGCATTTTAAGCGGTATCCTAACACTGCCGACGCTTTGTGTCGTAGGTTAGATTTTCAAACCGAAGAATACTTGTGTGTTCCACAGTTCGATATTCCGGTTAGGGATGCAAATACTTTTCAATATTAATAACTTATAAACCTATACAGTTACTTTTGTCCCAGTGCAAGTAAAAACTATGCTGTTAATACATATGAAGAAGAAGAAGAAGAAAATGCATTTATTTTTACAACATACACAACAGTTAAATATTACATAAACATGAGACAACTACAAAATAACACAAGCAGGTATGTTATAAAAACGAGGTTACCACTCAGGCTTATGTTGATCATGGCGAAGACCACAAACCAACCCTGATCTTAGGTGGTAACCCCAGGTGACAATCACAGACATCAAACATACATCATAATATTATTATACAAACAGAAAAAAAAAACACATAATTAAATTGAAACGGCTTGGCGAACCGGTTTTAAAGCCCTTGTCTCGCTATGCACACAATTACGTATTACGTAGCATTATCATACCTGTTTATCACGAGAGAACAGATAATATAGTAATCATTTAGTTTGATTCCATGTATAAAAATATTATTTCTACTTTCACTTATTCATCGCCATTCTTTTGAAATAAAAACGGCCATTCACATAATTCCACAACTTTCGTGATAACAAACAAGTTCTACGTACTCATTGCGTTAAACACCCGAATCACATAGAAACCACAAACACAATAGTTATGTTGTCATAATAAATGCGTGTACGCTGATATTTGGTAAAATTTCACATCAAAGTGTAACTGGACGGAGCGGAAACCTGTGTGTTCAGTTAAGGGAGGCTTCGGCTTGTGTCACCGTTAAAGCTGAAGTATTATAAGCGATATTTTAACACACAAAAGTTTTAATTCATAATTCATAATACTTTAAGCTTTAAGCTTAAGTGATAAGTCAAGGTGAAGCATAAAAATATATTAGAAAATTATTATCATTACTATGATATCGAGGTAATACAACCACCCATAGCTTCGCTTATACGTCTATTCAATGACAGTATACCACTATCCTAACGTGGGCTAAAGAGATCGGTACTTTCAACCCAACTTAAGGCACGGGTGAAACACCCTCGCACATCTGTCTGGAGGGTGAGTCAAACTAATAGTACGTTGCCTATGATATTTTCTTTAAGGAAAACACTTTAGCGTGAAAGCCGTGTCCATGGATTTATAGAAAACATGAAGGTGTATGTTTAATTAATTAAATAGGCGTTGAACCTTTTAAGATCTAAACATGGCGGTGGAGGCAGTGTATTGCTTTTCTAACAGACTTCAAAAAATTAAGCCTGTCTTTGTTCGAAGTCTACTTGTTATAAATCTTTATAAGTCGTATATAAATCGTTTTGACGCAGCCGGAACACATATTTTGAAGTATGCACCTATTATAACGTGCACGCGAATAAAATTTTTAAACTTGACATCGAACTACTTCAAACAGCTATTGAACCACTTCTATTTATCCGACGCACCAGAGTCATGTGTGTCAACCAAAGTGATGTGTTTGCATTAAATAGCGAAGCATCCAGTTACACATTGAATAAAAGGTGGTACTTCTCTAGTAGACCCGAAGTTTCAGCACGGGCTAAACTAGCCGTGGTCTTCTCTATCACTCGCATCGTCATCACAACTGTTGTAACCATACCGAATTATTAAGGATCCAACTAAAATGCAAAAATGACACCTAAACTACGAAACTAAAAGTTTTGATTTAATAAGCTTAGAATTATAATATCCAAGTTCTTTATCAGCGTTTATTATTTTAGTTTTGAATTTAAATTGTAATAATTTATATTTAGTTTTAATAATAATTTAGGGTGTTAAATAAAGACAACTGGCATCGTTTTAAACAATACTACTACAACCTTTCGTAGACTGAGCTAAACGTAGACGCTCTACAGGGCATCGTAGCATGTAGTCAGATGCTACAAATCTTTCAAATCAAATCTGATCGCCACAATTTTATAAAAATTTAGGGTTCTCTACCACAAAAGGAAAAAACGGTACATTACAGCTCGTCATGTGTCAAGATACTTTATTTTAAAAACACGTGGAAATATCGAGTTAAAATTAAAACCATGTACACAGGTCTACAGAGCTTCGTAGTTGAGAAAAATAAAGCTTCTAAATTGAGATAAAAAAGATACGGCTGCGTATGCCACAAAAACAGCATATTTCAACACTCTTAATGGAATCAAAATTTAAAGAGTACTCTCCGTTGACCTAGAACTATATAATTTTGCAAGTAACATTGTTTTATAGCACAAGTCAAGGAAAAATCGGAGAAATCATCATCCTAGCGTTATCCTAGTTTCAATCTGAGGTCCGCTTACTAGTCTAACCGGATTTGGCTGAATATTAGCTTTTCCACAGAGCGAGTGCCTGTCTGACCTCCGCAACCGGTAGGGATAGCCATATTCCATGGTTTAGACTAGTGTCAGTTTATTTAGAAGGTACTGACACCCTATAACGACTGTCATAGATCTTCATGATAACCGGGACCGACGCGGCGACGGCTTAACGTGCTCTCTGGGGCACGGGACAAGCGATAATTAACAATTCAATACGCACATAACTCCTAAAAGTCATTGGTGCGCGCAGTGGATTTGATCCCGATACCCTCTGCATGGCAGTCTGTTGGTATCTCCACTACGCTATCGCTGCCTGCCAAGGAAAATTCGGAGAAATATACATGTGCTATTAAATCGAAAGAAATTAATAGTCTAATAAATAGGCCTTGTTTATCATAAACATTGATTTATTCTTTGTGAACTGAATTTTCCACCTAAATTAAGTTTAGAACGCAATATGACGAAAATGACACAAAGTTTTTTATAGATAATAAGTATACGACGTACATACATTGAATATTAATAACTAAAACAATAATCCTAAGAGTTGTAGAACCAGCACCAACTTTGCGGGATTATAATATAATTCTCATAAATATAAATGAAGCGATATCAACAAAAAAGAAATAAGGACAAAAAAATATCTAAAAGTTTCTTCAATTTCAAAACATAAACCTCTCGCTTTAAGCTCAAGAAATTGATTAACAAAGTTTGAGAAAGGCCGAATTGGATTAAAAATTGAAATCATTGCAGCGTACATTTAAAGTTCTAAAAAGACATGAGGGGTGCGTAGGGGACAAAAAAGTTACCCTCACAAGAATCCAGGGGTGTACACCATCCCACAATATTTCCTGTACCTATATTGTTTAATATATGTTGATATATTATAAACACTGAACAGCAACAAAAAAAACTAACAGAGAACAGCACTGTAAGAGAAGGAAAACTTGATACAAACCCTATGCCAATCATTCGTTTGGCCAGCTGGCCAGCGAGGTATAGTAGGCCAATTCCTCCTTTTGGAGAGGCCTAGTCTAGCAGTGGACTGCTAAAGACCGACGACGACGAAGGGCGTTAGCTTAAACAATTTTGCTGCTTAAACTCAGCAATGACTTAAAGTTCGCAATATCACTTAATTACGCGAGTTTGCTGTGAGCTTATAGGATGTCATTTTAGAAAGTGGCTTCTATGTGCGAAACAATTCGGATTATATGTACAGATTTAAACGTTGCGGTTTGCTTATGGCGCTACTCTTGAGCACCAAAGCTGTATCAATAAAAACTACGTAGGTACTACTATATTGATTATATAACATTTTGATTATATTTATGACAGACCATATACTTTTGCAATTATGTTATATATGTTACAAACCGTAAATGATTTGAAAGCGTAATATCAATGCGCTGTCAAACCGGCGAAATTTTCCATTTGGAACTATGAAAATTTTCCATCCAATTTCATTCTATAAAAAGTTGTGTTGTTTGTGAAATCTTCCACAAATTTTCCTTCTATCAAAAATTGGGTTATCTGAAAAAACACATAAATTATTTACTTATTTTTGTTTACGTTCTTGTCAGTTTCAGTTACATAAATGCCAGCATATACTAAATAATAGGTTCCTTAACGGCTTCCTTTTGACTCAAAGAGCAACCTAGCAACCACACACATCAATCATCTAAGTAAAAGCGCAGGAAAGCTGCGCTAGTTAGTTGGTTATAAAGCCATTAGTGTTGCCACTAAATTTATTGTCACCTACGTACAGGCAACGCTTGAAGAGAAAAACGTAAATCACCTCTGATACGTCAGTCTTGAGTACAAATATTAGCTTACCTACTTGCTTGCTTACTATGTCGTAAAGGCGTTCAATGTGGACGTGTTTTGTCCATATTATTACATGAGCAAATGTATGTACCTACCTTAATATCGGGCTTATTTTCGAGCTACAAGTATTTTGATGTGATAGGACATAATAAATAATAATTTTTAGTTTTGTGCTGAGTTAGTCAAAACAGAGTATCCAAATGCTTTCGTATATGACATGCTATCGTGTCTTCCCGTCGGAGCCAGTCAAAATGTTAATTATTAACATATTAAAATTGTAAAGAATTAGAAGTATTTTTTTTTATAAGACAACTCTCGCACTTGGAAGAGATTCCTGTGTCGCAGGGGACTTTACAAACATTAAATCAACGGACACAAAGAACGCCCAGACTCGAGACAAAAATTTGTAGATCAACCAAAATGTTGTCTCGTGTGGGAATCGAACCCACGATACGCGGCGCAGTACCAAGCGGCGAGGCGACCGTTTAAACCACTACGCCAACCGTGCAGTCAAAAAAAATATTGAACTTCAACTTACACATACAATAGTCGGGAAACTCGTATGCATTTCGTATTCACTACACCATCACATTTCAACAATGGCTATGAAAGCTACCTTTCAATTCAAGGTGTTAATAAGATTTGATAATAAGAAAATAGATAATTCAAACTATTTCATACAAATGCATAAATAATATTCCTAATCTTTCATCCGTATTAAAACTACTTAACAATATTACCACTTAACTGTGTTGATCACGATAATTGTAAATCAGGAAAATTATGGAAAGTTACGCGTTAAAGTCGCTATAGTCATGATTTTGCACCAAGCCACAGATGGCAGCAGCAGACGGTAGCACCGTATTCCTATTGGTGCTGAGTGTTCTATGCAACATGATATTTGACATCCTTGTCAATTTCATTAGCTTTGCGGTCTTGCGGGAGTGCGGTCGAGTAATACTGATGTGCTGTCGGGTGACACCTCGCTACGACGCGCCGTAGACGACGTGTCGCTCGCATTTCGTAGAAATACGTAGAAATCAATAGTGTCACAGTGACACGATCTTAGCTGTTGCCGTCTACGGTCGGCTATGATCTCGTAGCTTAAACAAAATATACATTTCTCGGAGTATGATATTTCAATATATATTTAATTTTTATAGACTTACGCCACTCATCGTCAAAGGGGTAGGCAGAGGTGTTACACCCACATTTCGCCATGAACTTTTAGGTCCCACGTAATAGAGGGCGAGCCTATTTCCGTTAACGGGCACATCACCAGACTCCGTGTTACTACTGAGAATTCAGAAAAACTCAGTAGCAATTTTGCCCGACCGGGGAATTGAACCCGGGACCTCCAATTAGTAGACGCATACGCTATCTACTGGACCAGGGGGTCAGTCATGTTATTATTTATGTGTTGAAAGACGGCTCTTGAACTATACGTATAGATCCCGTGTTGCTCCGGCCTCACTGTAATAAATTGTACAAAATATTGTAATATCAAGGACGAAGATTTGATAGAAGATTATGAAACTTGGTAAGTATGAATGAAATGCTTACCTTTTTTGATGAATGATGAATGAATTAATTAATACAAACGGACAAAAACATATCCTATCAAGATCCTATCTTACTTGTTCATTTATTTATTATGGTTTACCACCATTTATTTACAAAAAACATGCCCAACTTCACTTCATAACGCTTTCATTGACAAACATTAAAACAAGGAGCCCTAGCAATACTCAGACTTGTAACAGCTACTACTCTAGAGCAAAAAGATCCTGGTTTATTAATGAAACTTGCTACATACAGAGGCTCAGTAGCTATGTTCGCTATACAAAACAAACTCCCACAGTCAATTTATCATATAAATATCTCTCACGCACAAGTTTACACGAGAAGATCTAATGGGAAAATAACAGCACAAGCAAGATTTTGGCATTCGATAAATTCTTAAAGGCACGTTCCGCTAACGACGACACATTCGACGCGTTCAGCGCGATACGGAAGACAGATCAACTTGCTTACTCATGTATGTACCGAAGGCATTTGTCGTTGTAGAATGCCCCCTTATGTATCAATTCAGGATAGTGCACTTGTGATAGTTACATCTATCTCGTGACTTTCCGTTTTGAAATAAATCATTTGAATGTTTAGAACTAAGAATGTGCAATAAGCCCGTTATGTTTGTAAGGATTGAAGCAAGTGGCGTTTTGTTATCTCTGCCTACCCTGACGGGAAAAGTGTGTTAGTGTATGTATGTAGATTTAGGCATTGTTCCTGGGCTAGTCAATTGGGCACTGAGGAAGATCGTAATTCCAAATTATTGTATAATTTTCTTGTAATAAAGACACCCAAGAGTTTAAAAAAGTCTATGGTGTTCCTATGTAAGCAGTAATTATAATTACACTAGCTTTTGCCCGCGGCTTCGCGCGCGTTAAATTCGGGGTAACACAAATCTACATTCAGTCTCAAGTTAGGTGAAGACACTCCTGATTATTCTAAAGACTTCAGAAACTCTATAGGGTACAAAGAAGCTCGGTCAGTATTCATGACACAATATGCCATTATATCTACCCCAAGGTACATAATAACATCGCCTTGCCTACAGTCAAATGCCAAAGCCGTGTTCCAATACATGTCCAATATATATACCTATAAATACTTTCGCATTTATAATATTAGTAGAAAAAATCGTTTCAGTTGTTTAAGTGTGTAGTACATAATTATTAGTTTATATATGCGAATAATGTAATCATCGTTACCGTGCACAATATGACATTATATATTATGTACTGTACTGACAGATATATGCACATGCGCACTCAATTATTATAGCGCATGCGTTCTTACTTCCAAGAGGTAAATTTGTGCCGGACAAACTTCTAGCCTCCCTACAATCCCTCCCAGTTTAATTTTTCATCTTATGGTAGCCTATGTCCGTCCGCATGGTCCAGTATATCTCTATATCAAATTTCAACAAAATCGGTTCAACCGTTTTAGCGTGAAAACGGAACATACATACATACACACATACATACATACACACTTTCGAATTTATAATATTAGTAGGGATTGTCAAATCTTTTGCGAAGTCCATATAGTGCTTAAAAATATACTAGTATGCAGTCAATAAAAGCCGCTTAATAACAATAGAAATATGTAAAATAAACGTGAATTTCTAGTCTCCATTTATAAGTATTCTTGTCATAAAACAACCACTTTTATTTAATAGTAATACTTACAAAAGAAACGGTCAAATAACCAAAAGGCAAGCATAATAGAAACTACGTTACTAAGAAGGCTTTTAGTCACTAAGCAAGTATACGAAAGTAAAGAGCAACATATGGGACGCCCGAATATGTATGTCTGTAGAAGTGAGCTAAGTGAAGAATAAATATGAACGTCGGGCTGTGAATAATTAAGTGACAATCTTTCGTGTGAAGCGTGTCAGTGCTGTGATGTTTAAAATGAAATATGTTCTCACCTCTGTATCCTCAAAGGGTTTGAGTAATAAACTTGTTATGTCGCTTATACTCGTACCTGTATTTTGGTTGACGTATCGTGGCTGTAAATCGGTCTGCGTGGTAACTTTAACTTAACGGTAACTATTTGCTCATTTGGCTTTGCGATCTAGCCGAACCTTGATATAAATGTTTCTTTTTACATTAATAAGTATTACACTGGAACCTAGATGACTAACAGCCGTTCCCAATATTGATATATCCACGGATTTCGTTACTATAGATACATACTTGCTATGGAGCTTATGTCACATATGTATGCTTATGTTATACTTTAGCAGCCAAATTACTGCGACCGGATTACAGCAGATGACGTCTTTCATTTGAAATGATGTTTGCTTTATGATTCTGATTTTGTTGATATCAGGTAACTGTGTACTTTAGAAAAAAATGCTTTAAAAAAATGAGTGCTTGGTCTCAAGTCACCTTATAATATAATGAATTTGAAACAAGGCCTAAAATACCAGGCATAAACTTATTTCTTGTGACTAAAAATGTGTGCTGTTATTTAAAACATAAAATATTAAACTTTTAAAAATAACATTAGTAAGTACCACGTGACTGAAAATGTCTGATCCAAAGGCTTAGAACACTTTGGCGAAGTTAGTCATTAAGTCAGTCAGTATTGATAATTTAAAACCTTTGCTATAAACTCTCAGCTCCCATAATAAATTTATCTTAGCGAGAAACAAGAAAATACATCGCGTCACGAGTCAAGTAAAGAATGACAATAAAAACCATTATCACACAAATTCATATCAACCCAAAACCACCATTTACGACACAAACATAGATTTTTCCGTTAGAAAATCGTATTAACAACCCCAAATAATAAAAGCAGGTTGCACCACTGTCTCCATTTGTAAACGTCTAAGATTAACAACGCAAACAGCGATAACACGAGGGTTGTAATTTCCACCCCCTGTCTAAGGATATATCGATCGCAGCATGGAGTTGTTTGTAGAATTAATAACCTGACGCGACTGTATACACTGCAGGACATAAATTTTATCACTTTTTGCCACTCGTGTACGAATATTGTGTCATACTTGTAGTTTCTGTTGCTTTAAAGCATATTACTAAATACAAAGGTTATGTTATAGCTAATATTTATGCATTTTATGTAAAGTTACGTTAGTAAAGTGAGGCTGCAAATCGTAAAACTAATTGTTTATAATATATAGGTATATTATTAGTGATACAGCATGTTCATCATCATATGTCTGTATATGAACTGTCTCACTGCTGCACTCTTTTCACTATAAGAAGAGGGATACCACAGGCCACCATACTCGTCAAATGCGGGTGGGTAGACTTCACATGACTTTCGATATCATTATGGAGAACTCAGTAATCCAGGTTTTCTCACGATATTATTCTTCCCTGTTTAGCAAGCGGACATTACCAATTTATTACACAACGTTATAGTTTTCATTTATATTTTATGAATAGCTTGCCAATTATAGTACCAGACAGCTAAACACAGAGTGAAGCAAACATGTACAAATAGTACCAAATGCTGGGAAAATAAAGTGATATTATTTGCGAAAACTGTATCTCTACGTCGCTTTCAAGGATCCACTCATAAACATGTCAATATTCCAACGAAAATACAAAAACAATCGCTTGGGAATACACTCAGCCTGCGGCATACAAGGCAAGAGGGACTTGCCTCAAGTGACATTCCTAATTAATACAATACATAACAATTCATAACCTCGTAACCAGATACAGAAGGTCAAGGTCAATAAAGCATGTCATGTTAGTGTCCTTGTTAGTAGATTATATTATTGGATGAAAACTCTGAAGGCCAGTCGCGTATTTTACCTGACATCGACACTGCATTTCAAACGAAATGTGATTCGAGTTTTAATTGACTCACAATAGGTGTTCTCCTACCATTACCACTATCGTCTAATTTGACACATATAGTTCGACGATGACACATAGTTTGACACTTTGTTCAATATCTGATGTAGTTGCATTATCATTCACATAGACGACCGGTTGGCGCAGCGGGAGTGTAAGCGACTGCTACGCCGAAGGTCGCGGGTTCGATTCCCGCTCAAGTCAAACATTTGTGTGCATGAACATGGATGTTTGTCTTGGTTTGGGTGTTTCTATGTATAATATGTATGTATTTACAAAAAAAAAGTATATATTATGTATGTTTATCAATTATCTAGTACCCATAACACAAGCTCTGCTTAGCTTGGGACTAGATGGTGATGTGTGTATGTGGTAGAATATTATTATTATTATTATTCAAGTATCAGTTAATTTCGGAGAATACCGTTTATGACATAAGTATGACACCGAGTTTAGATCGGAACTGCATTTTGAACAAATATAATTGCGAGAATTGGTCCTCTATTTGTTTATTGCATTTTTACGATTACACTGCTGATTAATAATCTTTCCTAAGAAAGAAGAAGGAAATTTCCTAAGAAGGAAAAAGAAAGTCCGCTTAGTCTCATAGTCAATCCTTTAGATTACATTATTGGTCCACAAAATGTGTGTGTATTGTACATATACGCTATTGTTAATTTTGTCACAATAATGGAATCGGCTGTAGATGATTATATCGACGATCCGACCTCGGATGAATCTCGAGTTAGTAAGTAGTAGTCACAATTATGATATAAGAACGTATATGGCTAATTTTACACTTAGCACATGTGCACACAAAAATAATAAACCGTTTACAATTTAGAATTAGGAATATTCGACTTATCACAAGAAGTTCTACACTTTAATGTTTTTTATAATCACAATGGACAAAAATACTGATGAAATACAGTAAATGATCCGGCTCCTGTATTTAATAGTTGACACCGAGTTTTATTTTCGGGTTAAACTTATGAGAGCCTCTTGGCCATGCGCACGTAGTTTGTATAGGACGCGCCAATCAGGCTAGCGGCTCGAGCGAAGGCCGTAATCTTCGGCGCAAATCGGATACGATACTATAAATACACTGATAAAGTCATATAAGTGTTTACTTAAATACACAGATGACGTGGTAGTATAAGCGGTGGCCTCTTTATGAAATACTGAGTAAAGTATTATGGGTTAAATTGTGGGCAACGGATATGCCGGCGGCTCAAGGTCGGTCTGCGTGGAGAACCTTGCGGGAGCCCTATGTTAATCAGTGGACGTCTCTAGACTGACAATCGCCACACGAGATAATATTTTGTGTAATCTACAAATTATTGTTTTGCGTGTCAGTGTATAGTTCACCACGATACAGCATTTATTCTTCATGCAGTAGTTGTCTTGAAAAACATTCAAACTAACCAGAAACGCAAAACTATTCTAAAACTTACCATAGAGCAACATTCTCGCTTATAAGAACTTCTTCCAAATTATTTATTTATCCGCAAGAACTTCGGTCTTTGAAACTGTTTCTTGTTTACTCCTGAGAATTAATCTCGCCAATGGTAAGTCAATGTCGGTTGTTATATCGTGAATTCGTTTCAAAATTGACAGGACTTAAGTTTATCTTAGAAAGTGTCTTTTATGAACTGGCTTACAACTTCAGTAATAAAATAGTAGTTTTATGAGCGACGGCATCATATTTTGTTATTTCGATTTAATGAGCTGTGACGGACGTGCTCTATTTCTTGCCTTCTTTATTTTTTATAACAATTGATTCGTAGAAGTGTATAGAAACAGTTTTACTAAGAATTACTGTTTATTTATACTTTATTGTAGACCAATATCTACGTTTAGGAAATCTTACAATAAAAATAACCTAGCGGACGTATTGAGAAAAGGGATTTCTACAAGCCAATTTTAGAAATATTATTGGTAGGAAAGAAATTGTATTTTTTACTCCACTACTAAGAATTAAAACATGTATCACGACATATTATTTTAAAATCATACATTTAACGGAAATAAATCACACTCAGACTTAGACCATATTCATGCAAGTAGTTTTGAGAAGAGTGTGAATTTTACCCTCAATATTTGTGTTAAACTCTTATAAGCTTCTACGCCATCGCGTATTAAGATACTTAATCTATTTGTTTAACATTAAAACTAAATTTACTAAATACAAAGCAACTAGCGTTAAGTGAGAAATCTCTAAAAATATGAGGTGAAACTTTCGCCGTGTGGAAATCAAACCCGCAACCCTCTTCGTGGTGCTTAATGGCAAGACGACTGTACTACGCGTGCGTGGGAGCATTATTGCAATACTACTATTAATTTTTATCTATCCGTTTAGCTAACTCTTTTGCTTTGCAATATGCACTTGCCCCAAATATTATTTTCTTTCTAACGACTCGCACAGCTGTACAAAACATATTTGCAGTCAGCTAATAATTATACTGTTTACTACAGTTTTTGTAACATCGCAATTCAGGTCATGTAAACTTTAAACAGGCTGTTAATATAGCATTAAATTTCATTGTATCTAGATACAATGAGAACTTCGTGGTATGTTAGTGATATGTGTGCTTAATCTCTCATTAGCTTAAATTCAAAGTAAGTTTAGTATAAAGCATTAACGAATTTTCTGGTTTTAAGTAGATTGTAGTCATTTTAAGTGTTTCTTTATGACCTATATGAAATAAATAATTTTGAATCAAATTGAAAATACTATACTACCTCGTCTCGCGGCATAAATGTGCGCGTGGGATTGGGAGGTCTTGGGTTCGATCCTCGGGTCGGGCATAGTGTTATTAGGATTTTCCGTTAGGAAATTCTCAGTAGCAGCACGGAGTCTGGTAAAGTGCCCA
Organism: Euclidia mi; assembly: GCA_944739405.2. Lineage (NCBI taxonomy): Eukaryota > Metazoa > Arthropoda > Insecta > Lepidoptera > Erebidae > Euclidia > Euclidia mi. The sequence continues at coordinate 7,984,652 of OX123183.2, read as the reverse complement.
GTACGCCAATAGGCTTGCCCTCTATTACGTGGAAATAAAATATATCTGGCGAAAAGTGGGATAGTAATACACCTCTTTGGGGGCATATAGGCGTGAGACTATGTATGAATATACTATATTTTCAATTAGAATTTAACAATTAGATTTATGTTTGTATATTATTTTATACAATAATGCTGGTGGCCGTGTGGTGTCCGGCGGAGTTGGCCGTGTGGTGTCCGGCGGAGTAGAACAGCCCTCCCTCATTCTTACCGAGGTGTCGTAAAAGGCGACTAAGGTATTTCGACGCTTTAAATTCCAGCTAAATATAATAAACATAAACGTCCCCAGTATTAGAGAAGGAAAACTCGATATAAAACCCGGAAGTCCGTCCCGCCGTTAGGGACTTGACTGTCCAGTATAAAGATATAATACAGTCCAACTACCGACTTGATCATGGCTGTGGGAAATAATACTGTATATGTACCCCAGGGGGGTACCGGCGGAGCCGGAGAATCCCCTCCTCGCCCTGTATCTACAGGACGAGGCTGCTCCTCGTATTCTGGGGGGAGTAACCTTACAGCTTCAGGCGGCGACGATATTCGCCATACGTCACGCCGAAATCACCAAAACCACATGCGAAATTGTTCACGTCGGGGCGGAAAGTGGGCATCGGAATGTCGATTTGCGACGTTAAATGTTAGAGGAGGAATGGATGAGAAACTGGATGAAGTCTACGAGTTAATGAGTGACAGGAATTAGGATGTATTGTGTGTGAATGAGACTAAACGTAAGGGGAAAGAAATGCTGATGCACGGCCCATTCACTGAAATATGGTCAGGGGTTTCCAATGAAGAACATGGGAGTAAAGGCGTCGGTATTATTCTTTCAGAGCGAATGACAGAATGCATGCGAGGGTATGAGTGCGTAAGTCCGCGCCTTATGTGGGTCCGGATAAAAGTAGGTCTGACGACTCTATTTTTGATAGGCGTATACGCTCCGGACTCTTCTTACAGTAAGGCGGTAAGAGAGGAATTTTGGGAACAAATGAGAGAGCTTGTGTTATTGCATAAGTGGAACGAACGTATTGTCATGCTTGGAGATTTTAATGCAAAGGTTGGTGTGAAGCGCGATGGGTACGAAAATGTACTTGGGACAATTGGAGATAAGAGCGTGAATGACAACGGCGTATACTTGTTAGATGTATATGTGGAGATGGGTTTGTCTGTGATGAATACGTGGTTTTAGCACAAGCTGATACATATGACATATGTACACGTGGCAAAAGAAGGAAGGACATGCTATGCTGAGGAGCATGATAGATTTTGTGATAGTCGATGAAAGAATGAGAAAGAAAGTAGTGGACACTAGGGCATACCGTGGACCAGATATTGGCACAGATCACTATTTGGTAATTACAAGAGTTGGTAGTATGTTTAAAAAATGGCAGCACAGAGCCAAAGAGCCTGCCACCGAATTAGAACGTATATAAGTGACAAGACTGAAAGATCAGCGCGTGAAAGAGATGTACAAAAAGCGATTGAGTGAACGGCTGGACAAAATCTGGAGTGATGTAAATAAGGAAAGTGTGAGTGATGTATGGTCGGTATTTCAAACCAAAGTAGTGAAAAGTGCTGAAGAGGTATGTGGCTTGAGTAAAAGAAGAAGTAAGAAATGTGACAAGGCTGACTGGTGGGATGATGAAACTCGAAGTATGGTTGAGGAAAAGAAAAAGGCATGGCTGGATTTATTAGCAATAGAAGCAACCAATAGAGCTAGTGGTGGTAAGAATAAAGATAGTGTTAAAGAAATGAAGGACAAATATAGGTGTGTGAAAGCTAAAGTTAAGATATGTATAGAGAGGAAGAAGAACGAGAAAAAGAAGAAGTGTTAGGAACTATTCGGTTCAAGTTTCCGAAACAATAAAAATATAAAACTGTTTTGGAAACTAGTGAAAGAAGCGCGTGGAAAAATGTATGCATCGATGAGAATGATTAGGAACGAAAGAGGTGAAGTCATGAATGAAGAAAGAATGATACTAAAGTGCTGGAAGGATTATTTTGAGAGCTTATTTGAGAAAGATGTGAGTGAAATAGAGCCAGAAGAGATGATTGATAAGAATATGAGTCCGAGTGATGAAATTGGAGTGGATGAAATAATGAGAACGATAAAAGGTTTGAGGTCAGGCAAGTCTGCTGGGTGTGATAAGGTGACGGCTGAAATGTTGAAGGCTGGCGATGGACTAATAGTAAGCCTGCTGCATCGCCTTTTTAATCTGTGTTATGTACAGGGCCTGGTGCCGGATGACTGGACGAATGCAGTGCTCGTTCCATTTTATAAAGGCAAAGGTTCGCAGCAGGATTGTCATAATTATCGCGGGATCAGCCTTCTTAGTGTTGTAGGAAAAATGTATGCCAGAATATTGATCGACAGAGTAATAAATGTGACGAATGACAAGTAATGGGATGTGCAAGCGGGTTTCTGGAAGGGAATGGGATGTACGGATCAAGTCTTTTCCTTGCGCGGCGTAACCGAAAAATGTCTGGCAAAAAACCAGAAGGTATTTTGCGCGTTCATAGACTTGGAAAAGGCCTATGATAGAGTGGATGGAAAGGAATTATGGAAGGTGCTATCTATGTATGGGGTGAACAATTTTATAATAAGAGCTCTGAAATCTCTGTATAGGGGTTCTAGAGCCTGTGTAAGGATTAACAGTGCCTATACAGAATGGTTTGATATCTCCAAAGGTGTCAGACAGGGTTGTGCAGCCTCGCCCTGGTTGTTCAATCTATTCATGGATAGCTGCATGAATGATATAAGAGAAAGTGAATGCGGGATCGGTATGGTAGGATTGCGTGCTAAGTGCCTCTTGTACGCCGATGATCAAGTCATTCTTGCGTCATCGGCGAATGAGTTGCAACAAATGATGGACGGCATGAACGAGAGCTTTAAAGCGAAGGGTATGAAATTGAACGTAAGACGAAAGTGATGGTGTTTGAAAAGAAGGAAAGTGTGACTGAGTGTAGTATTGCGATTGAACATGAACATGTTGAACAAGTTGAAGAATTTGTATATTTGGGTAGCATGTTTATAAGAGATGGAAGATGTGAAGGAGATATTGAAAGGAGAGTGAATGCGGGAAACTGTGTGAATGAAGCGCTGCACGCCTTTATGAACGGCCAGACTGTGCCGAAAGAGGCACGACTAGCGGTTCATAATGGTGTACTTGTGCCGACGCTGATGTATGGTAGTGAGTGTTGGGTATGGCAGAAAAAGCATGAAAGCAGAATTAACGCAGTGGAGATGCGATCACTGCGTAGTATGTGTGGGGTGAGACTGATTGATAGAATTCCCAATGCAGTAATACGAGAGCAATGTGGCCTGAAAGAAGATGTTGTGACGAGAATTGAAAAAGGAATGCTGAGATGGTTTGGACACGTGGAGCGAATGAGTGAAGACAGAATGACTCACAAAATATATAAGGCAAACGTGTATGGGCAAGCCGGTCGCGGCCGACCTCGTAGGACATTCGTCAACCAAATTGGTGACGTTCTGAAAAACGGTAAGGTCCGAAGCACCTGGAACCGGCGAGCATGTATGAAAAGAGTAATGAAAGTAGAGGAAGCGCGTGAGGTTTGCAAAGATAGAAGCAAATGGCGTTCCGTTGTCTCTGCCTACCCCGTCGGGAAAAAGGCGTGAGATATGTATGTATATATGTATGTGTACAATAATGCTTTAGGCACTTTATCAGGCGTAATTTTTCATGAAACGAATGGATAAATACATAGTTATGTGTACGGAAACATAATTATGTATTTGTCCATTTCACTTACAGAATATAAAACGAAATTTAAAAGTTTGGTATGATAACCATGGGGTTATCATACAAACTAAGTTTTACATTCGTAATATATTCTAAACAATTATACATAAGCCATGAATAGTTGAAATAACTAATTGACTTCAAACTAACAAACGTTAAC